>CM053786.1:294816305-295486305 GCA_028749045.1 Cupressus sempervirens | reverse complement strand
AAATTATAAAGAAGTACACATACATATTTGATTGATCTCCAATGCATTTGTAGTTTATTAGAGGCAGCTTCTCTAATCACATAAAGTAGAATAATTTAGTATGCATTGTAATTATCCTCTTTGGCACAACCTACTAAGAAATTATGGTGCTTTATAATTTTATGTTTGAGAACTTGTGGTGCTTTATGATTTCACATTTGGTATAAATTTGAAACTACTATTTCTCTGATGCTTTATGATTCCACATTTGTTATGCATTTGAAAATACTATTAATAATACAGATGATTTTAATATAATTTTAGCAAATATTATTGGCACCCCATTGGCTCAATAGTGTTGAAGTTTCATGATGCCAAATAAGAAAATGAAGATTTGATCTCCGTTACATGTGCCTACATATACTTATGACAAATTATGTAATGATACTCCCATCAAATTCATCTCTATAGTTTTGAACGCAAATCTATTTGAACATTGTTAATTAAAGGCTTGGGATAGATCTATTTTGATGCATGGTAAGGTACGTACACCCAAGTCATAATGGTAATTGCTATGATAGACATCAAATAAATTACAATAATTTGTGTGTAATAGAAGATTACTAATATAGAGAAAACACACTAATGATATTAACTTTGAATAGGAATAAAATAACAACCACTTCTGATTATTAATTAACTTTGTCATTAAGGTGGGCATACTCTAATTAAATATAGACACATGCTAAACTAGAATTTGATTTTCAGAAATTTTAATCTATCCAAATCAATATGTGTAAGTATTGACTATGAAGTCCACCCATCGTATGCTTCATTAGGAAGTTTGGTTTCTCTTATTCATCATTTCTTTATCATCCTTTACTATGAAAATGTTTTCATTGTTTTATGAAATGTTAGCATAGTGAAACTGATATAATTAAAATCCAAATGTCAACAATTTGTTTCAATAGTTAGAAGTCACCTTGTATAAAATCAATTTTCCACCTTCTTTCCCATTATCATTAATTGTTCAGTTGGTCAAATGCATTAAAATTATTAATTTAGACATGGTATCAGTTTCACATGGAAAGGAAAGGAAAGGAATAGTAAGACACAATTAGTACCTTAAAAAAAAATGGTTAAATGGGCAGTGAATACCCTCGAAATCATCCTAACACTATGCTATATGAAGGATGGAGTGCACATAATCCTATTTGGAGTACAGTGCTAATTTGGAACTCATCATTCCTATATAATAGTCCAATGCAAGAGAACATTGTTGATGGACTCATATCTTGTGTGAATCATTGTTTAGCCATAAGACTTAAAAGAGGAAAATAAAACAAATACTCAAATTCCTATGGATTGATACCTCACAAGCTAAGAAAAGTAGTTATCAAAACAATTGACAAACTATATCCTCTACCATTATACAATCATTGCAATATTTACATAAAACAAGAGAACATTGTTGATGGGTTCCTATTTTTGGTTTTCTAATATTTTCCACCAAATTCAGCGAAGAAGGATTAGTTCAAAATCTTTTTAAACTTTCCTCAAAATACAGTTAACATGGGCATATCAATGACCTTTTCTAGTTTTTTCTAGCCTATGCAAGATTGGATATTTTGAACCACAAAATTTGAGTTTTAAAGAAAAGTAAAAGGAAAAACCCTAAATGTAATTTGCAGCTCTATATTTTTTAGAGAATAAATAGACTTAAATAAACATCAAAATTTTATCAAATAAAATACAATAATCAAAAGAATAGATGTGAAAAAATAAAGATACACACCTTTACTCCAAAAATATGTTATTGATGACCAAATTTGTAGTCTAACAAAGTAGCTACATACATTTTTCTTCCCTTAATGGCTATATCACCAAATTTTATTGTTTAAATAGTAAACATTGACATAAAACTCTCTATTCCTACAAGATGTCAAAAATAGATTGTATCAGTTAAAGCATAGGGAAAACTAATAATACACACCTTCACTCCATAAACATGTTAATGGTGACGAAGTTAACAAAACTAGATTCATTATTAACAAAAGGTATGTTCAAATGGTTATCCAACCAAATGGTGCACTATGAATTCGATAGGTTAAAATTAAATTCCAAATGATATTTGACATTATTTATCTATTAAAATTATAATTTTCTTATGAAAAATAATGAATTATATGGAAATATTGTTGCACACAATAGTGGTTAAATATTTTTAACTATTAATTTTTTAAAGAATCTTATATATTATATTTTTATAATGAGTTACAGTGAAAAAATGTGTTGAGTGGATTTGGGGAGTCTCTTATGAGACTCAATGGGCTAATTATAATTACATGTATTGCTCACTATTTTTTGACTTGTTATTCAATGAGTTTTTTTTAATTATAAATGTCTTAATGAGAATTCAATATTTAGGTCCACCATACGTCAAAGGTGGAATATCACATGTGAACTAATCCTAAGGTACAACTATAATTTCATTTGATTTCTTGAACAATTTTACTTTGATCCATTTCTTGACCTATATTAAACATAGCTTCACTTTGTTTATCAATTGAATAGGTTTTTTATTGTTTAAAAGGTTGAATGAGGAAGATAAAAAGTTAAAATATGACCTCATAGAGCACATGACTGAGTTGTTTTGAGCTCATACATTAGAAAAAGACAAGATCATTGATAAAGTTGGGTTATGTCTGAAGTATCTAAGGGACCGGTACATGTCTTATTTAGAGAATAACTTAAAGTATGAGTACTACTCTAAATTCCATGAAAAAATGAAATACACCATTAGATGACAAAAAAAGGTGCATGATGCTATTAAGAATTTAATTATTTACTAATTAATACTTATATTATTATAATATAACACATTTAAAATAAAATAAAATAAATAAAATAAATTATATATATATATATATATATATATATATATATATATATATATATATATATATATATATATATATTGAGTGACATGTTAAAGTCAACTAAGAAGAAAAAAAGAGAGCATGCAACACAACATCAAGTCTAGTGGTTATTTGAATCTTGCCACATGAGTTGTATGTATTAGTAAAAGAAATATCATATCAAATTATTTATAATTATAATTTTGTTCTGATGAAATAATGCAAGAAAAATTTATGATACCAAGAAAAAATAAAAAGCTCTAAGTTCAACACACCACTCATAGAAAATGTCAAGAGAATTGCCTTTGAGCAAGCTATTTAGTAGTTGTTGAATAACTTCTAGGATTAACTAGGCAAGGTTCTCTTGGAAATTTGTTATAATGGGAAATAAAGCTAAGTCAAAATTATTTTGATGTGATGTTCTAACATAAAGCTATTTATATTTGTTTTAAATTAAAAAATAAATGATAATAATTGCATATCATTTAAATGTAGAATGTTGATATTTTAATACAACTTGCACATGGTGAATGTTTGGATGTGCATTCTAGGTGTATAGGTAATTATTCCCTTTTTTATGTAACTATTAATACAACCAAACATATCTAATTGAAACTCCTATAACAATTAATGTAAACTATTTTGTTAATAGTTTATATCATGTAGTCAGTACTGACCAAGTGGGGCATGACCCAACTTCACAAAATTAGGAATGTCATGTTTCTCTATTAGGTAAATAAGAGCAATGTTATTCATTTAAAAAGAATTAATTTTTTTTTTTTTTTTGTTATTAATTTAACCTTTTTTATTTCAACTCTAGATGGTGCTCAACAAATTGAGGTTGAGGTAGGAAAAAATGACATGGAAGATAATGTTTCCCCATTAGGTACAGAGTGCCCAACTTTTGTTCCTTAAAATTAATCAAATACTTGTAGAAATATTAAAAATGTATTGTGAATTGAAGACAACTTTTTGTTATTCTAGTAGCCCATCTTTATAGGAGTCATCTCCTTCTTAAACTAGGAATATAGAGATCACACAAGAAGATGAATATAATGAAGAAATGGGCACTCTGCTTAGTCTTTTCACTAGTAATAGAAGGAGAAATTTTTTTGTAATATACTTTTTTTTAAATGAATGATCTTTTTATGTGCTAATGAATGTTTCTAATTGACACATGTTAATAAATATTAATGAATATAAATCAAATTCATGTGTTAATGAATGTAATGCAATAATGTATCAAAGTTATATTTTATTAATACATGAAAGGATGAATCAATTTTGTATGTTGATGAGGAATTTAGAGTTATGTTAGGTGGGGATGGTTGACCTTTGACCTTCACATAATTGGCTCTGTTAAGTAGAGAATTTTAAACTAATCCTTAAACAAAGTGGAGATTGATAATATAAGATGATGTGGAAAACATTGCAGTGTACAATAATTGAGATAGTGGGAAATCAATCTTTCATATAGGAGCATCATGGTGTACTGGGCAATCCTACAGGAGTATTAGGCTCAGATTTTCTAAATCCTTGGTTTACATGGTTAGTGTTATGTTTGATGCATATTGGTGGAACTTTTCCTATGTGTACATAATGATTCAATTAATTGTATTGGATTTAGAGATCTTTTGGTGGCTATTGGTAATGTGTTCCTTATTTCTTAGAAACCTTGGGGATTTTTTATGTGATCTTCAATTCATGGGAGTTGGCTTGTGCACTATTATATGTGGATTTTTAGATAATGTGTGGGCCTATGGAAAAGGTTTCCTAATTTTATTTCTTCTTTTGAGCTAGTTATGCATTGTAAACATGAGCTTATCTTAAGTGTTATTTAATCTACCAATCCAACTTGTGGCTTGGGTGTTTATTTAGTGTGAATATTTACTCAATTTAACTTATTAGGAAAACATGTGGCTTCGTTTAGTATAAGTATAGGGTCTTGTGATTACTATAGTGATTCATTCCTACTGGAGTTGAGAAAGAGTTACTAAGAGGAATAAAGTTTAGCAGAGCTAGTAGCAAAGTGTGAGCTTAGGAAATAACAATATTCCTTGGTGACTTGCAAGCTCAAGTTTAGATCATTCTTGGAATCTCTAATTTTTTGTGTTATTGTATATTTTGGCTAGCTAGGACTTATTTGGATCTTGTGAGATCTTGTAGAACTCTTTCTATAATTGATTTGTATTTGACCATAACCATAAACGCCTTATAAACCAACAGATTGAATGTAATCAATTTTTGGATGAATAAAGTGTTGAATAATATATATTAAATCTTGTATCTTTTGGTTTATTTTTGTTTGTATGGTTATTTGTAGGGGCTAGTTCACATCCTTTGGAGGTACACCTACCTTACACTAGATAAAGTGGTATCAGAGAAAAGGTTTGATCTTTTTGGTAACTATTAGGGATTTGTTGTAGAGGCTTTATGGAGATCCAAGAAGAAGTATTTTAGTATACTAGATAGTAGGGATATTAAAAAAAAAATTGATCTTGTGGCAACTAAGATTTGTGATAAAGTTAGATCAAATTTTAGATCTCAGATAGAATTTATGAATAATGATATGGTTGCTAAGATCATTAGAGATAAAGTTGGTGTACCGAGTGATGTAGGTATGGAAGATGTTTATGAGGAAGTTGATGAAGACTTTATGTTTTTGGATCTAGTGGAGAAGATAGATCTAGTTACATGGAGAAATCTATAGAAGATAGAACTAGTTGACTAGATAGATCTAAATCTCAGTTAAAGTTTAAGCACAAGATGGATGTTTCTAATTTCTCGAGTAATCTTAATATTTAAGACCTAATTGATTTGATAAGTGACTTGGAAGACTAGTTTGAGTTAGAGGATATTGGAGATCTAGTCATAGTTGGGTTGCCTAGACTAAGTTGAAAGGTCATGTTTCTTTATGGTGGAAAAAGTTGCAAAGAGATAGAGAAGACAAAGGTGAAATGAAGATCGCTAGCTAGAGATTTATGGTTACAAATTTGAAGGCTACATTCACTCTAGATAATTATGAACTTAATTTTTTAAAGATATTGATGAATCTAAAGCAAAACGATATGAATATGAAGGATTACACTAAGGAGTTCTATAAATTAACAATTTGGTCTTGACATAAAAAGCTTTCTAAGGAAAATATTGCTAGATATATTAAAAGTGTTAGATTTAATATTCATGATGATTTTGGCATGTTGAAGATTGATTTAGTTGAAAATACTAAGAAATATGTTCTAAGGGAAGAAGATAAGTTGAAATGAACACATCAAGATAATTCTCTGAAGGATAAATAGATTAGTGAGGATGAACCAAAATCTATTCAACAAAGGAAGAGAAAATATAGATGTTCATTTAAAGAAAATTTCTACTAGTGTGGTGAAGGACATGGATCTTTTGAATGACCCAATGCTCTTAGGAAGGTAATTGATAAAAGAGTTATTATGATGAAGGACAATGAAGACTCAATGAATAAACCTAAGGTTGGGGATAAATTTTTGGTTTGACTAGCATTGTTTTTTAAGAAGTTGTTGGAACCTTGTAAAAGGAAGAATTTATTTAAGAATCATTGTATGTTTGGAGATAAATGATGGAATCTCTTATAGGTGGTGGTAATATTGATAACCTAGTTACTGGAGACATGGTTTGGAAACTTTGTTTCAAGAGAGTGAGATGAACATGATTTGTAAGTGAGGGAGAAGTGTTATGTTGATTTTCAAATTGTGATTTATGTGGATCAAGTTGTAATCACCCAAAACTGGCCATCTATACTATTAGCCCCCTTTTTGGCATGTTAGCTAAATTATTTAATTATTTATCATGGCCAAATATGTAAAAATTAATATATTTAATTTAATCCTATAGTTTGGCCACTATATCCTAAGTTTAAATTTGATTAAAATGAACATACTCCCATTTAATCAAATAAAAGGACCCCTTTACCCTCTTATCCTAAGTTGGGCACATAAAGCATTTTCACTAACTTAAAAATAAAATAAAAGACTTTTTGTCTCACATAGATATGCAAAAGTCAACTCTTTTTTCATTGATGGAAATAATATTGCACATGGATCATGCTAAAATTCAACCCCCACCCTTGATCATTCATCTCTTTATTTTGATCTCAACCATTCATACATCTTTAAAATGAAGAGTTCTCTCCTCATTTAAGGATCCCAATTTTGAGCTATTGTTATGTTGCAGGTTTCTTGATAGGTTCTCTTGGAGCACTTCTAGAGAAATTCTTGCTTCTTGTCTCAATCTTGCATTTTCATCCTAGTTTAGATTCATTTTCAATAGCATATCCTTCCCTTTGCATTAGCTCAAATCACTTAATTAAAATGGTTCTAATACTCTCATTTTTCTTAGTTTAGTCACATTCTTGCATTACATTTTAGCATAGTTTTATTCTTGCATTACATACTCAAGATCTCTTTGACACTAGCATTCTTGCTCTTGTCTAAACAATCTCCCATCCGATAGTTTTCTAGTAAGGGTTCCATTCCTAAGGCTTGACTAGGATCTGTCTTTATGCCTATTCACATGCCTCTTGTAGTCCATGACTAGGAATCTTTAAGTAATCATTCAAGTTTTCAAATCTATGGAATACCTTGGATAGAATGATTTAGAGTAGTGTACTTTTTTAGTGTACATTTTTTGCACTCATCATGAGGCTCAAACCGGTTTTTAGCTCTACATTTTTGCATTTAGCATTTAAAAAAAAATTTCTATGATTACAAACAAAATACCACTTTTGTGTAGAATTTTAGCACTTCTATTCTCTGTTTTGGTGCATCTGCAAGTTCATGCACTACGTTTGAACACTAAAATAGTTCTTTTGTTTAATCTTTTAGCACATTTAGTTAGTTTTGTAATTCTTTTATTTTCAATTCTATAATTGTCATAATTTTGTTAATAGGGTTTTAACACATTTACATGCTCTTATATTACATTTGATATATTCTGTATCATATTCAAACATTTAAATAGGGATTTTGAGCAGTCCTATACTGATTTTGAACATTCCTATAGCATTCTTAAGCATTTGTGCAATGCATTTGATTATTTTTACAAAACATTTACTTTGCATATTGTCATTTTCCTTCTGCAAGGTATTTTATGCATTTTGAAGTGTTTTAGTGCATCCAAAATTTTGTGTAGCGCATTTCAAACTTTCACTTGTGCATTTGGAAAAAAATTTTGTGCACTTGAATGTTTTTGTAGTGCATTTGAATATTCCTATAACACATTTGAATGTTCCTATAGTGCATTTGAATATTTCTGTAGTGTATTTGAATGTCCCATTAGTGTATTTGAATGTTCTTTTAGTGTATTTAAATGTTCCTATAACACATTTGAATATTTCTATTGTGCATTTGAATATTTCCATGATGTATTTAAAAACAGTGCTTTGAGTAGCTTTCTACTCATCTTGCATATCTTGTTATGCCTTTGGTCTTCGTTTTACCACATTTGAAATTTGTTTCAGCTCTTTTGTAGCTTTCTATAGTGATTTTACTACTTTTGGTACCACTTTTATTGATTTTTACTACACTTTTAAGGTTTCTCTAGTGCTTTTATTCTACAGTGATCAAATTGTGATTTCTGATTCTTTTTGACAAGTACTAACAATAGTTTTGTACGGTTTCCTAAATTTCTTTCTAAATTTCTCTTTGAAAAGAATATGTGTCAAAAAAGGCTGCTAAGATTTGTTTGTAGGGTTGCCCTAGCTATATATATATATATTTTTTCATCCATGCTTTCATGTGTGTGTTGTTCTTGCCTATTTGAAGAAAGATTTCATTTTTTCATAGGCACATAAGTACTTCCTTTACTAAAGCCTATGATTTGGTAGGAGAGTATGCTCTTCACCTTTTAGGTGAACCAAAAATCTTGACACATTTGATATCCAAAGGTGGAGTAAGGAGTACATTAACTTTATTGGTGTGTTTGGGGGAAGCGATTATAAGAGGAGAGTATGCTCTTGACCTCAAAGAGTAGATTCATTATGTTGAAGAGATATTACCTTTAGAAAGCCTACTCTTGAGAGATCAAGAGGAACAACCCAAGTAGGGACAAGAGAACTTGGCTCTTCCAAGCCACTATAAACTCAAGGCTATCAAGGACACAAAACCTTGGTATACATAGTACTTATCTTCATCTAGTGGAAGTACTTATGGGATTGTGACCATGAGGAAATCACTAGGTGGGAATTCTTAAGGTAATCTTGTGTCTATGGGGTGCATTACTTATCATATGATAAGGTGTCCCATATCAGGAACCAAATGAGTGTTATGAATGGATGTCCTTACTAGACACCTGGGATAAAGGCTACCCTTATTTTCCACTCAATAGATTTGTGCAAGGATTGATCCTAGTGGAATACCCATATCATCCAAATATTTGACTCATCATACGTGTTCCTTTAGTTTCAAGTAACCCATATATGACAAAGAAAATACCTATTGTTGGTAACTACTTTGTTTGAGGCAAGGGAGCATCAAGTTGTGGGCCAAGGTATTGAGTAATGAACCATGTCCCTTACATAGATATTGTTTGATGTGTTCTCAAATGTGCTAAACCCATAGAAATATTTTTAACACATACATGATGGTAGTTCTAGGGTGTTCCTTTTGAGACCTCACATATTCTTGTATCATGCAAGGTTGCTTTGTCCCTTCCTTGATTTCTTAAAGACTAATCCATGTGTCACTATCTTTCTTAGAAATGAACTTTCTCTTCAACATCATAGTTTCTATGCTATCAACTATTGTCAAACTTTGTTAACCAAGTAAAAACATTATGTACAAACATTTTTCCTTGCATTTCTTTCTAGGTGGACTTCCATCATTTGAGTTTTCTTGTGATGTCTGTAGTGCTTGAAATTTCTTAAAATGGCTCTTTGGTCTTACAACTCTTGTTCTTTTCCATTTTCTTTTTCTATATCATCTTACTAGGACCCTCTTTTGCTGAAAGGTTACCTTATTTTATTGACTACACTCTTTGATTGATAATTATTTTCACCTTTCATCCTTCTTTCTCTATCTACTTGGATATTTGACTATTTTACTTCTTGCCAAGATCTTGGCTTGAGTCATAGGTGTCACAAGTTTCTTGGACACTTTTCTTGACAAATCACTCTTTGTAATATTGCTATTAGGATTTAACTGTGTGATTTTGAGTCAAACTCATTGACCCATGTTTCATGAGTAGTTATTCAACATGAATCCATCTATCATGAGAATAAATGGAACACTTAGAACTCATTGGATCTAGGTGATACTCATCGATTAAAAAGCCCCTTAAGCTCATCAATTGATAAGTAGGAGATAATTTCCACAACAAGTCAAATTGTAATCTTACTATCAAGACATAACTATGTGATTTTGAGTCAAAATCATTAACCCACGTTTCATGAGTAGTGATTCAACATGAATCCATCTTTCATGAGAATAAATTGAACACTTAGCACTCATTGGATCTAATTGATGCTCACAAGGGTGAAGCACCAAGACTACCCTATAGGTCACCCATCCCAGTACTACTCCAGCCTGAGCGTGCTTAACAACTAACTTTCGTCAATGGTTAAAGCCAAAACTTACAACCCCATTTGAAAAATCTTCACCAAGTGTTGTTCCTTATGAACCATTCATTAGAAAGCCCCTTAAGCTCATCAATTGATAAGTAGGAGATAATTTCCACAACAAATCAAATTGTGATATTGCTATCAGGATTTAACTCCGATTTTGAGTCAAACTCATTGACCCATGTTTTATGAGTTCTGATTAAACATGAATACATCTCTCATGGGAATAAATGGAAAAATTAGAACTCATTGGATCTAGGTGATACTCCCAAGGGTGAAGCACCAGGACTTCTTGGGAGGACACCCATCCTAGTACTAGTCCAACCTGAGCGTGCTTAACTATGGAGATTCCTCCATCGTTAAACCAAAATCCTACAACCCCATTTGGAGAAACTTCACCAAGTATTGTGCCTTATGAACCATTCATTAGAAAGCCCCTTAAACTCATCAATTGATAAGTAGGAGGTAATTTCCATAGCAAGTCAAATTGTGATATACCTATTTGGATTTAACGATGTGATTTTGAGTCAAACTCATTGACCCATGTTTCATGAGTAGTGATTCAACATGAATCCATCTCTCATGAGAATAACTGGAACACTTGACATTCATTGGATCTTGGTGATGCTCACAAGGGTGAAGCATTGGGACTTCTTGGGAGGTCACCCATCCTAGTACTACTCTAGCCTGAGTGCACTTAACTATGTAGTTTCCTCCATAGTTAAACCCAAAGCTTGCAACCTCATTTGCAAAACCTTCACTGAGTGTTGTGCCTTATGAACCATTCATTAGAAAGCCCCTTAAGCTTATCAACTGATAAGTTGGAGATAATTTCCATAAGTCAAATTGTGATATTGCTATTAAGATTTAACTGTGTTATTTTGTGTCAAACTCATTGACCCATGCTTCATGAGTAGTGATTCAACATGAATCCATCTCTCATGACAATAAATGGAATAAAAAGCACTAATTGGATATAGGTGATGGTCACAAGGGTCAAGCATCAAGACTTCTTGAGAGGTCACCCATCCCAATACTACTCCAGCCTGAGCGTGTGAGGCCTCGACCCGACCCATCGTAGCATAGTGATGCATTACTATTTTTTTTTTTGATATTCATGACTCGAGATGTCGAGACATTATTTGATGCTTAGAACATATTTTATTATTTCATGTTGTGTGATGTTATTTTTAGATATATTTGATGATTTTCATTTAATGTTTCATGTATATGTATGTTGATGGACTCGGTAAATGTAGGATTGAGACTTTGATTTAAGAGATTTTAAATGATTAAGAATTAAGTAGGATAAAGAAACCCTTATTGATGTATGTTTTAATTGATGAGAATTTTTTAATACGTATACATTTATGTACATGTGATTTTACGGGACTACTGATGTGTGCAATGAGTGTGCAGATATTTTAGCTGAGAAACCCTACGGAGGAACAAAACTGATCTCTATGTGCTAAATTTGAAAACCTTGTTGTTCGCAATTCACATTTGTTTTGTATTGTGAGAAGTATGTATGCATCTTCCTTGCTCAGTAAATGTTAAATGTTCGTAATTATGTTCTTTCAGTGTCACTTGACACTCGTAAAATGGTTATGTGCTTCAATGGCTATTTAGGGTTAATTGTTTAACCTTTGGACCAAGTTGGTTTAAGTTAGTATCAGTTTTCTATTGGGTTCTTAATCAAAGTTAGTCATCCCTTAATCCGGATTAGTGCTTAATTGCAAGTTAAGAGTAGTAAGTTGGACCTATTTTATTCCTAGATTTTATTTGACTCTAAACCTCTTCTTAAGGCTTTAAAACTTGTTTTTTTTCTAACTAAAGGGTATGGGTATGGGTTAGGGGTCTTTTCCAACCCCTAAGCCCCTTGCTTTGACTTTTGAGGTCACTGAAAAAGTCCCTTTTTACCTTTGTGCGAAAATTGATCATGGGTATCTTGAGTTACCTCACCTCATCTCCACTTGGGGTTTAACAATAGTGTAGGTTGAGTTAGGATTTTTTAGAGTGGCTAGTAGGTGGAAATAGTTATTGCTCCTTTTGGGTGGTTGAGTTGGAGGCTTATTTGGAGGCCTTCCTTGGACTAGTGGATTGTTACCCAATCTCTACTTTTAGAGAAGATTTTCTTGAAGCTTGAAGAAAGGAAAGGGATACTCTACTCAAACTTGTTCATTTCCATTACCTCTTTCTGGAGGTAGGAAATTCTCATCTCCCTTATTCAGATTTTATGTTTGGTTTCATTTTCATGTTATCTTGTTGTTGTTTCACTGTTGTATGGTTGTGGGTATGTGGGAAGATTTGAAAACCATGTCTTTTTGGTTGTTTTCCTTCCTTGTTTATGTTTGCATTATTTTTTTGAGTTTTCCTTACATGGGTGTTTTGGTATTACTCACCCTTGGAGAGGGCAGAAGTGACCAATTTTGGGAAAGGTCTGTTTAGTTGGACTCCAACCTGTGTAGAGTCTCTTCTTAGGATGAGAAGAGGGATAAAGGGTAGGGTGTTGTGGGCCCTTATCCGTCAACACAAACCTGGTATGAGTATGACAAGTTTAAATGGAAGAACGAAAGTTCTTGGTTATTAGCCCCGATTGGGCAATTGAATGGGTGTTGTGCTTGACTTCTCCTGTTGGAAGAATCCACCTTTCCCTAGTCTTGATTCCTTGTGAATATTATTGTGTAAACCATGTATGATTATGCATGCTTGATGTTCTTTTAGTTCTGCTTGGTTGTCACCCGATCAGTTATTGGTTTCCTCCATGGTTCTTGAAATGAGATTCAGAAAACATTACAAACTCCTTGATTTTGATCATGAAGAAAATTTGATAATATTATTGAAAGTTGGGATTGAGATCCTATTGTAAATTGTATTTTTAAACCCTATTGTAAATGGCAATGAAGCCGAGTTTTCTTCCTGATTCTTTCCCGGCTGAGCCTTTGAATCAGGTTAGCCAATAAAATAATGGTTGAGTGTATTTGGTTCTCATAATATTTGATCATAATGTTCAGTTGTACGAGTGCTCATCAAAATAGAATAAATAAATTTGCATATATATAGATGGGAGAATAGAATCATAGATAATGTCTTGATTTATGAATGTTCAAGTTTTCATTACGATATTGAAGAGTTGAATTGATATAGTGAGTTTCAATTATGATGTATAAGTATTATGATGAGATCAATCAAGAGAAAACCCTATATTACGAAATCAAAGATATTTCATTTCTTGATAAATTTTATGGTGGTTATAATCAAATTTGAATGAGAATAATCCACCACCTTTTTTCTAATTATGGGTATAGTATCATTCACCTCCTAAGTTCTTCAAATATGATCAATTGGACTGAGAGGTTGCATTCTTGAAACCAATAAGAATAATAATCAGAATTTAGAACTCATACCATGTCCTTGAAGAATTAATTAATATAAAACATACATGTTTAAATAAGAGATTGAGAGACTATACCTAATGTACTCCTTTGCATTGGAATACTTGTATTAAGGAAGAATGTTAATAATAGATTTATTCTAATCCTTAGTAACATAAATGAAATGCATAAAATGTCATGACCATGCCTTGTTAAAATTTTGCTTCAAAAAAAAATATGCACTCCCAGGAGTAAAAACTCTCTGGAAAATACATGAGGAGAAATTTCTTTCCTTCCAAGACTACAGAGCATATTCTTGCTCAGATTCTTTTCTAAATGAAATAAGAAACAAATAAATATTAAGTTAATCTCATGGGTGCATAATTTTGAATATATAAATATGTATACTTTATAAAAAAAGCTAACATCATAATATCTTTTCTTTCAGCTATAGAACTTTATGCAATAACTACTTTTGTTTAAACATCCCATCTTAGCTTTCCTTCTCCTCTTTCTTCATACACGTCAACTTGAAAGTTTCTCTTGCATGTCAGTAAGGATGACGTCAATCGTACTACCCTGACCTTGTGCATGATTTCCTTACCTTCCTTGGGCGTCAGTTTGGGTTGCTGTATAAAAGATTTTCTTTATTTTTAATAAAAAATGCCAACTGCCATCTTAGTGATGACGTCACCTTGTCACGTCTCAAAAAGCGCAGGGCATGGTAAAATTTAAAAGAGATTGGAGCTTTGTTAAATGTTTTCTTCCCACCAACCAGTTTGGGCGCCACCTTTTTGTGTGGGCCTGCGCTTGTTTTGCGCAGGGGTTTGGGGAAAGGGGAGGCCGATATGACCAATGGGAGTTGGGAATAGAGTAGGGTTTAGGTGTTGGTTAGGGTATTAAATTTTGTTTCTTTCTAAAATTTAAGTTTGGTTAGTAATTTTAGTTTTTAGTGAGTTTTTTTTTAATATTAAATTTAGATTTGAATTAGATATTTAGTTTGTTTAATATGAGTAGTGTTAAGTTTATTAGTAAGTTAAATGTAATCTAATTTAATTTAGTATATTATTTATAGTAATTTTATTACATTTATTTTTGGTATTAAGCTTTGATAGTAGTTTTGTTATTAAGGGTTAGTTGGTCATGAATTTAATTGAATTTCGATTTAGATAGTATAGTTTTAATTAATTTAGTTGTTTATACTAATTTAGTTAGTTTTAATTTAAACATAATCTAATTGTTTTATTTTACCATTAGGAAAATTAAATTTATCGATTAACTAGCTATTTAAATAAGTTTTAATGTAGGTTTGATTGATTTGATATTGCAAGTAATTTTAAATCCGAATTCATGTACATTGTTATTTAAGTAATTTTTATTGCATATCATTATAAGTTAATGTAATATCATAATTTTATCGATATTAATCTGATAACGAAAGTTTCAAAATTTTAACGATGTTATCATCCTCATGTTTAAAATCTTAGGATGTAATGTAAAGAACCTGTACTAAAGCTTCTATCTCAATCATATCAAACTTAGAGTATGTTGAATTTTTAAATCAAAAAAAAAAATTTTGTTGTGTTCTTGCCCTCATAGTTTGGGCATGACAGAGTGCGCTTAACTAAAGAATTTCCTCCCTGGTTAAACCCAAAGCTTGCAACCCCATTTGTAAAACCTTCACCAAGTGTTATGCCCTATGAACCATTCATTAGAAAGCCCCTTAAGCCAATCAATTGATAAGTAGGACATAATTTCCACAGCAAGTCAAATTGTGATATTCCTATTAGGATATAACTGTATGATTTTGAGTCAAACTCATTGACCCATGTTTCATCAGAAGTGATTCAACATGAATCCATCTCTCATGAGAATAAATGGAACATGTAGCACTCATTGGATCTAGGTGATATCACAATTTGACTTGCTGTGGAAATTATCTCCTACATATCAAATGATGAGCTTAAGGGGATTTTAAATGAATGGTTTATAAGGCACAACACTTGGTGATGGTTTTGCAAATGGGGTTGCAAGCTTTGGGTTTAACCATGGAGGAAACTTTGTAGTTAAGTGCACTTAGGCTGGAGTAGTATTGGGATGGCTACTAAGTGTTCCATTTATTCTCATAAGAGATGGATACGTGTTGAATCACTACTCATGAAACATGGGTCAATGAGTTTGACTCAAAATCACACAGTTAAATCATGATAACAATATCACAATTTTACATGCTTTGGAAATTATCTCCCACTTATCAATTAATGAGCTTAAGGGGCTTTCTAATGAATGCTTCATAAGGCACAACACTTGGTAAAGGTTTTTCAAATGGGGTTTTAAGCTTTGGGTTTAACCAAGGAGGAAACTCCATAGTTAAGCATCCTCAAGCTAGAGTAGTACTGGGAAATGTGACCTCTCGGGAAGTCCTAGTGCTTCAACCTTGTGAGCATCACTTAGATCCAATGAGTGCTAAGTGTTCCATTTAATCTCATGAGATATGGATTCAAGTTGAATCACTACTCACAGAACATGGGTCCATGAGTATGACTTAAAATCACACAGTTAAATCCTGATACTAGTATCACAATTTAACAAGTTTTGGAAATTATCTCCTATATATGAATTGATGAGCATAAGGGGTTTTCTAATGAATGGTTCATAAGGCACAACACTTGGTTAAGGTTTTACAAATGGGTTTTCAAGTTTTGTGTTTAACCATGGAGGAAACTTGATAGTTAAGCGCACTTAGGCTGGAGTAGTACTAGGATGGGTGTCCTCTTGGTAAGTCCCGGTGCTTCACCCTTGTGAGAATCACCTTGATCCAATGATTGCTAAGTGTTCCATTTATTCTCATGAGAGACAGATTCATGTTGAATCACTATTCATGAAACATGGGTCAATGACTTTGAATCAAAATCACACAGTTAAAACCGAATAGCAATATCAAAATTTGACTTGCTGTGGAAATTATCTCCTACTTATCAATTGATGAGCTTTAGGGGCTCTCTAATGAATGTTTCATAAGGCACAACACTTGGTGAATGTTTTGCAAATGGGGTTGCAAGCTTTGGGTTTAACTATGGAAAAAATTCATAGTTAAGAGTGCTCTGGCTGGAGCAGTACGAGGATGGGTGACCTCCTGGGAAGTCTTGGTGCTTCATCCTTGTGAGAATAACCTAGATCCAATGAGTGATTAGTGTTCCCTTTATTCTCATGAGAGATTGATACATGTTGAATCACTACTCATGAAACATGGGTCAATGAGTTTGACTGAAAATCACATAGTTAAATCCTAATGGCAAAATCACAATTAGATTTGTTGTGGAAATTATCTCGTACTTATAAATTTATGAGCTTAAGGGACTTTCTAATGAAAGGTTTATAAATCAAAACACTTGGTGTAGGTTTTGCAAATGGGATTGCAAGATTTTGGTTTAAACATGGAGGAAACTCTGTAGTTAAGCACACTTAGGCTAGAGTAGTACTAGGATGGTGACCTCCCGAGAAGTCTCGATGCTTCACACTTGTGAGCATCACCTACATCCAATGAGTGCTAAGTGTTCAATTTATTCTCATGGCAGATCGATTCATGTTGAATCATTACTCATGAAACATGGGTTAATGAGTTTTTAAATCTTGATACCAATATCTCAATTTGACTTGCTATGGAAATTATCTCCTAATTATCAATTGATGAGCTCAAGGGGATTTCTAATGAATCATTAATAAGTTGAAACACTTCATGAAGATTTTGTAAATGGTTTTTCAAGCTTTTGGTTTAACCACGGAGGAAACTCCGTAGTCTAGCGTGCTCAGGCTAGAGTAGTACTAGGAAGGTAGACCTCTCAAGAATTCTCGGTCCTTCACCCTTGTGAGCATCACCTAGATCCAATGAGTGCCAAGTGTTCCATTTATTTTGATGAGAGATGGATTCATGTTGAATCACTACTCATGAAATATGGGTCAATGAGTTTGACTCAAAATCACACCGTTAAACCCTAATACCAATATCACAATTTGACTTGTTGTGGAAATTATTTCCTACTTATCAATTCATGAGAGTAAGGGGCTTTATAATGAATGGTTCATAAGTAACAACACTTGGTGAAGGTTTTTCTAATGGGGTTGTAAGCTTTGGGTTTAACAATGGAGGAAACTCTGTATTTAAGCATGCTCGAGTTGGAGTAGTATTGGGATAGGTGACCTCGTGGGAAGTCCCAGTGCTTCGCACTTGTGAGAATCTCCCAGATCCAATAAGTGAAAAGCATTCCATTTATTCTCATTAGATATGGATTCATGTTCAATCACTCCTCATGAAACATGGGTCAATTAGTTTGACTCAAAATTACATAGTTAAATCCTGATAGCAATATCACAATTCGACTTGCTATTGAAATTATCTCCTACTTATCAATTGATGAACTTAAGGGACTTTCTAATGAATGGTTCATAAGGCACAACACTTGTTAAAGGTTTTTCAAATGGGGTGGCAAGCTTTGGGTTTAACCATAGAGGAAACTCCATCATTAAGGAGGCCTAGTATGGAGCAGTAGTGGGATGGGTGACCTCCTGTACAGTAGTTTAGTGGGTGACCTCCAAGGAAGTCCTGGTGCTTCACTGTTCTGAGCATCACCTAAATCCAATTATTACTAAGTGTTCCATTTATTATCATGAGATATGGATTCATGTTGAATCACTACTCATGAAACATGAGTCAATTAGTTTGACTCAATATCACACAGTTAAATCCTAATAGCAATACCACAATTTGACTTGCAGTGGAAATTATCTCTTACTTATCAATTAATAAACTTAAGGGTCTTTCCAATGAATGGATCATAAGGAAAAACACTTTGTTAAGGTTTTACAAATGGGGTTGCAAGCTTTGAGTTTAACCATGGAGGAAACTTTGTAGTTAAGGGAACTTAGGCTGGAGTAGTACTGGGTAGGGTGACATCCCGAGAAGTCCCAGTCCTTCACCCTTGTGAGCATCACCTAGATCCAATAAGTGATATGTGATCCATTTATTATCATGATAGATGGATTAATTTTGAATCACTACTCATGAAACATGAGTCAATTAGTTTGACTCAATATCACACAGTTAAATCCTAATAGCAATACCACAATTTGACTTGCAGTGGAAATGATCTCTTACTTATCAATTAATAAACTTAAGGGTCTTTCTAATGAATGGATCATAAGGAAAAGCACTTGGTGAAGGTTTTACAAATGGGGTTGCAAGCTTTGAGTTTAACCATGGAGGAAACTTTGTAGTTAAGGGAACTTAGGCTAGAGTAGTACTGGGTAGGGTGACATCCCGAGAAGTCCCGGTCCTTCACCCTTGTGAGCATCACCTAGATCCAATAAGTGATATGTGATCCATTTATTATCATGATAGATGGATTCATGTTGAATCACTACTCATGAAATATGGGTCAATGAGTTTGACTCAAAATCACATAGTTAAACCCTGATACGAATATCACAATTTCAAAATCACATAGTTAAATCCTGATACCAATATCACAATTTGACTTGCTATGGAAATTATCTCCTACTTTAAATTGATGAGATTTAGGGGCTTTCTAATGAATGGTTGATAAGGCACAACACTTGGTGAAGGTTTTGCAAATGGGTTGGCAAGATTTGGGTTTAACCATGGAGGAAGCTCTGTAGTTAAGGAGGCTTAGGCCGAAGCAGTACATGGATGGGTGACCTTCCTCACTTTACTTTGATGGGTGACCTCTTGGGAAGTCCTAGTGCTTCGCCCTTGTGAGCATCACCTAGATCCAATGAGTTCTAAGTGTTCCATTTCTTCTCATGAGAGATGGATTCATGTTGAATCACTACTCATGAAACATGGGTCAATTAGTTTGAATCAAAATCACATAGTTAAATCATAATAGCAATATCACAATTTGACTTGCTTTGGAAATTATCTCGTACTTATCAATTAATGATCTTAAGGGGCTTTCTAATGAATGGATCATAAGGAAAAACACTTGGTGAAAATTTTTCAGATGGGCTTGCAAGCTTTGAGTTTAGCCATGGAGGAAATGTCATAGTTAAGCGCGCTCAGGTTCGAGTAGAACTAGGAAGGGTGACCTCTTAGGAAGTCCCACAGCTTCACCCCTGTGAACATCACCTTGATCCAATGAGTGCTAAGTGTTCCATTTATTCCCATGAAATATGGATTCATGTTGAATCACTAATCATGAAACATGGGTCAATGAGTTTAACTCAAAATCACATAGTTAAATCCTGATAATAATATCACAATTTGACTTGCCGTGGAAATTATCTTCTACTTATCAATTGATGCACTGAAGGGGCTTTCTAATGAATGGTTCATAAGGCACAACACTTGGTGAAGGTTTTGAAAATGAAATTATAAATTTTGGTTTTAAACATAGAGGTAACTTCATAGTTAATCTCGCTTAGGCTAGAGTAGTACTAGAATGGATGACCCCCCGGGAAGTCCTGGTCCTTCACCCTTGTGAGCATCACCTAGATCCAATGAGTGATAAGTGTTCCTTTTATTCTCATGATATATGGATTCATGTTGACTCACTACTCATGGAACATGGGTCAATGAGTTTGACTCAAAATCACACAGTTAAATCTTAATACAAATATCTCAATTTGACTTGCTGTGGAAATTATCTCCTACTTATCAATTGATAAACCCAAGAGGCTTTCTAATGAATGGTTCATAAGGCACAACACTTGGTGAAGGTTTTTCAAAATTTCTTGCAAGATTTGGATCTACCATTGAGGAAACTTCGTAGTTAAGCTTGCTTAGGCTAGAGTAGTACTAGGATGGGTGACCTCTTTGAAAGTCTCGGTGCTGCACCCTTGCGAGAATCACCTAGATCCAATGAGTGCTAAGTGTTCCATTTATTCTCATGAGAGATGTATTTATGTTGAATAACAACTCATGAAACATGGGTCAATGATTTTGACTAAAAATCACATAGTTTGGGATTAACAATGGAGGTACCACCAGTTAAATCCTAATAGCAATATCACAATTTGACTTCCTGTGGAAATTATCTCCTACTTATCAATTTATGAGCTTAAGGGACTTTCTAATGAATGGTTCATAAGGCACAACACTTGGTGAAGGTTTTGCAAATTTGGTTGCAAGCTTTGGGTTTAACCATGGAGGAAACTCATGTTGAATCCTTATCACAATATCACAAATTGACTTGCTATGGAAATTATATCCTACTTATCAATTGATGAGCTTAAGGGGCTTTATAATTAATGGTTCATAAGGCACAACACTTGGTGAAGGTTTTTCAAATGGGGTTTGCAAGCTTTGGCTTTAACCATGGAAGAAACTTTGTAGTTAACCGTGCTCAAGCAAGAGTAGTATTAGGATGGGTAATCTCCTAGGAAGTCTTGGTGATTGACCTTTTTGAGCATGACCTAAATCAAATGAGTGATAAGTGTTTCATTTATTCTCATGAGAGATGGATTCATGTTGAATCACTACTCATGAAACATGATTCAATGAGTTTG
Organism: Cupressus sempervirens; assembly: GCA_028749045.1. Classification (NCBI taxonomy): domain Eukaryota; kingdom Viridiplantae; phylum Streptophyta; class Pinopsida; order Cupressales; family Cupressaceae; genus Cupressus; species Cupressus sempervirens. The sequence goes on along the minus strand of CM053786.1, from coordinate 295,464,922 downwards.
ACTCAAAATAACATAGTTAAATCTTGATAGCAATATCACAATTAGACTTGCTGTTGAAATTATCTCCTACTTATCAGTTGATGAGCTTAAGGGGTTTTCTAATGAATATTTTATAAGTTAGAAGACTTGGTGAACATTTTTCAAATGGGGTTTCAAGCTTTGGTTTTAACCATGGAGGAAACTTCGTAGTTAAGCATGCTTAGGCTTGAGTAGTATGGGGATGGGTGACCTCTTGAGAAGTCCCAGTGCTTCACCCTTCTGATCATTACCTAGATTTGATGAGTGCTAAATTTTCTACTTATTCTCATGAGAGATGGATTCATGTTTAATCACTACTCATGAAACATGGGTCAATGAGTTTGATTCAAAATAACACAGTTAAATCTTGATACCAATATCCCAATTTGACTTGCTGTAAAATTATCTCTTGTTGATCAATTGATGAGCTCAAGGGATTTTATAATGAATGGTACATAAGGCACAATAGTTCATGAAGGTATTGCAAATGGTGTTGCATGCTTTGGTTTTAACCAGGGAGGAAACTCTGTAGTTAAGCCTGCTATGGCTAGAGTAGTACTGGGAAGGGTGACCACCTAGGAAGTCTCCGTTCTTCACTCTTGTGAGCATCACCTAGATCCAATGAGTGCTAAGTGTTCCATTTATTCTAATGAGAGAATTATTAATGTTTAATAAATATTCATGAAATATGGGTCAATGAGTTTAAATCAAAATGACATAGTTAAATAATGATACCAATATCACATTTTGACTTGCTGTGGAAATTATCTCCTACTTATCAATTGATGAGCTTAAGCAGCTTTCTAACAAATGGTTCATAAAGAAAAACTCTTGGGGAAGGTTTTTCAAATGTAAATTCAAGCTTTGGATTTAACCATGGAGGAAAATCCATAGTTAAGTGCGCTCAAGTTGGAGTAGTATTGGGATAGGTGACCTCCCGAGAAGTCTCCATGCTTCACACTTGTGAGCATCTCCTAGATCCAGTGAGTGCAAAGTGTTTTTTTTTATTCTCATGAGAGATGGATTCATGTTGAATCACTACTCATGAAACATGGGTCAATTATTTTTGCTCAAAATCACATAGTTAAATCCTAATAGCAATATCACAATTCGACTTGCTATGGAAATTATCTACTACTTATCAATTGATGGGTTAAGGTGCTTTCTAATGAATGGTTCATAAGGCACACAAATTGGTGAAGGTTTTTCAAATGGGGTGGCAAGATTTGGGTTTAACCATGGAGGAAACTTTGTGGTTAAACGTGCTTAAGTCGGAGCAGTATTGGTATTGGTGACCTCCCACACAATACTTTGATGTGTGACCTCCCAGGAAGTCCTGGTGCCTGAGCCTTGTGAGCATCAGGTAGATCCAATGAGTGCTAAGTGTTACATTTAATCTCATTAGAGATACATTCATGTTGAATCACTACTCATGAAACATGGCTCAATTAGTTTGACTTAAAATCACATAGTTAAATCTTGATAGCAATATTACAATTTGACTTCTCGTGGAAATTATCTCCTAATTGTCAATTAATGAGCCTAAGATGATCTCTAATGAATGGTTCATATGGAAAAATACTTGGTGAAGTTTTTGCAAATGGGGTTTCAAGCTTTGAGTTTGACCATGGAGGGACCTTCATAGTTAAGCATGCTTAGGCTAGAGTAGTACAGGGATGGGTGCCCTTTTGGGAAGTCCTACTACTTCACTCTTGTGAGCATCACCTTGACTCAATGAGTGCTAAGTGTTCCATTTATTCTCATGAGAGATGGCATCATGTTGAATCACTACTCATGAAACATGGGTCAATGAGTTTGACTCAAAATCACACAGTTAAATCCTAATACCAAGGTCACAATTTGACTTGCTGTGGAAATTATCTCCTACTTATGGATTGAAAAGCTCAAGGGGCTATCTAATTAATGGTTCATAAGGTAGAACAATTGGTGAAGGTTTTTCAAATGTGGGTTTAGACTTTGGGTTTAACCATGCCTGAAACTTTTTAGTTAAGCTCACTCAGGTTAGAGTAGTACAGGAATGGGTGACCTCCAAGGAAGTGCTAGTGCTTCACCCTTGTGAGCATCACCTAGATCTAATGAGTGCCAAGTAATTGATTATTTCTTATGAGATATGGATTCATCTTCAACTACTACTCATTAAACATGGGTCAATGAGTTTGACTCAAAATCACACAGTTAAATCTTGATACCAATATCACAATTTGACTTGCTGTGGAAATTATCTCCTAGTCATCAATTGATGAGCTTAAGCATCTTTCTAATGAATGGTTCATAAAGTACAACACTTGCTGAAGGTGTTTCAAATGGTTTTGCAAGCTTTGGTTTTAACCATAGAGGAAACTCCATAGTTAATCACGCTCAAGTTGTACTAGTACTAGGAGAGGTGACCTCTTGGGAAGTCCCGATGCTTCACCCTTGTGATAATCTTATAGATCTAATGAGTCTAAATTGTTTTGTTTATTCTCATGAGAGATGTATTCATGTTTAATCACTACTCATGAAACATGGGTCAATTAGTTTTAATCAAAATCACATAGTTAAATCCTGATAGCAATATCACAATTCGACTTGCTGTGGAAATTATCTCCTACTTATCAATTGATGAGCTTAAGGGGCCTTCTAAAGAAAGGTTCATAAGGGAAAAAACTTGGTGAAGGTTTTGAAAGTGGGGTGGAAATCTTTGGGTTTAATCATGGAGGAAATTTTTTAGTTAAGCATGCTTAGCCTAGAGCAGTACTGGGATTGGTGACCTCCCACATAGTACTTTGATGGGTGACCTCCTAGGAAGTCCCAGTGCTTGTCCCTTATTAGCATCACCTAGATCCAACGAGTGCTATGTGTTCCATTTGTTTTTGTGAAATATGGATTCATTTTGAATCACTACTCATGAAACATGGTTCAATTAGTTTGACTCAAAATCACACAGTTAAATCTTTGTAGCAATATCACAATTTGACTTGTTGTGGAAATTATTTCCTACTTATCAATTAATGAGCTCAAGGGGCTATCTAATGAATATTTCATAAGGCATAACACTTGGTGAAGTTTTATAAATTTTTTTTTTAGGCTTTGAGTTTAACCATGGAGGAAAGTTTGTAGTTAAGCTCACTCAACCTTCAGTAGTACTAGAATGCGTGAGCTCCCAAGAAGTCCTAGTGCTTGATCCTTGTGAGCATCACCTAGATCCAATGAGTGCTATGTGTTTTATTTTTTTTCATGGTATATGGATTCATGTTGAATCACTACTCATGAAACATGGGTCAATTAGTTTGACTCAAAATCACACAACTAAATCTTGGTAGTAATATCACAATTTGACTTGCTGTGGAAATTATTTCCTACTTATCAATTAATTAGCTCAAGGGATTGTCTAATTAATTGTTCAAAAGGTACAACACTTGGTGAAGGTTTTAAAAATGTGTTTTTAGGCTTTGATTTTAACCATGGAGGAAACTTTGTAGTTAATCTCACTTAAGGTAGAGTAGTACTGGAATGGGTGAGCTCTCGGGAAGTCTCGGTGCTTCACCCTTGTGAGCATCACCTAGATACAATAAGTGCTAAGTTTTCCATTTATTCTCATGATATATGGATTCATTTTGAATCACTGCTCATGAAACATGCACCAATGAGTTTGACTCAAAATCACACAGTTAAATCCTGATAGCAATATCACAATTTGACTTGTGAAAATTATCTCCTACTTATCAATTGATGAGCTCAAGGGGATTTCTAATGAATGGTTGATAAGGCACAAAACTTGGTTAAGGTTTTGAAAAAGGGATTGCAATCTTTGGTTTTAACAATGGAGGAAACTCTTTAGTTAAGCACACTCAGGCTAGAGTAGTACTGTGATGGTTGACCTCTCAAGAAGTATTGATCCTTCACCCTTATGAGCATCACCTACATCCAATGAGTGCTAAGTGTTCCATTTATTCTCATGAGATATGGATTCATGTTAAATCAATACTCAAGAAATATAGGTCAATGAGTTTGACTCAAAATCACATAGTTAAATCCTGATATCAATATCATAATTTGACTTTTTGTAGAAATTATCTCCTACTCATCAATTGATGAGCTTCCGTAGCTTTCTAATAAATAGTTCATAAAACACAACACTTGGTGAAGGTCTTGCAAATGGGGTTGCAAGACTTGGGTTTAACCTAGATGAAACTCTATAGTTAAGCATGCTCAGGTTATAGTAGTACTGGGATAGGTGACCTCCAGGGAAGTCTCGGTGCCCCACCCTTGTGAGCATCTCCTAGATTCAATGAGTGTAAAGTGTTTTGTTTACTCTCATGAGTGATTCATTGATGTTGAATCACTACTCATGAAACATGAGTCAATTAGTTTGACTCAAAATCACATAGTTAAATCCTGATAGCAATATCACAATTTGACTTGTTGTTGAAATTGACTCCTACTTATTAATTGATGAGCTTAAGGGGCTTTCTAATGAATGGTTGATAAGGAACAACACTTGGTGAAGTTTTTACAAATGGGGTGGCAAGCTTTGGGCTTAACTAGGGAGGAATCTCTGTAGTTAAGCATGCTTAGGCTAGAGCAGTACTAGGATTGGTGACCTCATGTACAGTACTTTGATGGGTGACCTCCTAGGAAGTCCCAGTGCTTGACCCTTGTGAGCATCACCTAGATCCAATGATCACTAAGTGTTCCATTTATTCTGATGAGAGATGGCATCATGTTGAATCACTACTCATGAAACATGGGTTAATTAGTTTGACTCAAAATCACACAGTTAAATCTTGGTAGCAATATCACAATTGGACTTGTTGTGGATATTATCTCCTACTTATCAATTAATGAGCCTAAGAGGCTCTCTAATTTTAATGGTTCATTAGGTACAACACTTGCTAAAGGTTTTACAAATGGAATTTCAACCTTTAAGTTTCACCATGGAGGAAACTTCGTAGTTAAGAGTGCTCAAGCTGGAGTGGTACTGGGAAGCGTGACCTCTTCAGAAGTCCCGATGCTTGACCCTTGTGAGCATCACCTTGATCCAATGACTTCTAAGTGTTCCATTTATTCTCATGAGAGATGGATTCATGTTGAATCACTACTCATGAAACATAGGTCAATGAGTTTTACTCAAAATCATACAGTTAAGTCCTGATACCAATATCACAATTTGACTTGCTTTGGAAATTATCTCCTACTTATCAATTGAGGAGCTCAAGGGGCTATCTAATGAATGGTTCATAAGGAAGAAAGCTTGGTGAATTTTTTGCAAATGTGGTTGTAGGCTTTGAGTTTAACCATGGAGGAAACTTCATAGTTAAGCTCTCCTTAGGCTAGAGTAGTATTGGAATGGGTGACCTCCCAGGAAGTCCCAGTGCTTCATCCTTGTGAGCATAACCTATATACAATGAGTGCTAAGTGTTCCATTTTTTCTGATGAGAGATGGATTCATGTTGAATCACTACTCATGAAGCATGGGTCAATGAGTCTGATAGAAAATCACACAGTTAAACCCTAATACCAATATAACTATTTGACTTGTTGTGGAAATTATCTCCTACTTATCAATTGATGAGCTCAAAGGGCTTTCCAATGAATGGTTCATAAGGAACAACAGTTGGAAAACGTTTTGCAAATGGGGTTACAAGATTTGGGTTTACCATGGAGGAAACTCCATATTTAAGCGTGCTTAGGCTAGAGTAGTACTGGGATGGGTGACCTCCTAGGAAGTCCTGGTGCTTTACCCTTGTGAGCATCACCTAGATCCAATGAGTGCTAAGTATTCCATTTATTCACATGAGAGATGGATTCATGTTGAATCAATATTCATGAAACATGTGTCAATGAGTTTGACTCAAAATCACATAGTTAAATCCTAATAGCAATATCACAATTTGACTTGCTGTGGAAGTTATCTCCTACTTATCAATTGATGAGCTCAAGGGGCTTTCTGATGAATGGTTCATAAGGCACAACACGTGGTGAAGGTTTTGCAAATGGGGTTGCAAGCTTTGGGTTTAACCATGGAGGAAACTCCTGTTAAATCCTAAGAGCAATATCACAATTTCACTTACTATGGAAATTATCTCCTACTTATCAAATGATGAGCTTAAGGGACTTTCTAATGAATGTTTCATAGGGCACAACACTTGGTGAAGGTTTGGCAAATAGGGTTGCAAGCTTTGGCTATAACGATGTAGGAAACTCTATATTTAAGTGTGCTTAAGCTAGAGTAGTACTAGGATGGCTGATCTCTTGGGAAGTCCTGGTGTTACACCTTTGTGAGCATCACCTAGAGCCAATGAGTGCTAAGTGTTTCATTTATTCTCATCAGAGATGGATTCATGTTGAATAACTACTCATGAAACATGGGTAAATGAGTTTGACTCAAAATCATATAGTTAAATCCTGCTAGTAATATCACAATTTGACTTGCTGTTGAAATTATTTCGTACTTATCAATTGATGAGCCTAAGGGGTTTTCTAATAAATGGTTTATAAGGAACAACACTAGGTGAAGGTTCTACAAATGGGGTTGCAAGCTTTGGGTTTAGCCATGGAGGAAAATATGTAGTTAGGCATGCTTAGGCTGGAGTAGTACGAGGATTGGTGACATCTTGGGAAGTCTTGGGGCTTCACCTTTATGATCATCAACTATGTGCAGCAAGTGCTAAATGTTCCACTTATTCTCATCAGAGATTGATTCATATTGAATCACTACTCATGAAACATGGGTCAATGTGTTTGTCTCAAAATCACACAGTTAAATGTTGATACCAATATCCCAATTTGACTTTCGGTGGAAATTATCTCTTACTTATCAATTGATGAGCTCAAGGGGCTTTCTAATGAATTGTTCATAAGGCACAACACTTGGTGAAGGTTTTACAAATGGGGTTGCAAGCTTTGGGTTCAACCATGGAGGAAACTTTGTAGTTAAGCGCGCTCATGCTAGAGTAGTGTTGGGATGGGTGACCTCCTAGGAAGTCTCGGTCCTTCACCATTGTGAGCACCCCCTACATCGAATGAGTACTAAGTGTTCCATTTATTCTCATGAGAGATGGATTCATTTTGAATCACTACTCATAAAATATGGGTCAATGAGTTTGACTAGAAATCACATTGTTAAATCTTGATACTAATATCAAAATTTGACTTGCTATGGAAATTATCTCCTACTTATCAATTGATGAGCTTAAGGAGCATTATAATGAATGGTTCATAAAGCACAAAACTTAGTGAAGTTTTTTCAAATGGGGTTTCAAGCTTTGGGTTCAACCATAGCGGAAACTCCATAGTTAAGTGCACTCAGGTTGGAGTAGTACTGGGATAGCTGACCTCTTGGGAAGTCCCAATGCTTCACCCTTGTGAGCATCTACTAGATCCAATGAGTGAAATGTGTTCCATTTATTATCATGAGATATGGATTCATGTTGAATCACTACTCTTGAAACATGGGTCAATTAGTGTGACTCAAAATCACATAGTTAAATCCTGATAGCAATATCACAATTTGACTTACTGTGGAAATTATCTCCTAATTATCAATTGATGAGCTTAAGGGGATTTCTAATGAATGGTTCATAAGGCACACCACTTATTGAAGGTTTTTCAAAAGGGGTTGGAAAGCTTTGGGTTTAACCATGGAGGAAACTCCATAGTTAAGTATGCTTAGGCTGGAGCAGTACAAGGATGGGTGACCTCCCAGGAAGTCCTAGTGCTTGACACTTGTGAGCATAAAATAGATCCAATGAGTGCTAAGTGTTCCAGTTATTCTCATGAGATATGAATTCATGTTGAATCACTACTCATGAAACATGGGTCAATTAGTTTGACTCGAAATTACATAGTTAAATCTTGATAGCAATATCACAATTTGACTTGCTGTGGAAATTATCTCCTACTTATCAACCAATGGGCCTAAGAGGCTTTCTAATGAATGGTTCATAACGAAAAACACTTGGTGAAGGTTTTCCAACTAGGGTTGCAAGCTTTGAGTTTAACCATGGAGGAAGCTTTGTAGTTAAGCACGCTTAGGCTGGAGTAGTATTGGGATGGGTGACCTCTTAGGAAGTCGCACTGCTTCACCCTTGTGAGCATCACATTGGTCCATTGAGTGCTAAGTGCTACATTTATTCTCATGAGAGATGGACTCATTTTGGATCACCACTCATGAAACATGGGTCAATGAGTTTTTCTCAAAATCACATAGTTTAATCCTGATACTAATATCAAAATTTTACTTGCTGTGGAAATTATCTCCTACTTGTCAGTTGATGTGCTCAAGGGGCTATCTAATTAATGGTTCATCAGGCACAACACTTGGTGAAGCTTTTACAAATGCGGTTGTAGGCTTTGGGTTTAACCATGGAGGAAACTTTGTAGTTAAGCTCACTCAGGCTAGAGTAGTACAAGAATGGGTGACCTCCAAAGAAGTCTTGATGCTTCACCCTTGTGAGCATCACCTAGATCCAATGCATTCTAAGTGTTCTATTTTTTCTCATGAGACATGGATTCATTTGGAATCACTAATCATGAAACATGGGTCAATGAGTTTGACACAAAATCACACAGTTAAATCCTAATAACAATATCACAATTTGACTTGTTGTGGAAATTGTCTCGTAATTATCAATTGATGTGCTCAAGGGGCTTTCTAATGAATGGTTCATAAGGCACAACACTTGGTGAAGGTTTTGCAAATGGTGTTGCAAGCTTTGGGTTTACTAGGGAGGAAACTTCGTAGTTAAGTGCGCTTAGGTTGGAGTAGTTTTTGGATGGGTGACCTCCTGGGAAGTCTTAGTGCTTCACCCTTGTGAGAATCACCTAGATCCAATGAGTGCTAAGTGTTCCATTTATTCTCATTAGATATGGATTCATGTTGAATTACTACTCATGAAACATGGGTCAATGAATTTGACTGAAAATGACATAGTTAAATCTTGATAACAATATCACAATTTGGCTTGCTTTGGAAATTATCTCCTAGTTATCAATTGATGAGATCAAGGTGCTTTTTAATGAATGGTTCATAAGACACAACACTTGGTGTAGGTTTTGAAAATGGGGTTGGAAGCTTTGTGTTTAACCATGGAGGAAACTCAAGTTAAATCTTGATAGCAATATCACAATTTCACTTGCTATGGAAATTATCTCCTACTTATCAATTGATGAGCTTAAGGGACTTTCTAATGAATGTTTCGTAAGGCATAAAATTTGGTGAAGGTTTTGAAAATGGGGTTGCAAGCTTTGAATTTAACCATGGAGGAAACTCTTTAGCTAAGTGTGCTCAGGCTAGAGTAGTACTAGGATGTGTAATCTCTTGGGAAGTCTCGGTGCTTCACCTTTGTGAGCATCACCTAGATCCAATGAGTGCTAAGTGTTTCATTTATTCTCATTAGAGATGGATTCATGTTGAATCACTTCTCATGAAACATGGATCAATGAGTTTGACTCAAAATCAAATAGTTAAATCCTGATAGCAATATCACAATTTGACTTGCTGTTGAAATTATCTCCCACTTATCAATTGATGAGCTTGAGTGGTTTTCTAATGAATGGTTTATAAGGGAGAACACTTGGTGAAGGTTTTGCAAATGGGGTTGCAAGCTTTGGGTTTAACCATGGAGGAAACTCCATAGTTAAGTGTGCTCAAGTTGGAGTAGTACAGGGATGGGTGACCTCCTGTGAAGTCCCAGTGCTTCACTCTTTTGATCATTACCTAGATCCAATGAGTGCTAAGTGTTCCATTTATTCTCATGAGAGATGGATTCATGTTGAATCACTACTCGTAAAACATGGGTCAATGAGTTTGACTCAAAATCACACAATTAAATCCTGATAACACTATCAAAATTTTTCTTGCTATGGACATTATCTCCTACTTATCAAGTCACTCTTTCATTACTACCTCTCTTGTCAAGTGAACAATTTATCTCTCTAGTTTTGACATTAAGTTATCTTTTGACACCTTATTAGCTTCTTCTAGTCTCCTTCATTCGTGATTTTCTATTTACCACTATGGGCTTCAAACCTTTTGCTACCAAACCTCAACCAAGACTAGATGATCATTAGTTATTCTATATTACTAAATATTTTCAATATGTTCATGCCTAGAATACAAAGGACTAGATGAGACATATGATATTTCTTACCTTCATCTCACTAAGCATATGATAGAAATGAAGTCTAAACTTGAGAAAATGTTAGAGGAAATAATGCAATCCTCACATGAATTTTTCTTAAGATCCTTATGTTGAAAATTGACTAATAGTGATATGTAATTGTTGTCATTAATGGCAACACATGACGTACATGTTCATACAAAACCTCAAAAATAAAGATACGTAGTGTTTGGTAATCAAAAAATTGTCTAAGTATATAATTTGGTTTACAATAGTGTATTGTTTTGTCTATAACATGTTGTTGACATCATATTATGACTAGAGAAGTTACATGGAGATTGTATACATGTTGGTGATGACACACATACAACTTGAGAAGTTTTTATGGATTGTACAAAACATAGATATTCGTGTTTTCATGAAGTAGGATAGTGAAATTGAATGAAATAATTTTTTTTTTTACAAAACAATCACTTGTCCAATTAGGGCCGACATCCTAGATGTTTACTCTAACTTGGAAAAGTGAATTGTGGTCTTAGCCGACCTAGTAGAAATTTTTGTAAAGGCATGGTATTTATGCAAAGGAGACTTTTGTGATGTGAAGATGTGAAGTTGTAATTTCAAGTGGTATATTTTAGTTGTGCTTATATGCAAACTTTTGTGAAAGAAATATATGGAAAGTTTTATATGAGCTATCTAGTGATCTAGATTGAGCTAAAAATTAAAGATTCGACAAGGAAGGAAAATAATAGTAAATTACTTGTTTGAGTAGTGAGCTCTTGTTGTACTTGAATTTGCATGTTTGAGCAGTGGGCTCTTCTTGCATACATTATACCATAACTCCTAACAAGGTTGGTACAACCCCTAATACGCTTGGAATTTCCTAATAGGTATTTAAAGTCTCCTAATAGGGACTCCTTATACTAAATTTTCTCATTAGCTCGTAACAGGGTCCATCCTATAACAAGAAACTCATATATCTGTATATTATCTAGTGGGTATCATCTCTACTATGGTTATCCCTTGGCCAACGTTTCCCTAGTTAACAAAATATGGTGCTATGAGTTATCTTTATGCATTTATATTCTTAATATTTAGATTACTGCTTCACCATCCCCCACAAACCCCCCCCCACACACACACACACCCTCTTAGCGAACCCTATTTCTAAAAATTGGTATTTGAGCATAGTTACATTGAAGAGGCTTAACAACTTAAGTAAGATCCCTATGGATATGGAACGATTGATGAATATCCTTGAAGAAGCTCTTGAACAAATTGTTGTCCTTACTAAGGAAAAGGATAAGCTAAAGGACATATATGAAGACTCCAAAGTATACATTAATAAATTAGAGGAAAAGATTGAAGATCTCAAATCAAAGCCTAAATCTACTAAATTTGGATCTAGTGATGATGACTAGAAAAAATTGAAGACAGTGTACAAGATCTTGAAGCATGTGTTGAAAATTCAAAATCTAAAGTTGGCTTTGAGAAATGATCCTACCAAAGTTGAACCCAATTTGAAGACTAAAAATATAGATCTGAGAGAAAATTTGGCAAAGAAAGCATTTGAGTTTGAAACATTGAAATAAGATCATGAAGAACTCCATAAGTACAATATTATTGTGAAAGGTGAACTAACACAATGCAAACAACAACATGAGAAGCTTTATTCTAGCATAGAAAAGTGTGATGATTCTATATCTATACAAAGACCTACTTATAATAAGACTAGCCTTGGTTATCTAATTAACATCTCTATGAAGAAACATGAGGTTAGATCAGATGTGAAAGAGAAAGATAAATCTAATGATAAGATTGAATCTAGCCAATGTTTTGAGAAACCTAAAGAAGTTGAGCAAAAAAAGGAAGTTGAAATCTTGGATGAACCAAAGAAAGTGGAAACTCCTAAAGAAACTAGGTGTGAATTTAGAGGTAAGTGCTTTTTATGTAATGAAATAGGTCATATGAAAAGAGTTTGTACAAATAAGTCATTTAGTCATGTTAAGGACTTCTTTTGTCATAATTGTCATGGTATGGGTCATAATGCAATTGATTGTAGGAAAACTAAGTATGATAATGATAGAAGAAATAGTGGAATGTTTAGAAATACTAACCGTACAAATAGAAGAAAATCTAATGAAAGGGCATCAAGAGAAGGAAGATCTTATAAAGATATAAGACAAATCATGTGTTATTAGTCTAACAACTTAGGACACATTGCTCAGAATTGTCATGCACCTGATGATCAACAAAATCCTAGAAGTATAGCACCTATATGTCAGTTATGCAACAACTTTGAACACACAAAAAAGTATAGTAGAATGGACAAAACTTTAGAGATAGAAATAACAATAGAAGAAATTTTGGGAATAGAGGAAAGGAACTCCAAAATCAGCAGACACAATAAAGAACAAAGAAACATTGTTGGTGAACTCCAAGAAGAACTTAATGAAGCATTTGTGAAAGAAATAGATCTCTCAAAAGAAAAGCTAGATGATGATGAGACGGAAAAATTTAAGTTAATTATTGAGTTTGTTTCAATTAAGTTGAATTAAGCTTGCTTACAATATCAGAATTTAAGAACTTCAGTTAGAGATTGAATTAGAGGTAGTGAAGTTGGGAAAAGGTGCATCCAGTTATGTTTATATGGTACCTTATCTTGCTTGTAATTTGGAGCTCATCTAAACAAGTTATGAAGGAATTCAGTGTTACTGGTATTACAATAAAGGTTAATTCTACAATAGAAGATGAAAAGTATGTTTTTTCAAAGAATTTCATGACGTGAAGTCTTGAGGATGCTTTTCATGATAGAAGGAGGCTATAGTAAACCTTAGGTGACATTTGAAGATTGGATAGATGATTTTCACTTCATTGTGAACACATCCAAAGTGAAGAGCATTCAGATGTGACTTGTCAGAGTGATTTCAACGAAAACTCTATTTTTTGAAAGAGTTATTTTATCATTTTATCTACAAGTTTGTTTGGAAAAATATATTGTTTGATAAGAATAATGGATATGTTATTAGTACATAGTGTTGAGAACAAAGATAGACCTAAGTTTAAGACTATTTTTGTAAAACCTAATGAAGGAAACCCTAACTTAGCATTGTCTATGACTAAATAATGTAATTTAACTTGAAGATGTAGGAAGCTATTTGAATAGAAAGTTTGAGTCTATTGGTAGTGAATTCCAGAATAAAAAGATATGGAATTGGTTTTTAACCATGACATGACAATAAAACCTAGATATGAACATATAAAGGAATTAGACTTTCTTAAGTATCGCTTCTATGTGAGTTGGACATAGATGAATGGACATAGATTATACTGAGTGGGATACATGATGGTAAGTTATGGATGCAAGATAATGTAGTTGACATTTCTATTGACCTTATTCATGAGGTAACTAGTCTTAACAAACAAGGTTGTGTACCTATAGGTGAGAAGATGGTTAAGAAGAAACTTGAAAGTTATACTAAAGTGGTATATAATGGAGAGGCTATGGTGATCAGCACCATCAAGAAATATGATATAAGATTTATAAGTAGAATTATTGCTTATCCTATTTACGCAAGTTCTAAGATAGATGAACTTTCAGCAGGATTCATATATGTAGCATATAAGATATGTGTAGAGAAAGAGCAAGTAAATATGAGTGAAATACTGAGAATGCAACTCTTGGAAAACCTTGAAAAGATTAAGAGAACAAAGAATGGTGTGCTTAGATTCCAATAATTAATCAATCACATATTCTTTCATGTATTGAAAATATTTCCTTACTTATCAATCATAGATATAATGAGTAGTGATAGATGCACAATGGAGAAGATTATAGAGGTATGCAAAAGGAACCCTATAGAAAAGATATTATACAATGGCAACCCAATAATGCAGACATATTAGAATGAAATGAAATAGAGATTTAGAATTGCACCTATAATTGTGGATAGATTCAAGGAAGAGATTTGTGTATTAGTTGATACAAATCATACATATATTCAAGTAATGGAACCTGAGGAGACATTTATTGATCCCTTGAGCTATGAAGTGAATGATGATGTTGTGGTTCGTTATATTGATTTTTTGTTAAATTTAGATAAAGATAAAGTAGAGTATAGATTTGGCACATATGATAAGATCACATAGAAATATCATCAAGGAACCTTGGAGAAGGCATCACATAAGAAACTAGAATATATAATAAAAAAGGCACTTTCAGAGGCTAGAATGATAGAGAGTGAATCTGGGGTTGTAAGACAGACAATGAAGCAAGGTGTGTTGAGAATAAAACCTTTATTAGTATCAGTTCCTAAGACATCTTTGGAATAGAACATTCCATATGAAACACTATCCAATTTTCAACCCAGTGAATAGAAAAGAAAATCTGAGAGATCGATAGAAGTAGTGTCTATTAAGACAAAAAGAGTCAAACAATAGGCCATCAAACTCAGTAAAAGAAAGAAAACATTGTTGAAAATTGACTCCAGTGATGAAGAGGATGAGGAATAGGAAACCAAGAAACCTAAAAAGGTGACTCCACCTAAGCAAGTAGCAGGAAAAACTTAGCAACCTTAGAAGCTGAAGATTGAGAAGATCAATACATCTATTGTAAATGAAGGTAACTTTGTTCATATGCATAATTTTTATGATTTATATAGAAATTTTGATAAAGATCAAATATATATATCTACTATGAGATATATTGTGTCAAATAATATGAATGAAAGGATCTTGAGAGCATTATTAACTAGAAAGTCTATGAGAGACTTATTGAAAAGATGGCTTCTACAAGGGAAGAAGATCTTGAGCTTCGAAAGTCTATCCTAAGGACCATTTTCAAGATGAATGATGAAGATAAAATTGAAATATTGTTGAAAAAACTTGCACCATACTTGAGGAATAAGTTGAAGCCATTTTTATTCATCATTGGTGACAGAGTCATAGGCAACATCTCCTCCAACTCCTAGAACCTTAGAAGTGTATATAAGTGGTGATACCATGTAGATTGATCAAATCAATGTTACCCTTAAAATTGATGATACCAATTCATTTGGTGGTTCCAAACAAAATGAACTAGACACTGAAAATATTGAGGATAACTTGAAACAAATTGAGGAAGAGAAGAGGCTACTATAAGTAGAAAAGAAGAAAATAGAAGAAGCCAAGCAACTATTGTTGGAAGATAATAGGAAAATAAAGGAAGATGAAGAAAAGAGAAAAATTGTAGAAGAAGAAATGAAAACGAAAACTAAGGAAGAAGAGGAAGAGAGAACTAAAGAAGAAACAAAGAAATAGAGGGAGGATGAGACTAAACAATCTAGTTCATCTACTCTAGTGTCTCTTGTTAGTTTGTCTACTAGTGATGATGATTAGATAGATATGATCTCATCCCTAACAAAGCTAATTGAGAAGAATAGGAAAGTAAAAAGTTTACAATGAACATTAATGGAAGTGGTCAAATAATTGGAAACTGAAGGATCTTGAGAGCATTATTAACTCAAAAATCTATGCGAGACTTATTAAAAAGATGGCTCCTACTGTAAGGTTCCTCCTCGTATGTGCTTATCAAATATGAATTCTCTATTAAAACTATTACATGAGACTGAATCAGATATGAAGTGATGTTCTATGTTGTGAATGTTATAATAACATTGAGAGTAGTTGAAATGTCCATGTTTTAATACTCAATGATTTAAAAACTACTAAATTATCTCAATAGTTTAAACATTAAAATTTCACTAACAATGATACAAGGCATTTTCACTTGATAATGATGGTGTTGATTTTGGTACCTTGAAGATTAGGTTTTATGCTTTTAGATAATTTAGTATGCTTTATTAACGATGTTTCTAATGTTTAATTGTATGCATGCCTAACAATGATTATTCTAGAATTTGAATTTGAATTAATGAATAAGTTATGTTATATTGATCATGTGATTTCTTTGATTAAATGTAAGTAGAAATGAATTAAACAATTAATTATACAAAAGATTCTTGTTTTGAATTATGTAACTATCCAAATAAGGTTTAACTATATGCATGTGATTTTCTCGCGCTATTGATGTGTGAAATGAGTGTGCAGGATATTTTAGCCAAGAAATCTAATAGAGAAATGGAACTAAACCCTTTGTACCATTGTGGAAACCAAGGTTGAATCTAGTGAAAGATGCAAACCCCATTGTTAGTATTTTATTTGTATCTGAGATGTATGAATATATCATTCTGTAATCAATAAGTGCTAATATTTTGTAACAGTGAATTTTTAGTGTTTCTTGACACTCGTAAGTTGTATATGCATTCTAGCATGATAGTTAGGGTTAACAAAGTAACCTAAAGATCTAAGTCAAACTAGGTTAGTGAACTCTTTGCTAATCAGTTAGTAATCAAGGTTAATTACCCTAATCAGGATTAGTGAGTAATCTACATTTTTCAAGGTTGTTAGAAAGTCCTAAAATTTCCTAGCTTTTGATAGGTCCCTAATTAGTCCTAAAGGCCAAAAATCATGAAATCTATGTACCCAAGGGGTATGAGTATGGGTTGGAGGCATTTTCCACCCGCCTAGCCCCTTTTGCTGACTTTTATGGTCACCAAAATATCCTATTTTTGCTTTATTACGAAAATTGAGTGTTTCATTATGAGTTGGATAACTTTAGCTTCACCTTGAGGTTAGCCTTATGTCTAGTTGAGTTAGAAGCCTCTATAACTTTAGGTAAGCGGGGGAGTTATTTCTTTTTGGAGTGGTTGAGATTAGGATCTTATTTGGAGGCAAATTTGAGAGGGTTTGAGTGTTCACCCAAACTCTAGTTTTAGAGTGAAAATCAAGATTGAAGGAGAAGGAGAAGGAAGGGAATGCTCATCTCAAATTTGCTCAATTTCCATAACCCTATTTTGAAGGTAGGAATACTTCACCTCTTTTTACTCTTTGTTGTGTTTCATCTTTCAATTTTATTGCATATGTACGTTTGTGTGTGTGTTGAGTATGTTTGGGAGGGATTGAAATAAAAATTTTAAAACATTTTTCCTTTGTACTTCCCTTTGAATCTCAAAGGGACTGTATGGGTTGTATTGGCATTACTCACCCTTAGATAGGGCAGAAGTGGCCATGTATGGGAGGAGGTCTTTATCTGGACTCCAATAGTGTAGAGTCTCTTCTTAGGATGAGAGGAGGAAAAGAGAGTAGGGTGTTATAGGCCCCTACTTGTCAGCACAAACCATGTTTTGAGTTTTGAAATTTGAGAAGTGAAAGAACAAAAGTCCTTCTGATATCAGCCTTGAAAGGCCATCTGTGAAAGAATGAAAATTCTTGATATTTTAGCCCCAAAAGGACATATGTTATGGTGTTGTGGCCGATGTCTCTTGTTGGAAAAATTCACCTTGTCCCTAGTCTAGCTCAATGTCAAACCTATTGTGCAAAATAAGATGGCGATGAATGTTTGATTTTTTCTTCATGTTAGAATTGTTTGTCTCCCAATTAGTTTTTGGTTCTCTCCATGATCACCTTGATGTGTTGTAGACTTGATAATGATTTCCCTATTGTGGAGCCAAGAAGGAAATTCATAAATTTATTGAAATTTAGTTATGTTGGGAGTTTTCTTCTCAAGATTAAGATTTTGTTGTAAAAATGCTATCGTTAAACTCATTGTTGAAATTACTACGATCTCGGGTTTTCTTCCCTAGTTCTTTCCTGATGGAGTCCTTGAATCAGAAGAATAAATAAAAATGGAGTATTTTCAATTCATATGATACTTTGTGTTATTAAATTTACATGCATATGTGTTTTAGTAAAGAGTTGAAATGATGTTTCACCTCCCTGTGATATTCTTAAAATTTCAATTTTTGCAATCATTGATCAAATTGTAATTAGAGGAAATGATGAGAAATAAATTTATGCAAATTTTATACCCAAACTATGTTAAGAAAATTCAAATATTTGAACAATAGATTACCTTGTATTTTTGTAATTGTTGGGATGAAGAATAACCCTACGTGGATGAATCAACAAAACATTAAACTCTATGATAAATCCAACTTTAAAAAATAAAAATATCCCCATTAATCAAATAAATTAGAAAATCCTACACTTAGAAAAAAAGAGAGACTTACGAAAGTTATTACCTCCTTAGAGTAAATAAGCCCATTGCCCTTTGTATGGGGAAAGTTTTAATCTCCTTAGCAACAAAGCATATTTTCTGTAAGATTCCTTTGTAAATCGTTATGTTAATTTAATTAATATTAAACAAAGAAAATTAAACATTCAATTTAAGAAATATAAAAACATAATATCTACATCTACCTAAGCACCAAGTCTGATGCCTATGTTGGGTAGCATGGAAGGGGACATATGGCAAGTTTGTGTTTGAAAAAGTTAATAAATTTCTTCTCATAAATCCCTTGCCCTCCATTTTACTAGCTGCTTAAGTCATTGCTATAGTCCTTTCAGCCTTGGTCAATGTGCATGGGGAGGGGGCAGCCTTTGGGTAGAGAGCCCTAAATGGTGGTGCTTTGTGGTTATGCTACCTTTATAGTGCCATGTTTTAGCACTGGGTTTGAGGGGGGGGATGTGTTAAGGGATGTAGGATGCTTAGAGTGTAGGGTTAGTTAAGGGTAGTTAGGGGTTAGTTTAGTTTAGGATTTGTTAAGTTAAATGTTAGGAATATTATATAGTGTAGTTAGTTTTAATTTTAAGAAAAGTTTTATGTTTTTGTTTAGTTTAGTGGTTTTTTTTTTTTAAAAAGCTTTAAAATTAATGCTTAAATTGGTGTTAGGATAGGATATTATTTAGTTTTAGGATATTAATTAATTTTAATTTAAATGTTTCAATTTTAAATTAGTATATTTTAGTTAGAATGATTTAGTGTTCAATTATAATTAGTTCAATTAGGAAGTTAGAATTTGTTAACATTTTGTGTTAGAATATTAGTGTTAGATGTTATTTAGTTTTAATTACTTTGTTAATGTTAAGTTAGGATTGTTAGTGGAGATTGAAGTTAGTTGTTATTTTCATTAATAGCATTAGTTGTTATTTAATTAATTAGATAATATTAAATGATAGTAAATGATGTTTTATTAAAATTAAAAATATTAATAGTATTTAAATAGTGTGTTTTTCCCTTGCTTAAGGAATGACTAATTTAGAAGATATGTAGATCAAGTTTAACGATTAGTGAATCGATGATTTTGTTAGGTTATTTTATTAATGCTTAGTATTTAGGATGAAGATTTAAGCTATGTGTATTAGAATTCTTTGAGTAATATATTTTAATGGTAAGTAGTTTTAATTTAACTATAGTTAGGATATCAAATTTGTAAAAGGGTTAAAAGCTTTTATGTCAAAGGCTAGTATTAGATGTTAATGAATAAACATTCTCTTAATAATTAAGTGAAGGGTAGGATTGGAAATGATTAAGTTAGAAATTTTATGTTATTTGTCATTTGTCAGGATTTAAATTTATGTGATGATTATATATTGGGATAGTTTTCCTTTGGACTTTAAACCTAGAAGGTGATTAGCAGATCAAGAAGTATTCCAATCAAGTTGACTAGGTAACATAGTGATGGGTTGTGTTATGATAGAAGATAAATTAAACATTGTAAATAGTTTAATAATAAATGTTTTAATACCCTAATTAGTTAAATAGGAGACATGATAATATCCAATTTTAGCATTAGTATGTTATGATAAATTAACTCTTAAATGTAGAATTAGATTCTCTTAAAGATTGACCTAGTATAGTGTATTAAGGGATAGCACCATAGTCAACTTAAGAACTTAGAAACCCTAGAATGCATTTTGAACTTGATATTTTACCTTTAGAATTTGAACCTTATGTTTTATCGATCAACACTTTTAATCAAAATTAAGTGTGCCTACAGTGTTAGGATTTTTAGGGGTTCGATCCCATAGAGTGTGTAGATATGTCGACTCTGCATCTTAATGATATGTATTTGAAACTCACTTAAATCATTTGTCATCTTCCTATAACCTATTCAATGTAGCATGTATTAACTTAGTAGATTAATTAACTTTAAAAAATAAAATTGGAGTGTTTTTGCCTCAAATTTTGGGCATGACATTTTTGTATCAGAGCCTAGTTTAGTGACACTTGGGCAATAATGAGTTCATGTTAAGTTTGGATATCTAAGTATTACCATACAAAGTAGGGAATTCCCCTCATAAAATTTTAAGAAGCTAGTGTATTCTTTCTAAACTATTTTACTAATGACTAAACCTAAGCAAAACCTAAAATTTGTATCAATGATTGTAAGTGGTCAACCATAATTAGATAACCTCGTCTTATGATTGGAAATAACTAAATAGATGCAAGGATACCATATTGATATTAACAGGTATATTATGATCTCATGAAGAATTCAAAATTATATTGAATATGATCACCTTGAGGGAAAACTAAATTAAGAACCCTAAAACAACTTTGAATCATGAGAGTGGAAAATGAGTACATAACCTAGCGATCAATGAAGCAATGTTTCTCATAATCTTTAATAGAAGTCAGATTTTGTCTAATGCAATCACTCATGGGAGAATTCAATATATATTATTCCAATAATCCCCAGAATGCAAACAAGAGCTAATTTAGAATCTGCAAGTAACATTTGGGAACCTCAAACGATAGGATTACTAATGTGAGAAGGTGTTCAACAAGAGAGAGTTAGGAAGGAGCGTACAAAGGGTATGCATATATGGAAACCTAATCAGGGAATGAATCTATCTAAAATATATGGTGCTAAGAATGAAATTAAACAACAAAAAGTATGTAACATATAGTATTGAACCGAAAAGATAGAAAATGCAAACTTCTGAGTTAGGGTTATGTGAGTCTATTATGTGGGTAGACTTATTCTATAAACATAAGTAATGCTAACTTTTTAACTATCAAGTGAATACTCATAGACTCTAGTATCTAAATTATTGGATCAATTATAACCCTAAAATATAGAGTAAGTAAAGTCATGATGAGGACATCAACCTAATACGAACTAAAGGTTCAAGTATCAAAGTTAAGTAATAAGAGGATTATAAGCCACGAGGTATGATAAGAACAATGATGATGACCTATATTGACAAAAAGGAGATAGTTGTAAGAGTGAATAAGTAAAAAGTGACATTGGATAAGTAAACATCAACGATACCTTAAATAATCATTTTATACCTAAGTAGTTGCAAGCCTACAACCTAAGGATCAATTCATAAATCACTTATGACTAGGAAAATGTGAAATATGGAATTATTGATAAGAATAGTAGCATGCAGTGTAGTCTCATATGATAATTAGAACTTGTGTAAATGGTGAAATAACACAGATAGTAACACATATATGTATAGAGGATCATACCAATTTGGTGAGATTGATAACCCAACTTCAATTAGTATATTGTGGTGAAATTGACCTAAGAAAGATTATAGGTAGGACCCCTAAGATTCAATTATATTAAATTGAGGATAATAGATTTGATATTGTAACTACAATGTAGAGTACAACTCCATTGACATTGATGTCCCCACACGTTTAGTTTCTTCGAAAAGAATCCAATGTAAGAACAAGAAGATTGAAGGGGAATTATTTTGGTACCCTCACATTTATACTTTTGAGTGAGTTTCATTCAGGACAAACCCCTTAGTACAATAAACCCTAATAGTAGGGAAATGTCAATAAAACTAACTATGTAGTTAGTACATGGGATCAACCATAGGTTGAGCGACATGGTCTTTAGACCACCATCTTATTTCAATTCAAGATCCCTACAATATATTTGGAACACCTAAGATTCCTAATTTTTGTCAGTGACCTTGGTACGGCTGCATTATGTCAGTAATTTAAGTTTTGTGAGTAATTGAATTTATTTCCTTATTTGTTTGATTTTAGATTTTGGTACTCTTAATGTTCTTCCTTATTTCCATTAGTGTGATGTGGGGCTATTTAGCCAATTGCATTATTGATGGTTCTATTTTGCCTCTTGGTTATGTCTTTATTTCTTGATTAAAATTTTACTATTGTGGCCACTATTTATTTCTTTTATTTCAGACTTTTGAATTGGATGCTTCATCCTTGATGCCAAATTAAAATTTTGAGCCACTTTCTTCTAAAATTTGTTGGAAAAGTGTCACATGATTGGCCTAACAAAGAAGGGATTGCTAACAATTAAGTGGATGTGTAACAATAGGGTATGGGGTTACTAGTGAGAGTATTCATGCCCCACCCTCTCCCAAGATTTTGAGAGTATGACCAATGAGTATTGTTGACTATAATGAGTAATGAAATTGTACCTAAGCATACAACTAGATAAGCTTACAAGTTAACCTAATGGATTTTTGGATGCAAAAGGTGTATGTGTAGTGATGGTTTTTGTGGCCTATTAAAGAATTAGTATACCATGGAAAGTCTAAAGGAAAAGTGATTAACCTTGAATAAAGATCCATTTTGCATTATAAGAAACCTCATTTGAAGGAGAGCTCATATGGCTGTTACCTCAATGAATGGGTATGTGGGATTTAGAACATCTTATGATATTATTAATATTAGAGACTCTATAAGTATTTTATACTAGATTAGAAGGTTGTTTATATGTGACCTATTTGCTTTAAGGAATGATTGACCCTGGAAAACGTAAACATGTTAGAGTTATGGATTGAACTTCTCTTTTAGCAATAGTAATCAAGCAAATAGGTTATCATCCCTATGTATGTATGTGAATTATTAATCATTCTTTTTACAAGATTACATTTTGGTATAAGTCTAGACAAGGTCTAGCATAGGAGGAACAAATTAGTTGTGTGATTTGAAGGAGGAAGCCAAAAGCTAGTGGGGGAGGATGTAAGGTCCCTTCTCATATGTGCTTATCAAATATGAATACTCTATTAAAATTGTTACAGGAGATTGAATCAGATATGAAGTGATGTTTTGTGTTGTGAATGTTCTAATGAAATTGAAAGTAGTTGACACGTCCATGTTTTAATACTCAGTTATTTGAAAATAGCTACATTATCTTAACAGTTTAAACATTCAAATTTCACTAACGATGATACGAGGCATTTTCACTTGATAATGAGGGTGTTGATTTGGTACCTCGATGATAAGGTTTTATGCTTTTAGATAATTCAATATGCTTTATTGGTGATGTTTATGATGTTTAATTATATGCATGCCTAACAATGATTATTCTAGTATTTTAATCTGAATTAATTAATAAGTTATGTTATAGTGATTATGTGATTTCTTATGATTAAATGTAAGTAGAAATGAATTAAATAGTTAATTATATGAAAGATTCATGTTTTGATTTATGTAACTATCCAAATAAGGTTTAAATATATGCATGTGATTTTCTTGAGATACTGATGTGTGAAATGAGTATGCGAAATATTTTAGCCAAGAAATCTACTAGAGAAACAAAATTGAAACTTTTGTACCATTGTGGAAACTAGGGTTGAATCTAGTGAAAGATGCAAACCCTATTTTTAGTATTTTATTTGTATCATGAGATGCATGAATGTATCATTCTATAATCAATAAGTGTTAATGTTTTGTAACAGTGAATTTTCAATGTTGCTTGACACTTGTAAGTTGTATATGCATTCCAACATGATAGTTACTGTTAACCAAGTAACCTAAAGATCTAAGTCAGACTAGGTTAGTGACCTTTTCCCTAATTAGTTAGTAATTGAGGTTAATCACCCTTATCAAGATTAGTGATTAATCTAGATTTTTGAAGGTTGTTAGAAAGTCCTAAAATTTCCTAGCTTTTGATAGGTCCCTAATTACTCCTAAAGGCAAAAAGTCATGAAATCTAAGTACCCAAGGGGTATGGGTATGGGTTGGCAGCATTTTGTACCCCCCTAGCCCCTTTTGTTAACTTTTATGGTTACCAAAATATCCTATTTTTTCTTTATTGCAAAATTTGAATGTTTCATCATAAGTTGCATAACTTTAACTCCACCTCAAGGTTAGCCTTATGTCTAGTTGAATTAGAAGCCTTTGGAACTTTAGGCAAGTGGGGGAGCTATTTCTTTTTGAAGTGGTTGAGCTTAGGATCTTATTTAGAGGCAAAATTGAGAGAGTTTGAGTGTGCACCCAGCCTCTAGTTTTAGAGTAGAAATCAGGTTTGAAGTTGAAGGAGAAGGAAGTGAATGCTCATCTCAAACTTGTTCAATTTCCATAACGCTATTTGGAAGGTAGGAATACTTCACCTAATTTTATTCTTATTGTATTTCATGTTTCAATTTTATTTCATATGTATGTTTTTGTGTGTGTTGAGTATGTTTGGGAGGGATTGAAATAAGTTTTCTTAAATTTTTTTCCTTTATACTTTGCTTTGAATTTTGAAGGGACTGTATGGGTTGTATTTGTATTACTCACCCTCAAATAGGGTAGAAGTGGCCGTGTATGGGAGGAGGTCTTTAATTGGACTCAACCAGTGTAGATTCTCTTCTTAGGACAAGATGAAGGAAATAGAGTAGGGTGCTATGGGCTCCTACTCATCAGCTCAAACCATGTTTTGAGTTTTGAAATTTGAGAAGTGAAAGAATGAAAGTCCTTGTGATATCAGTCTCGAAAGGGCATCTATGGAAGCACAAAACTTCTTGAGATTTTACCCCTAAAAGTTCATGTGTTATGGTGTTGTGGCTGATGTCTCCTATTGGAAAAACCCACCTTCTCCCTAGTCTTGTTCAATGTCAAACCTATTGTGCAAACTAGGATGGGAGTGAATGTTTGATTTTTCTTCATGTTATGTTGGTTGTCTCCCAGTCAGTTTTTCATTCTCTTCATGATCATCATGATGTGTTGTAGACTTCGTAATGATTTCCCTGCTATGTAGCCAATAAGGAAATTTAGAATTGTATTGAAATATAGTTATGTTGGGAGTTTTCTCCTTGGGATTAACATCCTGCTGTAAAAATGTTATTGTTAAACTTATTATTGAAATGGCTACAATCTTGGGTTTTCTACCCTAGTTCTTTCCTGAGGGAGTCCTTGAATTAGAAGAATTAAAAAAAATTGGAGTATTTTCCCTTCATATGATACTCTGTGTAATTAAATTTACATGCATGTTTGTTTTGGTAAATAGTTGAAATGATGTTTCACCTCCCTGTGATATTCTCAAAAGTTCAATTTTTGCAATCATTGATCAAATTGTAATTAGAGGAAATACTGAGAAATAAAGTTATGCAAATCAATACCCAAACTATGTTAAGAAAATTTGAAAATTTGAATGATAGATTACCTTGTATTTTCATAATTGTTGCGATGAAAAGTAACCCTATGTGGATGAATCAACAAAACATTAAACTCTATGATTAATCCAACATGAAAAAAAAAAAAGAATCCCCCTTGGCTAATAAAAAAAATTAGAAACTTCTACACTTGGAAAAAAAAGAGAGACTTGGGAAAATTATTACATGCTTAGAGTAGATAAGCCCACTACCCTTTGTATGTGGAAAGTTTTAATCTCCTTAGCAATAGAGCATATTCTCTATAGGATTCATTTGTAAATCCTTATTTTAATTCAATTAATATTAAAAAAAGAAAATTAAACATAAAAACATAATATCTACATCCAACCTATCCTAAGAATTCAACAACTAAATTTTCATTTACTACCCCATGCCATCCCAAGCATAGCCATATGTGACAAATGGCACATTAAATACTTTGACTTTATCCTAACACATCAACTTTGATGAGAGATGGCATTGATTGGATGGGCCACCCTTTTTAACCCATTTTGTTTCCTCCTTAAGCACCAAGTCTGATGCCTATGTTGGGCAGTGTGGAAGGGGACCGACGGTAGGTTTATGTTTGAAAATGTTAATACTTTTCTTCTCATAAATCCCTTGCCCTCCATTTTACTGGTCACCCAAGTCATTGTTGTGGTCCTTGTAGCCTTGGTTAGCATGTATGGGAGGGGGCAACCTTTGGGTAGAGAGCCCCATGTGGGGGTGCTTGGTAGCTATGCTACCTTTATAGTGGCATGTTTTAGTTCTGGGTTTGAGGGGGAGATATGTTAAGGGATGTAGGATGCTTAGAGTGTAGGGTTAGTTAAGGGTAGTTTAGGATTTGTGAAGTTAGATGTTAGAAAGATTAGATAGTGTAGTTAGTTTTAATTTTAAGAAATGTTTTATGTTTCTATTTAGTTTAGTGTTTTAAAAAAAAAAATTAAAAATTGTATATTTAAAGCTTTAAACTCAATGCTTAAATTGGTGTTAGTATAGGATAGTATTTAGTTTTAGGATATTAATTAGTTTTAATTTAAATGTTTTAATTTGAAATTAGTATATTTTAGTTAGAATGATTTAGTGTTCAATTATAATTAGTTCAATTAGGAAGTTAAATTTTTTTAAGAGTTTGTGTTAGAATATTAGTGTTAGATGTTGTTTAGTTTTAATTACTTGTTAATGTTAGATTAGGCTTGTTAGTGGAGATTGAAGTTAGTTGTTATTTGTGTTAATAGGATTACTTGTTATTTAGTTAATTAGACAATATTACATGTTCATAAATGATGGTTTATTAAAATTAAAAATATTAATAGTATTTAAATAGTGTTTTTTTCCCTTGCTTAAGCAATGACTAATTTAGAAGATATGTAGATCAAGTTTCATGATTAGTAAATTGATGATTTTGTTAGGTTATTTTATTATTGCTTAGTATTAAGGATGAAGATTTAAGCTATTTATTAGAATTCTTTGAGTAATATATTTTAATGGTAAGTGGTTTTAATTTAACTATAGTTAAGATATCAAATTTGTAAAAGGGTTAAAAGCTCTTATGTCAAAGGCTAGTATTAGATGTTAATGAATAAATGTTCTCTTAATAATTAAGTGAAGGGTAGGATTGGAAATGATTCAGTTAGAAATTTTATGTTGTTAGTCATTTTTTGGGATTTAAATTTATTTGATGATTATAGTATTGGGATAGTTTTCCTTTGGACTTTAAACCTAGAAGGCGATTAGCAGATTAGGGAGTATTCCAATCAAGTTGACTAGGTAAGACAGTGATGGGTCAGGTTATGATGGAAGATAAATTAGACATTGTAAATAGTTTAATAATAAATTTTTTAATACCCTAATTAGTTCAAAAGGAGACATGATAATATCTAGTTTTAGTATTAGTATGTTATGATAAATTACTCTTAAATGTACGATTAGATTCTCCTAAAATATTGACCTAGTATAGTGTATTAAGGGATGGCATCATAGTCAACTTAAGAACTTAGAAACCTTAGAATGGATTTTGAACTTGATACTATACCTTTAGAATTTGAACCTTATGTTTTATCAATGAACACTTTTAATTGGAACTAAGTGTGCCCATAGTGTTAGGATTTTTAGGGGTTCAAAACCATACAGTGTGTGGAGATGTTAACTTTGCATCTGAATGATGTATTTGAAACTCACTTAAATCCTTTTTCATGTTCCCTTAAGCTATTCAGTGTAGCATGTATTAACTTAGTAGATTAATTAAATTTTAAAAAAAAATTGTTGTGTTTTTGCCTTGAATTTTGGGAATGACACCTACAAGGGAAGAAGACCTTGAACTTTGGAAGTCTATGCCAAGGACCATTTGCAAGGTTAATGATGGAGATGAAATCAAAATATTGGTCAATAGCCTTGCACCATACTTGAGGAATAAGTTTAGGCCTTTTTCATTCATTTTTGGTGAAAAGGATAAGTTAAGAAGAGACACTACAGTAGCAATTTGTCAAATGTTGACAGAGTCATAGGAACCATCTCCTCGAGCTCCTAGAACCTTGAAAGTGTTAGCAAGTGATGACACCATGTAGATTGATCAAAGCAATGTTACCCTTAACATTGATGATACCAATTCATTTGGTGGTTCCAAACCAAATGAACTAGACACTGAAAATATTGAGAATAATTTTTTAAAAATTAAGGAATAGAAGAGGCTACTAGAAGTAGAAAAGAAGAAAATAGAAGATCCAAGCAGCTATTACTTGAAGATAATAGGGAAAGAAAGAAAGATGAAGAAAAGAGGAAAACTGCAGAAGAAGAAATGAAAAAGAAAACTGAGGAAGAAGAGAAGAAAAGATTGGAAGAGTAGAGAGAAAGAGATGAAAGAGAAAAAAATGAAGAGGAAGAGAGAACTAAAGAAGCAACAAAGAAACAAAGGGAGGATGAGACTAAACCATCTAGTTCATCTACACTACTCTCTCTTGCTAGTTTATCTACTGATGATGATGATCAGATAGATCTGATCTCATCCCTGACCAAGCTAATTGAGAAGAATGGAAAAGTAAAAAGTTTACAAAGAACATTAATGGAAGTGATAGACAGAATGCATAGTACATTGGAAGTTCAACACACAGAATCAGATCCTAAGCAAAGATCATAAGCAGTGCTAAAATAATTTGATGAAGAGTTTACAAATCTATTGAATTTTGCAAACAGGAAGGCACAAATTTCCCATGATGCTAACTTGTTTAGCACCATCTATTAGAATTGTAGAAGTTGTGAAATCCAACTTCACAGATCACCAAGACCACTTGCATGCAAATAACCTGCTAAAGAAAAACCAAAGAAGAAAATGTAGGGCTTGGAGAATCTCAACAAAGTGAGAGAAAATATATTCGAACAATGAAAAATGAAATTTTTGTACAAAAATACAATAGGAGAGCTTGTTTATAAAAGCCTCTAGGATGCTTCTAGAATGAGCTAGAAAGAGCTAGGAGATAAGCATGACAACTAAGCATACATCCATGAAAAGTGGATTATCCACCATGTAGATGAGAGGATAAGTATGACAAGGTAGGTGCAAACTCCTATGTTGTCAAAAAATCAACATGTAAGAGTATGCTTACTATCATTGCAACTAACCACATGTCCACAAAAAGTGGATTATCCTCCACGTAGATGAGAGGATAAGTATGCCAAGGTAGGTTCGAACTTTTGTGTTGTCAACAGATCAACATGTAAGAGTACACTTTTATGTAATAGACTAATAAATAATGCATTTAACTAAGTAAACTTAAGTACAGTGTAAATAATAATAATTTACACTAATAAGAATATGAAGAATGACTTAGTTAATCTTGATAGTTGTATAAAAGAGCTTTAGACATGCCAGCAGGAAGGTAAAACTTTTAATGTTAAGTGTACCTTATCATACAAGCTAACTAGAGACATTGTTAATTAGATAGAGTTAAAGATTAATGAGCTAGAGACTTTATCCAATTAGATCCAACATCCATCTAGAAAAGTAGATTATTTTGAAAGTCAAGTTACCAGTATTCACAGTGACATCAGGAAATTAGAATTTTGGAAAGAAAACATTTTGAAGAGGACATCTAATTTTAGAGAATATATTGCGCTGAAATTATCTTTTTTTGAGAAATAGCTAGAAGAATGTGTCAAGTCTAAGGACACATATTTGAACTTTTTTGTATTCAGACATTAATGCTGTTCAGATTGCATCATATGCTTTATGTGTAATTCTCACATTACCTGAGTCTACCAAATAGACATGGACCAAACATATGGATATTCTAAAGGCTAATTTTGATGATTGTATGCAGATAATATTAGCATAAGGAAGGACAATATTTTTGATAGTTTTTGGATAGAATCTTGACATTTTGACCTTTTTCATTGATGTCAAAGAGGGAGAGATACATGTGAAAATTGTATACATGTCAAAAAGGGAGATTGTTGGGAGAGATAAAATGAGAGGAAGATTATTGGGAGAGGTAAAAAGGAGAGAGATACAATGTGAATAAAAATAGTAAAGTATATTGTAAGCAAGAGCATATGTAAATTTGAACAAGTCATAATAGATGTAATGTTTATATGTTGTTTATGTTAACTTTTTGTCACTTACCCAATTTTCCCTATTTTGTTGCCATCAATGCAAAAGGGGGGTGATTGTTGACAATTGGCTAATAGTGATATGTAATTATTTTCATTTATGGCAACACATGATGTACATGTTCACGAGAAACCTCAAAAATAAAGATACTTAGTGTTTGGTAATTAGAAAATTGTCAAAGTATAGAATTTGGTTTATAGCAGTGTATTGTTTTGTTTATAACACGTTGTTGACATCATATTATGAGTAGAGAAGTTACATAAATATTGTATACATGTTGATGATGACGTGTATAACCTCAAAATTTTGTACAAATTGTACAAAACATAGCTATTCATGTTTTGGTGAAGCAAGACAATGGAATTGAAGGAAAGAATTATTTTGTTTACAAAATAATTACTTGTCCAATTAGGGCTAACATCCTAGATGTTTAATCTAACTTGGAAAAGTGAATTATGGTCTTAGCTGACCTAGCATAAATTTGTATAAAGGCATGGTATTTATGCAAAGTACACTTTTGCAATGTGAAAATGTGAAGTTGTAATTGCAAGTGCTATTTTGTAATTGTGTTTATATGCGAACTTTTATGAAAGCAATATATGTGAAGTTTTATATGAGCTATCTAGTTATCCAAGATCGAGTAGAAGATTATAGATCAAACAAGGAAGGAAAATAATAGTAAATTACTTGTTTGAGTAGTGAGCTCCTCTTGTAGTTGAGATTGCATGTTTGGGCAATGGGCTTTTCTTGGATACATTATACCACAACTCCTAATAGGGTTCGAATCTCCTAACAAGGATTTGAAGTCTCCTAACAAGAACTCCTTATACTAAATTTTCTCATTGAATCCTAATAGGGTTCATCCTCTAATAAGGAACTTATATATCAATATATTATCTAGTGGGTATCATCCCCACTAGGGTTTTCCCTTGGCCAAGGTTTCCCTAGTTAATAAAATATGGTGTTATGATTTATCTTTGTGCATTTCTATTGTTACTATTTACCATTACTTTATCTCTTCATTATGCATAGTTTAAAGTAAGTAATAAAATCAAGTTGGCAACTAAATTTTGTAGATTACTGATTCACCCCCCCACCTCCAACCCCAAGTAATGCCTATTTCTAACACTTTACACAAATGCAAGTAATCTTCTTCAAAGTGCTTGAGACATTGTGCTTGAGACCTTAGTTGTGAAAAAGATCATTACTTTTCCATACAACTCTACACCTTATGAACCTAAAATCAAACATTCGTGGTGGGGATACAATCACTTTTGTAATCACCATAGAAATAAAGGTCACAAAATTGAAGATTACATTGAGCTAAAAAATAAAGTCCACAACCTTATTGATAAGGGGATCCTTGATTTTGGAACCCATAATGACTTATGTGGTGAGAATACTTCTCTAAAGAAAGATCATATTGTTGAACCTATGTCTAGTGATGATCTCCTTGACACCTCCAATTCATCTAATGCTCATCCATCTCCGAAAACTTCAAATCTCTCCAACAAGACTCCATCAAGTAAAGATCCTAATGCTTTTTGCATGGACTATGCATATCCTCAAGGGCTACCTCTAAAAGAAACTCAAGTTGATCTATACTTGGCTAGAAACCTTTTCCATGCTACTAAAACATACTAAAGATCCTCAACCTTCATGTGATTTTATGCTTACTATGCCCACTTTAGCTAATCCTTTGTTACCTCTTCAAGATCCTATCACACAAACCTTATATTCTCCTTTGTTCTTAGAAGTGGTGCCATGTCAAGAGGACACTCACAAAGATCAAGATATAAATGTTAATAAATATCAATATCAAGAACCCTTTCATCTCCTTCAAAATTTTTCCCTTTCATATCCTATGTCTTTTCCACCTCTTAAGTATGATGAAGGTGTTGGAAATATTCAAGATATGACAGGTTATTTAGAGGGGAGGGGTGAATCAGTAACCTTAAATCTTTTTATTAATTTACCACACATCTATCTATGCTATTGTATGCATTAGTTCTGAAACATAAAACAATCATCATAAAAGTGAACACAATAATTTGGTGACCCAGAAACCTTCCAACTAGAAAGTAAAACTGGGGCGAGGATGATACCCACAAAAATTCAATAATGGAGTATAAAGCTGGCCTATTAAGGGTTACATTGACCACTTTTGGTGATCTACCCTGTTAGGAGCACAAAGGACTGCTAGGTCCACCTTGTTAGAAGATTTGTAAATATACAATTAAGTATGCACTCTGTCAGGATATTTGTACAAAGAATGCATAAATAGCTTTAGTAATTATATTTTTAGGATTTTCTATTTTAGTATATTCTCTATCTCTCTCTTCTATGAGTTGCTTCTACCTTGCCTTCTACTCTAGAAGCTAACTAACCATTCTCATTTCTCTAGTTGATGCATTATCCAGGTCTATCTTAGGAATAACAATTTTTGTATCCAAGTCTATGTCTTCATCAATTTTTTTTCCAGTAAGAAAAAGTTTCAAAGGAGTCTTAATGTTCACTTCTATGCTTCCTTGGATTTTGAAATAGAAACAATAGTTGACATGGATGGACTAGTAGAAGATACTTGAATAGGTGCAACTAGAGGAGAGCTGAGAGAAGTACCGATTGATTCCAAAATTGGTGTGCTTCCCAAGAATGATGTACAAATAGGTAGTCTATAGATTAGAATATTTATTATTGGAGTTGTAGAAAAAAATGTAGAACTTACTATACATTGGTTAGAGGAGGTTGACACAGTTGATGCTCTAGTGAATATTTGTTTGGGTGCTGATTAAGAAGGCTACAACTTGGTAGATGAAGTAATGGTTACCTCCATAAATGATGCTCAAAGCTATGGAGAAGTAGGAGTAGATGATGTTTTTGATGTGGTCAATCCTACTGAAGTTGTCTCCAACCCTAATGATGTTGTAGTCCTAGCTAGAGAGTGAGGAAGGGAAGCAATTACTTGTGCTACAATCTTCATTTGATCATATTCTTCACCCTCTTCCTCCTTGTATTTTTCTTTAGCTTCATCCTCCTTCTCCTCTTCTTCCTTCTTCTTCATCAATTCTTGCATGTCTTCATCAGTCACTGTGACTAAGGGAGTATTATCATCTTCCTCATCCTCTTGGTCACTATCATCATCCTTGATTTCTATAGGATCATCACTGGGCTTTTTTAGATGATAGATGTTCTTCCACATGTTTTTTGCATCTCTTACAACATGCTCAATGTCCTTAATTAAAATAAAAAAAGTGTGGAATCTAATCATCATTCTTCCTTCATTGTTCTTCATTGCTACCTTTATTTCTACCTCAGTGAGACTTAGTAGAAGATTCTTCAAGGATTGCAATTATATGTCCTTGGCTATTTGGGTGGCTGAATCCCACCTTGGTTGCAATCTTACCAACAACTCTTTGGAGATTTGATGGGAAATCTAGTCTTGGGAGTACTTCCATTTTCCCATCTAAGTAAGTACTAGTTCCTCAATCTGCATCTTCTCTAATTTAGTTCTTGTTTCAAACTTCAAAGATTTGAAATTTGTGATCCTAGCTCCCTCTTTAATCTATTTCAATATTTTTTGGAAGGTTAGTTGGGGCTTGTTGAATACTACTTCACCCTTATTCTTACCTTTACCTCTTCTTGTGAAAATAGCTATCGAGGCCTTGGGTGGCTTGGTAATGATTACCTTGCCCTTCTTCTTGATTGGTTCTTCCTCTTTCTCTGATTCTTCCTCTTCATTTTCCAGTTCCTGCTCCTCCTCTTTGTCCTCACCTTTTACCTCGCTAATCATTAAAGGCTTGGTAGTAGTCTTCAACTTAGCAACCTTTCTCTTACCTTTACTAATTGCTTGGGGAAGTTTGATTTCCAATTCTATTCTGGCTTTAGCCTCATAATAGGTTCCAAAATTTACTTACTTGGGATCTACTAGTTCACTTACTAGTGCTTCAATAATATCCCTAGTTTCATCAATGTTTACCTCATAAGGTAGAGGTTTTACCTATGCAACTCGGGGCCTGACTGCCTGAATATATACTTTGTCGCAGTCAACCATAAAACAAACATCATCTTTGTAATCTTCAACAAGTTTAGAAGGGATTTTGAACCTATTGTTCATTCTCTCCTTGAAGTCCTCAAAATAGTTGTCCATTAAACTATCAAAATTGACATCCATTTCTGCTATAAACTCATTAATCTAATATAGAATAGGGACATCCTTTCTCCATACAATAGAACCTTTGGAGGGAAAGAATTTTTGTACATAGAAGAATAAACATGTCAACAATTATTCGAGTTTACAAGGGTTATTTTTGGATGATCTAATATTGTCCATGTTCTTGTTTAGCTACCTTAGCAATAGCTTAGACAAGTCATACTCCAAATTATTCTTCACAACCTTAAATGCAAGGTCTATGGCCTCACACAACACACTATTCAATTTGCTTGAACTATAGATCTTGTGAGCTATCACATGAATTCCATATCCAAGTTCAACATTGGTAATGGTGCTAATCTTTAAGCCTTTTCCATCCCACTCGACTAGGGTTTTCTTTTGTAGTTCATCTTAACCTAGGGTTTTGGTAGTTTTGGCTTTGATGAGTATGGGAAGGTCGGTAATCTTGTGAATCATTTTCTTAGTGATCAATATGGGTTGCTCCAACCATAATTGACCATTTTGAACATGACTATGAATATACCTAATCCATTTTATTTGAAAGAGTCTTGGCATATGGGAGATGTGGGTCAATCCTTTTGTCTCCAAATGTTTGTGCTCAGGTTTTAGAGAGCCACTAACACACATCTCTTCTAATGTGCTATCCATTTCTAGGGTTTCTATTTCTTGAATAGAACATTTGAAATGAGTTTGGATATTATTGATTAAAAGTACCTTTGTTGGAATTTGTCATTGTGCACCATTAGTGTCTAGTGCCTCTACGACTGCGGGAACCAACTTGAAGTTCGGTTCTTTCCATTCTATGCCCTTGACCAACATTCTTGATCCATGTTTTGCCTTGCTAGTGCTTGTGCTTGCGGAAGCCATTGTTGCTTGGTTGGTGATGAAAATCTTTGAACAAACTTCTTTATCTACAAATCTTTTAGCTCTGAGAATACAATTAAAATGAAGTTGAATTTCACCCATTTTGATGAAGAGTTCACCATTAATCCTAGGTACCATGTTGTCATAATTTTTGATAGACTATCATCCATTAACCTAACTCGGCATGAGTATCAACTTAGTAGATGAACAAAGTTCCTTTTACTCCCATCCTTTCTCGATAAAGTTTTTAACCACTTTGCTCGATAGAGTCTGATGCACTCGGTGAAAAATAACTTTCCTATGATCCCAACGTATCTACAATACTGATTGAATCATTTTCTCTCTTTTATTTTGAACTGATTTAGATATAGCTTAATGATACAGTTACATATCTTCCTTTATGAATCTAATTGGAAATGGCGGAGTCACCCACTTCTTGAGTGTCATGTCCATCATATGAACTATTCTACTTGGTAGATTTAGGAATCCACTATTGTCTCATCTGCTTCCAAATGTTTATACCAATGTGTCCATATTTTCCATAGTAATGACATCTGCACCAGGTATTGCAATCACATCCAAATATTTCTTTAACAAGTTGTTCAACTGGATTGAATGTTTTAGATCTACATTGGAATGCCTTGTGATCATGCTTGTTGCATTTGTGACAATTACCTTCAAATTTTGGTTTCTCCCTGCATTCATTGGCTTTGTGACCATGCTGATTGCAATTGTAGTATTTTCCATTGAATTTACCTTTTCCATTACTCCAACATTTGTTTGATGTGTGACCATTTTTTCCACAATGATTGCATGAGGGTTTTGAATTTCTTCTTGCACCTTGCTTGGAAGATTCACCTTGTTCTTCATTGTATCCAAGTCCTACTTTATCTTTTTGCTTATGAAGATTCTACTCATTTTGTTGAATCAGTTGATTCATGTCTTCTTGTGACTTTATCAGTCTTTCATTGATTTGCTTTTTAGTATTTAGGTCACTCTTTAATTTTTCAACAATTTTCTTTTCACATCTTAGTTCTCTTAGTATTCTTTCATAATTTCCCTTTCACTATTTTGATCACTTCTTATTCTTTCACTCTGTGCTTTGAGAATCCTAATTTCTTCATTTTCTCTAGAGATTTGATCCATGAGATCTTCATGCTGATTAGATTGATTACTTCTTGCCTCCAAGTCTTCATTTACCTTTTTTCTTTGTTCCAAAACTTCACATAGCCTAATTGATTGGATTTTTTGTTCTCTTTTAAGTTTTCTTACTTCTTCTTGCAGAGATCCATTCTTTGCTAGGAGTTCCTTGATTGCCTCATTAGCTTCATCTGAACTACTTGATGGTAAAAGGTCTTCAATCTTTTCTTCAACATACTGATGGTCATTCATTTGTCTTGCAAGTTCCTTCCTTCTTTTCAAGGATTGGGAAAGATGCTCTTTTGCTTCTTTGAGTTGAGCCATGCCCATTTCTAGATCTAGATTTTCATTTTCAATTTCCTTTTCAAGTTTGAATATCTCCATTTGTCCTTTAGATCTTTCCTCAAGCTATCAAACTTTATCCTGAGGACCACAAAAGCTCTGATACCAATTGTTGGAAATGTTCAAGATATGACAAGTTACTAAGAGGGGAGGAGTGAATAAGTAACCTTAAATGTTTTTATTAATTTACCACACATCTATCTATGCTACTGCATGCATTAGTTTTGAAACATAAAACAATCATCATACAAGTGAACACAATAATTTGGTGACCCAGAAACCTTCCAAATAGAAAGTAAAATTGGGGTGGGGATGATACCCACAAAACGTCAATACTATAGTATAAAGTTGGCCTATTAAGGCTTACATTGACCACTTCTAGTGATCTTCCCTGTTAGGAGCACAAAGGACTACTAGGTCCAACTTGTTAGATGATTTCCAAACATACAATGAAGTATGCACTTCGTTAGGAGATTTATATGAAGACTATTAAATCTACCTTGTTAGAGGATTTGAAAATATGATTCACCTATTAGGATGAAATAGTGGATCTACTTGCAACTGATTGCTCGTAAGATCCCTTATGCACTGATCACCTCATGTGATGGATATTACATTTTAGTCTCTGAATTGACCTTGCTATCTACCTTGAACTATTGCTGATGATCTTTCACATATACTTCCCAATTCCTTTTCATTTTATGCATCAGACATAAATCCATTCATCATATCTGATATCTTACAATATATCTTACATATATACCTTTCAAACTTACGAAATTACAAGGTTGGCCAAAATACAAGTAAACAAATACATTATAGAGTCAAACCAATAGTAAATAACTTGAGTTCACTGAACTGAATCAGTGACCTTCTGATACTTGGTGTCCATTGCATTACTTGACATCATCATGCACTCAGTAGAAGTGAAGGCTTGGTCCATACTAATCACTTGATGTAGTTTTGAACTTAGTAACCACTGGTGACTCGGTAGATGAAGTGTCACTCGGTAGATACTATTCACTGAGTTTACCTTGCTTCACTAGGTAAACACTAAATCTTTCATTGCTTGGTAGACACTGAATCTTTCATTGCTCAGTAGAAACTAGATCTTTCATTTCTCAGTAGACAGTATGAAGCACAGTAGATACTAAGAAGCTCGGTAAACACTGTTGGACTGCACATTGTCTGTATTTGCTTGGTAGCCAGTGTCTACTCAGTGTAAACTGTAGAACTACTGAGTTTACAGGGTAACCACTTGATGCTTGGTAAGTATACAGAATCCAGTAAGTGTTGTCACTAATGACAAAATAATCATAATGCGAATAGAAGGTACCACTTCCACTATTTATCCCGAGCTTACTAAAAATGATGAGAAAAGTTCTCTTCCTATGCTATCAAAAGAAACTTGTCAAGATCAAAGTATCCACTTTTGTTCTACTTCTCCATATCCACTTCAAAACTATGCTCAAACTTCAAATTCTCCTACTAAAAAAGTTTCTCCTATACAAGTTTCTCATAAGTCTATTAATGACCTTCACCATATTGCTCACTCTAAATATATTGATTTCCCTATTCATTATCCCTTTGCACCTCCTAAATCTTTCATTGGTTCCTATCCATCAAAGCTAAAAACTTCTCCCTATTATGCATCAAGATCAATACAGATGCTAATCCTTGATGAATTATATCTTCTTAAATGGATAATTATTTGCTAACTTGAGAACATGGTCAATGAAATGGTTGTTGACTATTCAACTAGGATTTTTATTTCTTAATTATGCATTCTTGCAATTGATGATGTTGAAATTTCTTAGTAGGACCTGGTTCTTACATATGATATAGTAAAGTTGGACATGTAGGTTAACTTCTACTAATATTTTCATTTATGGCATATCCATGTGATGATATGTTGTGTTCAACAATTTGGTCAATAATTTGTTTATGAAATTTAATTATTATTGTACCTATGATTTTGACATTTAAGTTGGAAGCTAGAATGAAGTTGCATGGTTTATTGGAAGATGTTTTACCTACTTATTGATTTAACTATGTGTAGTCAAATTTTTACTAACTTGACTTGAATTTTTGGCCTATCTAGCAAGTATATAGAAATGCGGTCTTCCTATAAGAATGCAAAAGATTATGTATAGATCCTTCTTTATTTATTTATTAAAATATATTTCAATGGTGTTAGGTATATTTGATGATTCACCATGTATGTATGTTTACTTTATAGAAAGTTTTTGACTCATTTTATTTAGTCAACTTGGTCGATGAATGATGAACGACAATTTGGTCATCTTGAGTTTTCTGTTTTGGACTCCTAGTCAATATGGTGTTCACCATAGACTTGGTCACTATATATTCGAATTAGACCTTTGGTCAATATGTCTGATTGGGATTTTCTTTTGTTATGTATTTATGTAGAACTTTGGGTCAATATTTCTTGATACATTTGACTATGTGACCTTTATATCATTCATTTACTTATCATATTGGTTGGATATATGTCATTAATTTGGATATAAATGACACATTATGATGTAAACACATTTGGATATAAACTTTTTCAAGAATTTAGATGCATAATTTGAAAATTAAATGTTAATGAGTACATTGATGAA
This sequence comes from Cupressus sempervirens, assembly GCA_028749045.1. NCBI lineage: Eukaryota > Viridiplantae > Streptophyta > Pinopsida > Cupressales > Cupressaceae > Cupressus > Cupressus sempervirens. The sequence continues at coordinate 295,425,796 of CM053786.1, read as the reverse complement.
ATTATATTTCATGAAAAATCAAATCATGATGAATTAGATGTAATGTGATTGCATTGGCTGATTATGCATCACAAAAACTAACCTATTGATATGGAAACTTACTCACTTAGAGAGAACCACATGTTAGATGGTCTGTGTGGTACATATGTTCAATATTTTTTGTTACTCTTGATCATGGTGTGATTAAATATGAGTTCAAGGAAAAAAAATTGACTCTTGGTGGTTATAATTAAATACTTCTTTTCCTAAGCTACTAACATTGGAATGACTTAAAGGTATTGTAAGTGTATAGGTATAAATATGGTAGGAAGTGGATATGAAGTACCTAATGGAGGGGTCAAATCCATGTGATGCCAAGGTATGATAAGTAAGAAAAATTATGTGTTCAGTATCATATGATTTTAAGATAATATGTTACTTAATTTTGAGACTTCTTGAGATAAGGAAATAATTGGTTTGATATTCTTTGGGTATTTGATTGATTTGTGATATATGATGTACTAATACTTTGGTGTTGTTCCTACAATGCAATAGATGGAGAAACACATCATAAGAAAGGGGGAATATTATCAAAGAGAGGTAGTCTATGATTGTGATTTCAACATATTTGTATCAAGACAATGCATTCTTTGAGGGGGGAAGGATGTCACAACCTGTTTGTTCACAAACCCAACAAAAAGGAAAACATAATGCCACATGGATTTAAAAAAAATAAATTAATAGATAAATTAATTAATAGAACATTTATTAAATAAGAATGAAAAATAGGGATTTGTGTTCCAATATATGTATCAAATATTGGGTCAGTTATGGGGGGAAGGGGATGTAGTTAAAAAGAATTAGTATTTCTTAACAAAAACAAGGGAGAAAATAGGTAGAGCCCTCTTTGAAAGTTGAAAAGATATTGCATAAAATGAGCACGTGGTAAATACCATTTGATGGAAGGGGAAGGAAATTGAGGAGAGGGTTCATGTCTGGTTTACACGATTCAATCCAACTAATAATGGTGAGGAGCCATAATAGTTTTAGTTATGCCTCACTTTGTTATTTGCAAATTGGAAGGCCTATGTCTCTATACCATAATAATCACCAAATGAGGTTGATGAGGAAGAAGGATCAACCCTTTTGTTTTAGATCTACATATAAAACTTGTGTGGGCACCTTTGACATGGAGAGCATTGGAGAAAGTTGTAGGGCTATAAGAGTGGGAAACTAGCTCATCAAGAAACAACATTAAATTTAATTCTTAGGTTCCTCTTGAATCTATTATTATGATTTATTTTTATACTTTTTTGGTTTTCATACATTTCATACTATGTTAATGGCTATATATATATTTGTATCTAGAATCTTAATAAATTATTTTAACATTGATGTATAACCTTGAAGTTTCTAGTATTGTTGTGTTTGGAGAATCCAATATATTTTGGACTAAATGTACAATCAGTTACACTTAGTTTTTATATTTAAGAATTTCTAGAAATATCAACTACTAACAACCAATGGACAACTTAAATAGTATGAAACCGTACCTAGTGGAACAGTTACTCATACTAATGAGAATTTCTACGACTATTGTTGGATAGAGAGAAATATAGTAGTGTGCGATGCAAATCATAAGATCTTTAAAATTATGCATCAAATAGCTTACAAATTCAAACCCAATAGTAGCAATCAATGACATAGAAGATGCCCTTGAGAAATGTTTAAAACCCAGATTATTCGTAAATAAAATTTATTTCATTCATGAGTTGTTTTGTCCATGGATTTCCCCATTCATAACTACTCACTTTTTCTATGTACCGACAAAACCTATTCAAAAAAAAAAATTGGTATCATGAATAGGCAATGACTTAAGATCTTTTTTGTCTATTGGACACTTAGATGTAATTAGATATCTTCCTTGCTATCAACATGTATGCCTATAAAAAAACTAATAACTAGAATGTACATCCAAACAAATAGTAAAATAGGACTATATAATTTTTATAAGGAGTGATGATCTCCCTTTTACTTATTATCATGATTGAATAGGACATCCACCTGAATGATGTAAAAAAAAATGGATTTTTACGTTTGTTGTTTATCACTACTATTTCTTTTATAACAAAAAGTGTAAGGAATATGGCTTGATATAACCCTAAATAGATGCTTGGGAACAAGATAGGAAATAAGCCAAAAATATCTAAGTTAGTAAATTGAGATTTAGGAAACTTGGAGCATTTAATTGATTTTCACCTTCTAATATATAGATAATCAAATTTGAATAGAACTAAGGATTTGATTATAAAACCTTATAATATTTCCATCTGTAGAAAATTTGATATGAATTTGAAATTCATTTAGTACACCTACTAGTATGAAGATGGATAGTTTAAAAGTTGGAATAGGAGCAATATGTGCCTATATACTATATTTTAGGCATATAGAGACATTGATTGATCGATATCATCATTTCATTCATACTAGTTTTGATTAGCAATTGAATTACATGTTAATAAATGTTATGCATATCATACTAATGACATAGTATCCATATAGTATTTACTCCATAAGTCTTTGTGCTTTTAGTAGACATGTGATTAATGGTATGTTTATAAGCTTATAGTGGATGATCAAATAATTTTTTCTTTAAGAGTTTATTTATATCCTTTTATTTTCCCTTATATGTGGGTGTTGTTCTCCAATTGTTTGATATTCACATAAAGTAAATTATATATTATGAGATAATCATTTTATCCTTCACCCAAATTATCATATCGGTTTGATAGTTATATTTGTTATTAGATGATATGGTGAATGCAGAATTGAAACATGTTCTATTGATTTTGTGATTGTTTTACATTACATGTTGATGGTACTTTATGAAATACTTATGATGCTTATCTTACATTTTTTGCATGCATATATGATGGTTATGAAGTGAATTGGAAATAAGGATGCTTACATTCTATTGACTATTATAAGTTGGGTACTAACCTAAATATGAGTATTTGTGTCTTTATCATGTACACATTACAACTAAATATCTTATGATTTTTCTTTGTCCCATGCATGTTTTTAGCATATTCATTGATTGAGATTTTTTTAATAATAAGAAATGATCTCATGTCTTATTATTTTAATGATATGCTATATTTGCACAATTCCATTACTCTCCTCATAGTTTTTCTTGCTTAAACTATCTTATTGTTAGGTTGGGTATCTTTCATGTCATGAAAGATTCTGAGGAAGCTTAACAACTTCATGGTTGGGTAGTAAATGTCAGAAATTGAAATGGGAAAGTGAAATTTGAGGGGGGGGGGAGTGGGATCATGGTGAAACAACACTTCAAAACTCTAACCAAAACATATTCACCACACATCCATATCATACATTCAACTCATAGTGTAAAATGTAAACAAAAAATACTATCCATGCATGTCATTTAAAACATAAAACAACTAACAATTGACACAAGATATTGGTTACCTAGAAACCAACCAATGAGAAGTAAAAATGGGTGGGGGATGACACCCAAAAATCTTCACTACTACAATTGTAAAGTATATCCAATAAGGGTTATAATATTTAATCATAAACTATGATGTATCATGTTAAAGGTTTTCCGTATTAAAGGCTTATGAAGACTATTGGGTCTTAGCTTATTAAAGAATTTTAACACCCTACTAAAAGTGTGCCTTGTTAGAGGACTTGAACTCACAATAAAGTAAGCACTTTGTTAAGAGATTTAAAAAATCCTATTAGTACTAATCTATTAGGAGATTTACTCTACATCACCTATTAAATTGATTCAACATAATGATCTTTTGATTAGCACTACTTTGCTATATATCAGATCATCTCCTTCTTGATGTATGCTTGATCCTTTTGATTAGATATGTCTCCTCTATCCTCTCTCTACTGTGTTTTGTTATCCTCCAACTAATTCTACAATTTAATCCTTTCTCACAACCTACTTAGTCACCATGAATGCTCTCGCTTCACTTAGCATTCATCTCCTTCTCTTCTCACATATGCATATTAGGATCCCTAACTTTGAAGAGTTTTTCCTCATAAAAACATTGGTAGGCTAAGGTTAGGTAAGAATCAATGATTGTGATTCATCCATATTATCACTTATTTCATCCCTTTATTATATTGGTTACATGCTCTCCATAGGGATACTCAATATACATTCATACTGATCATTTAGAATTGTAAAAAAGCCCTTAATTCAGTGCAAAAAAGATTCACATTGAAGTTTGAGCCATTACAAAAAACTATATGAAAAAATGTTTACTCGACATTCACTAACTCTTCAATGTTGTAACTTGGCTTCTTAATGATGTGACATCCATTGTTTACTTGTCATGTAAATCACTTGGCATGTACTAACTTGCTTGTCACTAGAGTGACTCAGCACTAATTGTATACTTGGAACATACTAGTGCTCAGCACTAACTGAGTATATTGTTTGGCATTTATTGTCTAGGAACTGATGCTCAACATGCTTTGATCACTTAGCTCACACTGATTACTCAGCTTTCTTTGATCACTCGACATACACTCTAAATATGAATTAAGTGTTCTTGTCACTCATTTGTCAAAACCAAAATGAGATCAGCAATATCCCCCTTTGACATGAGTGGAAAAAGCACTTGATCATGCATATATAAGCTTTCTATGAGCATCACTAAGAAAATCTATATACATTACTCATCTCTTATAAAAAATTCCAATATTTCAAAATTTTGCAAAACTGATGACTTAGCAGTTATACCTCTCCAAAGCTCTATAACTCCCCCTAAGTTGATTGTTCCTATCTATAGATAAACTTTGCATAACTCCTATACAAAAAATTTCTTTTATTGTTGTTGCTCCTTGTTTCTGTCTTAGTACTCCAAAAGTTTGTTCTTTACTATTCCCTTTTATTCACTATCCCTCTTTAATCTTTAATCAATATCCCCATTTTTTGACACTTATATCTTGGGTAGTATAGTGATAGTGTGTTTGTCCAAATTTTTTTTATGGAAATCCATGCTAATTTTTAGTGCTTTATCCCAATTGTTGCATGTTACCTCTAAAGATTGGTATTGGACATCTGGCTAAGCAGCAAGGTCAAATAAGCCATCATGAGTAGAAAGATGAGAATCTTTCTTCATAAATTTTTTAGCATAGGCTAGTTCCTTATGCAACAATTTCATGTGTGGGGTTAATGTGGATTTGATATTGATCAAGATAGCTCTTATTTTTAGATATTGTGAATGTAACATTGCTAGCTAACCTTGAGATGATAGCAACCTCTAAAAATGAGCTTGGCTTTGAACTAGAGATAACTTAAGAGTATTACCTATTGTTTGTAAATATCCCTATTGTTTTTCAATATCCCTCTAGACTACTTGTGTGAATAAATTCACATCACATAGTTTGGTTCAAAGAGACAATATATTCTCCAACACCTTCTTCACACTCTCTATCTTGGTCACTATATCAACCTATCATAGTAGAACGACACTAGCTATCTTCTCACATACTTTAGTGTGAAATATCCTTGTAGACCATTATAATAGTTTGGTGTTTGAGTCTAGGTATTCATTACTTATAAAAAATATTTACTAGTTTCTCAACAATTAGTTTGTCTTTATTAGGGGTTGGGCAGCTGAAAGTATCAAGAAATATGTCTTTAATATCATGAAGAACTTGTTTATTCTTATGCTCCCTTCTTAGCAACTCTTGTTACTTCTTCTTCTGTATAGAAATTCCTATAGAATGCTCATTTTATCAATGGTTATTGTGTCAAGTTTAAATTTGGGTAGTTCAATCATGTCATCAAGTCCTACATCTCCATAAGATATATCATATGATATCCTAGATGTTTCTATACTTGGCCTTGATATTTGCAATGCTATAGCATGAGTGCTTGGCCTCTGAAGTTCTTGACTACTAGTAGGAATAATAGAAATGGGTAGGATAACTAGAGTCTGTATAGGTACTTGTTCCTCTATGGTAGTAGTCACCTTAAACTCTTTAGACTTGTCGACTTGACTCTCCTCTTTTTGTTCTTCACCTTGTGTTCATGATGTAGGTAGAGGACTTGCTTCTTGAGCTAGTTTGATTTTAATTACATCCTTCTCAACTATAAGTGAGACTTTCTTATGTGAAATGAGTGGTAGTAGAGGTAATGCAACTAGTCTTGTAAGAACACGTTCTTGTTCAGTTCTTGCACTTTGTTCATTTGTAGCTTTGATCTCTGTAGATGTAGGGAGCACACTAGATATATAAATTTGATTCTCCCCTACAATTTCCACTTCTATTTTCTCAATTTCATCTATTCTCACTATTATAGGATTATTGGTGGAATCCTTAAAAATCTCCTTTAAGTCATCATTATTTAAAGGATTGATGTTCTCAGTAGAATTGTCAGGAACATCCTTGATTTTTATTGAGTATTGCTGACTCATTTGGTCTATGTGCAGGGTCTGTTACTCAGTACTTGTACATCTTGTGCATTTTTCTCATCATGTTGCTCCTCTTTAGATGTAGCCTTTTCTTCTATTGCTTCCTTAGTGCCTCCCACACTACCATCTTTGACTAATACCTCTTGTCTAGTCTTTACTGCTTGTTGCTCAACTTGCTTTGGCTCTTGCATGTCTTTCTCACTGTTAGCCTTACTTTGAGTCACCATAATTTAAATTTTCTCCAGTTTCCTTTCAAGCACAAAATCGTACATTGAACAAGCCCTTCTTGATTTCATATCTTATGAATATCACCAAACTTTGCATATAGAGATTAATCCTATGATGTATGTTGTAGCTCTCATGTCTTGAACCTCTTTGAACCTCTTTAAACCTTGGTTCAAAGTCGTTCAACCAAAAGATTTTGATACTAATCATTTTCTACCAGTGGGACCCACTAAGCATAATGAAGATGTTTGTTTGAACCTCTTTGAACCCCTTTGAACCTTAGTTTGAATAAATTCAAAGTAGTTCTATTGCTAAAGAATATTGAGCACAAGTGTTAATGATTCTCCAAGGATGACCAGTTCCTGAGAAACTAATTTAGATGCTAGAAAAATAATGATTGGAGATATTTTATGATTTAATTTTGTTTGAGATGAAAGATTAGTTGTCATCATGATTCAAAAAGGAAAATCTTTCATCTAGGAGTTGGATTATTTGACAAAAATTTGGTATTATTGCAAGGACACTTACAAAGGATGATCATCCAATGGAGGGGTGTTGCACAATTTCAAGTGTGCAAATTATGCCCCAAATTTTTTTCCATGAATACCCCATAATGTGGTGGTACTTTTTCCAATATGTTTCCTTTCCTTTTTAAAGCATAAGTTTCCCATTTGATTATTTTATCATGTGAAGAGGCGAATCAAAGGAGGAGTAGCTATAAATGAATAAAAAAGGTCTAGTTTTTTCTTAGCAAATTATAGGTTGAGAATATGAGAAATCCCTTGTTCTTAACTTTTTGTGTGTTTCAACGAACAAAGCACCATTGGGATTTTATTCCATTTGCTTAAAATGAAGTATGTTCTACATTTCTTTGGGAATATTTCTAGTTTAGAGTGTAAGAGGCTTGTCATTTCTGATATTAATTTGGAAAGTGTCAAAGTTGAGAAGTTGCAAAGAAATTTTCTTGAGAAAATTGATGAAGCTAATAGTTGTTTAGAAATTCTAACTAGTGTTTTGATTGAAGCTGTGGCTTTTCCTCCTATCCTTTTAAGTCTTCAGCTACTTCAGTTGTGTATTGACCACTATGATGTGAGAACCAAGAGTATTTTGAATAAAGATGGAGAACTAGTGTTGTCCATCTGTAGGGAAACTATTTCATTAGTATTTTGTCTACTTGAGTGTACCTCTACTAGTTTTAGCCCTACCTAGTTTGTAGTTGAGTATTAGGAAAGTCCAAAAAAAACAGTAACATGTTAGCTAGGAAGTGGATAGAGAAAAATTATAAATGCAGCTCAAGATTGTTTAAAATAATCACCAAGGATTATCATGTTCATGACCTCATGGTCTTATTGCACCAGATTAAAGGTTCTTTGGATGTTTTTCTCTTTGAAGATTAGATGTACCATTACATAGAAATCATTCTAAAGGGAGAACATCTGTTAGATTGGGCAAAATTAATAGTCATTTCATTGAGAAGTCTGCTTAATCACGCTAAGGTGTCTAGAGAAGATATCTACATGTCTTTGTATCTAACCTATTGCATTGCTTGTATTAGCAAAATTACTTCTCTTCCTCATGAAACTTTGAATGAAGATGTAACTATCTACCATTACTGTCCTCTACTCCAAAAGGATAGACTATTGGAAATTTTTAGGAAAATGCATGATGTGATATTAAAGAGTGTGCACTTGAACCTCAAAAAGGCACCAATGCCAAGGATATCCATAGAGTCCCAAAAGCTAATTCAAAATTATGGGAGCTATTTCATTCAATTTCCCAAGTTCACATAATTAAGAATGAGGGGATTTGAAGAAGATTCGATGAAACTTCCTTGATATGCCCTAGATTGTTTTATCATAGCTAATATTTTTAGATAGTTATTTTTGGTGATTAAAGACAATCTACCTCAGGAAGATTAGGAGTCTATTTTCCATGTAAAGCATGATCACTTAGCCTGTAGCAACATGATTAATGCCTTAGTGGTTAGAAGCAACTTGCTTAGTTTCAATTTTTGATCCTACCAAGGGAGGAGAAATTTCAATAGCAAAGGTTTCGTAGCTAAAGTACTTGGTTTTAGCAATCAATCATCTACAATTCCACATTTAGAAGATCTATGGAAAGACTGTAATGATTATAAAGAAGTAATAAAGAAAGATCATTCAAGATTAAGACTTCCACAAATTAATTCTCTTAAATTGAAATTTCAATTGGAAGGAGTAGTTAAGGATGGTTCAGATATTGTCGAACCGGGATGTTTAGAAGCAAGTGAATTAAAAAAATTGGAGATAGACTAGAGTTAGGGTGAAGAAGATGATATAAAATTGATCACTAGATCTATTCTCACTTACATAGATAACTTGTTAAGGAGAATAAACATTAAGTTTGTTAATGAAAAACAAATTGGAAAATCCCCAAAAGTGGTTTCTTTCTCTGAAACATTAACCTCTAACATCCAAATTTCATCTCATGTTGTAGGTACCACCTCAAATCCCAATAAGCAGAAAAGGACACGATCTCCTAGAAAAACCATGACCCTTGGAACTAGGTCCAAGACTAAATTTGAGGCACTCATACAGTAGGAGATTCAAAAGGAGATAATGATGATTCAAGGACAAGGTCTAGGGAAATAATTGAGCTTCTCAGATACTTTGGATGGTGATGTGAAATTAATAGAAGCTCCTAAATTAGATCAACCTAAATTCATGACTCCTCCTAGGGGTAATCAAGGGATGATTGATACTCCTACTATTCCATCATGGTTGTCTAATTCAATCAACAAGAAATGAAACCTGCAACCTATGTCTACCCTTGTTAAAGATATTGTCACCAAATATGAAACTCATGGTTCTAAGAGTAAAAAGATGAAGAGTGATGCATTCTTGATCAAGGACTTAGTAACTAGAAGGGTAATGATAGAAGCAACTATATACAAATAAAAAGATGAATCTGGAGAAACTAGCACTGAAGGCTTTAAGGTTACCACTATAGAATTGGGAGCCATCACCAAAGACTTTAGTAATCACTTCTTTAAATTCTCTATAGACCATATGCTGACTTAGTTAGAAAGGGATAGCAAAGAGAAGAAAGAGCTAAAGGAATTGGTAATCATTATGGGTGCTTATATAGATTTGTTGATGAATTTGTGCCCTCTTCTACTGGTTCAGACTCTGTAGTCTTTTGATCCCAATTCTTCAGATAGCCAACAATTGGTTAACAAAATAAAAAGGCATAAACTACTCTTAGATGCAATATAGGAATGGGTGGCATCCATAGTAAAATAAGGTAATAAATTCATTCTAGATTTCACCACCACATACATGGAAGGGAGGCATTGTTAGGTGAAATTCAAACCCTTGTGCTAGTATGGGAGGCTAATTATAATCGATGCATAGCTATTGTGTACTAGGTTCATGAGGTTTAAAAATATGGAGTGTTGAAGTTTTTGAATGAAAAATCCATGAAAACTATGGACTGATGCATGTTGTTCATCCTAAAGAGAAATATAGGTTGAAAGGAGTCAATTTACAAAGAAGCCATTGAAGAAATACAATTAATGTAAATTGAAATCATTGGAATGCATAAAGAACTCCTAAAGGATAGGTATATTGTTAATCCTATAGGAATCTTGTAGTTTGAAGATGAAAACATAGACTCTGAAGTCTTAACCAAAATTTTCAATGATATTGTGATAGGAATTAGGGACAATGACCCACCTACTTCTGGAGACTTCACTACCCTAGAAAACATCGAGTTGATGTTATATCTAAACAAGAATCTCATGCTAAGACAAATCCAAAAGATTAAAGAGTTTAAATGGAAAAATGATTCTTGTAGGTCAAGGCTACTCAGCTTGAATAATTCTCACTACCATGCAATGCAAGAATTTAGAAATACTTTCATGAGCTAGAACTTGGTGAAGCAGACCATGGTGGGTGCAGAAAAGGTTGGTGAAGGCATTTAGTTGAAAGAATTATTTTCTATTTTGTTTTTCAAACTATTTCAAAATTGTTTCTTGTTCTCATAACTATTTCTAGCTGAAAGGTTGGGTTTTAATGGGGCCCTTTTTGGGTTTGTCAAAAACTATAAATGTTGGAGCATTTAGATAGTTAGGGGTTAGACTTTTAGTATCCTAAATATACTTTGATAAACCTAGGACTGTTTTAAGTTGATTATATGGAAATAGTGATAAAGAGATAGAAGTATATATGGACCAAATGACTTTTTGCTGAGGAAGTCTTTTTGAATATATATATATGTTGCCCGGTTATAAAATTGTTTCAATTTTATAGGCCATGGTTAATTTTTGAAACTTGCTTGGTTTTAAGCCTTAAATTGTCCAATTTATTTTTGAATTTTTGTGAGTCTCTAAACTTCCATGTCTCCAACTCGTTATCATCTTTGTATAGCACTTGGAATTTTTAAAATCTGACTTCTGAGCCTCAAGTTATCATAGGTTAATGGAGAGACTCAAAATACGTGTTTTCAAGTCTATCATTAACCATTAACCTTTCAAAAGGTTAATGATAGCTTCCAAAAACATGTTTTTTCTTAACCTCTTAAAAGTTTAATGATCGCCACCCAAAACATGTTTTTCTTAACCTCTTCAAAGCAGGTGCCCAGATAGGAGGTATATTGAAGGTTACAAAGTGAAACTCCTAAACCAGCGAAAAAGGTGTCTGAACACCTTTTGTACAAAAATTTCTTGGCCCTTGACTAAAGAGAAGGGAAACCAGTGAGCGTAAGCTCGAACCAGCGCTTAAAAAATTAAGGAAAGATTTGACAAAATAGAAAAATCCCTTAATTCATTTATGTGCTTGGCATTTAGGATGAGCAGTGAGATCAGTGAACATGGGAACAGAACAAAGAGTAGATTTGTTGAAGGTTATCCAGACAACAAGTAGAATATTCTAGAGGATTAGATTAGATTCAGTATGCAGAAGAGACAGTCATTGCAAATATCTACTAGGACATGAAGGCCATCGAAGAAGCAAACACATCATCTAATACAATTTTTGAAAGTACATTTACTATAAAAAAAGCTGTGTGAAATGGCTTGATAGTCAACACCCTCATTCCGCACTTTATGTGTCCTTTGGAAGCAGGGTAGCTCTTATTCATTCCCCGTACCTCATGCTGAGATCCTTGTAGTGCTTGGGGAGTGGTAGAACACTGATGTTAATGAAGTCAGGAGGCACTTCAATTCTATGGACAGTGCGATGGTTGGTGCATATGCCCAAAAAGGGAACATGGAAATGGTGTGCAATTTGTTTGAGAGAATGTCTCAGCGAGATGTAGTCTCATGGATCACCATGACTACAGGATGTGCACAAAATGGTGTTATTAAGGAGGCTATGAGACTCTTTAAAGAAACGTCTTAGCCAAACTTGGCATCATGAAATGCAGTCATTGTTGGATTTGCACAGAATGAGTTCAGTGCAAAGGCTTTAGAGATATTTAAGGAAATACAATTGGAAAGTGTTAATCCAGTTTCTTCAACCTCTGTTGGTATCCTACCAACTTGTGCCAAAATGAGATCACGAGAATAGGTTTTCGCATATGCTAACATTAATCTGAGCAACTCAGGAAAAGATGTTGCATTCAATTTGTGTGTGGATAATTGGAACTATGAAGTAGTTTACTGGTTGTTGAAAAGGTGGTTGAGCTCTGACAGGATGAAACTAGTTGATGTGAAAGGGGGAAATATACCACTCATCGATACTCTCAAATTTTTAAAAAATGGATGAAAGAACAAGTCATATAGCGAAAAGGGTCAAAGACGAGGTAGGTGTTGCTCCTGAGAAGGTGAGAAATATGAGATGAAAAATATTACCTTCCAAAATTCATAGGTTTGGAAGACGTTGGAGAGGCCTTCTAGAGCTTTTTGTGCAATATTTTTGTGGGCGATGTTGTAGAAGTTTGTGCAGTTCAAAGCCTCGTAGTGATAAGTAAAATGAAGAAGAAAAGCGTTAGTGGGAATAATTTCACGATTGCCACCCGCATTGTTTTGTGTCTCTATTATTCTTGAACTGACATCATACACTAATCAATAGCTCACAATTGCAAGAATAGTTATGCTACAAAGATTATATCCTACACTGCAGAGGGAACATCAGAGAATATAATCTTAATAACTGCCTGTCTCATTTTGTGTATAATCAGCTAGAGGAGTCTACCAAGGAAGCATTTTTAGACATATGTTGCTTCTTTTCCAAGGGTTTCCCTCATCTAGTTGTAGAGTACGTTGTAGGGGGCCAAGGAGGATGTATCCCTTTGAGATGCTTATAGGGCTTTCTTGGGGTAAAATTGAAAAAGATGAGAGAAAGCTCAAATGAAATAGAGGAATTTGGCTCGATGGTAATATAGATTATGTGCTTTAGAGAAGACATCTTAATTTGATAAAGGACACATTAATAATTCTGATCATGATAAGCCACAGTATAGGAGTTAGCAGTACAGATAACGTAGTGAGCTTCCCAGAGTTAAGATATATGAGAATAACAGGAGGTATTTCTTGGATGGATGTCAAAGCACTTGATAAATTAGGTGTGTTAGAATGCAAGAAGCTTCTCGACAAGCAGAATGGTCCTCTGAAGTTACTAGCAAGTTTAAGGTCATTAAAAATCACGTGGCACCCAACTGTGATGCAGGACTTCATACCAAACTTCTCCTTGGATATGACATTTTGGAGTGAGAGACAACAAGGAAAGTAGTGCATTTTATAGCCATCTTGGTACCTTAAATAAGTTGAAGACACTAGTAGTGAGGAACTACCTTTCTTTATATGGGCTTACTGAAGATGTTTGTGGATTATGGGAGTTTAATAGACTCTTTATAACTAAGTGCAATAATCTGGAACATTTGTCATAATTATTTGGACAATTGAAAACTCTGAGACATCTCAACCTGAGAGACTGCAGAAGTTTGAAAGCATTGCCTTGTATTTTTAGTGAACTTGAAGCCCTACCATATATAGATTTATTTGGTTGTAAAACATTTAAGAAATTCCCATTTGAGTTTCAATAACTAAGATCTTTGACACATTTAGATGTAAGTCACTGTGGCTATTTGGGGTTAGAAGAGATTCAGGATAGATACTTCGCAACCAAAACTCAAGATGGAAAATATGTTCTTTTCAAACTATGGATCAATGATGATCAGCTGAGATTCTTACAAGGCTTTTCAGGATAGATCAATTGTGTCTAGATAGATGGAGTTAGCAGCTAGGAGGTCAGTGATTATATATGGAAACATCTTTAGGAGCTCTAGCTAAATTTATTTTTTTGCAAGTTTCCTTATATAGGTTAATTTTCTTGAGGTTAATTAACCTTCCAAAATTATGTATTTTGGAGGTGGTTATTAACCATGAAGAGGTAGTTATTAACCTCTATGTCTATATAAGGACACTTTTTGGCTTTGTAAAGGGGACTTTTTTGGTTGGAGAAATAAGGGAACACTATGCTGAAATTTTGATAGAGAGATAAATTTTGGAAAGTATGTACACTTTTTATCTTTGAAATTGAAAAATCTCTTTTGTCTTCTTGGTGCAAGGAAATGAAATGAGATGTGCTTTGGGTTCCTTGTACTGAAATCAGAAATTTTATGCATTGTAGTAGACATTCTCATGGTACTATGTGAGTGTTTATGAATATTAATGAATGTGCTTGGTAATATTGGTTGTTTTCAAGTGTAGTCCTTGATCACCTTTGTTATCAATCTTGTTTATTGAAGAAGGTTGTAAGGGCATGTGGTGCATTCATCCTGAATGACTTTCTCCTAATCTTTAAAGTTTTTAGATTCTTTATTTGAAAATCCTTTAAAAATTATATCATTACGAGGGAGCTGCCCCTCTAAACACAGAGGAAGGCCACATAGCAAGGGCCTCTCCAACTGTTGTGAACAATTTGCCACACACTCTGTTGGGAAAATTCTACTGTGACAAATCTATTTACCAACAATATATATATATATATATATATATATATATATATATATATATATATATATATTTGTGCTCTTAAACTTGGTGTTTGAAGAAGATTCAATCATGGTTACTTTGTGAGTTGTGATGATTAGTTTTATATGACATCTACTACTATTTCTCAGTTCTCCATTTTCTTTTATCTTTCTCCAAAATTAGTTTGAGTCGTTGTGAAGTTTAAATTCCTAGTTAAATCTTACATGCATTTGGAAAGACTGAGATTTTCATTCTTTGGGTTTTTGAATATGTAAATCATTACCTCGGTACCCAAGAGCACATAAGTGTTCCTTATGCACTTTCTAGAAAAAGTGTGCATTCAATTAGTTTTGATCTTTTGAATTTCTTGATAAATAATTTGTAAAGGGAGTTGTACCTATAAAATTTAGAGGTAAATGAATAACACAGTGTTTACCCAACTGTGACAAGAAATTTATTGGATTTTCCAAACCTTGGGCATATATTAAATTATTGTTTTAGTAGGAAAAGACAATTTGTTCACTAACGCTCAACTTTCTCCTATATTTCTTTAGCAGATAATCATAGATTAATTTCTGGATTGTTGTACTTTTGGTTACCACATCCTTAATATTCTTCTATAAGATATGGAGTGCTCTATATTTGGGAGTAAAATTTCCTTTATGCATTTCCATAGCCTCATCAATCATTTTCTTTATCATTTTAGGCATGATTTGGGCTAATGTGGTTTCCCTGATCTATCTTTCAATTTGTAAACAAAATTGCCACTTTTTCTCAACTCGGTCATATAGACTTTTAGGTAATGAGTTGGCAATCTCAATAGGTGTGGTCTTGAATGTGGCCATCATCTCATAAATAACGTCTTCCACCTTACTCATATCAATCTTTCCTAACTTATCAAATTCAACATGTGTGAATCTAGAAAATTCTGCATTATGCTTAATATTATCACACAAGTTGTCTAAGTCATAGGAGGGATTATTTCTTACCACCTTGAATTGAATCATCTCATCTAATTATGTCTTCTCCTCATTTGACTTAGTAGAAAAAACATACTTTCTCCTATTGTATGTTTAGTTTCCTTGTTAACACTTCTCAGTTGAGACACTAGTTCTTTTCCTTTTAGGATTTTCAGCTTCCTTGACTTGTTTTCTAGCTTTCCTTGTGTTAGCCTTGGTAATGAGTACTGGTGGCTTCTGTTGTGTTGGTTTCAAAACTTTCTTTGGCTTTTCTGTGACAAGCTTCTTTCCCTTTCTTTTCTTCTTCTTAGTTTTGGGTGCTTCCTTGGCTTCTCTTTCCTTGTCATCTTCTACATTTTCTTCTTGGTCTTCTCCTTGACCTTCTTCTTCCTCATCTTCATCTTCATCTTCATTTGTTTCTCCTTCTCCCCCTTTGCCAAATAACTCCTTCAACTTCTTGACTAATTTGTTTTTTCTTTCTAATCACAGAAGCAATTTTCAAGTTGATTTTTATTCTTGATTTAACATCCTCGTAATTACAAAATGGGGTGGCACTCTTGTCTATGTCCCTTACCAATAGTGTTGTAATGGTTGTAGATACCTCATCCATGTTGATTTCATCAGGCAATGGCTTAAGCCATTGAACCCTAGGTATGGCTTCCTTCATATACTTTTTGAAATCATCAATGTAGTTTGTCATTGCTATTTCAAAATTCTCCCAAGTTTCTCTATCAACTTTGAAATTTGCACTGTCACTAGCGTATTTTTCTTCCACACTACCTTTCCAGATGTAGAAAATGTATGGGTGAATGCACAAAGTTGGGTCCCAATTCCACGAAAGTCAAATTCGCGAAATGAGACCTCTTAGAAATAGGTACCCAATGTTAAAAAATGGGCACCCATTTTTGGCTCAGGTGCCTGACCCTAAATTACCCGTTCTTTATTTTCAAAAAATCGGGCACCCATTTTTTATTTTAAAAAAATGGGTACCTGTTTCTCAAAAAAATTTAAATTTAAATTTTTAAGAAATAGGCACCCATTTTTTAAAAATCAGGGTTTCTTAATAATTCAATTTTTAAAGTTTTCGATGGATTTTACACGCCACTTTTAGCTTTTCAAAATGGGTACCCATTTTTTGATATTCAAATAACAGGTCCCCGTTTCTTACAACATGAGGCAAGATTTTTTTTTTCCTGCCTCAGATTTTGGTTTGGGATAGGCTTGTTGAGACGAAGCCTATGCCTTGGCCTCTCAAGATTTGGCTAAGGCATTGAACTGTAAAATTCATGCCTTGCCATAATCTTTAGAGGGTCTTCCCGATCAAATTTTTTTACGAAACAAAAACCCATTAGAGCTCTCACTGTCCTTATTTTAGAAATATAAATTTTATGGAGTTATGATTTTATTTACTATTTTTTTATTATTTTTTAATCAAAGGTGGTACCTAAATGTAAAATAGCAATATTCACTAATACTTTAATAAAATTTTTATTTTATATATATATTTTAAATTAATTTATATGTCATCAATCTACATTCAATTCTTTTGAAGTTTTCAAAAAAAATTGGAAAAAGTGAAATTTTCATCAAATTATGGTGTCCGTGCACGAGAGGTTTTAAAATTTTCTTTTATAGCCAATTAAAAATTATTAATAATAAAAATATTCATTAAAAAATTCAAGAAAAATATTGTCATAAATCTTTGGTGTGTTAGGTAACTCCATTTAAAATGATTCACAAAATTTCATTCATTTGTGTCAAATTATGGTGTCTGTACACGAGCATGGTATGGTCCTGAAACAGGCATTTTGAAAAAGTGGTTATTAAAGATCTATACCAAAAAAACAATCTATCATATGGGTATACAAATAAATTACATATTCAAAAAGAAGATTCCAGGCACTACAATTTTTATTTCTGAACTTTTTTAATATTTAATCTCTAAATGGCTAAAATTTTGGCATCAATTGACAAAATGTTTCAAAAATAGGAAAAACACTTCCACTTTTTGGCCAAAAGTGACACCCAACTTCTTGCACTGAGCCATATTTTGCACATAAAATAATATGAAAATGAATAGAGAACCAAATTATCTTGATGCACATTTTGTCTTCCTAATGGCCTCTAGGTTTTCAAATAGTTTCTGAAGTTGTAACTCAGCAAGGTCATAGGTATGGTTTCTTTTAACTATATTGTATCATAAATCCAATGCCATATAAGATACATTGTTCAATCTCGTAGATTGAAAGAACTTGTTAGCTATCACTCTCACTACAAAGGAAATTAGTGGGTTATAAATTGAATCTATTGACATCCCTCTCTTATTCCATACTACATATGTGTTCTTCTCAATCACTTGCTTTGCATCACTTCTCATGCTCTTATGTATGCCTAAGGTAGGATACCTTGACACTTGCTTAATGATCCCTTTTTGTGATCTTAATGGGTCCATTTTCTAACCATATGAATTCGTCATGTATTATGCTAAGTACAATCTTTATATATTTTGTTTTGAATACATTAGGGAAATCTAGGGCATGGGTTAACCCTTTTCTTTCTATTATTTTGTTTTCTTCCCTCAAGACTCCATTTACAAAAAGTTTACTATATAATTCTCTAATCTACATGTCTCAAATGCCTCCAACCTTACAAGTGTAAAAACATCTGACATCTTGTATCATCAAAACTTGTGGTGGTATTACTAATGATGCACTAGACAAGTCTCCTTTGTATGCTATCTCAAGAATAGCTTGAAAGGGTGGTTGTCAAACATCATTACTTATTAATTGATAATTGAAAAACCTCTTTTCCTTCCTTCCTAATATTTATAGAAGAGATAGACACCATTTCAAGTAACTAGGGTTTGTGAAAATTTAGACAATGTAACTTGGCACTCAATAGATTCCTTACGAATTTGATGAATGATGACAAGTGGCAGTTGAGTGTAGTTCATAAGAACTTGAATCTTATTTCTCAAACCCCCTTCATGCTCTACATGCTCTCTTGGATCTTTGATGAATGCAGATGAGTCAGAAACTTACTATATAACTCTTGATATTTGGCAATGAATGCTTAGTGCTTACATAGCTATAAGCTTGACTACCATAGCATTTTCAATTCACTCAACTTTCACATTATTTCCACTATGCTTGGCTAACATAACAAGCTTGGCATTGACTAAAATTTCATCCATGTTTGGTAACCACTATGAAACTTTCCATGCTCTACAATAACATAGAAAACAACAAACTTATAGATTTCTTCTAGATTCTAACTAATACATTGCATCTTAATTCATGCATATATGTACTCTTTAGATATTAGATTTTTGGAACTAATGTATAATGTGACTTTATAATATCAACCCCATACATACCTTTTGATTCCCTAGTTGGGCTTGATGTGATCACCTGATCCATTGGATGAAGTGACCTCATCTGTATTTGATGTATTGCAGTCTTCTCTCTTTTTCCATTTCTTATTCATTTGTACTTTGACTTTTTCAACATCAACCTTCTATTTACATTTATTAAATTCAATGTTTGGTGTTAGTGACCTTGTTGGACAATTTGTACTTACATGACTAGTTTTCAAACAACTAAAGCATGCAGTCTTACTCAACCATCTACTATAATCACTTCTAAAATGTGTTCTTATGCAATTCTTAAGAACATGTCCATATTCTTGATAGTAGTGACAACTATATGTTTTGATATAATCCCAATTATAAGATTTGTCATTATGCTTTACCTTTACTTTATTGTTTGATGACCATTTTGGCTTGGATATGCACTCATATGCTTTGTGTCCATACTTATAACAATTATAGTGCACTATCCTTTAAGTCTTTGAGTGTTCATGGTCTTGGTCCTACATTCATGTGCTTGATGTCCTTGTTTGTTGCAGTTGTAGCAAACTCCTCCAAATTTTTGCTTAGGGATTTGGTTGACAAATTTACTCCTATAGACATTAGTTGTATGACCTATCTGTCCACAATTATGACAAGTGGGTTTTGTGTGCTTACCTTTATTCACCACTTCTAGATGATTCTCCTTCTTCAGTAGATTTATAAATGTTGGTGTAAATAAGTATTTACTATTTACACTTTACTTAAGTTTACTTAGGTTAATGCATTTTCATATTAGTTGTCATGTAGACAATACAGTAGTTTGCACTCCAATTAAGCACATGTTGTCTACTATATCTCTTTATGAGATACACCATTACATTCTTATCCTCCAAATTTTGCATGTACATTCATGCACAATGAAGGATAATCCACTCTTGGTGGACATGTACTTAGTTGTTATGCTTATATCTTTGCTAACTCCTAGTAATATTAGTTGCCTTTATATACAAGGCATTTCTTTGATGTAATTATCCAATTATCTGATCAATCCATTCTCATTCGATAATATCTTGTCTCTCTTGTGCTATCTCTTGAGCTTCTAGATCTTGGTATTTTATTCCTTCCTTAGGAAAATTCTTTCATGGTATCATAGCTATACGAAATTATTGCATGGTATTAGAGCTATACCAAATTTTTACATGGTATCAGAGCCATAGGAGTTTCATTGTAGAGCCATTGGAAAGATTTTTTTTGAGGGCCAAGATTGGAGCTTGCTAGTGCAAACTAGATGTTGGCATCACATTCAAAAGGTCAAAAAACCTTCAAATTGACTTTTGTTTCATCAAAATAATAAATATGAGGTGAAATCTAGAGTCATTTGATTTTTAGAGGTGCAATGGCAGCGATTTAGGAAAAATAATTGTAGAGGTTGTTTGCAATCCATGTTCCTCAATTTTTTTGAAAATCAAAACTCTTGATTTTTGCAACTTCAAAGATTTAGTTTGGGCTCATCTAGACACATATTCAGGTGCTATTTTTCTTGAAATTGCATGATCTTTTTTCTACTTTGTAGATTTAGTATTAGTTTGGAGTAATTTTGAGTAGCCATAGTACTTTCAGCATTTGGCCATTTTTGTCCTATTTTAGCACTTGTAATTAATTAGATCCTTGAGAGGTCTTGTGTCTTATCTTGTTGAGTCCCATATAGCTTCATATTTTCTATTGCAACAATGAAAAACAAAAGTCCACTTTGCTTCATTTTGACAAGTGGTAGTTGTACACGCACTAAGTATAAAGTGCCAAAATCATCCATTTTGGGGGGGTTCTTTGATTGAGTTATTTGGCAAGTGTGTCTTGAGTGTTGTGTTATTTTATTTTGCATCATGGGTTCTCCTAGGTTTCCACTTTCAAGTTCACCTAATTATGCTACATGGAAACTTAGAGCATGGAGTAAAATGATGGAAAAAGGTTTAATTGATTATATTGATGGAAGCATGGTTGCACCATCTAAAGGTGATAAACTAAATTAATGGAATCATAACAATAAGATTGCTATTGGTACTTTGAGGAAGTTTATACATGAAGATCTTATCATCCATATTGATAATTGTAACATAGTAAAGGAAGCATGGGATAAGTTTTCAAGATTGTATGCAAAAGTAAAGGAAGCATTGGATAAGTTTTCTATCTTGTATGTAGAAGTAGAGAAAGCTAGGGGTTTTGAACTTGATACAAATATCATGTCATTAGATCCAAAGAAGTTTGACACAATTCAAGACTATATCAACAAGGCACATGAGCTAAGGTCAATGGCTAAGGATTGTGGAATTACCATAGAGGATGAAAAATTAATCTATAATTTGATGAGAAAACTTCATCCACAATATGCATTATTTTTCTTGAGCTTCAACACTCATAAGTTGACCTTAGGTTCTTCCTACACCATGCCTTGATTTGATTCCTACATAGAAATGTTGATGGGGATTCCCAAGTCTTCAAAGTCCAAAGCATTGGTGGCTAGTAAAGGGAAGCAAAGAAAAGGGTCTAAGAAGAAGCAGAAATCATGCCAACAAAATTGACAAAAAGAAATAGAACACTCAACCTCCTCACCACAAGACAGCTCTAACAATAAGGGAAAATAATCTAAGAAGTATTTTCTTACTTGTGCATATTACAAGAAGAATGGACATGAACAACATCATTGTTACAAGGAGATAAATGAACTCAAGAATCTTCTTAAGAAGAATTAAATTAGTCTACCTTCAAGAATGACTACTTCACCCTCTTCTTCACATTTAAATTTTGATAAAGGAAATGATCACATGGGAAAAGGTCAAGCCTTAGTGCCTACTTCAAGTCAAGATTTAGGGAGATGGCTTCTAGATTTAGGGGCTTCTCATCATATGGCATCTTCATAGTCTATGTTTTCATCATTTGATCCTTGTCATACTCCATCTATTTTGATGGGAAATCATACTTACATGAATGTGATTGGGAAAGGAACTATTGATAAAGGGTAGGGATACTTCAAAGATGTGTTGTATGTACCTCACCTAAGTCATAATCTTCATTCTATCTATTAACTCACTCATGGAGATAGAAGGACTGTGGATTTCACATCTAATTTAGTTTTAATCAGAGACTTCAAGACTAGAGAGATCATTGCTATAGGAGTGGTTGATTATACATCTAGGCTACGCTAATTCTTAGATTTTGGTCATGATGATGACAATGATTTTTTAATAGATTTTGATCACATTTCCAGTGATGATTCAAATTTTGAGGAGAACATTGGCTACTTGAACTTGGGTGTTCTCACATGTGATCAAGTTCTTGAACCATTGATTGCTACTCCTCCTACTAATATTCCATCTACTATTGTTCCTAATGATAGTTTTATTCACACAGCCATGGATTCAAGTGATTTAGTGTAGTAGGATATTCATTGTCTTCCAGACTTAGTTCCATGGGATGACCACTTGACAAAAATTTCTAGTTTGTTCATGGAGTCCTACATTGTAGATTTGGGAGACACTATTGATGACATTCATCTTCTCTTTGGTGAAGATGATCCTTCTTCAGTTGTTACAAGGGAGCTTGCTAATCCTCATCTTCATTCTCTACTTGATCAGTCTTTTGAGGTTGACATGATGGTAGATCCTTTGATATAGTAGTTTGAGGAGGTCTATTTATTTTTAGAGGAGATATTTGAGTCTATGATACATGTTCTACATTCATTGCCAATTGAACCTGATTTGTCTTTTTCAGTAGACTAGCATAGTACACATGATTTGGAGGATGTACATTTCAGTATTGATATGGGGACACTTGAGTAGGTTTCAGAGATTTCATACATTTTGAGGTTTCTTCCTACAAATGGGAGAGGCTTCATTGATATGCCTTTGGTGTTGTTTCTTCCTAAGGGTAGGGATGTTGTTCTACACTCATGGTGCAGTTTCTACATTGAACTTGAAGAATCTTCCATTGTTGTACATTCTACATTGAGCAGAGGTTACTTGGTCTATCTTCCTCTTCTTCTTTTTTATGGGAGGAGATCTTTTCCTCACATGAGTTCTTCTTCTCTCTCATTTTATTTTATTTTAGTTATCTCTCTTTTTGAAGGGGAGTTTTTCCCATGTGGTTTTCCCGCTTTCTCCTCTTTATGAGAGATTTGATTGCATATGTTTTGCACTTGCATTTTGCACATGAGTACCTAACATGGCCTAGTAGTCGCGACTCATCTTGCATTATTATCTAGTTTTTGTGAGCATAAGTGCATTCTCTTAAGTTGCACTTAAGGGGGGGTGTTGATGTAAATAAGTATTTACTATTTACACTTTACTTAAGTTTACTTAGGTTAATGCATTTTCATATTAGTTTTCATCTAGACACCTAGGAGTTTGCATATTTATATGAGTTGTCATGTAGACAACATAGTAGTTTGCACTCCAATTAAGCACATGTTGTCTACTACATCTCTTTATGAGATACACCTTTACATTCTTATCGTAACATTTTTGCACATACATTCATGCACAATGGAGTATAATCCACTCTTGATGGATATGTTCTTAGTTGTTATGCTGATCTCTTTACTGACTTCTAGTCATATTAGTTTCCTTTATATACAAGGCACTTCTTTGATATAATTATCCAATTATCTAATCTATCCATTCTTATTTGATCATATCTTGTCTCTCTTATGCTATCTTGTGAGCTTCTTGATCTTGGTATTTCATTCTTGCCTTAGGAAAATTCTTTCATGGTATCATTGCTATACTAAATTCTTACATGGTATCAAAGCTATACCAAATTTTTACAGTAACCCAATCCACTACTATCATTGATAGGTCTTGGTGATTCCATCAATTTCTCAAAATATTTTATGGCTTCACTTGGCTTGTTAAGCTTTTCTCTTTCAACTCTCAATTCATTCTGCAATCAATCATTATGTGACTTCAATGTTGTGATCTCACTATCCTTTCCATTCAATTCATGATTAGCAAACATCAATTGATTCATTTTATCCAATTTCATATTGGCATGCTTTTGTATATCTTATGTCTTTTCTTCTAATCTATTAGCCAATATTGTTTTCTCTTCTTCAAGGATGACTTTGTCCTGTTCATCTTTCTTTTTCAATTCATTTGTCTCACACAAAAATATTTTTTGCAATGGCTTCATTAAACTCTCCATAGTTCCCTTCTATACATAGTCGAGTAGTGTAAATCTCTTTGTATTGTGTGTCACATTCTTGAATAACCATCTCTTTCCTTCTTTTCAATGAGTGCTTCAACTCATTTCTTGCTTCATTCAACTGACATAGGATAAGTTGTATTTTAATCTTTTGGTTATCAATAACATTTCCAATTTGTGCATGTCCAACTTTAAGAACTTTCATCCAAAATTGTCAAGATTTCCTTCAAGAGAACCAATTCTCTAATATCAATTCTTTGAAATAGTAATGGGAAAGTAAATTTTCAAGGGGGGGTGGGGTGAACCATCACTTCAAAAATTTAACCAAAACATATTCACCACACATCCATCTCATACATTCATCTCATACTCTAATATCTAAACTAAAAATACTATCCATGCATGTCATTCAAAACATAAAACAAATAACACTTAACACAAGATATTGGTTACCCAAAAAACTCAAATGAGAAGGTAAAACTAGGGTGGGGATGACACCCAAAAATATTCACTATTGTACCTGTTAAGTGTATCTAATGAAGGTTATAATGTTTGATCATAAACTGTGATCTAGCTTGTCAAAGGTTTTCCCTATTAAAGGCTTACAAAGACTGATAGGTCTTACCCTGTTAAAAGTTTTCCTTGTTAGAGGACATAAACTCACAATAAAGGAAGCACTCTATAAAGAGATTTACAAAATCCTATAAGGACTACTTTGTTAGGAGATTTACTTTGTATCATCTATTAAAATGATTCAGTAAAATTATCCTTTGGTTAGCACTACTCTGCTAGATATCAGATCCTATCTTTTCTGATGTATGCTTGATCCTTTTGATCAAATATGTCTCCTCTATCCTCTCTCTACTCTATTCTATTCTCCTCTAATTGATTCTATAATTTAATCCTTTCCTACAACCTCCTTAGTCACCATGAATTCTCTCTCTTCACTTAGCATTAATTTCCTTCTCTTCTCACATATGCATAATAGGTTATGTAAGAAGGACTAGGTATCCTTAAACCTTTAATAACTAAATTTAGAACTTTAGAAGACATTTCCTAAAATTCTAATGGTTTGTGATTTTGAGCTATGAGTAGAAAGTTATGACTTCTACAAGTAGATATAATTTGTAATATAGAATTTGTTAGTTTTCATAGTTGTCATAGTTTATTTTGTAATTAATTAACTTTTGCACTCTTAATTTTCATTTCCAAGGGATAGTGGTGATAATTGGGATCCATCAGACTTGTATGAACTCTATTTTTTATGTGAATGAGTCACTTTTTTCCTACAAAAGTATCTATTGTTGCATTTTAATTTCTTTCAATTAAATCACAATATTTTAGGTTCTACACCAAGTATTATAATTTGAACTCTTAATTCAGATCAACATGGTAACTTTTGGTCCTAATAAGATGGCATGTGCATGTTCAAAATCAAACATCAATCCATCATGATTTTCTAAACAAGGTCACAATCTCTCTAGTTCAACCATGCATGCATAAAATGAGTTCTAATTAGATGTCTTAAGAGGAGCATCAAAAATAAATAAAATTAAATATATATCATAATTTTGAATGACTTATTAAAGGATGGCTTGAGGGGAAAACCTAAAATCAATCATCAATCAAGATCATAATTTTCCAAACTAGGTTATGATCCCTACTTTTTACATATGGATATTTAAAGGGGTCTTAATAGGATGGCTTATAGGGATAATCTAAAATTTAACATGTATCTATCATAATAATGAAAGGGGTCCTAATAATATTTCTTAATGGGAGAACCTAAAAGCAAACCTTAATCCATCAATCTTGTTCATACATACATGCATATAAAGAGGCCTTAATATGATGACTTAAGGAGTGAGTGCAAAATTGAACAACAGTCTATAAATTATAATTTACTAAGCTAGATGTTGATGTATAACACACAAATTATTTTTTATAGGGGTTTGAATGGGATTGATTAAGTAATAAGCTTAAAATAAAACATCAATATATTCTAATATCATGGATTAAGAGGATAATCTACAGTAAAAAATCAATCTATGAAAATGTTGAAAGATGTCCTAAAATGATGGCTTAAGGGGAAAATATAAAATCTAACATCGATCTAGATCATAATTTTCATTAATAGGTCATGGTTTTTAGTTCCAATGAACATGTTTTGTAGGGTCCTAGGAGGATTTCTTAAGGGGATTATTTGACTTCAAACTGAATATATCATGTGGAAATCACACACACACACTTCATGTGTGTATTTAAAAGGGTCTAGATGGTAGTTTTTGGTCCTAATAGGATGTCCTAACCATATTCAAAATTGAACATCAATCCATCATGATTTTCTAAATATAGTAGGTCACATGGTCTCTACTCCATACATGTGTGTTTAAAGGGGTTCTATATGATAACTTAAAGGGAGTATCTAATCGAGGATGAATACATCACCTTTTACGTAGGACATGATCTAGATAGTTCATGTGAATATTTTTGCCATTCTAAATGGCAACTTATTGTTCTAATAGGATGGTTATATGTTCATGTTTAAAATTAAACATCAATCTATCAATTTATCTATATGCACACATGCATATTTAAACATGTGTGTGTAACTAATTAGGACATTTATACATGTTCTAGATTATACATCATGTGGTAAGGGTTTAGGTTAGGGTTGTAAATTAGGATTAAGAATAGCATCATGTAAATATGTTTGTGCACACACATGCACATGTGTACATACATACATATATCTATATGCATGAGTATATACATAAATATGTGTATATGTTTATATGTGACATAGAAATTATATATGGACATACATATATCTACACACATTTATATATCCATATGTACATAGATATGTGTATAGAAGTATATATATGCATGCATGTAGTGCATGTCCCTAGTTTAATTTTTTGCTATCAATCTCGAACTCTTTTAGGTTAGTTTTATGCTTGATGATTAGTAGCATTATTTTGGGATTATCAGGTATTGTTTCATTTTTAGTTGATTTTATGAGGAGATTACTTGGTACTCTATACTTCATGTATGAATGATGATTGTTACAATGATTTTAGTCATATGATGATCATTAGTTGGATGGATTATCATATGTGTTTTCTTATGGATACTTACCCCATACTGCATGTGTATGGTGTGCATGTATATTTTCTTTATGTATGACATTTCTAATAAGGTTAAGGAAGGGATTCGTAGTCACTTGCTAGTCGAGATCTACATAATGCACCACTTGTTACCATTGCCTAATTAGCTAAGTATATATATATATATATATATATATATAGATATATATATGTTTGTACATGCATCGACTTTATGTAGATTATAGGTACCATGTATAGACTTCCCTGAATCGCGAGGATGAATGTAACCTATTGCATTATCTCAATGGAAAGAGAGGGGAGATAAATTATAAAGTCCAAATACTAAACCTTTAAACCAATTGTCCTATAAAATTAGAACAAGTATTTGAGTTTATTACCTTCCAAATGCATCGTATGACATTAATTCATGATTATAACCCTTTAGTTTGATCTTGTATGTGTTTTTCTATGATGGGTTTTCATATTTTGTCCTATAAGTCTTTGGTGATTTTTCTATTAATTAAGTCAAATTAAATGATTAAATTTAATGGAAAATTATTGTGGTATTTTTTAAATATTTAATTATATTTAATTAATTGAGAAATTAATTAAACAAAAATATTAAATTTAAAGATAAAAGTTATAAGTTTAATTTTAGAACATGATAATATTTATTTAATTTAATAATAATATATTTAGAGTTCATTTTTAAATAAATGCTAAATCCTATTATTATTTAACATAATAATTATTTTATCAATGAATGCTTTGAAAATGAATTAAAAAGAAGTGAAAATATTTTAATTTATTAAAAGTTTTAACATTACATAAAGTGTGCATGAGATTAAAATTTAATAAATTAATTAAAAAGAGAAGTCAAGTGAAATTAAATAAATTTATTTTATATTTCAATAAACATGGATGAAAAAGATAAAGAAAATATAATAAAGAGTTAAAGTCTATTGAGCAAGGAGTCCTCTCGGGTGATCGCACAACTAGTGCCTCAATGTTAGGAGAAAACTCCTAATCACCAATTGAGGGTTCATTTTCAAAGGAAGACAAATTTTTGGGATAGCAAAGTATTGGAAGAGAGAAGGTTTTGAGAGGAGATTTTTCCCTCACAAATCAATTTTGGGCATTGTGAATTTAGCATCAAAATCTAGGTAGATTTTTGTGACTAATTTGCATAGTTAATTATGGTATTTCTTTTCCTGTCTTCTTCATGACTGTGAGATAGTTACTTGAATATTTCTTTGTGAAAAATATTTCAATTTGGAATTACTAGTGTGCATGTTGATTTCTTCTATGTATGTAGAGGTTAAAATATGTTAGATTCCTTATTCGATAATTTTGCAAATTACATTTAAACCAGGAAGGGTTTATAATTGAAAATGATATTTTTAAATTGGAAATTCGAATGGTTGGTTGTAATCTCCCTATTAGATTAATGCTAGAACTTGTATATATATATATATAATTTTATTTTTTTTAAATACTTTTTTTTTGGGGGGGGGGGGGGGGGGGGTTTATATCTGTGTTTGTTTTAATAACAAAATCTAAATAGAAAAAGAAATTTTAAAAAATATATATATATATATATAAAATGAGGGAGGGGGGTTTTACCCCGTAGGGACTATGATAGCGGCAATGCATAGTACTATCATGGTAGTAGGCCGTGTAATAGCCATAGAGTGGCTGCAACCCTTTTTAAGGCCGGCGAGCCTTTATAAAACACACTTTGTTTTTTAATAATGTTTATATATATATATATATTATAACTTATTTTATTTTATGTTTTAAAAATTGATTATTAAAACTTAATAATATTAAATTTTTAATTATTATTTATTTAGTCATTTTATTAATAAATTTTATTAATATTTATTTTTTTAATAGATAATAAATGAAAGATTAGTATGGTTATTTTATATGATTATTAATTAATTTAATTATATGCAACTTTATTAAGTTTAATTAATAATGGAAGTTGTTCTATAAATTTTTAAATTTTTTTTAATTATTATTAATAATTCTAATTTTTAATGAAATTGTAAATTATTTTATTTAAATTCAATGAGTATAATTTTTAATATTTTAAATAAATAATAACCCTTAAGTCATTTGGAATAATGGATTTAAAATCAAATTAGAGTAATTGTGGAATTATTTGAATATTAGAATGGTGTAAATAGTAAAGGTTAATTGGTAAATTATAAGTATTTGAAAACATACGTTGAAACAAAAATTGAAACCTTACTATTAACTCAAGAAAATGTTTTCTAAATTAAACCAAACTATAAAACTATTGTGTCATATGTATGTTGTCAATGTTTTGGGTTTGGAGCATCGATTTTGAAATGCTTTCAGGGATTTCAAGACTACATATTTTTCAGATCACCACTTTTTGGGACACCATGATCTTGCACATACCCACATATATACATAAAAAAATAATTTAAAAAAATAAAATAATATATACTAAAAAACCTTAGAACTTAAAAAATCTAAGAAAAGCTAACCTAGAATAATGGTTCATGAGTCAGAGGACTTTCGTACCAATCTTACAATCAAAACTCCAAAATAATCTAGCAAAAATGCTAGGTTGAGGTGGGCTTTTAACCCAAAAAATAATTCAAGTACTTTCGATCAAAAATAACTAGGTAATTTTGATCAAAAGTATCTAGGCAATTTACTTCTAATCAAATATAATAAAAATGTACTTATGATCGTAGATATTGAAATTTAGATCTAAAGTGTCAAGTAGTTTCTATTAGAACTTTACGACTAAAAATTGGTGTCAGACATTTTTAGAGGATTTTCTTCTTCCAAAAAATTGAAACATACTTTGTGGGTTCAGCCTAAAGAAGTAAATGAACATGGTTAATGTGTTAAGTCATAGTCAACATGGTGAGTCACCATCGATGTGACACAACATCAGGACATGCATTGCATCATAATATGACTAAAGTTTAGTTGGAGTGGCAAAAAGAAGAAAGGGTATAGGCTATATCATCCTCATGGTAGGACTGCTAAGGCTACAAGTCTAGACCCTATAAGTAAGTTTCCCAGATTTTCCTTGATCAACTTAGACATGCGATTGAAAATTTTTATGCATTAACTTTGGGTAGGATGGTTTTAGGGTTTTGGCATCCAGAAGATTGTGAACATATATAGTTTGGAAACTTCATTATTGAAGTGTGTGTGTGTGTGTGTGTGTGTGTGTGTGTGTGTGTGTGTGTGTGTGTGTGTGTGTGTGTGTGTGTGTGTGTGGAGAAAAGCTATCAAGTGGAGAGTAGAAGATGAAATAAGAAGGATGGGGAAGACAACATATAGATGAGCTATTGCAAATAGGTAACAATAGACATAATTGAGTAGAAGGCAACAAGGTGATACAACATATATCACGAGTGAAATCAACATGACAAGAGAAGATCAACACATCTTCAAGGTATACTCTAAAGATGTACAAGGCAAGTTGTGTCACTTATTCAAATTGATCTTTTGATTGTTTTCTTATCATTGTAATTAGATGTAAGGTCTTGATCGGGCATACTTCAATAGAACGCATATTGTAATTCATCTAGTAAGGTACCTCCTAAAAAGAGAGCATAAGATCCTTTAACATGGTATCTTTGAAAGGCTTATGTAATCCTACTTAGTTGGTAACATTCATAACTGGATGTGTTCTTAAAAAGAATAGTTATAGCCTTTAATTGGGCAACCTTTTATCTATATCAAAAGGCTAGTGGGTATATTAATCCCACCATGATTTTCATCCACTCATCAATGGATTCCATGTACAAAATCTGTATGTCACTTGATATATGCATTTTTGCGTGATATTAGATGCCATTATCCATATAGTATTAGTTAAGTTGTTTCTCTCTACCTTGCTTGAATTAATACAAGTTGGATAATTTGTACTAACTCACCCCACCTCTCAGTACTAGTGGGGACCAACACACACTATGAAGACTCTTGTGATCCCTTGATTGAAGAGACTAAAAGCTAGTTATACATTCTCAAAATCAACAAACCCTGAACACCACTCATAAAACAATTAGATAATTGAACAATACAAATTCAAAAATTTAGGATAAAGTGCATCAAACACTTCATCTCTATAGAACTATTCATGATCACAATCTAAGAAAGATATAACAAAATATAATTACACTGGATAAATATTATTTCAGCTTTACTCTTCAACTTAACTATTTATTTCATAGAAAATAAAAAATTCTATAAGGGAATTCTTCTAGTCAATCAACTTCATCATCTAACTCCAACTGTATTCTCCCCCTACCCTCCCTTTCCATAAAAAAAGAAAAGTAAATCTCCATCCTTCTCCTACCCATCACCTACCTTCCCATCCTTTACTATATAGTACAAAAAAATAAAAATCAAAACATCCTTTACCATCAAAAGTACAATGAGATGTCCCAACCAGCACTTGAGGTCTTTAAAAGGATACCTGTCTCATTGCTATTTTATGAGTAGACTACTTTTACATAAAGAAGGGGAAAAAAAAATTTACATTAAATTTTATTTCTTTATTAAAAACCAATTCTTGCTCAAAATATAAGTATGTAGGAAATGCCTCTGATTGGATCAGAAATTTGAAATTTTCTCCTTCCATTTATTGTTCAAGCATTGTCTTATCCAAACATATATTCTATGCTGACTATGCAAATCTTTTAGAAAATGTATTGTTTGAAGACTACAACCTCTTGAAACTTTTCTCCAAGTAAGAGTTCCATGCTAATAAAAATATAATAAAAGACCACTTATTAGCATCCTCAAGTATATGCATCTCTAGTGACATGAGAGACTTGACTTCCCAGTCTTTAACATGTGTGTATCTTTATACTTTATAGTCGTCAATATTCTTTTCAATCAATTAAAGCATTTCCTCTCATTTTCCACAATCATTAGGAATTCAAAATAAATTACAGGCAGGACTTAATTTGTTCCGTATTGCATCTCCATCTCTTTTGATTTGTATTTGTATTACATTTTCATGTTTGCTCTTCCCGGTTCCACCATTTTTTTTGGTCTTTTCGAATTAGTTCCTCCTGTCTTAGTTGTGATTTGAGGTTTACTATACTCCATTCTCATGATTGGTTGCTCTTGCCAGCAGCATCTTGAATTAAGTTTTTAATATCTTCAATCAGATAAAAACATGACTGAAAATCACACAACTATTTCATATATTTTAAACTTTAACTTTGACAGTATAATAAGATTCTGCCGGTTGTCAAATCGTCTATTGTCTAACAAATAAAAGATTGCTGGCCCACCTTATGATCTCTTCCATTGGAAATAATGCTAGAGGCTAGTGACTACGTGGAAGTATATTGTATTTCATCGAAGTATATTGTATTTCCATTACAAGAGGGTGCAGTCTCCTGTCTAAAATAATGCCAAGATGTTCCTCACCATGGAATTCCAAGGGAACACTTTGCTCAAATTTTGGTCTTAAAAAAAAATTCATGCTCATATATTACTGTGATATAATGGAAGGCACTTCATTAGCCTTCACAAGAATATGTGCGTCTCAATTGACAAGAAAGATTTGACTTCTCCGTCTACGCAATACACAGCTCTTCTAAGATTTACCGCGTCAAAAAAAAATTGTATTCGATTTTTCTGCATTTTTTCTTTACAGAGTTTGGCCCCACATTATGTGCGCTGTCAAGTCTTCCGTTTCTTTTGACAAATAAATGATGCCAAAATACTGTGTCTATACGCCGAGCAGGGAAAGCTTCGCAGAAAGCAACTTTTCAGATGATGCCAAAATACTGTTATGCTAGTGGCCGACAAAATCAAGAGGAAAAATTTAAAGTTGCCATAAGATTATGACCAAGTAGCTATTCTAGATCATCGAAGAGTACATTTGAAACAAAATTATTAAGTGAATTCAAACTTAGTAATATAAGATATTAAGTTATTCGTCTTTAATAGAAAGAAATGTAAATGAAGTTTTGTTAATAGTTAATTAGACAATCAAAATGCTAATATCTTAACGGCGCACAGACCATTGCTCTATATTTTAAGATTTAAATTAACTAGAACTAAAAAGATCTTCTCTATATTTGAGGAAAATGTCAAAATGGTCTGTCTACGCCTAGCTAATTGGAGGTGGATGCCGATTACTTCAAATCCGATTCTTTCACAGTCGTGCGTTTATGTATACTTAACATTATTCTACTGAAAGAAGAATAAGATTATTTAGATTAAATAATTAAAATATAATTTTAAAATATTTTTAATTCTTAAATCTTGAAAAATCATATAATAGTTTACAAATTCTATTAATAAGAAATTACCTTTCAATCGTAATAAATAAAAAACAAATTGCTATATACTCATAGCTTGTATATATACATACATACATAATTTAACTATTGATAATGGCAATCCATACATAAGAAGGCAAAGATAATAATTTCACTAAAATAAAATTTGATATTTATTTATTTTTAAATAGAAATATTTTTTGGTGGGCATGATTGATAGAATTGGTTTTTTCTATAATGTTGATATAATAATTATTTATGTTCATAAATAAAATTTAGCATTTTGCGTAGAAAAATAAGAAAAAATTAATTGTCACAAATAATAGCACTATAAATACTAAGATTCATACATAATTATATAAGATAGATATTAAAAACACCACCTAATATATATTTTTAAAAGTATTTGTTACACAATTTTTAAAAAAAAATCTTTAAAAATACATGAATAATTTTATATTTATATTAATTCACTATCAAATATAAAAGCAATAATAGCTATTTTTAAAATTAAATTAATTGAGATTAAAAAAATTATTTATATTAGTGTAGCTAACTAATATTGACTATTGTAAGAAAAAAGGTATTTTGTCCATATTTTATGGTATCTATTCTACATTACATGAATATCAAATTGAAGTAATTAATAGTAATTTACAATGTTATTTACATGTTCAAAATATCAATGAAATTGAATGAATATATAAAATAGGAAATAAATGTGAATCTTACAAGAAATCAAAATTGAAACTTGTAAAAACATTTAAAAAAAAACTAAAAATAAGTCAGAGAAAAATAAAATAATTTTTTTTGAAAACTATAAAAATATTTTTTCTCAATATCTTATTGGAAAATCTAAAAACCAAGAGCTCTTACAATATTTCTAGCGAAATAGTAATTTTTGGGAGCAAAAGCTTCCACAATAAGCCTATCAGCTTAATTAATCAATTACCATCTTTTAATATATTGTATTATTTTAAAATAGAATAATTAAATCATATAAAAAAAATTTATTAGCATATACATGTTTCTACATTTTTTATATATATTTATATTACTCTACAATATTTTTAATTAGAATGTCTAACTTAAAATTTTAGTTCACATTTTTGCATATATAATAATATGCTTTAAAAAAAAATTAGTTAAATTGATTGAATATTTAAACTTGAAAAACTATAAGAGGATGGTTCTTAAAAAGAATTTGTATTCTATGATTTGAAATGATATTACTATCCCTTATATTTATATTTTTTAGCAACAAACAAGATTCATTTTCTCATACCAAATTTTCATCAAAGGAAAGAATAACAACTCATCAATAACTAACATACATACAATTTTTATAATTTATATTAGAAATGTTTAGATGTATCATAAGCTTAGAGGTCCCAATTAGTATTATTGTTAAAATTAAAATGTGTTACCATTCTCTTCATCTTATAAATTTTAAATATTTTAAGTTAGAAATTTATAAAATGTGATTTCAATGGAATTGAATTTTATACAAATAAATTTTAAAATTTATTGTTATATAATAAGTGATTCCAGTTAAAGTGGGAGAAATACGATAATAAATTAGAAACATAATAATATTTACAAAGAATTTTTTTTTTATCTTTAATTTTATATATATATATAACCCCAATAAAACAAATTTATATTAAGCCTTAGGCAACAATATTGATAATTTTTATATTCATTTTTTTAATAATATTTTATTAAATATCCTTATCTAATCAAATTTGAAACAATTTAGTATGTTGTTAAATTTAGAAATTTTCACTTCTTTTAGTTTTAGTTACCTTTATGAAAGAAAATGTGTTTCAAAGATAAATCTTCTAATAGACTTTGATGGAGGTGTTGTTACAAAGCTCAAAATTTGGCATATATAGCAAGATAACTTAGAAAGGCTTTTTTATAGCATTTTTTAGAAAGATTTATGCTTATTAACTTTCTATAAAATATTCCACTTCCAAACAAACATTAAAAAAATCCTTTTTTATTGACATGTTATTGACTATAGAAAAATATACATATGCAATAGTAAATTTACATTGAGTTATTAAACAATTAAAATACTTTGATGACTAAAAACGTTTTGAGAAATTATAATAATGCAAAGAGCTTGAAATTACTGCAATAATGCACTTCGTGATGTCTTGTGCAACATGCATATAATATTATAGTAAGGGCATATTCATATTGCAAATAGTACAATGATATGATTTGAAGTTAATTACAAGCATGGCTCCTTAGTGATAAAAATTGAACCCTAAAATAAAAACTTATCAAATACTAATCATAATGAATGACAGTAATGACAATATAGAAAAACTAAAATCATCATCATGGAATCCATGAACAAAAAAATTCTACACTAATTGCAATAGCAATCTGCATAACATCTTGCATATATATTCAATTAGATTTCATTTTCTCTTTGTAAAAGGATGTAAAATTATGTTCCTATGAATATATAACCATTCCAAACCTAAAAAATTTAAATAAAAATGATGTTTCTATATAGATGTAGTAAGAATATATTTATGAAGATTTTATACTAAAACTGAAGATGATACTAAATAAAAAGTGGAAAATATATCATCAAGATTTTAAACAAAAAATGAAATCAATTAAAGATTTGTATTACAATGAAGTGAAATTTGTAGATTATCTTTTGTATTCTCACATTCTCCTTCAAGATTCTTTGAAGCTTTTGATCAATATAAAAAAACCATTTAGAAAAAATCTAGATCATAAATAAATATTCAGCAAATAAAATTGATACAGAACAAGATAGAAGAACTAAATCCATGATAAATACTTGAATATTTATCATTCATTATGCTCTTTGATTCATGCATCTTAAACAAAATGTTGATAGAAGATAATAAAGAAACTTATAGTACCTCAAAAATTAGAGATAAAAATGGGAAAAATACTAACTTACCAAAATGATAGGTTGTTTTTTTCTATTGCGTGAAATTTTTTATCAGCAATGGGAGGTTGACAATTTTCTAACCAAAAAATGTAAAAATAAGGAGCAAAGCTCCCACATATAAGCTTATTGGCTTAATTAATATTATTTCAGTAAAGTTGTCTCCAGTTTAACCATAGTTTAGTTTGGAAATGTACTTGTAAATAATATTAAAAATTCAAGAATATCTTAATAGTCTAAATATTTATTAAAAAATTTCTTTAATTTTAAACTCTGAAAACTATTGAATTAGTTTAGAGAGATTGGACAATATCTTTAATGGTATGTTTTCTTATTGTAAAAGACTAATTTTTTTGTATGTGGCTATGCTCCCTACAAAATGTACCATTGACCAAATTTCAAATAATTGAAAACATAATGAATTCTTTTGAAATTTTTAGCATTTGATCTTCGTGATTTGCATCTTTTGTGATAAAAAACAACAAAATTTTTGAGGAAAAATCACTGTGTTTTGGTGAATCTAAAAAATATATATGTTTGACTTTATTTTGTCTTCATATATTTTTTCTAGAGGTCAGAGCACCGATTTATTTAGTCATGTATCAAATATATATTTTAAATCCATAGTGTAAAAGATCTATCGAGCTTATGAAAAGTAAATTTAAAATAAACTTATTAAAAGATAAATTCATATGGTTAAGATAAGATTTTAAATTATTCATATTTGATGGGGACAAAAAAGTTCTTGTGGTGTTTTATCTTTATTGATCTATGTTTAATAAGTCGTGTGCTTCATGAAACTCTATTTCATGAGAATGAATAGTCTACTTGGAATTTATTATATCTTTAAGTGACATATTACAGAAGAAACAAAATTTCTTAAAGGATATAATGAACAAAATAAGGTTATATAGAAATTCTTTATCAAATGCATATGATATTTAACCTACCACCCCCCTTCAACTAGTTTTCAACTCAAGGTTTACCATTTTATATTTATATAATTTATGATGCCCTATTGCAACAAGGAGGTATCAAACTAATAATATTCAAATCTATTTGAAGGTAAACATGTGCATGATAGTTAGTCTATGTAAGACCTTTAAACATATTATTTATGTTAAACATATAATATTATTAAAATATTTTATTGTTTAAATCAATGCTAAACTTACATACTAAATATCATGGGAAGAACACAATGGTGATGATGTGTTGTTTTAGCTCGATTATTGGAATGGATTTGTTCCATTAATTCATGAAATTTGATTCACTAAAATCCATGAATTAGTTTTTGAAATTTGGGGCGGTAAATTAGTCCATTATATTGATCATGTGGATATTATTTTAGGTAAGGTTTATTAGAAGGACCATGATCTCCTTGCTATTGATCATGTCTCTAAATCTTTATTCAAAAGCACCTTGAATAACATAACTATTTTCTTTTAGGCACAATTAGATAGATTTGTCTAGCTTCCTTCTAAATTTGGCCAATATTTAGTCAAAGATGGTTATCAAGTTCTCCAAGCTTGTGATCACCAACTTGGTCTCTAAAGGGCTTATAAGTTTTCTTGGATTAATAGAATTCCACCAAGGGCCGACACATTTGTTTATCTTTGATTGGTTTTGACAATTGAGTGTCAACATATTTAAGCCATTTATTTAGTTCATACCAAACTAGTAATACATGCCAAGTACAACATGTAAATATTAGACCATGCCAAGTTGCAATGAGTGTCGAGTCACTCAAGTGCCAAGCAGATAAAGCATGGCAAGTGATTCAAGTGCCAAGAAAATAGTTGATTTTGAATAGTTTAGGTGCTGAGTTAGAAACAAAATTATAGTATCTGCCAAGCATCTATAACTTCAAGTGCCAAGTAACATAGATTGAACATATTTGTTTGTAATTCCACAAACAATTATGTAAACCATTTCCAAGCCAACCTAAGGATAGATTACAATCTTTTGGAGATAAGGACAAATCTATATGTATAATCCCTATGCAAAAAATGGGAAGGTTCAAATGACAATTTGGATGAATCTCAATAATAGATTCATACCTAACTCTAAGCCACCAAAGTCTATATAAGGAATACAAAGCCCTAATGTTTAATAAGGAAGATGTGAAGTAATCAAGTTATAGGAATGTAACAAGGAGTGAATGGTAGAGAAGTCAATAAGAGAGTTTGCAGAGCATTCAAGGTGACTTAGCAGTGAAAGTGAATTACAAAATTCGTTAGAGAAGAAGAAAGGATAGAAAAGGATACAACATTGATACATCTAATCATAATGGATCAAGAAGGACATTGTTTCAATTTGATCTTTAATTAGGTAATCCAGTGTCAATCACAAGATCTTTGCTGAGACATTCTAATAGGTCATTTTAGTTAAATCTTCTAGGCAGACTAGTCCTAACAAGCTGAACCAATTCCTTTAATAGGGTGGCATTCCAAGAGGATGTTCTAAAATCCTTTAACCAGGCACAGTTCTAACAGGGTGTTGAAATCCTCTAACAAGGTGGGACTTAATAGTCTTTGTAAGCCCTTAATAAGGTAGGCCTTTCACAAGGCTGATCATGACTCATGGTCAAACCTTTGCAACCTTATTTGGCTACACTTTATAGTTGTAGTAGTAAAGATTTGTGGGTGTCATCTCCACTCTAGTTTTACCTTCTCTTTTGGAGGGTTGGGTGACCATATCTGGTGTCATTTGTGTTTAATTACTTATATGTTGTAGATGCATTTTTTTTACATGTTATTTCAATATGTTAATGCATGTGAATGTTTGAATGTTAGAAGTTTTATGGTACCAAGCTTAAACTCCATATTCACACTGCCGTCCCCCGCCCCCCCACCCCCCTCAAAAGTTTACTCCTTCCATACATGTAATTTTGACAATTGCTATCAAAGCTATGTTCTCAGAAGGAGAAGCTTTACAACTTATAGAAAAGATCTTCAAATGGAAGTCTACAAGTTGGGAAAGACTATTGAGAACTAGGAGATTGAAGTACATCTTATACTACATCAACTAAATGAAGCTAGAGATGCTTTGAAGAGTTCCTTGAAGAGAAGCAAAGAAATTGCTATAGCAGAAAAAGACACACAATATAGAGAGATAGACACCACAAGAAATTTGTAAATGGAGAATCGAATGAATTTGATGCAGCAATTGTAGATCTGATGGAAAAGAATAGAATATAAGTTGAGGAGATTACAAATCTCAAGTTTGAGCAAGAATCTCAAGCAATGATGCTATGTGAGGTGATAGAAAAGAAGAAGAAAGCTATCGAAGATAAGGCCATGATTGGAGAAGACAAAAGAACCTTGAACAAAAAATAGGAAGAGAAATCAAGAGAGCTAACCAAAATCTCCAACATGCAATTGGATACCCTTAGCCAAATAATGAATGCTCATCATGAGTTGAATGTTAAACACATTGAGTTAACTACATTGTAGATGCAGAATGAACAACTATATAATGATTGGAAAAGAGAAAGAGAGGTTGCTGAAATCTTTAACAAGCCGACTGAAGCCATAAAGTACTTTGAATAACTACTAAAATCTCCTAGATCCAATAATGATGCAATAGGATTAGGCTACACAAGCACCAAAGAAGGAGAATCATCCAAAGCTTCTAAGGAAAAGAATATCAAAGGTCTCCAAACCTACTTCTCACTTTTGTCGTAAGAAAGGACATACTACTGATGTGTGTAGAAGCAAGCATAAAAATCATAATGCTAAGCCTAAGAATATGATTCATTGTCATAAGAACAAAAAACAAGGTCATCAGGTGCATGAATGTAGAACTAGAATCATGCATGCACCAATATTTGAAGGTTACTACTACAATTGTCAAAAGTATGGACATAGACCTTTTGAATGCAGATCCAAACCCATGTGGTCATCAAACAGGTCAGTGAAGGTAAGAAGTCATGGGTACTCTTACAATTGGGATTACAACACAAGACATAGCTATCATTATTATCAAGAATATGGACATATCCTTGAGAACTCCATTATGACTCTCTTCAGTGGTAACTACAAAAGATGGTTGAGTGAAACTACACGTTTCAGCTATTGGAAGATTGGCCATATCAGTAAGCATTTCCAGACTAGGTCAAAGGTACCAAGTTGTGAATTTAATAAAGGAAAAGACAAGGTAGATGTAAAAACATTGGGAGTGAGATGAACAAGACATGGAAGAAGAAATATGGTTGCAGTGGAGAAAGGATCACTTTGCCAAATGGGTCAAGTGATCACACTTCATCAAATGATGCAACAAGAGGTAAGTGCGATTGATACTCAAAATGTTATATCATACACTAGTTCCAAAAGAAAATAGTACTAAAAAGAATAG
Organism: Cupressus sempervirens; assembly: GCA_028749045.1. Lineage (NCBI taxonomy): Eukaryota > Viridiplantae > Streptophyta > Pinopsida > Cupressales > Cupressaceae > Cupressus > Cupressus sempervirens. The sequence goes on along the minus strand of CM053786.1, from coordinate 295,384,967 downwards.
ATCAACATGAATAAAGATAAAAGATGTTGTGAAAAATCCAAGATAAAATCTTCAAGTTTTCATGTTGTTGCCAAGCATGAAAAGTTTCCTATTGATGCCAACTGAAACACTAGTTAGTGCTGAGTTGATTAGAAATTGTGTTGATACCAAGTTTATAGTTGTGCAAGCAACATGCATTAAATGCAGAGTTTTGAAGGGTATTTGATTGATTTTATGTTCATTATTCATCATTTTGAATTCAAACAAGAGCAAGGGGAGGATAAGGTGATTCATAAACCTATTTAAACAATTCACAAAGATCATAGCAATGATTTCACGCTAGCTCTCCAAGATTTCTAAGGTATTTATCATAAGCCAAGCTACGTAGTTTATATTTGCATAAACCCTAGTTTGTCAAATGGTGTCTAGTTCAATAAATGAGAAGGGAAAGAGGTTTTAAATGTTCAACTAGTCAAAAATGAGGTTCAACAACCTATATTCAAAGTAATCCCTAATATAGCATATAAGCAAGACCCCTCAGGTGCACTTTTGATGATCTTGCCCAAAGTGATCATGATCCAAGATGTTAGAAAATGCTACAATTATAAGATAGGAGGAATAAGCGATATGGAAATTCGACAAGCCTACAAAAAACTATGTAAAAATGGTGTTCTTAAGGAATAATTCGAAATAGTTGAAAGGAAGGGTTTGACCCATGCCCTAGACTTTCCCATAGTATTCAAAATAGAATGGATTAAGATAGTATTGAGTAGAATACGTGATGGATCCTTATGGCTATAAGGAGGACTGATTAAAATTTCAAAGAGGATAATTCATAGGTTAATTGGCTACCCAACCCTAGATTGACAAAAGACTATGCAGAGTGACTCCAAAGAGGTAATTGAACAGAATATAGGAAGAAAGTGGAATAAACGAGGAATGACAATAGACACAATCACTAATCCATTACTGGATTTTGCCATTAAAGTTATTTCTCACAAGTTCTATCAATCCAACAGAGTGCACCCTACATTGCAATAGATCTTGGCTAAAAAATTGTACAGAAAGATCATTCTTATGATCTAGCTAAGCTTTAATTGAAATAATTGATTGAAAACCTTGGAGCAATTAGGAAGACAAAGAGTGCAAATTTGGAGCAATACTTGTATGTATATTTTTCTATGTACAAAATAAATTCCCATCTTTTGGCATTATAGGATGGAATAAAAATAGGTCAATAGCTATGTAGATCAATGAGTATATTGAACAAATGGGAGAAAATTTTGAAATACTCATGACTAGCTACTTTGAGGACTTCAGGAAGTCAATGAAGAGAAGAATGAGGATATCTGTTTTATTGGTTGAGTAACATTATAATGATATATGTGTCCTAGTTGATACTAATTACACTTTTATATAGGCTTCCATACCAAGTGTTAGATGGTTTAGACCTCTTGGTTATGTAATCAATGTTGATGAAGCATCTGTAGCAATTACAACACTCCTAGTAGAGGAGATTGATACAAGTTGAAAAATATTTGGCAATTATGATGTAATGAAGTCAAAGATTAAGATGGAATTAAAAAATACTTCCAGATTGAAAAAGAAAGATAAGCTAGTAAAGAATCTTAAGGAGAAATTTACTGAAGGAGTGGGTGAGGAAGAAGAGGTAGATGATGAAGACGATGAAGAGGAAGAGCAAGAACAAACCCAAGATCCTCTTGCAATAACTCAAGGCTTAGGAAAGGAAAAGGATGAAGAAGAAATAGAAGGGGCCAAGGAAGAAGAAGATGATGAAGCACTAGCACATGCACAGCTAAACAAGAGAAAGGCCAAGGTACAACCTATGGCTAAGACTAGGGCAAAGAAAATTACAAAGCCAAGCACAACCAAGCCTATAGCTCCTACCACTAGAGCTAGCACATGAGCTAGCAAAAAGAAGGCCAAGCAAAAGACTAAGGCTATAAAAAAAGAAGGCCAAGTGCAAAAGAAACAGAGAAGAAAGTACATTGCACAACCTAACATAGATGAAGAGAAAACTAAATCAAAAGATACAAGTCAATTCAAAGTATTAAGTCATACTCCACTTTCTGATCTTGAGAATGTCTATGAAATCGTTAGAAATAATGCAGACTTATCTACTTTGAAGAATCTTGATTTTGATAAACTTGATAGAGAGAAGGAAAACCAAGTAGAAGAAGAAATATATGGGGTGATGTCCAAATTCAAGAACACTCCAGTTGAAGTTGACAACACTTTTCCAAAAGGTGTATATGAAATTGTGGAATAGAAATGGCATTACTATTTAAATTTAGAAAAATAGATAAGAGAATCCACCTTAGCCCAAGTCATGATAGAGTTCATAAAAGCGTAGATTTCCAAAGAAAACAAGAAGTATGGAGGAAGGTTTGTACCCAACTATAGGGCATTCAACACTCTTCAAAATAATATTGAACATGTTGTAGATAAATCCACCCAAATGTGGAAATTGATTTATGGATTGAAAACTATCAAAAAAGGAGAATAGGATCCCTTTGAGGGTAGGAATAGTAATGATGAGGGTGATGAAAAGGGGGATAACAAAGAAAAAGATAATATTGTTGAGGAGGAGATTGAGAAGGCAAAAACTGAAGAACAACAAGAGGAACAAAGTGTGCAAGACACACAAATGCCAAGTATTAGTCCTCCACATGACACAAGTATACCTACAAAAACTATAAATTTTCAAGATTTCTCTAATGTTTCTTCCTGGAAAATCAATCCTTTAACTGTAGAAGATATAAAAAAGATACTAGACCAATCTACACTACAAGCATAGTTATGTGAAAATTTAGTATTAGTTTGTGTGGATGAAATTCAAAAGGTAGTAGCTGAAATCACAAGGGATAAGGTGAATACAAAAGAACCACCTTCTACCATCCCTTTAGCTACTAGTGATAAACCTTTAATCCAAACATCAGCAGACACATCTACAAAGGTTGACACAATTGTTAAAGTTTTTTTAGTTAAACAAAGATAGACTGTAGAAACAAAGACTATAGTAGAGCAAGCAGGACAAGAAGCTCAAGATGCAAGTCATGTCATTATCATAAATCAAGACAAACTTGAAGAGAGTGAAGATAAACAAAAGGTGAAGGAGCAAGAGGCTATCCAAGCATTGGTAACTTTACCAACATCTAGCACATCTCCTACAAAAATCCTATAGAAGCCAAGCACAGAAGCTATACCCCTGCAAATCTCAATGCCAAGCCCAAGCTCTTCTAAAGTTTACAAGGTAATTCACTCTAGGGATGTAACTCTAGATGAAGAAATAGTGATTCCTAAATTTGTTTATGCAACAATGATGTTAGAACAAATAGGCATTATGAAACAAGCCTTAGAGAAAAAGAAGAATCAAGAAATGCTCAAGAAGGAATATAGGTAGAAGCAAGCTCTACAAGAAATTAAAGACATCTTTTTAGATGCATTTAGCTTTCCACCTCCTAAAGAAAACAAGAAACTATTAGAAAAATTGTCAGAAATTGTGGAAAAGGTTAACAATGTAGACCTAGATACAAATACTAAACTTTTAGATTGGTCTGAGAGAAAGTTTCAATGGAAAGTAAATGAGAAGATATTTGGTGAGATAGCATAATTACCAGTTTCATTGGAAACCAATATTGAGTAAGTGAAGAAGGTACTTGAGAACATATTCTCATTTTACACCAAACTATGTGACCCCACACTCTTCACTCAAGACACCAGACACATATTTCTAAGCTTGGAGAGGAATCTAAACATATCAGGTACGCAACTACCTAAGAACCCGGCTTAGAGTGAGAAGCATTTTCATGTATTTCTTCAATCACAAAGTTAGTTAGCTATGCTAACAATATAATAGGCTAATATAAGAGCTAAATTGACAAATATTCAAGCCTCCCTTACCCCACACATGGAGATTCTCCATAAAGAGCTAGGCTATGCAAAAAATTTACTAAAAAAAGACCCCAATTTTTTTACCCTAGATGGACTTGTACACCTTCTAGTAGAGCTAGCTATCTAGATAAAATCATTATATTTTGCATGTGACAACTGGGATGCTTCTCTAAAAATCATAATGGAAGCCCATAAATCCATTTCGGACAAATACACTATAAGTGTATAGCTCATTTGACATAAGTGTCAAAAAGGAGGAGATACAAAAAGATAAAGATAAAAGAAAGGGGTAGATAAAGAAGAAAGGGGAGATAAAGAAGATAGGGAGATAAAGTAGATAGGGGGAGATAAAGATAAATATAGGGGGAGCATAACCAAAGAAGATATGGAGAAATAAGGAAAAGAGTAGAGAAAGAATAGAAACAGAGCATATCAGATGAAAGAGTATAAGTGCAATAAAGTCAAAAAGTATTAGTAGAGGAAAATCTACTAATAGTGGAGCATAGATTTTTGATACAAAATAGACACATTAACTTAGGGGGAGTTATACATTTTGAGGTACATAGGTTATTGTAAAATTTTGAAATTTTGATGTTTTGTATATAAGCCAAGTCATGGATATGTTGTACTTGAGAAGATTAGATTAATCATGTATATTCAAGTGGTTTTGAAACTGATATCAAAGGGGGAGATTTTTGATCTCATATTGGTTTTGATAATGTAGTCTCAACACACTTAATCCATTTACTCAGTTCATGCCAAACTAGTAATAGATGTCGAATACAACATGTAAATATTAGACCATGCCAAGTCTCAATGAGTGTCGAGTCACTCAAGTGCTAGGTAGATAAAGCATGCTAAGTGATTCAAGTGTTGAGGAACTAGTAGATGCCGAGTAGTTTAGGTTTCGAGTTAGGAACAAAATTATAGTATGTGCCAAGCATCAGTAACTTCAAGTGCCAAGCATCAGTAACTTCAAGTGCCAAGTAACATAGATTGAACATATTTGTTTGTAATTTCACAAACAACTATGTAAACCATTTCCAATCCAACCCAAGAATAGATTATGATCTGTTGGAGATATGGATGAATCTATATGTAGAATCCCTATGTAATTACATCTAGAAAATCAAAAAATGGGAAGGTTCAAACAACAATATGGATGAATCTCAATCATTGATTTGTACCTAACCCTTAGCCGCCAAAGTCCTTATAAAGAAGATGTGAAGTAATCAAGCTATAGGAAGGTAACAAGGAGCAAATCATAGAGAAGCAAACAAGAGAGTTTATAGAGCATTCAAGGTGACTTAGTAGTGATAGTGAATTGCAAAATCAGTTAGAGGAGAACAAAGGATAGAAAAGGATAAAACATTGATACATCTAAATATCATAATGGATCAAGAAGGATATTGTGTGCATTTGATCTTTAATCAAGCAATCCAGTACTAATCACAAGATCTATGCTGAGAAATTCTAACAGGTGATTTTAGTTAAATCTCCTAGGCAGAGTAGTCCTAACAGGCTTAACCAAATCCTTTAACAGGGTGTCATTCCAAGTGGATGTTCTAAGGTCCTTTAACGAGGCATACTTCTAATAAGGTGTTGAAATCCTCTAACAAGGTGGGAATTAATAGTCCTTGTAAACCTTTAACAAGGTAGCCCTTTCATACAGCAGATCATGACTCATGGTCAAACCTTTCTAAGCTTAATTGGCTACACTTTACAGCTACAATAGTAAGGATTTTTGGGTGTCATCCCCACCCTAGTTTTACCTTCTCTTTTGGAGGGTTTCTGGGTGACCATATCTAGTGTCATATGTGTTTGATTACTTATATGTCTTAGATGCATTTGTTTACATGTTATTTCATTATGTTAATGCATGTGAATGTTTGAATAGTAGAAGTTTTATGGGACCGAGCTTAAACTCCTGATCCACACCCCTCCCTCATTCCAACAACATTTATTTGTTTTGAAGCTAAACCATCGCATGTTAATAGGTGATATGTTATGGAAATTGAAAATATCTTATCATAAATGTGTTTTTCATGGTGATGCTCTTGAGGATGTTGATCATTTATTCTTACTTTTCCCCTTTGCATATGATTGTTGGTGCTATATTTTTGATAAATCACACTATTTCTCTTCCTTCCCCTCTAAGCTTTGGGATTTTTTGCAATCTTGGCTAAATCTGTAAATAGGTTCTCTATTTGCTAATCTATGGGTCATTATATTGGCCATTTTCATTTGGTCTATTTGGTGGGAGAGAAATAATTTTTTTTTGAATGGTTGCTTCTACTATCTAGGCGTTTCAAAAAAGGTTAGTTTCTTCAATTGAGGAATCATTAGATACAATAACTTCCAATATTTCCTCAAGTTCTTATCAATTATAATCTAGGATAATGACATCCTTTAACTATGGACTAGTCTAAGACCATCATTTCACCATATTATTAATAAGGTAAAAGTGAATAGAAAGAAGGTTAGGTGGCACACTCTTGTATTTTCATTTGTTAAATTTAATTTTTATTGGGTCTCAAGTTGTAATCTAGGCCTTTCAAGGGCTGTAATATGTTTTAGGAACTTTCAAGGAAAGTTAATTTAGGCTAATGCTATTCCATTTTGGTTAGCCACTAATAATTAAGTTGAAGTATTTTCTCTTCTTAATGGTATTCAAATGTAAATTCAACTGGGTTTTTCAGAGATCCATATTGAGGGGTATTCTCAACTCACAATTCAAGTTGTTCAACAAAGATCATGTCAAAATAGGAAAATACATTATATTCTTCAAAAGTGTTGGTCCTTGTTGGACACTTTTTTTATCTTACGTGATTTCTCACAGACATAAAGAAGGCAATAGATTGTCTGACTACATGAAAAATATGACAATTGATAAAGGTCTGGTGAATATTGTTCCTAATTCTAAAAATCAAGTTTTATTCCTTGCTCTTTTTCAGATTGTTGATCAGGAAGACACCTCTTTACTTCACCATTCATCCATCTAGGCATGACAAGGTTGTATATATACCACTACCCAAGGTTCTACCATATTTTATTTTTTGCCTATCCAAGTCGTCCTTGGGGTTGGCTTTTGGTGGGTCTTGGTATTGTTAGTTTGGCAGGTCTTTGTGATTAACTAGCTATATGCTCATCTCTATGAAATGTGACTCATGGTCATTCATAGTGATTGATTGGTGTTCCTAGTTAGTGTTCTGGATTAAAGTTGTAAATGTTTGATGGCTATTATGAATTATGATGTAAACACTTCTTTAATAATAATAAATTTATATGCTCTTTATTTCTTTCATTTGAAAAACAAATATTAAACTTAATGTAAACACACCATTTAGCATTGTGAATTCTTGTAAATAAATTGAAAACAAATTTTTTATTAATACTCTATTGTTGCCTCATTGAACTTGTGACTTTTCCAAAAACAATTTTTCTTTTCTAAAGAACTAAAATATCATTTTCTGTTTGTGATTATGGAAAAATCATTTATATGTATTTTTAAAACTAAATTATTATTATTATTTTAAAAATTATTTAGTTTTTATTTTTAAATATATATTTTAGTTTTAAATTATTTTAATTTTGTATGCCAAGAGTCTATAACACCTCTCATGTGGGAGGTCTTAAGTCTAGGTCTGAACTTAACAAATATAAAACAAAATTTATTTTTATTTTTTATAACTAGTTTACATTATGCTTAGTTCATTTTATTTATATATAATAAATTAAATATCAATATGTCATTTTTTTTTTGTATTTTAAATATTTTTAAAATTTATATTTATTTAAAGTAGAAATTAATTAAATTATATTAAAAATATAGTATTATTAAACATCTACTAGTCATGTTGCAAGCATAAAAACATATAGAAAACTATATTAATTTACAATATTTTTAAAATAAAACAAAGAACATGCAATTCTTAAATTGAGATTTAGTGAATTAATTTGATTTTTTTTCAATATTAATAATTTATAATTATTTTTATCAAAATAACAAATTCATATATTTATACTATTATTAATGTAAAATCTTTTCGAATAAAACATATGAGAAATGTGTAATTTTTATAATTATCTTACTATTATTTTTTATTTGTTTCAAATCTATTTCTACATAAAATATACAAAACTTTTTTTTTTTACCATTATTAAACTTTAATATCACCAATCATTGTTTTAATAATTATTTATTTATTTTTTCTAATAAAAGAAGCAAATAATCCTAGCAAAATAGACATTGAACAATTAGAAAACAAGAATTCTTGATCTAAATTTATTTTTTAAATAAAATGATTTTTCAACTTTACAAGTTCATTATTTTTGTTAATAAAAATTAATTAGAAGGAGCTACTAGGAACATTCGTTCCTTGCCTATAAATAGACAAGGACTAATGAACAAATTCGCACACAACATACCAAGTATGAGTTTCATCAAGTATAGTGTATGTAACATGAAATACATTGACAAATAATTCATTTTTTTTGTTCCCAAAATCTTGTTAGAGATTGAGTGATATCAAGCAACTTAGGCTTGGGTCACATGGGTACCTACTTCCTTACAACTAGAGTGGGTGCCACTAAGAATTTTAAGGAATATCTAAAAGGAAGTGGTCCTATGAATTTTATATTTGAATCAACTTTAAAAAATCAAATCCTGAATTCATCAAAGCTTGTGTGATATCAATTTTGAAAATAAAAATTTAATGTTTTCATAAATTTCTTTTGTAGTATTATATCATTTTGGTCAGAAAATGAATAGTAGGTTTTGACAAGTGGTAGATTTTTTCCCTAAGATGATGGGGCTATTTCGAGCCCCACTCCATTTACACCCAGTGAAATTGAGGGGGAAAAAGGTTAGAGCTCCTACTTTATAGGAGTAGATTCCAAATAATCCTGTAGCCCACCTTAAAAATTTGTCATGGGGCTACCCACTCCACATAGAGCCTAAGCCCCTCCCATGGGACCCCTTCCTTAGTTGATCTTGGGACTTTTCTCCTCGTCACTTTCCTCCCATTTTATTCAAAATATTTACCAATGTATACTTCCTTATTCCTTATCCATATCACATATGCCTTCACAGCTATTTAATAAAATATTTGAGAGCCTTCAAACAACACATAGGCTTGAAACCTCTTTATGTTTCCTAAGTTCAATGAAGATTAATATTTATTTGAGTCTACTTTATCCCCTCCTCCTCATATTTCTATTTGTACTCCAATTTCATGCTTCTTAGCATTTTTATTACTCTTATCAACATGTTCTTTCTTTTTTAAGCATTCACTTTCTCCTGACCTCAACAATTCTCTTCTATCCAAGTAGTCTCCTCATCATTCCCTCTACAACTAGACTGGTGTTCTCTTTTCTTCTCATCATCAGTGTGTGGTCTCCTTAAATCTTATTGGTATATCTTTACTTGGCCCCATCTACCCTTTCCTTAGCAATCTCTCTTTTCTTAGTGTACTTGCTCTTAAGATTAACAACTTTCATGGCCTAAATCATCCTAAATTGGAGAACCTTTCTCTCCTTAGAATACTTAAATTATTTTAAAATAAATTGAGAAGCTTCATTCCCTTCGCTTTGGAAAGTTTCCATTCTTTACGAAGTCTCATATTATCTTACAAAATTTTGAGTGGAAGTATACCTTCCTAGCTTGGATTTCTTTCACACTTAGAGACCCTTGGTCTAGGGGCAAACAAGCTAACAAGCACAGTCTTAGATTATCTAGGAAACCTATCATTATTAGTTTACTTGGAGTTGAGGAAAAATGAGTTTTATGGTGCTATTCCTATTGAAATTTGTATTCTTACTCAGCTTGAGGTGCTTTATCTTCAAAAAAATGACTTGACAGTAGTGATTCCCATTGGCATTTAAAACTATACTCTTCTCTAAAATCTCACATTATCATATAATAATTTGATTGGAAGCATACCTTATTATCTTAATATTCTTTTAAATTTTTAGATCCTCTATTTAGCAGTAAACAAGCTAAAATGCACAACCCCAGCTTCTCTAGGAAGCTTGTCATCCCTAGTTGACTTGGAGTTGGATCAAAATAAGTTGCATGGTGATATTCTTGATGAACTTGGCATGCTAACTCAACTTTGTTAAATTTAATCCCACCTTCTCCAACTACTCTCTATAGACTTCAATCTTTCTTCTCATCATTTTCTATCAAAACATTTTCTGTGAACATGATAGATAGATAGATAAAGTAAGTTTTTGAACCTCATCTTTTGTCTACTAGATATGGTGAGAAAGTAAGTTTTTTGAATGGTGTGTGAAGAAAAGTCTAAAATAGGGGTTTTTTGCAATAGTAGGGAGATAAGTCTAGAAACATAGAGATGAAGAAATATTTGAAAAAAAGGGGTCTTTTGTGGCAGACTAAATACTTTGAAAAGTAAATTAAAAATAGAATTTTTGAAATGCTTTGTACTAGTGTTTTTATGTAATCAAATTATTGCATATATCCAATATGTATTGAAAGCATGTCTTTAATCTCTATTATTTTTTCAATGTCTCATCTCCTCTATCTCTTCCATTAGTGCTATTAGAGATGAACGTTTAAAGATTATTGGGTGAAGATTTGTGTTTGGGAAGCTCTCAAGATTAGAAATATATTTTTCACTATCAATAATGGTAACAAGAACAAGCTTGATAGATCCACAGATCCCACAGTTCAATGGGAAAAATTGTGAGTATTGGGCACTGACAATGAGAGCCTTATTTTCCTCACAAGATTTATGGGATCTTATTGAAAATGGATACCCAAAACCAGAAAATGCACCAGCCTATGTAATGTACTTTCTCAGGTAGATAAGGATTTATTGAAGGATAATAAGAAGAAAGATTCAAAATATTATTTTTTTAATGATTCAAGGGGTACATGATTTAGCATATTTCAAAGAATTGAAACACCAAAAAAGTCCAAGAAAGCATGGTATATTCTTCAAATTGTCAACCAATGAATGAAAAAAGTGAAGATAGAGAAATGACAAACACTAAGAAAAGAGTTTGAGTCTATTGACATGAAAGAATATGGTTCAATGCATTCATTCTTCACTCAAATTCTTGGATTTGTAAACCAAATTAGATCTCATGGTAGGAAACTAGTTCTTCTTCCCATCCTACATAAACATAAACTCAAAACCACACAACCACAAAAATCTCCTTTTCCTAGGCCTTTTGTCCTCTAATACCAAATGATGCAACCAAAATTCCCCAAATAATTAACAAAAACATAAGAGAGAAAGAACACAAAAATAAATACTAGAACTCCAAATTATTCTTTATTATTCTTTCAAATCCTCCTCCTTGTACAATGAGAAAAATTATAAGTTTAAATACAAATCTGAAATTACCATTTTTGGCAATTTTTTTCATCAAACTAATTTTTTTTTTCCATTTTTTGTAATTTTTAAAACAACTTGAAAAAAATGGATTTTTCGTAAAGCTTCCTAAAACTAAGATAAGATGAGCTACCAACTAACATTCAAAATTGGAAGTAATATTTTGAGGTTATTAATAAAAACCGACTTTGTAAAAACTAAGAAAAACATTAAAATCTTTTAAGAACTATTAAAAGCTACTATTTAGAAAGCCACTAAAAATGACTACATTAGAGACATTTGGGGAAGAGAGTAGTAGAAAATATACTAACATGTTTTCCTCCAAGATTTTACATTATTATAGCAGCCATAGAAGAGTCAACATATCTCTCACAAATATCAATTGAGGAGATATATGTCTCTCTCATTTCTCATGAGCATAGACTAAATAGAAGAACACATACAAGTTTGGAGCATGCATTCAAAGAAAAAGTTTCAATCAACCATGGTAGAGCTAGGGGAAGTACAATTTTTAGAGGTAGAGGAAGGAAATTAGATACAAGTGGAAGAAGTAGTCCATCAAGTTCAAGTGGAAGAGGTAGTAGACATAACCTAGCATAAAATGCATTTCATAATCAACCTCAAGTGAAAAGGTGTGACAAATCCTCAACCAAATTTCATTATTGCAAGAAATTTTGGAATTATCTTATTGAATGTAAAAAGAAGAAATATGATAATATAAAATGAGGTGCAAACTTTACCAAATAAAATCAAACTCAGGATAGCATTTTCTTAGCCTGTAATGTTGCACAAGAATGCCAAACACATGTATGATTTTTAGATTTAGGGTGCAACAATAATATAATAGGGAATTTAGAAATGTTTTATATGTTGGATGAAAATGTAAAATCTAATTTAACTTTGGGCAATGACAATAGAGTAGAATTCAAAGGAAAATGGAATGTCAACATTCTAACCAATAAGGGGAAGAAGAAACATATATATGATGTGTACTCTAAACTTGGTTTAAAATATAATATGATAAGCATTGGGAAAAATTTTCAAAAAGGTTATAGAGTACCTTTTAAAGATGGAGTGTGCACAATCCTAGGCAAATTTCCAAGCAATCAACTCATTTCCAAAGTCCAAATGACAAATAATAGAATGTTTCTCTCAAGCATTAAGCCTAATGTGAATGTAAAAAATTCTCAAGCACAACCTACAATGATCACACAAGATGCAAAATGAAAAGTTATAGTAGTCACACAAATAATATTTTAAGCACAATTAAAAGATGAAAATTTTCTTTGGCATCCACAATTTTTGCTTTTAAATTTTGTAGCACTAAACTTACTTCACAATAAGAGCATGGTCAAAGGATTGCACCTAATAGAGAAACCAACAAGGGTGTGTGAAGGTTGCATCTTAGGAAAGTAACATAGGGAAACATTTCCATTAGTTATGTCAGTAAGAGCCAAGAAAACTGTAGCGATCATCCATACAAATTTGTGTGGAGCAATGCAAACATCCTCCATTGGTGAAAGATACTAATTCTTGACATACAATGATGATTAACATGGGTCTACTTTATAAAACTTAAGGATGAAATGTTTGATTACTTCCACCAATTCAAGGCTCTTGTTGAAAAACAAAGTGTTCATTATATCAAAGCATTGAGAATGGATAGAGGTGGTAAATACATTTCAAATAATTTTTTGAACTTTTACAAGGAACACAAAATTCAAAAGCAATTCACAACTAGATATAAACCTCAACAAAATGGTATAGCTGAAACAAAAAATAGAATAATAATAGAAATGGCTAGAAGAATGATGAAAGAAAAACATTTGTAAAATAAGTATTGGACTAAAGCTATATCATGTGTAGCCTATATAATGAATAGATGTACAACCAAGAGTGTGAAAAATATGATTCCCAAAGAAGTGTGAAGTGGAAGAAAATATAATATTTCTCATATTAGAGTATTTGGATGTGTGGCACATGCACTTGTGTCAGATGAGTTGAGAGAAAAATTGGATAGAAAAGGATAAAAGTGTATATTTCTTGGTTATAGTGATGAATCAAAGGCATATAAGTTATACAATCTAATCAACAAAAGGGTTATAATCATCAGAGATGTGCAATTTGTAGAAGATGAAGCATGGGATGGAATATTTGATAAGACACTTAATATAGAAGCCAACACACTACAAGAGCAAGATGAATATTTTGCATTAGTATGTACTTCAAACGTGACTCCTCTTACACCCATTCAAGGTCAAAAATTAGGTCAAAGGACACCATCATCAAGCATCAAAACAATATCATGCTCACAATCAAATACAACATCAAATGTGAAACAAACACCATCTTCAATTGGGACTCTTAGTGCTGATCCATCATGTCAACAAACTAAAAATTCAAGTGACATGTCAAACCCTGCATTCAAAAGCTTAAGGACACAAAAAGTTAGACATTTGAGAGATATTTATGAGCAAGATAATGGTAAATGTAGAGCAGATCAGGCTTTTTATTCCTTTATACTCACATGTTGATGATCCAAATCACTTTGAAGAAGCTACTAAAGAAGAAAAATAGATACATGCAATGGATGAAGAAATTAATTCCATAGCAAAGAATCAAACATGGAAGTTAGTGAGCCTTCTACAAGGGAAAAATATGATTCAAACAAAGTGGGTTTATGAGACAATTTGAATGCAAACAATAATGTTGAAAAAAACAAAGTAGGGCTTGTAGAAAAAGGTTATTCACAATAGTTCAGTGTAGACTACAATGAGACATTTGCACCAATTTCTTGTTTAGACACTCTAAGGACTATATTAGCCATAGCAACTCAAAATGAGTGTGCAGTTTATCAAATGGATGTGAAATCAACATTTCTCAATGGCTTCTTGGAAGAAGAGGTTTACGTAGAGAAGCCACATGGGTATGAGTTTATGGGTCATGAAAACAAGGTTTATAGACTTAAGAAGGCACTCTATGGACTCAAACAAGCCCCAAGACCATTGTATAGTAGTCTTGATTCTTTTATTTTACAAAATGGCTTCAATAGGTGCAATATGAGCCTACCTTATATACTAATTTGAATGAAAAAGGTGAAATCTTAATTGTTTCTTTATGTGTTGATGACCTTATCTTCACAAATGATTTATCATTTGATATGTTTAAATCAGCTATGGAAAAGGAATTTGAGATGACATATTTAGGTTTAATGAAGTACTTGTTGGAAATACAAAGTATGCAAGGTTACTGAGAGGGGAGAGGTGAATCAGTAACCAATAAAACTCTGATCATTATTCATGAATTAATTCTTCGTATAATATTCTAATCTAATTGCATGAATGAAAGAATGAAAGCAAATAAATATTTATAACACTTTGACACAAGATATGGTGATCCAGAAACCTTCCAACTAGAAAGTAAAACTTGGGTGGGGATTATACCCACAAGCTTTAGTACTATATTATAAAGTTAACTTGTTAAGGCTTAGAATTGACCACTTCTAGTGATCTGCCTTGTTAGGAGCAATAAGGACTATGAGGTCCATCTTTTCAAAGGATACAAACATAGAATGAAGTATGCACTTGGTTAAGATATTTAACAAAGATTGTTAAGCCTACCTTGTTATACAATTTAGCTGACACACCTATTAGGATGAATTAGTGGATGATCTCCGATCTACAACTCTGATTTGTTGGTTGATATTCCTTGTATCACAATGATCACCTGACTGTGATAGATAATACCTTTTTGTCCCTTATACTACTTGTAGCCTTCTTCAATTCATAGTTCTTATCATATTCTTTTCACATATATTCTTAGATATGATACAATACATTACATATATACAAATCCAAATTATAACTTATTGGAGTTGGCTACAATAGAAATTTTATCATAATTCACAAAGTCGACCCAACTACTCTAATTTGATTTCTAAAGACAAACATGATGATGTTCTGATACATGGAAAAAAATGTCAATGATCGATAATCTTTGGCACCCAATTAAACTTGAAGCTCATTCCATACTAATCACTTCCAAGTAGCTTGAAATTAGTCAACACTATGTGACTCGGTGAACTATGAGGAACTTAGTAGAAACTAGATCAATTAGACTAGATCCACTTTGTTAACCCTATGAGCTTGGTAGACACTGTTAGACGTGGTTAACACATAGAGGTTGATTAACACTACAATTTTCTTTACTTCCACTGACTAGCTTGGTAGCCTTTGGTACACTTATTTACAACTTAAATTTTTCTATAAAGCTCAATAAATAATGTGTAGCTCAACAAACACTGCAAACTAACTTTGGTGCTTGGTAGAAACTGTATTCTAATTACTTAGCTTGAGAACAACTAAATCACCTTTTTAATACTACAAATTGAATGATAAGCTTGGTAGAAACTGTGGATCTAATTAGCAATGTAACCAGATGACTAAGCGTTGAGTCATTGATTGAAAAATTAACCTTTATTTCAACAATCTCTCCCTTTGGCATTACTAAGAAAAACACATATCAAAACGAAAAAATATGATCATTCAAAACTATAAGTCAAAACTTCTTTTTCCATCATTCTATGTCTTCAACTCATTTTTGACTTCTATCTTTTGTGGCTTGGTAACATACCCTATTTTTTTTAATTTTTCAAAATTTATTTTGTAAAGTTATTCCTTGCTTATTCATGCTACTCTATACTGCTCCCCCATACATATATCTCCCTTATATTCATATATGATATGTATATTTTTTCTCCTTTACATATTATATACACTACTCCCCTTTTTTGATGTAAATGCCAAAGGTGTATAATAAAAAGAATTTATAATGTACCTTTAGAATAAGTACCATTATCTTGTCCAAATTTTTTGGTAGTATCTTTCTTGCATGCAATCCAATATAAACTTGTGTTGATAATTCCATCATGTGATCAGCTATGGAGAAGTTGTTATCATGGATGAGTGTCTTTGCATGTGCAATATGTTTCTACAATGCATCCATATCTTGGCTTCTCCATTCAATAATTATGCCTATAGATTAGTCATATATTTGATCTTTGTATCATATGTAGAGCTATGGCTTGGGTCAAGTGATAGCTGATGTGCACTTGCTTTCATGTCTTCATCTATCTTGGACAATTTCTCTTGATATCCTTGGTGAAGATAGACATATCATTTAATTTGACAAATAGTGATACAACATTATTGATAGAGGTTTCTTATGAGCCAAGAATACTAGCTAACTCTACTTGATATATTACAATTATTTGTGCAACTTTTTCCAATACTCTATTCTCAAACTTCCTTTCTTCTCTCTGAAGTAGCTTCTCCTATCCATTCAAGTCTTCATTGAATTTGTCGAGAATATATAATAATTGAACCAAAATAGGTTGCATTCCATCAACCTCATGTTTAGGTTTCATTTTTCACGATGCTTAATGACATAAATCCTTTCAAACTCCTCACTTGAAAGGTTAATCTGGATCAACTCCAAGGTTCTAGGTGATCTTGCAACCTACTATAATCTACTCAGTTCAAGATAAATGTGTTTGTTCACAAGGAGGCCTTTGCCAATTCTGATAACTTTAGATAAGATGTGCAATCTATTTGCTATTTCAAAAGAGTAAACACACAAAAAGAAATATATTTTTGTATTTTTTCTATTTTCTAATGGATGCAATCTAACAATGCAACTATATGAATTCCTAATTTAACCAAGGGGCTTGTAAAGAAAATAATGAAGATAGGGTAATGAGAAATTTAAGAAAATAACATGAAAGTAAAATCCTACCAAACATAAACTATGGAAACAATGTGTTTGCGAATTAAGCTTTTGAAAAGATCAGTGGGTAACAAATGAAAATAGGAGCAATGCTTCTTTAACTCCATTGATGCAATCATTGATGGGAATTCTGTAATCATAAGATGTTTCACTTTTCATCATATCACAAGGCTATAAAAAGTATGCTCATGTGAGATGAAGAGTTATGCAAGAACAATATGGTGATCGCTTCTCAAACTAAGTATGTCAACAGAATTTGTAGACCAACAGAAAACACCAAAATTAAAAGATTGCACAACCACAATAATGCAATAAAAAAATTGGCTCAATTACACTTCATGAACATACATTCACAAAATATAACATTTCTACACTCCAAATGTGAGCACCAATAATATATATTATTGCTGCGAAGCCTCACCCCGACCCATCCTAGCATTGATGATACGTTATTATTTTGATACTCATGACTCGATATGTCAGAACATTATTTGATGCACTAAACATTATTATACTATTTTACGATGTGTGATGCTTTACTTCAGTTATTTGATTTCATCATTTAAAGCTTTATGAACATGTATAATTATGAAGTAAATGAATGCAAAACTAACACTTTGATTATGCAATTCTAATGGTCAGAAATATGAGTGGAATTAGATAAACAATTGATTATTAGAAAATGGATGCTTTAATTTATATGATTTTTCTAATATGTAATTTACATAATGCATGTGATTTCTTGATCTACTGATGTGTGCAATGAGTGTGCAGGAAATTTAGCCGGGTAAACTCAATGGAAAGACAAAACTAAACCACTTGTTAATTTTGTGCTATCTTATTATCTTAAAATTTTCCTATCTTTTTTTTGGGTTCTATTAAGTCTTTAAGGCCTAAAAACATTAAATTTAAGTACCCTAGGGGTAAGGATGTGGGTGGGGAGCACTTTCCAACCCCTTAGTCTCTTTGGTTGACTTTTAGGGTCACTCAAAAACCCTACTTTTGGTTGATTGCAAAAATTGATTATCTCCTCCATGTGTTGGTGACTCAAACTCCATCTTGAGTTTTCTTGAATTCTAGTTGAGTTAAGGATCATACTTAGAGGCATTTTGGAGTAGTCTTGGGGTTGTTACCCAATCTCTAGTTTTGGGAAAAAGTTTTGAAGATTGAAGGAAGAAAAGGAAAAGCTCTTCTCAACCTACCATTGTGCCATAACTCTTTTTGTGAAGGTGGGAGTTCTTCACTCCTTTGAATTATTTCTTCATGTTGTTCATGCTTGAATCTTGCTTGAATCATGCATAAGGCATTGTGTTGTTTTTGTATTGCTTTCTTGTGTGTGTGGGGTTGATTGGGAGGGATCTTAACTTGTTTTTCTTTTGATGTTATCCTTGTGCTTGCCTTAATACTTTGTTTTGAGGATATTTCATGGGGGATTGTTTTGGCATCACTCACCCTTGGATAGGGAAGAAGTGGCCATGTATGGGGAAAGGTCCTTAGTTGGACATCAATAGTGTAGAGTCTCCTCTCATGGTGAGAGGAGGGAAAGAGGGTAGGGTGTATGGGCCCCTACTTGTCATCCCATACCTTGTATGAAAATTTGAATTCTTGAAGAAGGGAAGGAATGAACACCCTTGTTATATTGGACCCACAAGGGAAATTGTAGAAGAATGTAAGTTCTTGAATTTTAGCCCCGAAAAGGCTATGTTATGTTATGGTGATTGACATATCCTATTGAGAAAATCCACCTGCCCCCTATTTTGGTTCATTATTGAACCTATTGTGCAAAATTGTGTTGGGAATGCATGCTTGAATTGTTCATTCTTATTGTGTTGTTTTTACCTCCATGTTGGTTCTTGTCTTTCCCATGGTTCCCTTGATGCATTGAAGACTTTGGTAAAGATTTCTTGTGAAATCCCTTGATGTATTTGGCAAAGACATCAAGTTTTCTTACTGGTTCTTTCTCAATGGATCCTTGAACCAAGATGAATAATAGAGAATGAAAAGATTATGGAAACCTCCTTGCATTGCTTTTATGTGATTTCAAATCATGCATATGTATGTGAAGAAGTAGGATAATAGATTATGTCTTCAAATTATGAATTCACAAGTTTTCAATTATGTAATGAGAAGAAATTGGATATGTTGAAGTTTCCAATTCAAGGTTTTATGTATTAAGAGGAAATGAATAATCCTACTTTGTGGACAAAAAATTTAGCTCTCTCCTTGTTAAGTTATATAATTGACAAATAAAATTTGATTAATAATTATGCCTCTCCTTGTATTCTAATGAAAGGTTCATATACCCTTGTTGTATGATGAATTAAAATATAAGTTATAAAAAGAATAAATTTATACACATCTTTGTTATAGTATACTTGAGAAAGGGAACCAATGTTGTTAATAAGATAGAAATCATTCCTTGGATACCAATATCTATATATATATATATACTTCAGCACTTACAAAATAGACTTTAATTTTTTTTTGCATCTCCAGGTTTAAAAACGTCTCTAGAAAATGTATGGGGAAAAAAATTTAATTCCCCCAAATCACAGAGAATATTCTCTAAATTATTCCCTTTTGAATATAAAAAAAAAATCTTTTTTCATAACTTTTAAACTATACAAATTAAATAAATTCAAAAAATATACAATTTAAAATTTATACAAATATTGTTTACCAACTTTAGTTTTTGTAATAACTTTCCCAGCTACTGGCTGTTGGCGCCACTATAGTTGAAGGGGCATCCTTTCAAAAAAATAAATACAAAAAACTAGGCAATGGTTAAATGCTCTTACACTTGCCCATTTTGATTTGACCTAGGTACTCATGTCTGCTGTCCTCCATTGGGCAAATTGTTTTCTTTGCAAGCAAAGCATTTTTTGGTGATGCGCGTCCCTATGTCTGGTACTATGATTGTTGCCACCCCATGTCATTAGAGGGTAGCTCACATGGTGCAGGGGAATGATTGTTTCAAACTTTTCCTACCCACCCTTTGCCCTTTTCTCACTTCCTATTTGGAGGCCAGGTGTGGACCCCACCAACCCTACCATGCCATTATTGGGCTGTGTACATGTTGACCTTGTTACCATGAGGGAGAGCAAGGTAAGTTTTTTTTTTAAAAAAAATGTAAACATTAATACAACGCCCACCAATTCTCTTCTCCATATGCGCTTGGGGACTTGCTGACCCTCACTCATGTAAGGTGGGAAGGGCAGGTCTGCACTGAAAGGCCTGTGTCAACACAAGGACCATGAGGTAGCATGAGTTAAGGGGTAGTGAAGCCAAGTGGTGGCTAGGCCACTTGGTTACGATGTTATATAGGTTAGTTTAGGTATTAGGTAGACTAGGCTAGTATAGGTTTGTTGGTTAGTAGTTAGGTTTATTGTTAGTTTTAATAAGTTTAGCATTAATTTAATTACTTAGATTAATAGCTAATTTTGTTCAATTAGAAAGTAGTATAATATTCATTTGTGTTAGTATAATTGTTAGTATAGAATAATAACTTAGTGGTTAGATTGTAAATTAGTTCTTTGTTAAAATTTTTAATATGAAATTAGTATATTTTAATTAAAATAATTTTAGTGTTTTACTAATTAGTATAAACTCAAGTTGTAATGGGCATGTGTTAGCTAGTTAATGTTCTATGTAGTTTTATTTAAGATAGTTTAAGTTTTTTAGTTCTAATATAGTTATTCCTTGCTATAGTCATATTTTATTTTTACGTTATTAATTAGTTTTATCAAAATTGTGAGTTAGCCAGGTTGATTTCAAGGTTGACATTATTAATGTGGACTTCAATTTATAATAGTTTTAAATAAAGATTAGATTTACTTATAGATTTATTTGAATTAGATCTAATCGTCAATTCTAAGTGTAAATGATAGATTAATAAATTGGATTGTTATAAGTATGTTAGAGAAAATTTTAAGTTTAAATGTATGTAGTATAATTGATGATAACATTTACCTCTATTGTATGTGTATATCCAAGGTGAATTAGATTTTTGGATTAAAGTTTTTATACGTAGATAACATGCGTTGGATAGTTAGATTTAATTGATCTTCTAGAGTTTTAAATCTTCTTAATGGTAAATGATTTAATTTGTAATGTCGATCAAATTATTAAGTAAACAAAAGGGACTAGTTAATTAGTTCATTATAAGGATAGTGGCATATTGATAAGAATAAAATTGATGCTAAACAAGTTATGTAATTAAAGGATAGAGGTCATTTTAGTAGTAAGTCATTTGACGTATTGAATAAGTTGTTGTGTTAATCTAATGTCACCCTTAGGAGGTAATATTTTAAGGAATTGTTAAAACCAATTGATGGATTAGGACTTTAAATAAATGGATTATTCATTTAATTTAATTAATTGATTCACTAAGAAAATCTTAGTTTACCCTAATAATCTCTTCAAAAAAATGTTCAAACTATGTTGTAACCTTTTTATGTCAATGGTGAACTTGCATCTAGTTTCAAAGTACCCTAGGTATCTAAACTTAAAACTACTCGAACAATTAGTTCCATTATAGTTAAACATGTAAAATCTTTTACGACCATGTTATCTTATTTAATCATTGTTCTTAATTAAAAAAAAATTTAAAAAATTGTGTGTTTTGCCCTTATATTTTGGGCATGACAATTGCATCAAAATAATCATGGCCTAGAATACATATTACATTCTTGAATTTATAAGAAATCCTCTCCTAAATATGTGTTGAGAGTGAGAGATCTCTTTCTGCAAACATATGCTTCTAAACTAATAAAACAAATCTATTTATGTACAAACTGATTCTCTAACTAGTTCTTAGTAGGACTCCATCCATATTTATATCATTAATTGGATGTATGAGCCTCTACATTTCTTGAAACAAAGAAAATGTTAGAAAATAAGAAAGAGAGAGCCTTTAGATGATGTAGGAGTGTCTGGAAGTGCCAAAAATAGAAGCTCCATCTTTACTAGGTGTTTGTCAAAGTTAAACTACTGTCAAAATGTGTTTTCGATGCTTGGAAAGCTCTAAATTTAGAATTGGTAGTTAACTCTTGGCACACCTCTAAATTCTTCAAAATCTTCCAAAAAACCACTAAAAAAGTGCATCTATGCACCTGGCACAATAGCATAGCAACATACCTCATAGGCAGGTTCCAAAATATGAGAAAGTTCATCAAGTGTCAAAATTGAAATTTTGGCTTTTGGGTTTTGTTCCCCTTTATACTAGAGCTATGTTTGGGTGTTTTCCCTTTTACTTATTGATTATCTTAGTCACTTGAGCCACATATAGAAAATGTAAAGCCTCATATTTGTCTTTCACCTTCCTCCTATAGTTGCCTACCTTGATATGGGTATCTTCAAAATCTCTGAGTTTTCCATATAACTCTAACAAAGCCTCTTCCATCCTAAATTCCTACCTTGTATCATCATCATTAGTAGCCTCCTCAAAAATTTTCCAAAATTGCTCCACTACTACCTATACTTGTATTAAGTTCACTCTAGAATCATCCTCAAAGATGTCTAGGCATGCATCACTATAATGTCTCTCTACTTCAAAAAAATTCTCTTCGGTTTGATCCTTGAGCTTAAGAATATATGTATGCAATGTTTCCATTACTTTATTAATATCTACAATCTTTTCAATCCAATCATCAATTTTTTCTAACTCTTCAGTTGTATATATATCCATTAGCATCTGATACCTTTGGCCTTTAATTGCCTATAATACCTTCAAATCCTTCCCCCAGGTATGTACTTCATCCATCAGACTAAAATCTTGATTCATAATTGTGACTCACCTTTTTGTATTATCCTACATAACATGTAACACCTTCATATTTCACTAAATAATCTATACACCCGTTTCCTCAACACTTTCTCACCATTATTGAAAAGCTATCAGAAATGGATCCAATTGGCCTGTACCCTTATCTCTTCTCTAAATTTTTGCAGTCAAGGTATCTTCAAGGTTTGTGGGATCTAGGGAACCAAAAACTTCACATAGATATCCCTTTAGGATTTCATTTTGTCACTGATATGTTATTAATTTCACCCCATCTTGTTCCAAGCTTCTTAATACCTCCTTTATCCCTATTGTAACCATTAGTTTAGTAGTATCCAAATTTGTCTTTCCAAACATAAGCTCTAGGATCAAATAATCCTATGGAGTTAATTATTTAACATTTGAATGTAGAGGAGGGATATCTATATGAGAAAAAAGGTCCTAGTTCTAATCACTCATAACAAAGGTTAATGCGTGTGCATCCTTTGGAGGTGAATCAAGGTTCCTTAGGACTTCAATCAATTCCATTCTATCTTCCTCTTAAATAGTGAAATGTTGTTTCTTATTTCTTCTTACTTATTTTCTCATCCACTTTGGGATATGCTTTAATGGATATTTTCCTATTGAGGATGAAGGAGTCTATTCTGCAATGCCTTTTCACTTATCTCCCCTTTCCATAGTCCTCTCCTTTTGCACAAGATCTATACTTGGGGTCTTTGTGTGTGTAGAGTCCATAGTCCTTACCTTGGTGTCTTTTGAAGTCTTTTGAGGCTATTCACTTACTTGCCCTTCTTCTAACACTTCCTTAGTAGGTGTTTGTTGTGGCTCTTCCTCTTGCTCTATTTGGATATATTTTCCTTCTATGCTTGTAGGAAGAGGGGTAGCTAATCCCTTATCTACACAAAATGTGATTTGTACTAGGGATGATGGCACTACCTTGGGTATCTCTTATTTTATCCCCAACAAATTTGGTATCTATGATGGCACTAGCTTGTTAATTTTGATGTTTTTGGAGTATCTCTTATTTTATCCCCAACAAATTTGGTACCCATAAGCATGAAATAAAAATCTAACATTTGAAAGACATCAGTGCCCTCCACATCCTACTCATCTATTGACTACTGCATTTTGTCTTTTGACGTGGTAGTCTTAATGGGTTCATCAGGGATAGATGGAGGTGTGATTGTGGAGCTTCTCCTCCTCTCTGACTCTTTGGTTCTTGTGAGTTGACTTGTTTGGTTCAAAAGTAAATTTTCCTCTTCATCCTCATAATCCTCTTCTTTTGCTTCTTTGGGGATTGGTTCAAGAACTGATGGGAAAGGGATCACTCTCCTAATAACCTTTTTCCTCCTCTTTACTAAAGTCTTGATCTTCCTTCTTTTAGGTGTAGAAGGGGAGGCTTGCTCTACTTGTTAAGGTAGGGATACCTCTTGTACTCTGGTTTCTGCTTCCCTTTGGCCTTGTTTAGCTAGCAAAACTTGCGGATCACCTTGAACTTGTATAGCTTCCACATTCTCTAGCCCTTGTAAATTTTCTACTCCTTCTTATGGATGCACCTGAGTTGTTTTTTCTTTTGGCTTCACTTGTTGAGGAGAAGTTATCTTCCTTATTGCTTTACCCTTTTATACCCTATACTATCCAATTGGTGTATCTAATTGGGTATTTTTTTTAGCTCTCATTGGTGACTAGGAAGTAAATGTGGGTATAGTGACCTTAGCTCCTCAACCTTTGGCTAGGCATGCCTATGCATGAAATTCTACTATTTGAGGAATTTGATCAAGCTTGAAAGATCTCTTGATCCAATCCTGCATCAACTTGTTGATGTGCCTCTCCTTGTGATTTATGCTTGAGTTTTGTTCTTTGCCAATCTTGGCATTCATAATAGCCCTGTCACTAATTTTGTCCCTATTGAACAATAGATCAAGGAGATCCTCTATATTTTGTTGCACAATCTTCAATGTAATATTTATTTTAAAGCACTCTCTACCAGATACAAAGTCACCCTACAATAATCCCTTATGCAGACATTGTAGTCATCTATTGCATTCGTCTAGTGATCTTCAATTGCATCCCCATGCTAGAATGTCTTGCTAGCTAGATGTTGTACTCTCTTGACATTACCAAAATAGGGTTGTGGAGAATTATACTCTTCTAAGGTATATTAATCCCGTTCATACTCAAAAGAAAAAATGTCTTGTCTTCATACCACAATGAAAGGTCTTCTGGTAATAGGCCATATCCAACATATTGTGTGCTACTTTCTAACTCTGTCATATATTGACAAGAGTTGTTGAGTGATCTCCAATAAAATGAGTCTATCATTGAGATACCTAGGGAGCTTCTTAGTGTTGATAGTTGTACCTACTACCCTCAAATATGTGAATGTGCGAAACTATATGTAATAGGCCTCAACTTTTGATATCTTTGAACCTACCTCTTGTGACATCCTTTTTGCATAATCCCCCTCTATGAACTTGATTATTGTGAATATGAAAGCATTATTCACAATCTTATATTCCTTGCTCTACTTTGAGAGCATCTTCTTTACCATTTGAGGATATACAATGTAAGGCCATGTGTTTGCGTCCTACATACTACCCCTCTTATAGATCCTAGGATAATTTGTCCCTCTTGCGGCAAGTAGGTATACCAAATATGAAGTCATATAAAATCTATAGTTATTCATAACTACCACCAACTGCTCTCCCAAGTTCTCATTGATAATAGAGGCCCAGTCAATTGACATCTTTGTTTTCTTGATAGTCTCAATGAAATTGACCATCCACAAATGTCCTAAAGTAGAAAAACCCATGATTTTGCTCAAGAGTATAATTGAATATCCAATATCCTCCTTTATATAGCCCCATGTCATATCCACTTTGCCAACTTTCTACCCTATAGGTGTCTTCTCAATAATGTATGGATACTGGATGATCTTGGAAGCTTCATCAACATGTTGTCTATACCATCTCTTAGCTTGGTGATAGGTCAATGTGATAAGTTAATGTACCCTTGGAAGATGGAATACCTTCTCTATGTTATTGGGTTGGAGATCTAGGATGATCTCTCTAGTTATACTCTTGACAACCCTTTCTTTAGAAAAATATTTCTTTGCTCGCATCATGATTAACTTGGAGGACTCTAGTGAAACTGGATGCAACATTATGTTAACAAGTCTTGATCAGATCAATGTGAAAATCATCAAAGACCTTTCTATTGGTTTGTTGCACAATGTCAAGAATGCTCCCAAATTAGTGTGACCTAGTTCGGTATCAAAAATCTCTAAATGATCATCCTAAATTCATGATTTGGTTAGAAAACCTTGAAAATTGAATACTATGAGCTTTGGAACCATCTTCTCGATGAGGGTGGATGATGAGAAAGCCATTGAATCTACATTAAAATAGCATCTATTAGTCCAGAGTTGAGGAAAATATCGATAAAGTCAAACCCTAATAGTGACACAATCAAATACTAAAAACCCTATTTGCTCAAAAATACCTGAAAACTCAAATTTATGACCCTTTAAAGTGCAAAAAAATAAAAATGGCACACTAGCACACCTGGTAGGTGCACCTCGTGCACCTTTTTATTAGAAAATCTTATTATGGGGTGTGCATTAGTGCACCTGATGGGGTGCACTGATGTGTGCCTCATGTTTAGACCTGGGCAAATGTTTGTGTTTCTAAAAGTGTGTGTAGTAGTGCACCTAATTAGGTGTGCTATTGTGCACCCTTATTATAAATTTATGCATTGTCTTTAAGGACTTTTGTAGTTTTTTTCACGGTTTTTCAAAGAAGAAAAAGATGCACAATAGTACACCTAATGAGGTACACTACTGCACACCTTTATAAGCATTTTAATTTTATTTATGTGGTCCTTGAAAATTTTGAGGAGAAGAATGGAGATGCACACCTTTGTTAGTGTGGCATTACAGTTTTAGAGAGCTCATAGTGAAGAAAAAGTGAAGGAAGTGGGAGGGAGAAGAGTGCCCCAAGTTTTATAGACTTGGGGACCCCAAGCACCTTTGGTGTTGTGCAGGTGTGGAGTTCTACTATTGGGCATCTATACATAACCAAAAGGGGGGATGTCTCTCTTTTTTAGTACTTTGCCACACTAGTGCACCAATTGAGGTGCACTAGTGTGCCTTTTTATTTTACAAAAAGACTTATCTCCTTCTACTAATGACATTCAAACTCTGGGTTTTTGAACTAGGACATAGATTTGATCAGAAACACTAAATGAAACCCTAGAAAAGACTAAGAACTTGGACTAGGGTTTTGAAAAGCTAAAAAATAAAGTAGGAGGTCCCCATTTTTAGTCAATACTTAGAGCATCAACAAATATTCTCTTTATGTCTTCAAAGAGTTAGTTTTCTTTCTTCTTTTCTTCTCTAAGCTTATGCTACTTAGCTCTTTTGTTCAATAATTTAGCCATGGTGTTCATTTGATTAGGAGTGAGGGTAGAGATATCCCAATTTGGAATAACTATATCGTCATCAAGATCAATAGTTTCCTTTTCTTTGCACTTTTCTTTCAGAATGGTGGAAAAAAGTTGTTTCCCCTTGTCTAGGACTTCTATGCTTGGTTGAGACTCTTTCTCAACTATAATTGTACTTTCTATAGATATATTTGGAATAGAAGTAATGGTTGAAAATGATGGACTAGCAATAAAATTTGAAATGGTTCTAACAACATGAATAACCTGTTACTGCTTGGTCAAGCTTGATGATGGAGGACCTTGCTACTTAGTAGATGAAGTGTAGGGTACTTCAGTCAATCAAATATTTAGCTAAATAGATTTAGAGCTTGGTTGGGAATCAAAAGTACCAAACTTTAAGCTATAAAACTTTTAAACTAAAATCAATACATGCATGTAATATTTCTAATTAACATGAAAGTAAAGGCATGCATGAAAATAGATAACAAAATATTTGATCATGAAGAAACCCTCCAAAATAAGAAGGTAAAACTAGGGTGGGGATGACACCCACAACTTATCACTACAACAATATGTAACTTGTCAAGGTTACAAAGTTTGACTATCAACAATGGTTTTCCCTATTAAAGGCTCCAACACCCTATTGAAGGTGTACCTATCTAAAGGATTTACAAAACATTCACCTGGAATATAACCCTATTAAAGGATTTACAAAATGGCTATTAAACCAGCCTACATTCATAGGATTTTCATTCTCCTAATAAAATGGCTAGAAAGTATAGTAGGATGTGTTGACCTAATTACTTACAATCTTCAATTGTTGATTTTAGATCGATGTTCAATCCTTTTTGATATGATCCTCTTTGATCTGATATGATTCTATATGAAGTGTTGATACTCTATTCTATTGTTAATTGATCTAGCAATTCCCCTATTTTACTAAGTCACCTTGAGTGTACTCTTTACCCTTCTTTTCTTCATTCTCTTTCACTCTATCATTCCTCTCCTCTATTATTTGAATTATGAAGCTTTTTCCTTCTTAAAATTTTTTCATGACTTAGGGTTAGGTATGAATCTATGATGAAGATTTATCTATTTTTCCTTTTTAGCATAATAATTATTTGATTGGTTACATGTAGAGTACATAGGAAATCTAATAGATTTGATCTTATTTTTAAGATTTGAAATCTGTATATTAGCTGTCATGCAACATGATTTGCATTTGAGTTTGTGAAGGCACAAATTCATATGACAATACTGTGTCACTTGACACTTGTTGATACTTGACAGTTGAAACTTGCTCGATATTGTCTATCTGCTCATTATCTGAATGACTCGACACTTGTTGAATTTATGGCTTCGAACATATTGTGACTTAGCATCTATATTATACTCAGCATCAACATAGAAAGTTTCTTAAGTGTGTTGACACTTAATTATCAAAACCAATCTTAGACCAACAATCTCCCCCATTCACATGAGTGTCAAAAACACTTAACTATACATGATGAATCTAATCTCTTCGAGTATAATATACATTTGATTTCATCATATATTAAAAATTTCAAAATTTTTCAAAATTTTGTGAAAGACTTTATACCTCAAAATTTGAAACACCCCTGTGTTAATGTGCCTTTTCTGTATCCAAAACTTATCATGTTGGATTTATTTCATGCATATTCTGATACTCTTTATCTATGCCTTGCCTTATCATTCTTTCTCTATCTACTCTATTCTAACTCCCCCTTTCACATTCTTCCCTTGTAATTATAGTTTCCTTTTTGCTTTTATATTTCTCCCCATCAATATTTATCTCCCCCCTTTTTGACACTTATGTCAAAGGGGTTTATACACTAACTGAATTTTTTGCCAAAAAGGATTTGTTTACCTACATTACTATCCTTAGAGTAGCATCCTAGTTCTATAGTGCAATTTCTAGTGATTTAATCTAGATGGGTGACTCTGCTACAAGGTGAACTAGGCCATCTAATGTATAAAGATTGGGTTCCTTCTGTAAAACATTTTCAGCATAGGCCAGTTCTTTTTGCAAAATTTCCATGTGTGGGGTTATGGTAGATTGTATCCATATTAATTTTGCCTTTGTATTTGCCTCATCTACTATTAACACAACTAGTTCCTTCTAATTGTGAAGTGTAGTGTGAAAATGCTTCTCATTTTGAGCTAGATCTTTAGGTAGTTGCATACTTGATATCTTTAAGTTCCTCTCCAAGCCCATTATTATTTGGTTGGTTTCCTATGTAAAAATTGATGGATCACACAATTTTGAGTACAAGGAGAATATGTTCCCAAGTATTGTCTTCACCTTTTCAATTTTCTTGGCCAACTCTACCTATGACAGTACTATCTCACTAGATATTCTTTTATTCACCTTTTTTTGAAGCCTCTTTTTGACCATTTTAATATTTTGGCATTTCTATCAAGGTCTTCATTCTACACCTGGTACACTATATTGCATAGTTGCTCCATAATGGGCTTAGTTTCATTAGGTGCTTGGAAGATAAATACATCTAGAAAGATGTCTTTTATCTCAATTAATGCTTGTCTCTATTTATACTCATTTCTGAGTATCTATTGCTTCTTTTTCTTTTCTAGTGCCTCTTGAACTTTATTTATTTGATCAATTTTCATGGTTGCATAGCCATACTTAGGAATAACTATTTCTTCATCTACTATAGGGTCTCCATAGTGAAGTACCCTTGAAACCTTTGTAGAGTTTGAGCCTGGTGCTGAAATTTGAAGTGGTATATCTTAAATGCTAAGCTTTAAAGGAATTCCTATTGGAGTCCCAGAGGTTGGAAAATTTACTAGAGCTTGAATTGTTTCTTGCTCCTTTTCCTTTGGGATCTCCTCCTCTAGTCTTTCTTGGTAAATTTATATTATCTATTGTGGTGCACCTTGTTCTTATGTAGTAGAAACTGAAGTATTCATCTATTATGCTTGGTCTTTTGCTAGCTCTTCGGTAGTTGTAGTGACTTTATCTATGGAATCAAGCTTGGCTAATGTGTCTACTTTTATCTGCTGCATAGGTTTTCCACTTGTAGCTATTAAGATATGAGAAGGTGGTTTTTGTGGTTTCACCTTATCCCTTGTAATGTCAGCTATATCCTTTTGTAATTCTTACACACTCACCAAGACTGGATTTGTACACGATTGTGCTTGTAATGTAGTATGGTGAAGGATCTTTTAAAGATCCTCTGTACTTAGTGGATTATGTTCTAAACCAAATTGTTGGGAACATCTTGCACATTTATTGTATCTGTAGGTGTTGAGGTAACATGTGGAGGACTTGGAGGTGGCAATTGTGCATCTTGCAGACTCTGTTCTATTTGCTACTCTTCAACAGTTGCCATATCATCCTTTTGAGTTTTCTTCTCCATTGTATCATCTACCTTTTCTTTTTCACCTTCTCCTTCCTTATCATTGTTATCTTCTTCTCCATTGTTTCTTCCCTCAAAGGGATCTTCCTCTCCTTCTTTGATAGTTCTTAGGCCATAAATTAATTTCTACATTTGAGTGAACTTTTTGATGACATCTTCAATCTTATTTTGGAGAATACTAAAGGCTCTATATTTGGGTGTAAATTTTCTCCCATGCTTCTTATTTTCCTTGGTAATTTTCCCTTTTTTGAGTTCTAGCATTACTCAAGCCAATGTTGACTCTCTTATTTCTTTCTCCATATTAAGGAAATAATGCCATTTATTTTCAATGATAGAATACAACTCTTTGGGCATTGAATTGTCAAGTTTAAGTGGAGTGTTCTTGAACTTGGCCATCATGGTGTAGACTAATTCCTCCACCATGTTTTGTTCTTCTCTACTCAACTTATTAAAATCAATGCTCCTTAAGCCAATTAAGTTTGCATTATCTCTTATATTATCACATATATTTTCTAAATCAGACTCGGTGGTGTGACTTACCACTTAAATTGGCTTGTGTCTTTTGACTTTGTTTTCTCTTCATCTGAGTCAGCTTAACCAATATATTTTCTTCTTAGTTTCTTCTTGGCTGGCCCTTCTTGCTTGATAAACATATTATTTTCTCTCTCCTTAGCATCCTCAGTTGTAGCTCTAGTACTTGCCCTTGTAATAGGCTTAGCTAGACTTGGCTTGGCAATCTTTTTGCCCTTAGGTTGAGCTATTGGTTGTTTTTGAGCTTTTCTTTTCTTTGGCTTGCTCTTCCTCCTTGACACCTTCTTCCTCTTCAACATCTTCTCCCATACCTTGTGTCAAGGTAAGTGGCTCTTGGCCCTATTATTCTTCTTCCTCTTCATCTTCATCATCTTCTTCTACTACTTCTATTGTCCCTTCACCAAATTTGGCCTTTAGATTTTTGACCAATCTATCCTTTTTCTTAAGCATTGAAGTAGTTTTCAACTCCATTTCTATTTTATACTTTACAACATTAAAAGTACCAAAAGGTTCTGCACTTTTATCAATGTCTTTTGCAAGTAATGTTGTGATTGCTAATGATGCCTCATCAATGTTAATTTCATATCCAAGTGGCCTTAGCCATCTCACCCTTGGTACTACTACCTGGATGTATGTAAAATCAATTTCAAACAAGAAACAAATGTCATTTATGTGCTATTCAACAAGAGAGATAGGTATCCTGAGTCTCTATTTCATAGACTTCTTAGAGTCTTTAAAGTAGCCAGTCATTATGGTTTCAAAGTTTTCCCTCATTTTCTCTATGTATTCATTAACCTATACTACTATAAGCTTGTTTGTCTTCCAACTTACCTTACCAAAAGAGGGGAATTCATTTTGAACATAGAAAAATAAGCATATCAAAATTGATCCAAACTTACATTGAGCACTCTTGGATCTCCTTATTGCTCCCAAATTCTCCATAATCTGTTGCAATTCTAGTTCAGTTAGATCATATGTATGATCCTTCTTGACTATTTTGTATCCCACATCAACTACAATGCAAGGTAAACTATTTAGTCGACTCAATTGGTAGAATTTATGTGATATGACCCTAACAACAAATTCTACAAGTGGATCTTTGATAGTGTCAATAGTCATGCCTCTTTTATTCCACTTTGCCACAATGTTCTTCTCTATGGCTTCTTTTGAATCACTCCTTAGGTTCTTTGGATGTTCTAGGGTTGGATACCCAATTACCCTATGTATGATTCTTTTTGATAATTTAATATGTCCATCCTCCAACCATAGGCATCCATCATGTATTCTACATAGCACAACTCTTGTCCATTCCATCTTGAAAACTATAGGGAAATCTAGGTCACAGGTTAAGCCCTTCCTTTTGACAATCTGGAATTCTTCCTTCAATAACCCATTCTCACAAAGTTTATCATAAGCTTTTTTAATATCCATGTCACTACTTGCTCCAATTTTATAGTTATAACACCTTCTGACATCTTGCACCATGATGACTTTAGGTGGAATAATATATAAAGCACCAACAAGGTCATTTTTTTGTGCGACTTCAGGGATTGGTCTAAAATTTGGTTGTTTAACTTCATTGCTGACCAATTGAACCTCAAATGGTTCCTTGTCCTTGGGATTCCTAGAGCTAGATTCCATTTCAGAAAAATAGGGTTTCAAGATGTTATATTTTTGTAATTACATAGCTTCACACTAGACTACATAGCTTAAATTGATGAAATAATGTTGAATCTTGGCTAGAATCTTCACAAAACAATCAATATCTACTTGGAAATCATTTATGTGCTCTTCTTTCTCTTGCTCTATGTTTGCGATGATGAAAAATGATAAAAAAATTGACCTTATACCCTTCATTACATAGCATTTAATGCTTAGTGCATATACATCTTTCTACTTAGCTCCTTATGCAATTATATTTTACTTGGCTTCCATTGATTTTCTAACACTTGACATTCATTTGAGTTTCCCTTACTCAGCTTCAATAAGAATTTCCCTTCACTTGACAAACACTAACTTTGGCAAACAACTGGACATCTGAAGGCAACTTTCCTTGTTCGGCAACAATGTGAAAGTTTTAAAGATTTAATTTTCCATCTTTATTCATGCTGATCTATCCTTTTCATTGCTTGTTTACTTTCAAAACTGATGTATGATAAATCATATAAATATTAGTCTCACATACCTTCTTTTGCTTAGTTGGATGAAGTGCGACCACTTGACCTTTTAGGTGAAGTGATCCCTCCATTGGATGTGTTGGTTCCATATTTTCTTTTCAATGTCCTATTCATCTCTCCTCTTATGTGTTCAACGTCAACTTTTCTTTTTCCTTTGTTGAACTCAAAGTTGGGTACCTTTGATCTAGTTGAGAAATACTTGCTAATGTGTCCTATCATTAGATGGCTAAAACAAGTGGTTTGACTCAACCACCTATTATAGTTGCCACTAAAATGTGTTCTTATGTAGTTCTCAAGAATGTGCCAATATTCTTGATAGTAGTGACAACTTTGCCTAGTGTTGTAGTCCCAATTATAGTGATGTACATGACTCTTTGTCTTTTCTAGTTGGTTTGGTGTCCACATAGGCTTGGATCTACATTCAAAGAATCTATGTCTAGACTTCTTGCAATTGCAAAAATGACCTTAAAATCTTGGTGTCCTGATGGTTCTAGTCTTGTAGCCATGTGCCTGATGACCTTGCTTATGGTACTTGTGATAGTCATTGATGCTTTTAAGTTTGTCATGTTGATTGGTGTTCTTTCTCCTATAAATATTAGAGGTATGCCCCTTTTTACCACAAAAATTACAAGTGGGTTTTGTGTTCTTACCTTTGTCACTTCTTTCTTCTACAGTCTTGGATGACACTCCTTTAAAGCTGGTGTATCCTAGTCTTGAAGTGTCATTGCTAGATCTTGGTGATTTTAGTAGTTGTTCAACATACTTGATGGCTTAAATAGGTTTGTTGAAGCTTTCTGCAATTTCATTTTCTCTTCTCAAGTCATTTTCCAATTGTTCATTCTACATCTTCAGTGTGGAGATCTAAATGTCCTTGACATTCAACTCATGATGGACATTCATCATTTGGCTTAGGGTGTCTAGCTACATGTTCGAAACTCTTGCAAGCTCGCTTGACTATTCCTCTAGTCTGTTGGCAAGGTTTCTCTTGTCATCTTCTATCATAGCTTTATCTTTAATGGCTCTCTTCTTTTGCTCAGTCACTTCACAAAGCATCATGGCTTATGATTCTTGCTTAATCTTGAGAGTTCTAATCTCTTCTACTTGAGCTCTATTCTTCTCCATTAGGTCTAAAATCACTACATCATACTCCTTATAATCTCCATTGGAAAACACTTTTGAGGTGCCAATCTCCTTGTACTGTGTATCATTCTTAGATATGGCAATGTCTTTTCTTCTTTTTACAGATTTCCTCAATTCTTCCCTAGCTTTTTCTAGAGAGTGTAGAGTGAGATGTATTTCAATCTCCTAGTTCTCTATAATCTCCCAAGGCTTGTAGACTTCCATCTCTAGATATTTTCTTCAAGTTGTAAGGCTTCTCCTTCAGAGAACTTGTCTTTGATACCAATTGTTGGAATTTACAAGTGGGAAGTATACTTCTAAGAGGTGGGGGAGGTGGGGGACGGTGAATCAAAAGTACCAAACTTTAAGCTATAATTTTTTTAAACTAAAATCAATACATACATGTAATATTTCTAATTAACATGAAAATAAAGGCATGTATGTAACTAGATAACACAATATCTAATCACCTAGAAACCCTCCAAAATGAGAAGGTAAAACTGGGGTGTGGATGACACCCACAACTTATCACTGCAGCAATATGTAACTTGTCAAGGTTACAAAGCCCTGTGAGAGGCCTGCCCTATTAAAGGCTCCAACACCTTATTAAAAGTGTAGTTTTCTAAAGCATTTACAAAACATTCACTTTCAATTTCACTCTATTAAAGGATTTGCAAAATGGCTATTAAACCAACCTATCTTCATAGGATTTTCATTATCCTAATACAATGGCTAGAAAGTATAGTAGAATGTGTTGACCTGATCACTTATAATCTTCAATTGCTGATTTTAGATTGATGTTCAATCCATTCTGATCTGATCCTCTTTGATCTGATATGATTCTTTATGAAGTGTTAATACTATGTTCTATTGTTAACTAATCAGGCAATTCCCCTATTATACTAAGTCACCTTGAATGTACCCTTTACCCTTCTATTCTTTACTCTCTTTCACTCTATCTTTCCTT
Source organism: Cupressus sempervirens (assembly GCA_028749045.1). Lineage (NCBI taxonomy): Eukaryota > Viridiplantae > Streptophyta > Pinopsida > Cupressales > Cupressaceae > Cupressus > Cupressus sempervirens. Next base: position 295,349,520 of record CM053786.1, on the reverse strand, counting down.
TCTTCTATTATTTGAATTATGAAGCTTTTTTCTTCTTAAAAGGTTTTCATGACTTAGGGTTAGGCATGAATCTACGGCTGAGATTCATCCATTTTTCCTCTTTAACATTTTAATTATTTGATTGGTTGCATATAGAGTACATCAGAAATCTAATAGATTCAATTTTATCTTTAGGATTCAAAATTTGTTTATTAGCTATCATGCAACATGATTTACATTTGATTTTGTGAAGGCACAAACTCATATGACAATATTGTGTCACTTGGCACTTGTTGATTACTGATGCTCAGTACATATAGAAATTCTATCTTGCTTGGCACCTATAGTTACTCGACACTTGAAACTATCTTGGTATTGTCTATCTATTCAACATCTATATGACTCGACACTTATTGAATTTATGGCTTGGCACATATTGCAACTCAACATCAATATTATACTTGGCATCAACTTAGAAAGTTTCTTAAGTGTGTTGACACTCAATTGTCAAAACCAATTTGAGACTAGTACTTAATACCTTGAATCTCTAGAAGACTTCCTCTAGTAGCTCCATGTTCTTCCTCCTGATTATCCATATTGACATCATCAAGTGCATGATCTTTTATTTCTATGTCCTCTTCCTCATCTTATTTAGGTTTCTCTTCCACATGAACAATAAAGTCACTAGGTTGATGTAACTAATAGATGTTATTCCATGTTGTTGTAGCTTCCTTTACCACATATTCAATTAGTTTATGGGATAAAAATGTATAAAATATTGGTGAATTGAACATTAGTTCAAGAGAGAAAAATTAATTGCGATTGGTGAAATTTTATTTTTAAGTATCTTTAAAAAAAATTATTGGCAATTATTTTTCAATCATATGAAATTTATATAAAATCCTAGCAAATTTTCATTACTGATAAAAATAATAGAAAAAAGAATACATACATAGAAAAATGATTTTATTATTATATGGAGCCTAAATAATTATCAATCTTTAAGGTTTAATTTAGCCACTTTTGTCATTATAGTTTCCCTCCAAATTATTGAATGGTGGTTTAGGGGAAGCACCCATATTAGTTTTGACCATTGGATGATCCTTAATCAATGGGCTAAACACTATTTTCAAGCCAAACTTTTAAAAGGATACCAAGTTTTCAAGAAAGTTTTCAAAGCAAAGATCCGTGTCCCCAATCAAATCTATTTCATGGAAAAGTGAGAAAGGATAATTTTTTTATGAAAAGTCCTCAAAATAGATACACATGTTAAATCTACATACTTAATCTATAGTGTACCTTAAATTTTAACCAAATATTGGTGAATGTGACCATCAATTAAGACAAGCCTTGAAAATTGTAGGTGAAAATATATTTAATTTACTACATAGAAAATTTAGATTCCACTGGAAAAATCATAACTAAAATATAAATACTTCTATATTATTACTCATGATTAGCCTAATCATGGGACCCAATTTTGGTAAAGTGTAGGCGACATGGACACCCCAAAAGTGTAAAAAAAAAGCCAAATCTAGGGTCATTGATGAGTGAGATTAGCTAATTGGCAAATATTTGCCACTAAAGTTATCCTTGTTCTTCATCCTTTGCATCATCTTCTTTAATATCATCACCTTTTCCCTTGACAAGCATTAGAGGGGAACCCACTTGCTTAGTGCCTTTCAATATCTTTTATACTCTTCTCCTTCCTTTATTGACTACTTGAGGTAACTTAATCTCAAGTTCTATTCTTTACTTGGCTTCATCTTATGTGCTAAAGTATGTAGCTTTAGGATCCATGGCCTCATTCAACAAAGCCTTTATTATATCCTTGGTGTGATCAGTGTTAGCCTCATGCTCTAGAGGTTTAACCCATGCCACTCTAGGTTTGACTGCTTGAATATATACTTTGTCATAGTCCACCATGAAATAGATATCATCTTTTTAATCTTCAACAAGTTTCTTTGGGATCTTATATCTATTATTCATCTTCTCCTTGAATGTTTCAAAGTAGTTATCCATAATACTTTCAAAATTTTCAACCATTTCTACTATATACTCATTAATCTGATAAAAATAGGAACATCTTTCCTCCATACTATTGTACCTTTAGAAGGGAAGAAATTCTAAATAAAGAAGAATAAATATGTTAGAAGAGATTTGAACTTACATGGATTTTTCTTTGATGCTCTCCATATTCTTGGTAAATTGTGTTGGAATTCTTTAGAATAACTAAGAGGGGGCATGAGTCAGTTATCCAATGTCCAAATGTACAGATTCAATAATACATTTGACACAATGATTTTACATGGAAACCCAATTTGGGAAAAAACACTAGTAACATGATACTAATTCTCACTCTTCTGAAGTGATGCCTTGTGAAAGGTCAACTATATTAAAGGTTACAATTCATCACTATTAAATATGACCTGGTTAAAGGATTTCAATCACCCTATTAGGAGTGAGCCTTGTTAGAGGACTTTAGATCATTCACTTGGAATGTCACTCAATTAAAGGATTTACAAATGATTGTTAGGTCAACCTTAATCAAAAGGATTTACCCTAGACTAGTACAATGATAAGAAAGTAATAGTTACAAGGATTTATCTGATAACAACTTACAACTCACTTTACATATTACAGATCTTTATTTTAGTCCTCCATTCTACTTGGCTTTCACATACTTTAGCTCTGGTAGCTTGTTGACCCTTCAAGCATCCATACCCTTAAGTCTTCTTACTTTGCATGCCAATTATAGACTCTATAGTTTAGCCACCATATAAAACAACACCCTAGACTCCTTGTCCTTCTTGGGTTCTCACACGTGCCAATTGTTGTTTCATGCCCTGTATCCCCTTATAAAGAGAAATTAGATAATTTTCCATTCATCCTCCATCATCCATTTTAGGGTTAAGTTGAATTAGTGATGCGGTCAAGCCAAATAATATAATGGACACAACAAGAAAGAGAAAAATTTTATTAATTATTTAAATATGCTAATACATTCAGTACAGAGAAAATAGACTTCAAAACATGCCCTAATGGCTTACAATAGCCTAAATTTGGAGATAATTTCCTCTCCCAGTACCTCCTCTCAAACTCCACTCCAAACTACCTTTTACAATGCCATAAATGTTCTTAAATAGACCCCAAAGGGTTAAGGATTAGGAATACATTCTAGAAAGTGCTAGTTGGCATCCACTAACCAAATAGAAGGCTCCAGAAGCTATGTTAGAAGTCAGCACAAAATTAGAAGAATCTACAAATGGTATCCAAACTTTTGGGAGGCATAAGTTTTGAACCGTAGCTCCGATTGACAAACTGTTTACATTTTTGGAAAGCTCTCAAAGCACTCTATAGCCCTATGGAGGAGCTTTACTCATCCCCCATTTTTTGTTCTTGTTTGAGGTCATTTAATACCCCTAACTTGACTTTGAAGCATTCTTAGGAGATCTCCAAAAATCAAAAAACTACAATAACTTTCAAACCCTTGGGCCTTTTGACCTAGTTCCTTTTCTGGAATGCTCTAAATTACAATTACATTCATCTGACCAATTTACACCCTCTAATTCACCAAAATTATTGCTCAATTAGATACTCCTATTTTTTTGGCATTTACATATATCCCAAGGTGCTCAAATACTCTATCCTAGAACACTGATAGTGGAACTGTGAGAGTTGGAACCTTTATTTGACCCAAATGGGTATCCAGAAATGAAAACACATGAAACATAAACTAAGTCAAAACATTTTTTTTGGGTGACACAGGATTGCCCTTATACCTCTGGATGCTCCTGCATCAGACACCCAGGGTAGATTGAAAAATGACCTTTTCATTTTATGAATGGTAGAGGAAATCCCAAATGGGAAACCTTAGCTACTAATATCCAAGTTGAGTCCTCTATCGGCCTTCCTTTCCACTTGACCAGATACTCTTCATACTGCCTATTTTTGGTACTCCTACCCACATGACTATCCAGAATCTCCTCTATCTCCTCCTTCTTAGAAGTAGGAATTAGACATGGGTCTAACATCAACTCCTCATCTATAACATCATCATGATACTCTGTTAAGTTTGCAATGTTGAAAATAGGAGGAATGTGAATTCCATCTGGAAACTCCACTTCATATGCATTTCCTAAGTCATGTTTCTTCAAAATTTTGCAGGGGCCAAATTTCTTCATCTTCAGCTTGTTGTAAGTACCAGCTAGGAACCTTTCTTTTCTTAAGTGTACCATGACTAGATCCCCTACTTGGAACTCCTTATGTCTTCTCCTTTGATCAGCCCTAGATTTATACTGTCGGTTCATCTTGGTAATGTGTGCCTAGACCTCCTCATGTAGATGCTTGATATGTTCAACAAATTCTTCAGCTTCAACACTTGTCCTCTCCCCTTGCTCTATCTTCCTTAATTCTAGTGCATTCCTTGGGCTACTTCCATATACAATTTGGAATGGTGATCTACCAGTAATCCTATTTATAGAGTTATTGTAAGCAAACTCTGCTTGTGGTAGAATCAAATCCCACCCCTTGGGCTTATCCCCAACTAAACATCTCAGTAAATTGCCTAGACTTCTATTTACCACTTTAGTCTACACATCAGTTTGCGAGTGATGTGTGGAACTGAACTTCAAGTCTGTTCTCAACTTCTTCCACAATGTTCTCTAGAAATACCCCACAAATTTAGTATCTCTATCAAAAACTATATTTTGTGAGAGACCATGTAGTCTTACCACCTCTCTGAAAAACAAGTTTGCAATATGGACAACATCATGAGTTTTGTGGTATGGAATGAAATGTGCCATTTTGGAGAACCTATCAACCACCACAAATACTGAGCCATTACCCCTTTGTGTCCTCGACAATCCAAGAACAAAATCCATACTTATGTCCTCCCATGGCTTTGATGGAACATGCAATGGATGATATAGTCCAATATTGTGACTAAATCCTTTGGCCACTTGACAAACCTAGAAATTATGTACAAACTTCTTCACATCCTGTGACATTTGAGGCCAAAAAAATGTTCTTTGAGAATGACAATGGTGTTATCTCAACCAAAATGTCCTGCCATCCATCCACTATGTTTCTCCTTAATTAGATTTTCTCTCATGGAACTCCTTGGAATACACAATTGACTACCTTTGAACAACATACCGTCCTAAATCAAATAGTCTAGCCACTTGGTTCTATCTACAAAAACAGGCTCTTTAGAAGCTTTCCATGCTTCAGCAAAATCAGGATCCTTAGGCTACAAATTGTTGAGTTCATCAAACCCAACTACTTCAACCTGCATTACTATAATCAACAACTATCTCCTACTTAGTGCATCTGCAACCTTATTAGATTTTCCACTTCTATGCTTCAACACAAATGTATAGCTCTGCAAGAAATCTACCCACTTCATATGCCTCTGATTCAATTTACCTTGGCTATTTAGGTACTGCAATGCCTGGTGATTAGTATATAAAAAAAATTCCTTTGGAAATAAATAATGCCTCCATTTCTTTAAGGCCTGAACTATTGCATAGAACTCTTGATCATAAACAAAATACTTCTTTTTTGCATCATTCAATTTTTCACTAAAATATGCAATAGGCTTACCTTCTTGGCTTAATATAGCCCCAATAGCACTACCACTAGCATTAAAATCCACCTGGAACACCTTTCTAAAATCTTGAAGTTCCAACACAGGTTGTTCTATTACCTTCTTCTTTAGCATTTCAAAACTTCTCGTAGCTGCCGCAGTCCATTTGAACTCTTTTCTATCCTCTCTTATTGTATCAGTCAGGGGTGCACATATGCCATTGAAATTCTTAAAGAACTTACTATAAAAACTAACCAGACCATGAAATGATCTTACCTCAGTAACAGACCTTGGAGTAGGCCATTCCAAGATGGCTTTTACATTCTCTGGATCCATTTTGAGACCTTCAGGTGATATAACAATCTCCAAGTAGATTAATTCCTTTTTAGCAAAGGTACACTTCTTCAGATTAATTAACAGTTTCTCTCCCCTCAACCTCTCAAGAACACTACGAATATGCAATAAATGTTCTTCCAAAGTCTTGCTGAAAATTAAAATATCATCCGAATAAATAATAACAAATTATCTCAAGAACTTCTTAAGCACCTCATTCATAAGCCACATGAAGGTGCTTGGGGCATTCATCAATACAAAGGGCATGACTAACCACTCATAAAGACCCTCCTTGGTCTTGAAGGCTATTTTCCACTCATCTCCTTCTCATATCAGTATCTAATGATAGCCACTCTTGAGATCTATCTTTGTGAAGTATTGAGCTCCACTCAAGTAGTCCATAAGATCATCCATTCTTAGCAAAGGAAATCGATACTTGATGGTTATCGTATTTATAGCCCAAGAGTCTGTACACATCCTCCACTCTCCATCCTTCTTTGGTGCCAATACTGCAGGTACTGCACATGGACTCAAGCTTTCTCAGATCAAACCCTTTCTTAATAGCTCCTACACCTATCTATTTAGGTCCTCAATTTTAGTTGGAGTCATCTTGTGAGCAGCCTTGTTAGGCAAACTAGCTCCTGGGATTAAATCTATCTGATGACTGATTTGCCTTACTCATGGAAATCTTTCTAGAAGATTATCACAGATGATATCTCCAAACTCACCTAGTAAATCTGATACTTCAAGTGGTATTTCACTACTACCTTCTTTATCTTTCCTAGGAATTAAAGCATAGCACATACACTGATGTTTCATGCCATCTAAAAACTTCCTTCCATCAACAAGACAAATCCTAGCGCTGCTACATACCTTTTCACCTTCCTTTTTCATGGGTATTAGTTTGTGGAAAACTCCATTATTTGTTAGAGAGTATGTGTTTGCATGACCATCATGTACCACATGCCTATCAAACTACCATGGTCTACCCAACAATAGATGGAAAACATCCATTGGAATAACATCACAAAGAACTTCATCATGGTAAATCCCAATTTTGAACTTCACTAAACATTGTTCACTTACCAGGACCTTATGATCATCTTTCACCCAATCAATTTTATAAGGCTAGGGGTGTTTCTCCCTCTTGATCTTCAGCTTAGAGACCATCTCCTTTGATACCAAGTTATCAGTGCTACCACCATCAATGATCACATCACAACATTTATCCTCACACTTGCACTTGGTATGAAATAAACTCCTCCTTTGTCCTGGTTCAATCTCACCACTTAGTAGGACCCTTTCATTTACTAAAGTCTCTCCTCTTTCTGCATCCTCTGAATGTGATGATTTTGCATCCTCATCCACATGAGAAACCCTAGCTTGGCCCTCATCTCTCCTATCTAACCTTCCTTTTTGTTGAGGGCATTCAAAGGCATAATGACCTTCTTTATTGCAATGGAAATAGGTACCACAGAAGCCTCCTCTTCCTTTTCCACATCCTCTACCTCTTCCTCTTTGATTTCCAAAGTCTTGATCATGGGAGTGGTTGAAACCCTCATTCCTCTAGTTCACGCTAGTACCCACATCTTCATTTTTCTTTTGGGTTTCATTTTAGCCTCCAGATGACCTACCTCTACCCCTTCCTCCTTGACCATGCCCTCTTTGTCTCCCTTCAAACCTTTTATTTAGCTTCTCTTCAACTCATAGGGTAAACTGGTATGCCTCCTTAATGCTGGTCATTCTTACCATACTTAATTCCTCCTGGATGCTAGGTTGCAACCCATTAATATAACGAGCAACCTTCTCCTTATTTTCTTTTGCATGCCCCACTCTAATTAGAAGTTGATAAAACTCCTCTGTATATTCTTGGACTGATTTTATTTCTTTCTTTAATCCATGCATCTTCTTAATCAAATCAAGTTTGTGGTCAACAGGAATGAACTGCTTCTTTAGTTTGTCCACCATGTGATCCCACCTTGTGATCTTCTCCTTTCCTCTTCTATTTCTTTCCAATTGAACCTCTTGCCAACAGATTTTGGCATGTCCTTTCAATTTGGCCTTTACAAACTTAACCCTATCTGGGTCCCTAATATTCTCATATTCTCATACTCAAAGTACTCTTCCAGTTCATTGATCCAGTCGATCAACTCATCTGGTTTCAGATTTCCTAAAAATACACCCACATCAATTGTAGGTCTTTTCCCAAACTTAGTAATGGATCTAAAAAGCCTTTCCTCTGCCTGATTCAAAATTTCCCCGTCAACTTCCTCTTCTGGTCCAATTTCTTCTTCTTCATTATCATCCTCACTTTCGTCACCTACAAGAATATTTGTTCCCCTGCGAAGGTCCTCCTGCATTGCTTGGACCTGCCTTTGAAGGGCTCTAACCTCATCAGGATTAATAGCTCCAGCCCTTTCGACATGCTCTCTTTACGGAGGAATCTTCTTAATTCAAACCCATAACCACACAATCCTGGTGCAAACTACCTCACAATCGATGCTCTGTCTACACACTCATGAAAACCCACTGTGATACCACTTGATGGGGTCAAGCCAAATAACAAAATAGACAAAACAGGAAACGAAAAAAACTTTATTAATTATGTAAATATGGTAATACATTCAATACAGAGAAAATAGACTTCAAAACATGCCCTAAGGGCTTACAATAGCATAAATCTTGAGATAATTTCTTCTCCCAGTACCTCCTCTCAAACTCCACTCCAAACTGCCTTTTACAATGCTAGAAATATTCTTAAATAGACCCCAAAGGGTTAAGGATTAGGAATATATTCTAGAAAGTGCTAGTTGGCATCCACCAACCAAATAGAAGGCTCTAAAAGCTGCATTAGAATTCGGCACAAAATTAGAAGAATCTAGAAACGGTAATCAAACTTTCGGGAGGCATAACTTTTGAATCGTAGCTTCGATTAATGAACTGTTTGGATTTTCAGAAACCTCTCAAAGTGCTCTATAGCCCTATGGAGGAGCTTTTCTAGTCCCCCATTTTTTGTCCTTGTTCAAGGTCATTTAATGCCCCTAACCTGACTTTGAAGCATTTTAGGAGGTCTCCAAAAACTAAAAAATAGTAATAACTTTCAAACCGTGGGGCCTTTTGAATTGGTTCTTTTTTTGGAATGCTCTAAATTAAAATTACATTCATCTGGTCAATTTACACCCTCTAATTCACCATAAATTATGGCTCAATTATGTACTCCTATTTTTGTGGCATTTACATGTATCCCAAGGTGCTCAAATACTCTATCCTAGAACACTGATAGTGGAACTATGAGAGTTGGAACCTTTATTTGACCCAAATGGGTATCCAGAAATGAAAAAACATGAAATAGAAACTAAGTCTAAGTACATTTTTTTTGGGTGACATAGGATTGCCCTTATACCTCTGGATGCTCTTGCATCAATTAGGTAGGATTCAATAAATCCACCCATCTTTTCATTTTATTCCCTTCTAGAAACTTCTCCTTTAATCTTCTTTGAATTCACCTCAAAATAGTTTATCTTGAATTATGTGCCACCATCTTATCAAGCTTATCTTCCACACAGTTCACACAATCAAAGAAATCAAACTTGTCTACTCAGATTCATCAAATTCACTATCTTTGTCATAATTCTAACACTTGATGTTAGCTTTATTATAATTCTTGATACATACTACATTACTTGGAATCGACTATCAAATCACTTGGCATGAACTAAAGTTTACTGGTTCTTAGCACCAACTAAACTTTGCTTAGCTTACACCATGTCAATCAACATACACTAAAATTTGAGTTTGCTTTGCTCCAACTAATTTTATTTTTGGCTTACACTAAATTTATTCAGCACATATTGTGAAAATTGTTAAGCTTGGAAAACTCAATTCATTTTACTTTTTCTTCTGAACTTAGTTAGTGTATCAATCCTTTGTAACCATAATTAGATAATTAATGCATTATAATATCACTGTCTCAACTGATATTTGTACTTGTTTTCCCTATCATAAATCAACCTTTTCTCTAGGTGCTATTGTTACCTCATTTGATCAAATCATCTTCATTAATCGAACAAATGATAGTACTCAAATCATCTAAATAATTGTCTTACCAGTAAGTAGCAGGTTTGACATTGGTAAAAAAAAATGATTGAAACACATATTTATACTTTTATTGACATTGATGGAAAACCAAAGTTAATCAATACAACTAACAATAATACCAAAAAGAAAATAATTCCTTGTATTGAAATTTGTCCCTCTATTAGCAATTTTTTTCTTCTTAGTAGGTTACAATTATTTTTTCTAATTAACAAACAATCAATCAAATTATGTTCTAAACAACAAACAATCAATCAATTGATACTTGTGACTCCCTCTAGATTACTTCTTATACCTCTCTGAACATTATCTCCCTCTTACTAGGTAGATGTAATCAATAGGTACACTCTCTCGCTTTAAGTACATATTCTGTGTTTCTTCTATTTCTTTTTTTTCATTTTTGGATTGCTAGATGGATTGCTCCCTTTCTTTCTTTTTCTTTCTCCCTCTGCTAGATTTCTTCCTTTCTTTGTCTTCCTATCTCCCTCTTTGAAAACAATGCCAAATAATTGTTATCTTAATATGCATATATAAACATTTATAGTTTCTCCCTATGTCACCTAGCTTGTGACTGATTTGTAACTCTAGCTCTTTGATTACTTGAGGAAGCTCCTATAGTAAGATCCACTGCATCAATTTGTAACATATGTCAATCATCTTGTTTAATGCAGGATACATCTCATACTTCTTAAATAGCCTTTGATAGGGGTATTACCCCTAGTTAACCTCTTAGATACTCATGAGCATCTTTCGGAAAATCTTTTGTGAAGATATCAGCTATATTCTCTTTTTTCAACATATTTCATCTTTGCTTCTTTATCTTCAACTAAATCTCTGAAGTAATGATACTTGATTGAAATGTGCTTAGTATTTGTATGCATCACAAGATTCATTGATATACTTATAGCACTTGTATTATCACAATAAAGTATCACAAGTTTAGTGACTTCATCTTTCATACCTTTTAGTAATTGTTTGATCCATACAATGTTTATACAATTTACCACATCAACAACATATTCAAATTTGGTAGTAGATTAAGTTATGCAATATTTTCTCATGTTGTTTCTATCATCAATATTTCCAACTCAATCAACATCAATGTAGGCTCTCAATTCAAACTTTTCATTTTTCTTAGAGTACAGACCATAGTCTTATATTCCTTTCAAATATCTCATTATTCTCTTAATTTTCATCAAATGATTCTCCTTGGGATTAAACAAAAATCTTGCAAGTATCCCAATGGATAATGCAATATCATGTTTTCTATGTACTACATATTACAATTTTTCAATCACAGACTTGTACAATGTTTCACTAATCTTAGCTTAATCATCATTCTTAAACAATTTATGTCCTATCACCATACATGTACTTACTACCTTGGAATTATCCAATCTAAAAGTTTTCAATATTTCCTTTACATATTTTGACTAAGTAATTTATATAATATATTTCATCTTATATACTTGCAAACCTACAAAGAACTTCATCTCTTCAAATATAGAAATTTCAAATTCTTCTTTCATTTCATTTGAAAAAGTCTTACAATAAGTATCTTGACCTCCAAATATGATATCATCAACAAAAAATTTAGATAGTAAAATACCTTTTCCTTTCGCTATCTTCAAGTACATATTGTTGTTATCATTAGTCCTCTCAAATCCAATCTTTACAAGATAATTATGAAGCATTTCATACCATGCTCTGGGTGCTTGCTTCAAAACATATAAGGACTTGTGTAGTCTATGTACCATGTCCTTGTTGTTAGCATCAAAAAATCCTTCTAGCTATTCTATATAAACTTATTCTTCCAATATATCATTCAAAAACATAGACATAACATCCATTTGATAAACTTTAAAAAGCAACCAGAGTTCTTACTACTTCCAATCTTACAATAGGAGCAAATGTTTCTGCATAGTCTATCCCTTCTTCTTGTGCACATCCTTTACAAACTAATCTTTCCTTATTCCTTATGTCTTCATCATTTTAATCTAACTTGTTTCTATACACCCACTTGGTGCCAATCACATTTTTATCTTTTGGTCTAGGAACTAGAGTCCATGTTTTATTTTGTTCAATTTGTTGAATTTATTTTGTCATGGCTTTACACTAGTTCACATCTTCTAAGGCATCATTCACTATTTTAGGTTCATGCATGCTAAGTAAACATGTATCATTTCTCAACTTGTTCCTTGTCATTGGTCTAGCATTTTTATCTTCAATGATCTATGTAGCGAGGTGATGTCTCTTAACATACTTGATAGTCTTGGTTCTACTCTATTTTCATGATTTGGTCTCTCAACATCTGAATCACTATGTACATCTCTATCAGGTAATTCAACATCTCTTTCATGTACACTAATCTCAAAATCATAATATGTCTCACCACCATTCTTTAACTCTGCACTTGAATGTAACTTTGTTCTTGAATTCAACTCAAAATTCATAGTATGTGACTTGGTAGTTACTAAAACTTGTTGTTGATTCTCAACTTTAGTTGCAACATCTTCATCAACATACATCCCTTCATAAAAAAATATACAAATGATTTTTATTCCTCAGGTTCCTTCATAGTTTTAGCCTCGTGTACTTCTATATATTCATCAAATTTCACATTTTCATTTTCCACAACTTTGTTAGTGCTAGTTTTAAAACACCTATAAGCTTTACTTTTTGTAGAATAGCCAACAAATATGCCTTCTTCACTTTTTGCATCTAGCTTACCATTCCTAAAATCTTTGAGAATACAACACTTGCTTTCAAATACCTCAAAATATTTTATGTTTGGTGAGTATCCATACCATATTTCAAAAGGTGTTGAATGAGTACCTTTCTTGACTTGTACATGGTTCAAGGTATAGATAGTTGTACTTATATCTTCTCTCTAGTAATTGAAAGCAACATTTGTTTCCATCCTGAATGTCCTAGCATAGTTCATTATAGATCTATTCCTCCTTTCAAGAATTCTATTTTTTGGAGGGGTCCTAGGGGCGGATGTATGTCTTTTGATTCCTTTATCATTACAAAACATCTCAAACTCATTTCATGAAAATTCTCCTCCTCTATCAAATCTACCATTTAAACATTTGGAAAGCATCATATTTCTATTTTAGAAACATAACTACCATCATTCTAGAGTAATCATCAATAAATAGCATAATGTACTTATCTCCTTTGTATCTTTTCACATTAATTGGTCCACACAAGTTACTATGAAAAATCTCTAATATTCCTTTAGAGGTATGAGTCTTACTCTTAAAACTTGACTTTGTCATTTTTCTTAACGAACATTGTTTGCAAATCATATTGTCAAGTTTCTTCAACTTTGGAAAACCTCTGACTCCTCTCATGTTACTAACACTAACCAAGTTATCAAAATTAACATGGCACGACCTCTTGTTCCATAGCCACACATCATCAAATTCTACAACTAAAAAACTAGCATCATCCATATCAAGCTAGAATAGATTACCTCTAGTTTGATCACTTTTTCCAATTAGTTTTCCATTAGTATCATATATATTAGTAATCATGTTTTCAAACTCAACCTTACAAAATAAACTATTCAATTGTCACACACTCAACAAATTAGAGTTAAGTCCTTCAACATAATAAGCATTGTTACATAAAATCTTTTTTGTGAGTTTGATAGAACCTTTTCCTTTTATCAGATAGGGTGCATCATTACCAAACCTTACACTATTTCCATCATAATAATTCAAGGTAATGAACTTACTTTTATCTCTAGTCATGTCATGTGAACATCCACTATCAATGATCCATTTTTCATTCTTGTTCACACAAAACACTAGTGTAGTTGCCTCATCCTTCATTGCAACATACACCACTTCATCATCATGATCATCAAATGCATCTTTCATTTCTTCTTCAGAAATCTATCAAGACTTCTTGCCTTTTTCTTTGTAATGTTTTTTGTCATCATCTCTTCTACTTTTGTACTTATCTCCACCTCTATAATTCTTCTTCTCTAGACATCTAGTAGCAATATGACCAACCTCATTGCAATTGAAACATATGATAGGTAACTGAGCTTTAAATTTGTCTTTTCTTCTATGAAATCTCCTTACTAATAGTGCTTCAAGTTGTTCTACATCTTCCTCATCTGCATCACTATCACTAGAAACTTTTTTTACTTTTTTCCTCTTCTTCTCATTAGGTTCCTTCAATGACAACTTGGCATTGAAAGTAGATTCAACATTGCAAAATATAAAATTTTCAAAATTAGATAGCTTAAAAGTAGTGAGCCTACCAACCATACCTTCAAGAGTTAGATTAGAACTTGGTACACATCACAATTCTTGTACAAAAAAAACTCTAATAGCATAAATGGGCAATAGTATTCTCAAAAAATTTCTTAGTGCAGTCTCATCATCTATCTTACTAGTAGATCACCTTATCGCATAAACAACATCTTTATCCTAGAGCAATATTGACCAACAATCTCACCTTCTTGCATTCACATATCATCAAACTTACCTCTAAGACTTTCAGATTTGACTCTTAGAACATTTGCATCACCTCCAAAGATGGTGTGTGGAGCATCCAACATCTTGTTTTCAATGTCACAACCCATGATATCATCAAACTTAGCATAACTTAGGGAAGAGGAAATATCCAATATTGCCTTGTTGTGTTCTTTCTTCTTTTTAAGATCTTGAGTAGTTAGGTCTCTAGTAAGATCAATGTGCTCTATGGAGACGGTAGATTGTGCATAATATTGAAGACCCCCAAGGTGTAGCTTCATCAAACTTTTCCAGGAAAAAAAGTTATCTCTATTAAGCTTAGGTATCCCTCCTTTTGACATTTTGATATTTTTCTTCTAGTATCCTCAAACTAGTCATCTTAAGCAGATGGCTCTGATACCAATTGTTGAAATTATTTAGAATAATGCAGGGGGGAGGGGGGGGGGGTTGTGAATCTATTATTCAAGGTCCATATGTCCAAATAAAAAATTACACAACTTAGTGAACCCATATCCATAAAACATATTCATCATGCATGCATCCATTAGATCATACAATCACGTAAACTTGTAGGTTACTGTCAAATCAATTTTGCAAAAATATAAGCATGAAACATAATAGATTCAATGACACATTTGAAACAATGATTTTATGTAGAAACCCAATTTGGAAAACACCACTAGTAACATGATACTAATTCTCACTCTTTTGAATTGATGCCTTATGAAAGGCCAGCCTTGTTAAAGGTTACAATGCACACTATTCAATGTGACCAAGTTAGGGGATTTCAATCACCCTGTTAGGAGTTACCCTTATCAGAGGATATTAGATCATTCGCTTGGAATGCCAATCACTTAAAGGATTTGAAAATGACTATTAGGTCAACCTTAAACTAAAGGATTTACCCTAGACTGATACAATGATAAGAGAGTAATAGTGAGGCTTGATCTAATAACAACTTACAAGTCACTTTGCATATTATAGATCTCTATTTCAATCCTCCTTTTTTCTTGGCTTTCACACACTTCATCTCTGGTAGCTTGTTCACCCTTCAAGCATCCATACCCTTGTGAATTGGATTAAAAAAATGTCCAAAGACCATATAGAATAAGATAACTATTATGTTACTCAAAATATTATCCTCGCTCTTTAATATTTTACCTAAATACATTAACTTTTCTTGGAACCTACTATGTAGATTGTTAAACTTGGAAGACTACATCTAGACCATGTATTGTAATCTCATCCAAATATTGCTTTCATAATTTTTTATGCTAGGTTCCACTACTTGGTTTTTTATTCTAAAGATTTGTGTCCTTGTTTCTTCCAATTATGACATTTACCTTCAAACTTAACTTTCTATTTACATTCACTTGCTCTATGACCATGCTTATTGCAACTATAACATTTTCTATTGAATTTTGCTTTACCCTTGCTCTAGCATTTATTTGATGTATGACCTATCTTATCATAATGATTGCAAGTATGCATTTGATTTTTCTAAGCTCCTTGTTGAGATGATTCACTTTCTTCTGTGTATTCTATTACAAATTTTCTTTTGTGTCTATACTAACTTTTTTCATTCAATCGATTCATTCTTTCTTAAGATTTCATCATTCTTTCATAGGTTTTCTTTTCAATGTTGAGATCATTCTACAGTCTTTTGTTCTCTGATCTTAGAGTCATAAGTTCTTCATTTGGATTGGTGATTTGATCAATGAACTCTACTCGTCAAAAGTATAGTTGTTGAATTTCATTATTTTTTTCTTCTATCTCTTATTTGGCTTTGTCCTTTTCTTCCATGACTTCACATAATCTCACTGATTCGATTTCTTGTTCTTGTTTTAGCTTTCTCACTTCTTCTTGAAGATTGGCATTCCTTTTCAATGGAGGCGCAACCCAAGACCAAAAGGAACACAACATTAAAAAGAAAATAATATTATTAGAATTGATCTGCAATTACATTTAGTACTCTAAAAAAGAATCTAAGACATGCCTTATGGGCTTATAATTGTTAGATTGTGGTGACTGATCAGGAAAGTACTGTACATACTTCATAAATAGTGGGGTTCGGGGCATCGCCCTGAATTTTTTTTTTTTTTTGGGAAGTAGCCGACATGGTAGCTGACATATTATGGCCGACATATGGCTGACATGTTATAACCCTAAAGTAGTTTAATACTTGTATAAAAAGGGCTTAGGGTTGGGTATTTTTATAGGTGGTGATACGAAATTGGTTCTTGCAGCGGTATTGAGCTGTAAGGGATTACAGATTGTAATCAGGTTGTAATCACTGGATTGTAATAAGATCAGACTTGCTGTTTGGTGGACGTAGCCTAGGGATTGGGTGAACCACATTAAATCTTGGTGCCTTGTGTTCATTTCTGTGTGTTCTATTATTTTTTGTTATTGGTTATATTTGCATGTATTTTTTATTTCTGTCTGTGGTTTATCCTAACAATAATGTTGTCTAAATCTAGAGAAAATCTTCCTCTAGTACCTTCTCCCAAACTCCACCAAGAACTGCCTTTACAATGCTGAAATGTTCTTAAAAAAATCCCAATTAGGTTTAGTTTTAGGAATACATTCTAGAATATTGCATTTGGCATCCAATACTGAAATAGAAGGCTCTAGAAATCATTTTAGTTGTCAGTGTAAAATTAGAAGTATCCAAAAATGGTAGTCCAACTTCTGGGAGGCACAACATTTGATCTGGGACTCTGATTGATGAACCATTTAAATTTTTGGAAAGCTATCCAAGCACTCTATAGCCCTATGGACTAGCTCCACTCATCCCCCATTTTTTGGGCCTATACAATGTCATTTAATGCCTCAAATCTATCTTTGAAGCACTCTTAGGAGGTCTCCAGGCAACTTAAAATTGCAATAACTTTCAAACCGTAAAGGCTTTTGACTTGATTCTTTTTTTTAGAGTGATTTAAATTATAGATATAATCATCCCTCCAACTTAAACATTTTGACTCATCATAATTATTGATTGATTACAAAAAAATATTTCTACATTGGCATGTAAACTAAGGTGCTCAAAAACTCTAACCCAAAAAACCAATGGTGGAACTATGAGAATTGGATTTTTTATTTGACCCAAATGGGTATCCAGAAATGGAAAAAAAATTTAAATAGAAACTAACACTAAGCACATTTTTGGGTGATACAAGATTGCCCTTACACCACTAGATGCTCCTACATCAGACATCTAAGTTAGTTGGAAAAGTGACCCTATCACTTTATATTTAGTAGAGGAAAATCCAAATGGGCAACCTCCATTGTGGATATCTAAGTTGAGTCTTATATTGGTTGTCCTTTGTGCTTCACTAAGTATTCTTCATACTACCTATTTTAGGTACTCTAGCCCACATGACTATCTAGAATTTCTTCAATTTGTTCCTCACAGAAGTAGGAATTGGACATGGCTCCAACATCAACCCCTCATCTGCACCATCATCATGATATTTTGTTAAGTCTATAATATTTAATATAGGAGAAATGTGAATCCCATCTAGAAACTCCACCTTATATGCATTTCCTGAGTCATGTTTCTTCAAAATTTTATAGGGCCAAATTTCTTCATCTTCAACTTGTTGTAGGTACCCACTGGAAATCATTCCTTCCTTAAGTATACCATAACTAGATCCCTTACTTGGAACTCCTTATGTCTCATATTTTGATATGACCTAGCCTTATACTATTGGTTCATTATGGTAATATGTGCATGTACCTCTTCATGTAGGTTCTTGACATGTTCAACAAATTCTTCTACATTGGCACTTGTCCTCTTCCCTTGCTCCATCTTCCTTAGCTCTTGTGAAGTCCTTGCACTACTCCCACACACCTTTGGAGTGATGATCTAAAAATACTCCTATTTACAAATATATTGTAAGTGAATTCTTCTTGTGGTAGAATCAAATCCAATCCCTTGGGCTTATCTCCTACTGAACATCTCCACAAATTGCTTAGACTTCTATTTACTACTTCTATTTATCCATCAATATGCGAATTAATGATGTGTAGAACTGAACTTCAATTCTATCCTTGACTTTTTCCTCAATGTCCTCCAAAAATACCCCACAAATTTAGTATCTCTATTAGAAACAATACTATTTGGGAGACCATGTAGCCTCACAACCTCTCTGAAAAACAAACCAACAATATGCACTACATCATGAGTCTTGTGGCATGGAATGAAATGTGCAATCTTGGAGAACCTATCAACCACCACAAATACTGAGTCATTACCCCATTGTATCCCTAGTAATCGAAGAAAAAAATCCATACATATGTCCTCCCAAGGCTTTGATGGAACAAGCAATGTCTGATAGAGTCCACTATTGTCACTAAATCCTTTGGTTGTTTGACATACTTGAAAATTTTGTACAAACATCTTCACATCTTGTGATAATTGAGGCCAAAAGTAATCTTCTCTAATAAAGAAAATGGTCTTATCCCAACCAAAGTGTCCTACCATCCCTCCACTAAGTTTCTCTTTGATCAAGTTCTCCCTCATAGAACTCCTTGGAATACATAATTGATTGCACTTGAACAACATACCATCCTAAGTCAAGTAATCTAGCCATCTGGTCCTATCTAGAGTAATAGGTTCTTTAAAAGCCTTCCATGCTTCTACAAAATTAGGATCCTTAGGGTAGAAATTCTTGAGTTCATTAAACCAAACCAATTCAACCTACATTATTGTCAGTAACAAGTATCTCCTACTTAATGCATCTGCAACCGTATTAAACCTTCCACTTCTATGTTTCGATATATATGTATAGCTTTGCATGAACTCCACCCATTTCAAATTTCTTTGATTTAATTTACCTTGGCTATTTAGGCACTACAATGCCTAGTGATCAGTATAGAAGACAATATATTTTGGCAACAAATAATGCCTCCATTTCTTTAAGGTTTGAACTATTGCATAGAACTCCTGATCATAAACATAATACTTCTTTTTTGCGTCATTCAATTTTTTACTAAAATAGGAAATAGGCTTACCATTCTTGGCTTAATATAGCCCCAATAACACTACCACTAGTATTGCAATCCACCTAGAATAGTTTATTGAAATCAAGAAGTGCCAACACAAGTTGCTTTGTTACCTTCTTCTTCAACAATTCAAAACTCCTTGCAACTCCTATAGTCCACTTAAACTCTTTTCTATTCCCCCTCATTTTTTTAGTTAGGGGTGCACATATGCTGCTGAAATTTCTAATAAAATTCTTGTAAAAACTAGCCAGACCATGGAATGACCTCATCTCGGTAGCAGACGTTGGAGTAGGCCATTGCAAAATGACCTTTACCTTATCTGGGTCCATTTTGAGGCCCTTAGCTGATACAAAAAACCCCAAATAGACTAACTCCTTTTTGAGAACACTACAATTCTTCAAATTAATAAGCAATTTATCTTCCCTTAACCTTTCAAGGACACTATGAATGTGCAATAAGTGTTCATCCAAAGAATTGCTGAAAAGTAAAATATCATCTAGATAGACAATAACAAATTTTCCCAAGAATTTATTTAGTACCTCATTCATAAGCCACATGAAAGTTCTCGGCATGTTGGCTAGTTCAAAGGGCATGACTAACCACTCATATAGACCCTTCTTGATCTTGAATGAAGTATTCCACTCCTCTCCCTCTTATATCTATATCTAATGATAGCCACTCTTGAGATCTATCTTTGTGAATTACTGAACACCACTTAAATAGTCCATAAGATCATCCATTCTTGGAAAAGAGAACTGATACTTGATGGTTATTCTATTTATAGCCTAAGAGTTTGTACACATCCTCCATTGTCCATCCTTCTTTGGTGCTACGAATACAAGTATTGCACATGGACTAAGGCTCTCTTGAATCAAACCTTTCCTCAACAGTGCCTAAACTTGTCTATTTAGCTCCTTGGTTTTAGTAGGAGTCATCCTATGAGCAGCCTTGTTAGGAAAACTAGCTCCAAGGATTAAATCTATTTGATGCTTGATTTTCCTTACTTTTGGCAACCCTTCTAGAACATTATTAGAGATGACATCTCCACACTCACTTAACAAACCTAAAAATTCAAGTGGAATTTCACTACTACCTTCCTTATTTTCTTCTACAAATCAAAGCATAACACATACACTGATGTTTCATGACATCCAAAAAATTTCCTCCATCAACAAGATATACCCTAGCACTACTGTATACCTTTTCACCTTCCTTTATCAAGGGCTTCAGTTTGTGGCAAACTCCATTCTTTATTAGAGAGTACATTTTTGAATGACCATCACGTACAACATGTCTATCAAACTGCAATCACCTTCCCAATAATAAATGAGAGACATCCATTGGAATGATGTCACAAATAACCTCATCATGGTACCTCCCAATCTTGAACTTTACCAAACATTGTTCACTATCTAGGACCTTATGATCATCCTTCACCCATGAAATTTGATATTGTTCCAGAGATGTTTCTCCCTCTTTAGATTTAGCTTTGAGACCATCTCCTTAGACACCAAGTTGTTAGTGGTCCCACCATCAACAATCACATCACAACATTTACCCTCACACTTGCACTTGATAAGAAACAAACTCCTCCTTTGTCTAGGTTTAGTCTTACCACTTAGTAAGACCTTTTCATTAACTATAACCTCTCCTCTTTCTACATCCTTTGAATGTAATGATTGTGCATCATCATCCACATGAGCAACCCTTGCTTGACCATTAGCTCTCCTATCTATCCTTCCTTGGTGGTGAGGGCATTCAAAGGCATGATGACCTTTTTCATTGTAGTGAAAATAGGTACTACAGAAGCCTCCTCTTCCTAGACCTTGTCCATGTCCTCTACCTCTTCCTCTCTGATCTCCAATTTTTTTATCACAAGAGCTATTGAAACCCTCATTCCTTTGATTTTGGCTACTACCCATGTCTTCTTTTTTCTTATGGTTCTCATTTTGGCCTCCAAATGACCTATCACTACCCCTTCCTCCTTGATTGCACCCTCTTTTCCTTCCATCAAACTTTTTGTTTAGCTTCTTCTCAACTCATAGGGAAAATTGGTCTGCCTCTTCAATGGTAGTCATTCTAACCAAAATTAACTCCTCCTGAATGCTAAGTCTTAATCCACTAAGGTAACGGGAAACCTTCTCCTCATTTGCTTCTACATGCCTTGCCCTAATAAGGACTTGGTAAAATTCCTCTTTATATTCTTGCACATATATTCCTACTTTCTTTAATCCTTGCATTTTCTTGAACAAATCAAGCTCCTAATCAATAGGAATGCATAATTTCTTTAGTTTGTCCACCATGTAATCCCATCTTGTAATTTTCTCCTTTTCTCTTCTATTTCTTTCTAGCTAAATCTCTTGCAACCAAATTTTGTCATGGCCTTTCATTTCAGCCTTCACAAACTTAACCCTATCAGGGTCCCCAATATCATCATACTCAAAATATTCCTCTAGTTCATTGATCTAGTTGATCAACTCATCCGAGTTTAGATTTCCTAAAAGTATGCGAACATCAATTTTAGGTCTTTTTCCAAGCTCATCAATAGTCCTAAAAAGCCTCTCCTCTACCTAGTTTATGACTTCTCCACCTCCTTCCTCTTCCTACCCATTCATCACCTATGGCAACATTCATCCCTCTTTAGATCTCCTCCTATAATGCCTGAACTAATCTCTAGAGGGCTCTAACCTTAGGAGTAACAACTCCAACCCTTCCACAATGCTCCCTTCATCGAGGTATCTTCCATTGTATCAAAACACACAACCACATAGTCCTAGTTCAAACTATCTCATAGTCAGCACTCTATCTACACTCTTAGGAAAACATGCTCTAATACCACTGATGAACGCATAACTCAAGACCAAAAGGAACACAATAGGAAATTGAAATATTATTATCAGAATTAATCTACTATTACATTTAGTACTCAAAAAATAAACTCTAAGGCATGGCCTATGGACTTACAATGTTGTTTGAATTTAGAGAAAATCTTCCTCCAGTACCTTCTCCCAAACTCCACCAAGGATTGCCTTTACAATGCTAGAAATGTTCTTAAATAAACCTCAATTAGGTTTAGGGTTAGGAATTCATTCTACAATATGCAATTTGGCATCCAACATCAAAATAAAAGGTTCTAGAAATCATGTTAGAAGTTGATGTAAAATTAGAAAAATCCAGAAATGGTAGTCTAACTTTCGGGAGGCATAAGTTTTGATCTGGGATTCCAATTGATGAACTGTTTACATTTCCAAAAATCTCTCCAAGCACTCTATAGGCCAATGGACCAGCTCCAATTTTCCCCCATTTATAGGGCTAGTATGAGGTTTCTTAGCACCTTAAATCTAACTTCAAAGTCCTCTAAGGAGGTCTCTAGGCAGCTTACAACTACAATGACTTTCAAAATGTAAAGCCTTTTGACCTGAATCTTTCTTCTAGAGTGCTTTAAATTATAAATATAATCATCTCTTAAACTTACACCTTCTAACTCATCATAATTATGGCTCAATTACCAAATGACTCATTTTCTACATTGGCATGTAACCCAAGGTGCTCAAAAAATCTAACCCAAAAAATTGATAGTGGAACTATGAGAGTTGGAATCTTTATTTGACCCAAATGGGTATCTAGAAATGAAAAACCTTTAAATAGAACCTAATACTAAGCATATTTTTGGTAGATATAGGATTTCCCTTACACCATTGCATGCTACTGCATCATTTTCTAATAGATATTTGATTGCTTCATTAGCTTCATTCTTTTAGGATATATACCTTCAATTCTTTCTTCAGTGTAGAGATTATCATTCATTTGTATTTCTAGATCTTTCCTTCTTTTCAATGATTGAGAGAGTTTCTTAATTTCTTTCTTTAGTTTTCCAATGGCCAATTCAAAATCCAACTTTTCATTGTCAATAGCCTTACCTAGCTTGTATACCTCCATTGCCTCTAATCTTTTCACAAGCTATTAAACTTCTGATGTGAGAACATGAATAGCCCTGATACCAATTATTGTAAATGTAAGGTTACTAATAGGGGAAGGGTGAATTAGGAACCAATAAAACTTTGATCTTTCTTCACTAATTAATCCTTCATATAATATTCTAATCTAATTGCATGCATGAAAGAACGAAAGAAAATAAACATTCATAACACTTTGACACAAGATATGGTGACCCAAAAACCTTCCAATTAAAAAGTAAAACTATGGTGGGGATGATACCCACAAGCTTTAGTACTACACTATAAATTCAACCTAGTAAGGACTACAATTGACCACTTCTAGTGATCTATCTTGTTAGGAGAAATAAGGACTATGAGGTCGACCTTGAAAAAGAATTTACAAACATAAAATGAAGTATGCACTCAATTAGGAGATTTACTAAAGACTATTAATTCTACCTTGTTAAAGGATTTCGCTGATGCACTTATTAAGATGAACCAATATCTGATCTTTGATTTGCAACTCTAATTTGCTAGTTGATACTCCTTGTGTTACAATGATTAGTTGACTATGATAGATAATACTTTTTTTTCCCTTCTACTGCTTGTAGCATTCTTTAATTCACACTTCTTCTCATCATAACCTTTTCACATATATTCTTGGATATTATAAATTACATTACATATATACCAATCAAAATTATAACTTATTAGAGTCAACTACAATACCAATTTCATCATAATCACAAAGTTATCCCAACTATTGCAACTCTTGGTTCTGGAGACAAACTCGGTGATGTTCTAATACATAAAAATCATTGTTAATGCTTGAAAATCTTTGGCACTTGGTTGAACTTCAAGCTTGGTCCATTCTAATCACTTCCAAGTAGCTTGAACTTAGTCAACACTATATGACTTGGTGAACTCTTTGAAACTTGGTAGCAACTGGATCACTTTTGTTGACACTACATGACTCAATCCACACTAGATCCACTTTTTTAGCCCTGTGAGCTCGATAGACACTATTAGAATTGGTTAACACTGCAAAGCTCAATTAACACTATTATCTTCTTCACTTCCATTGAATGGCTTAGCAACCTCTACTACAATTAGTTTGCACTGAAATTTATCTTTGAAACTTGGTAAACATTGTGTAGCTTGGTAAATAAGGAAAAGTAACTTAGATGCTCGATAGATACTATGTTTTGATTACTTAGCTCAAGCACAACTAAATCACTTGGTTAACACTACAACTGAATGGTACAATTGGTAGCAACTATAGATCTTGGTAGCAATGTAACCAATTGACTAAGTGTTGAGTCACTAATAGACAAATTGACCTTTATGTCAATATTACTTTCTTGGAATTGAAGTGAATTAAAATGAAAAGGGTATATTGATCTCATAATCTAAGTATGCAAATGATATTTTGAAGAAGTATAATATGTTAAAATGTAAATCAGTGCCAACACCAATTGTCATCGGTTTGAAGATAAGCCAAGATGAAAAGTGATCTAATGTAAATGCATCCTTTTATAAGAAACTTGTTGGGAGCCTTATGTATTTAAGAACTACAAGGTCAGATATAATGTTTGGAGTTAGTCTCATTTCAAGATTCATGAATTCTAAAAAAATTTCTCATCGACAAGAAAGAAAAATAATTTTTCAAAAATGTGAGTGGAGCAAGAAATTATGGAATATTTTATTCAAGATCAAATAATTTCAAGATAATAGGATACACTGATAGTGATTGTACAAGATATATTAATAATAGGAAAAGTACTTTAGGTTATTATTTCATTTTGGATTAGGTGTAGTATCATGGGCCTTAAAGAAACATCCAATTTTCACTCTTTCATCAACTGAAGCAGAATACATAGAAGCCACAAATGCACCATGTCAAGTGATTTGGATGAGAAGAGTGATGAAAGAGATGAAATGAGAATGAGAAGATGCATCAAACATATATTGTGATAATAATTCATCCATAGCATTATCAAAGAATCTAGTTTTTCACAAAGGAAGCAAAAACATTGACACAATGTATCATTTGATAAGGAAGCACATAAAAAATGATGAAATTATTTTGAAACTTTGCAGATTAGAGGATCAATATGCTAACATCTTTACCAAACCATTGGGGCAATAAATTATTATGCATAAAATAAATTAATAGGGAATGATAGACAATAATTATGATTAAGAGGGTGTATTAAATTTAATCTCACCTACCCCAAACACTCTCCATAGACTTCATTCTTTCTTCTCGCCATTTTCTATCAAATCGTTTTGTCTAAAAAAGTTCTATATTAAAATATATATATTACTATAATATTTTCTAGAAGTTACTTCTATGCTGAATATGAAACCCTTTTTAAATGCCTTTAATGTTTTTGAACCTCATCTTTTGTCCAATAGATATAGTGAGAAAGTAAGTTTTTTGAGTGGTGTGTGAAGAAAACTCTAAAATAGGATTTTTTTTTTGCAATAGCAAGGAGAGTAGTCTAGAAATATAGAGATGAAGCAATATTTGAAAAATAGTATTTTTTAATGCTTTGGGCTGGTGTTTTTATCTAATAAGATTATTGCAAATATCTAGTATATATTAAAAACTTGTCTTTAATCTCTATTATTTTATTAGTGTTTATTCTCCTATGCCTCTTTCTATCAAACTAGGGGTGCTTTATCTGGACAATGACAACTTTATAGGTGTGATTCCAATTTCCATTTCAAACCATACTCTTCTTGAAGAGTTCCAATTATCATATAATCATTTGACTGGAAGCATACCTTCTAAACTTGGCTTCTTTCCAAATTGGAGACATGGATAACTTTAAGAAACCCCACTTTGCAAAAAAATTATAAAATTTTGGTGAATCAAACAATAGTTTAGGGGAAAATATTTAATTTCTATTGGAATTTTTTTTTAAAGTAGAAAAATATTTAATTTTATTGACAATTTTTTTTTCAATCATATGAAAATTTTATAAAAACCTACCCAATCTTTTATTATTGATGAAAATCACAAATATAAGCACAGATACCTAGAAACTATTTTATTATTATTATTATTATTATTATTATTATATGGATCCTAATTAATTATTAAACTTTAAGGTTAAATTTAGCCCACTTTTATTGTTAATGGCTCCACGAAGATCATGCACTCTACTGCCACCACTCTTTATTTCCTACAAATAAACAAGGATGAGAAGGATCTAGTGAAGGAAAGTAGAGCCACTCACTCCATTTACAAATTTCTCATAGAAGATAGGCTCAAAGTGCTCATTGATAAACCTATCAAAGAGGAAGGGGTGGACATAAACAAGGAAGAGCCCGAGGAGAAGATGAATCAGCAAACTAGAAAAAAAGTGAACAATTAGCCTTGGTTCTCTCTCTTTTTTTTAATATTTTGGTCCTTGGTGAATTTTGTGCCCTACTACTTTTTTTATGTATGTATATGATCAAGTAATAGACTAATAGTAATAATAATTCTTCTTGCTATTGGTATGTTTTTCGTTTTGATATGCTTGTTAGGAATAGGGCTAATGATAAGAACTGCTCTAGTTTGGATCTTTTTTGTATTTGTTTCTTGAAGTATAAAAATGGTATTGGTTAGATAGGTGGGAGGTAACCTCAAATATTTTTTGTTAGCCCTTTTGTGCTCTAAGGTCGGCCCCCCATTTTTTGGCTACTATCTAATATTTCAAAAATATTTTCCTCCAAATTAATCATATCACTAAGGGGGAAACTTCAATCAAATCTATTTTGGACAAAGGTGATAAACGATAAAAAGTTTCATGAAAAGTCTTTGAAATAGAGACACATGCTAATTATATAGACTTAATCTTTAACCTAACTTAATGTTTAACCAAATATTGGTTAATATGACCATTGATTAATACAATCCTTGGAAATTGTAGGCATTATCACACAAAAAGATTAGATTCCATTAGAAAAGTCATCACTAAACTAAAAATACTTATGGAAAGATAAGAACATTCTTAATAAACCCTTTTCATTTCATCAAATTTTGGTGAAGAAAAAGTCATCAGCTACAAGTTTGAAGTAAGAAACACAAAAGAATAGGCCAAAACCACATTTTCATGACATTTTTTATGTTGATCATATAGGGTTGGTATCAAAAGATATAGTAGGCCATATAAAGGTATTAATTATTTTCATTTAGTATCATGATGGGTGGGGAAAAAATTGGAGTAAATTTTAAAATACTTTTATGCATTTTAGGACTATAGATTTTTTAGATCACCACTTTTTGGCATGCCATGATCTTGTACATACCCATAGCTTTATTTTGGTG
This sequence comes from Cupressus sempervirens, assembly GCA_028749045.1. Taxonomy (NCBI): domain Eukaryota; kingdom Viridiplantae; phylum Streptophyta; class Pinopsida; order Cupressales; family Cupressaceae; genus Cupressus; species Cupressus sempervirens. Next base: position 295,321,770 of record CM053786.1, on the reverse strand, counting down.
TTAGCCTCTAATCAAATTAAGGGAAACATACTAGGTGACACTGGAAACCTCACAAAATAATTAATAGTAGATTAATCTGATAATCACTTGAATGGCTCCATTCTGTTACCTCTTAGTCAGCTTCCAAATCTTCAAGGGTTTTTTTTGAATAGAAATAATTAATTTAAGTGGTAGAATTCGACAAATCTTTGGTCATGTAAAATAACTTGTGGTATTGTGATTAAGTGAAAACACAATTCCAAGCCAAAACCCATAAAGTCATGATGATCTTTAAAACTTGAGATGCCTTGTTCTTCATCACAATTAATTATCTTGGAAACTTCATGCAAGTCTAGGGAGATGTATCAATTTGGAATTGGTGGACTTACACCATAATAGATTAGAGGGAAATATAACTCTTGAATGGTAAATATTGTAAATCTCCAATTTTCTTTCAATATTTCTAACAATCTTTTGCAAGGTTTTATTTTAGCAATGAGTAAAATGGTAATGGTCCAAGCTATAATTTTTCTATGATCAACTTATCAGGAGAGATTCTAGCTGCTCTATCAAGTTGCAAAAACTTACAGTTGTTGAATATTTCATGGAATTCATTTGATGGTCCAATGCCAACATCACTCACAAGTCAAAAGAATATAGAGACTATCTTCTCAAGAAACAATTTATCAAGCACAATTCCAATTACTCTCCAAGAAATGAAGATGGTTCAATATATCAATCTTTCTTTAAACAAATTGATAGGGGAAGTTCCAAAGAAATTTTTTTTTGCACAAATTGACCAGTCAACATTTTTTGGAAAAGTTGGTCTATGTGGTAGTTGGAATAAAATACAACCATTTTGAGCCAAAACACAACGAGTTTTTGGCCTCATAAAAGGTGATCATACTATTTGTTATTGGCATATAACTTTTTGTAATATCTTCTATATTGTTTATTATTTTCTATAGGAGGAATATAAATCAAAATATTGCAAACCTCAATATTCATCCTAAGAGGATTTCATATGAAGAACTTGTAGATGCAACCAGTGGGTTTACTCAAACCAATCTAGTAGGAGCAGGTAACTTCAGATTTTTTTATAGAGGAATTCGTAGTGATGGTATAAATATTGTCATCAAAGTTCTCATTTAATAGGATAAAGGGATCTATATTCTTAATTATCACCAATGGGTCAAGCAAACAAGAAGACCATTGTTTCTACATCTAAGGGTCATCCTTTCTAAGTAAGTATTTAGTAGTCAATTTTCATAATACTAATGATAGAAATTCTCTCAAATCTCTCTCTTGAAAATCTTATCAATAATAACATCCAAGGTTTTGGATGGGTGTTTCTAAACCTACTAGGTAGCTCAATTAAAGATAAATGTGAATGTTCACAAGGAGGCCTTTGTTGGTATCCACCAATTGCACACAACTTTGTTGAAACGTAACCACAAAACCAATATTTTTTTGTTTACTTTTCTATTTTATGATTATTGCAATTTCTAATCAATGCAACTGTATGAGTTCCTATTTTAAGATTTATTTTGAAAAGAAAATAATGAAGATAGAGTAATGAGAGATTAAATAAAATTACTTAAGGGGAAATTCCTAATGGACATAAGCCAAAATAAAAACACATCTATGAGTTAAATTATCAAAAGTATCTGGTAGGAAACTAATGGAATTAGGATTAGTGCTTGCTCAAATCCACTGATTCAATCGTCAATGTAAATTTCAATAAAAAACAAAACATGATTCAATTTTCATTAAATCATAAGGCCATGAAATGTGCACTCACAAAAGACAAAATGCTATGTAAGAACAACAATGATCTTTTCTCCAATTCATCACAACAATAGAATTTATTAACATAGGCAAGAACCAAAATTAAAAGATCACACAATTATAACATTTAAAAGAAATAAAACCATTAGGTCAATTATTATTCATGAAAATGAATTCACAAAAAACAACACACTCCAGCAAGACTTACTACACCGAGAACATGAGGACCAATAACATTTATTATTGCATCAAAATATAAACCTAGAATACATATTACATCTATGTATTTAAAGAAACTCCTCCTTTTGTGTTAGTATTGAGATCTCTTCATTAGCAAACAATATGCTAAAACTAATTAAATAAATATTGACTCTCTAAATGGTGCTAAGTAGGTTCTCACCATTGATTGTATTAATTAATGGGTGCCTTTACATGACTTAAAAAAATAAAAGAAGAAGAAGATAAGAAGAGAAAAGCTATGAGATGATCTAAGAGGTACTATGACTTCTAAAAATGCAGCTTGGCCTTCTATAGGTATTTCTAGGAGTTGAGTTGTCATAAAAATGTGTTTTTGATGCAAGGAATGGTAAAAAATAGCAACCGATAGTTAACTATTGATGCACCTCTGGATTTAGAAAACCTCTAAAAAAGAGAACCTTTTAAAATGCACCTTTTAAAGTGCACCTTGATGATAGAATAAAAAATATCAAACTTTTGGCTAAGTGTCAAAATTGGATTTCTAGCATTTGAGTTTTCTTCCCCTTTAAACCAAAATGATGTATGAATGATTTCTTTTGAACTTTTCAATTATCTCCATGATCTCCTTAGCTTCTAGTAAGTCTAATGAGTTGTACTTATTGCATACCACCTAGCGATAGTTTATTATTTCTATCCTTATATCCATAAAGTCTTCTAGCTTGGAATCTAACTCTAACACTGCTTCTTCTATTTTGAAAAATTGTCTAACATTATTTTAGTTGAAGCAACTTAAAATAATGATTTTAAATATTGAACTACTTCTTGTACCAAAGAAATTTGATTCCTGGACTCATCCTCAAAACCTCTAGGCTAGCGATATTATAATATTTGTCCTCTTTCAAAAATTTCCTTGGAGCATTATTTCTCATCTCTTGTATATCTTCATACAATTCTTCTATGAATTTATTCCTTGTGAACACTTTCTCAATCCAATCATCTAGTTTATCTAATTCCTCAACAATATATATCTCCACCAACATTCTGTACCTTTTCCCCTTTAATGTATTTCAATGCTTGTAAATCATTGGCCTAAGCACATACCTCATCCATCAACCCACAATATTGATTTACAATTGTAACCAATACTATGTAGAAGATTCAAATTAACTTCTATTATTTGCACCCTTGTGTCTTCAAAACTGTGACACTACCTTTTGCAAGTGTCCAAAAATGAATCTATTTCTCTTAAGGCTTGACTCACCTCTTTTCTCCCTAATGCTGCCCCTAAACCAATTTCTCAATCTTTAGGATCTATTGGACCAACTATCTCATTCAATTATCCTCTTAGTAGCTCATTCAACTTTCTCAAAACCAAAAGATCTAATTCACCTATGTCTAGGTGTGAGAACACTTGTTGAAGGCCCATAGTGATCAAATTTTTTGTTGTATCTACTGTGGAATTTCCCAATACCATCTCCTTCATTTGGTAGCATTTAGTAGTCAACTCTTTTGTATTTTCATGAGGAGGTGGAATAGAAATATGTGCTAAAAGGACTAATTTTGATTCTTCATTATAAAAGTGTGTCTTTTCATCACCATTAGGTGGATCAACTTTCTTAATTTCTTTTATTATCTCTATCATACCCTCTTCTTCAGTAAGCTCTACTTGTCTTCTTTGTCTAAATAAGACCTCATTTTGCAACCACAATGAAGCGGTTCATATGTGCAAGATATATTGTGCCAAACAAGTTGCTTCCAATGCTAGTTATTTCCCTTTATCGCTTCTCTCTAGAGTTTTCTCATGTTGAGGAAGCACTTTGGATTGGGCTTCTATATCAACATGAGCTAGTAAGCGAGTCTTTATCCTAGGAGGATCTTGCTTCCTATCTTCATCAAATTTTACTTCCTCTAATACTTCATCAACATGTAATTGAAAATATTATCCTTCCTCTAAGGTCCAACTCTCAGGTTTGACTATCAGAGGACATAAGGCAATAGATTGTTGGTCCAATTAGAGAGGAACTAATAAAAAATCTTGTTGTGGTGGAGGAGGAATACCAAGAAGCTCTTGTGATAAATGAGGTAATTGATTCCAATCTTCTCCCAATGGCTCATTTTGAGGAGTATCCTATATCTTGTATCCTACCATTTTAGATCCCATAGGCATGCAATCAAAATTTGAGATGTCAAAAACATTAGTCCCTTTGCCTTCCATTTCTTCAATCCATTTTTTTAATTCCTCTTTTGGGGTGTAAATGCAGATAGGCTCTTGAGGAATATAAGGTGTTTTTTGAGTCAAACTCCTTCTTCATTCTTCTTCTACTACTTTGGTCGAATGGGTTCTTTTGTTCAAGGGAACATATTCTATTTTCTATCCTTCTTCCTCATCTTCTAGCTCGGGGATAGTTTTGGGTACCTAAGGGGATGGAGTGTTCTTCTTCTTCAACCTCCTCTTCTTTTCTCCTACCACCTTCATATTATTGTTGACCCTCTTTAGTATTGGATGGGTGGCTTTTGCTCTATGGTTTTTAGGTGTCAGTATTTCCTCTTCTATTGGTTGAGCCTCTTCCTATTTAGGTTTAGCTTCTTGTACTTGGTCAATTGGCTCTTCATGCACCTCTTCCTCTTTATCCCTCACCTGAGTGATCCTTTTTCTCTTCTAGCTCTTTACTCCTTTTGTCTCAAAGTACTCTACCTCCCACTCATGTTTATGTATCATTTTTGGCCTTACTTGTGACTTTGCAAGGTAGGTAGGTATAGCAATTTTTTTTCCCTTTCCCTTCTTGGGTCGAGTTGTGACCTGAAGAGTTGGGACTTAAGGAACTAGGTCCATAGGAAAAGGATTTATAATCTATTCCCTTTTTGATTCAACAATATGTTGAGCCCAATGATTACTATCATCATTTTCCTCTCGTCCAATTTCTACATTCATAATGGGCTTCTTCTATATATTTCCCCTATTGTATAAGGGATCAACCACTTCACGTTCCATGCCTTTAGATTTATCTCCATGTTAAGTATTTTTTTTTAAAAATTGTAGACTCTTTCTACAATAGTCTCTAGTTAAGACATCCTAGTCATCTATGGAATTCATCCAATGATCTTCTAGTGCCACCCCAAGGAAAAATTTATTGTGCACCAAATGTTACTTTATTCTAATATTGTCAAAATATGGGAAAGGGTATTAACAATCCTAGAGAGGATATTGATCCCATTCTAAATCAAAGTTAACAATGTCTTCCTTCTATTTAAATTCAAAAGGCTCAGCTATGATGGACTAGACCCAATTATTCTTGTGTTTTCTATCTAATGGGTATCATGGGAACTTCTTCAAGAACAAGAGAGCACTAGCCAGACTAGATATAAGTAAATATCTTGAATTAGATGTAATAAGCTTCGATATATGTTATTTGTATTTTTTCTTCTACTAATATTCTTTTAGCATAATCTCCTTTGATGAACTGAATGATGGAAAATATTAATCCATCATTGATGACCCTCTATTTAGAAATCTCTAAGGAGAGTTTGTTCCTCACTAGTTGGGGATAAACTACATATGGCCAAGCATTTACATAATGCATGCTTCCTTTCCTATACAACCTTGGGTAATCTATGGGTCTTGCTACTAGAAGATACACCTTGTGGGAGGTCATATAAAAGTGAGGGTATTTTTTATCTAAAATTAACTACTCATCCAAATTATCACCAAGTATAGTAGCTCAATCAGTTGGAATCTTCCCAGTTTTAATGGTTTCTATGAAATGCACCATCCATATTCCTAGATGACCAGTTGCGAGAAGGCCCATGAATCTACTTAGAAGAACTATAGAGTAGTCAATTTCATCTATGATATCACCTTGGGTCATGTCAACATTTTGAGTTCTCCTACCCATTTATGATTTGGCAATCAGGTACTTCCCTTGTACCAACTCCTTTGCTTCTAGCTTATTCTCTTTGTACCATCTATTTGTGTCATTAGAGATAATCTATAGGTACTAATCTACCCATGGTAGATTGAAGACCTTCTGAATGATCTAGGGTTTTATATCTAAGGCTATTTCTCTAGCTACACTCTTGACAACTTTCTCTTCTAACACATAATGATGTACAATAGTAATGATTGAACTGACACTAGATGAGAAGCAACATTTACCAAACCACTTTAGATCAATGCTGACACCATGGATAACCTCTCTCTAGGCTTCTTATACAATAAGAGAAAAGTGTTCTAGTCAATATGTCCCAGCTTCGTACCTTAGATCTCAGAATGCTTATCTCCAAATTGATATTTCTTTGACACTCAAATTCCATTATATCTTGTTTTGATGCAGATGATATTAGATTCCATTATATCTTCATGGAAATGAAGGGTGAAGACGATTCCATTATATCTTCATAAAAGAAAAATGTTAGTATCATTGATAGCAGAAAACAAAGACAACCCCAAAACATGACTTTGATTGAAAGAACATTGACAAAAATAGAATAAATTGATTACAATCCCCTAATTATGCCCAAAATCCACACATTCACTCCTGCACATGTGTACATATGTGTGCCTTATCAAGAATTAACTCCAAGTAAATTTAAAGTTCATAGTTGCACACTTAGTGCACTTGCACATTTATGCAACTTTGTAATTGACTTATGTAGTTTAAAGCCATTTTTGTGGGATGCTATTGTTGTTAACCACACCTTGTGCACCTACTTGGATTACAAACATCTATGCATCATCAACAATTTTCTTTCACCCTTGAAGGGTTGAGATCTATAGTTGTGCATGTACGGAGAAGTGGAGGCATCAGAGGTGTGAAGGTACAACATTTGTGGAGAAGCTAAGTGATAAAGTGACTTGATGAAAAGGAGGGTTGTTGAATATTCATAGGCCTAGCTCATTATGGTGTCCACCTCCAAGGGTGCACACATACACATGTGTGCATTCTCAACTAGAAGTGATTGCAAGGTGCACTAGTGCGAAACTGTACACTTTTTTCACTCTGAGTTAAAATGAGTCTACCTAATCCTCTCATATTTCTCATGACTACTTGACCAAGTATAGGGGACTAACCTAGACTCAAAGGAAATTCCTAATCAATTGAGCCACAGGACTGGTCTTAAAAGCCTGGATCTTTAATTCAAAAAATGGGGATCCCCATCTTGGGACTCAAAATGGGGAATGCGTTGTGAGAATGCAATAGTACCTAAGGGTACAAATACTTTGGAGATGAAACTCCTTACTAAGAAGACAATGTTATGGCACCAAGTACTTGGTCCCATTTGTCAGAAGAGTCTTAGAATCCTAAACTATAGTGGGTATATCCACCAAGTTGTGGTACCAAAAGGGGGTCTAAGATGTCACCTATTTTTTCTAAAATAAGTAATTTCTACACTTCAATGAGCTTTTGAAGATAATTAAACTCAAAATTTTAGAAGTCATAGTCCTCTAAATCTAGTTTCTAAACTACTATTTTAAAAAAAATTGGTGGTGTTTAAGCCTCTCAAAAAAGGGGCCACAAAGAGTGGTACTAAAATTTAGTAAATATATAACAAGGTGACAACTATGACTGCCCTGCCCCCCCGCCCCCCAAAAAAAATAAAAAATTCTAACTATTTTTTGAAGTTCTTTAATCACTCTAGTGTGAAGTTATCTAATACCATGTAGTTTATCCCATTTTTTTGCATCATTTTTCAATGTGACTTTTTTATGAATTTTGTAAGTGGGCACATCTTAAAGTTGTGAAATATCTTTGTGCACCCTTTAGATATCAATTAGAACTAATCAAAAAATAAATTAAGTGTGTACAATGAGGTCAAGTTTTTTGAAAACTAACTTGTTACAAGTTCTGACCAATGACCTAAAATATAACCCACAAATACCACCAAACCGTTTTGCTAGATCTCCAAGGTAAATCAAAGCCTTAGGTTTGGTGAAAATGCATTTTAAAAGTGTGATCACTCAATAGTGTGATTACACAATAGAGTGCTTACTAATATGTAGTTGATTGTGTAGTACAAACACACTATAAAGAGATTGCACTACTTAAATATAATAGATTATGTAGTGCCTACACACTATAGAGAGATCATAGTAGTAAAATAAAGTGTCTTTTGACGGTTTGTGTTTTTTGAGGGGTTAAAATTGATTTTTATATGTCTAAATGGGTCATAAGGGGTCCTAATTGACCATACAATGTCATAGAATCACTTACATAACATTAGGACTGATTAAGATAGATTATAACCCCTTAGTGTGCATCATATGTCCATTTAGGTGGTTTAAGGGGTATTAATAAGTTATAATTGGTCACAATTCATATTAAGGGTTCTTAATAATTGTAATTGATCATTGTACTAGTTATGACCCCTTTTCTTTCATTCTATGATAACATATGTCCCTAGGGGTCCTAGGATGCCTAGGTACATATTCTATATGTTCTAATTAGTCAAAAGGGATATTAGAGAACTTTAGGACCACTTTTGACCCATTTCATGACAACATACATCACTATAGGTTATAGGACCCCAAGGAAACCATATTTTGTCATGAAAGGGCTCATAGGGAACCCTATGACCCATTTTGACCCATTTTATGATAACATATGTCCCTAAGGGTCGTACGACCCCTAAGGACACACACACAGATATATATATATATATATACATATATATATATGTATATATATATATGTATATATATATATATGTATATATATATATATATGTATATATATATATATGTATATATATATATGTATATATATATATATATGTATATATATATATATGTATATATATATATGTATATATATATATATGTATATATATATTTTTTTATATATATAAATATATACATATATATTTATATATATATATAAATACACACACACACACACACACACACACACACACACACACACACATATACATATATATGTGTATATATATATATTTATATATAGATATATAGATATATATAGACATATATTATCATAGAATTAGTCAAAATGGGCCATAAGGTAACCTATCACCCCTTTTGACCCATTCTATAACAACATATGAACTCTTAGGGGTCTTATGACCCCTTGGGACATATGTTATCATAGAATGGGTCAAAATGGGTCATAGGGTACCCTATGACCCCTTTCAGCCATTTCATGACAAAATATGGTTTCCTTGGGGTCTTATAACCCATAGGGATGTATGTTGTCATGAAATGGGTTGAAAGTGCCCGTAAAGTTCTATATATATATATATATATATATATATATATATTCTAATCATTTGAAAGGAGTCATACTATCCCATATGGTTCATTTGGACCCATTATATGATAACGTATGTGCCTAGAAGTTGTAGTACCCCTAGGAGTTCATATATTATCATGAAATGGGTCAAAATGGGTTATAGGGTAACTTATGACCCCTTTTAACCCATTATATGATAACATATGTCTCTAAGGATCGTATGACTCCTAGGATTTAATATATTGTCATGAAATGGTTGTAAAATAGCCATAGGGTACCCTATGACCAATTTCAAACCATTATACAATAACATATGTACCTAGCAGTTGTAGGACCCATAAGGAAATTCTATATATATTATGATTATTTGAAAGGGGTCATAGGATACCCTATAACCTATTTCAATCCAACGTATGATAATATATGTCTGTAGCAATTATAAGACCCCTAGAAGTTCATTTAATGGCATGAAATGGGTTCAAAGGGTTCATAGGGTACCCTATGACCCCTTTCAACCCATTATATGATAACATGTGTCCCTAGTAGTTTTAGGACCCCTAAGGACATATTATATATATTTTAATCAGTCAAAAGGGGTTATAGGATACCCTATGACCCATTTTGAACTATTATACAGTAATATATGTTTGTAGCAGTTGTAGGACACCTAGGAGTTCATATGTCATCATGAAATGACTATGACCCCTTTAGACCCATTCCATATTAAAATATGTATGTAGAGGACCTAGGACCCAATAGGCCATATTATATATATTCTAGTCATTCAAAAGGTGTGATGGGATACCCTGTGACCCATTTTGACCCATTATATGATATTATATGTTCGTAGCAATCATAGGGATCCTAAGAGTTAATATAGTATCTCCTTACTTGATGGTCAACAATAAGCTAAATCTTGAATAGAAAATACTCATAAAGGATCCTTTAATGCTAGATAGGAATCTCCTTTCTTAAATCCTTTAAAATCATGAATACTTGAACTCCTTCAATGCAAAATGGGAAAAAATCTTCACTAGAGAGAAAGAGCCTAAGAGCACGAATTCATTAATGAATGAGATGATTGGTTTTTTATAAAAAATAAGCCTTGAAGTCTCCTTATATATGAGTTTTTATGTAGGAAAAAAATATTATTCAACTAGATAAGGGTAAAGGATAAATAAAATCCCCGAGGCTTTTTGGGCCTAGCGATCTAGAACTATTGGGGACTAGGTTAATCAAGGAGGAATAGGTTGACCAAGGTTGATATAATCAATACTAGGTCAACCTAAGTTGACATAGTCTTGGAGGTCTACTCCTAGGTGCCATAAGAAGAATGGGTAGGTAATAGAGAGATAATGTTGAAAGATAAAAGAAGTGGAGTGAAAAGGAGATCGAGCACAGACATACCAATGGTTTGACAAGGTGTATTATGAAGAGGGAGCTAAAAGATCTTAAGAGGAAAGTGTCTCCAATTTAAGATGGTGCATTTAGCCTCCAATTTAGGGGAATTATGATTTTCCTTAAACTTGTGGTAAAATAGATCAAGAGAAAAAGAGAAAATCTTATCATAATTTGGGAGGAAAAGAAATCATCAAGCCTCAAATAGACTTGAATATTTCTAACATCAAGAATAATAATATGATAGATAAGAGTTACAAAAAAGGGGTGTAGTTACTCTCCCAATAAGGTTTGTGTGACTTATTGTAAACCAAAAAGGAAAAAGAAAAATGACGAATGGTCAAGCTATTAAAGGGGATGGTATATAATGGTCTAGAAGGTGTGTGTGGCATGATTGTCAACTCATCAAAAGATGAACCAAATGGCATAGCAAGAGTGTGTGTGCCATTCTAGTAAGTGTATCAAGGGATTCAATTTCAAGGGAACTCCATGTCCCAAAATAGAAGAATCAAAAAGTAACCCAAGCATAAGGATGTGTATGTTGTTAAGGGATGAGAACAAGGTCAAGCTTCCCAAACTATTAGTTTTCAAAGAAAGGGTCTGAAAAATAAAAGATATGAAGCCTCCAAGAATGACTCTTGGAAATTATAAGGAAAAATAAAGGAGGAAAACATGAAATAAAAATGCATTGATTTGGGTATACCTTAGAAATAATATCAAGCACTAAAGGATGAAGTACTCGAAGTTATATAAACAATTCATATTTTTTGTTCTATGGACAAATGATGAGAGGAGTGTATGCCCCTACATTGAAGTGATTTAAAACACTTTAATGGGAGTAGTGACTTTAAATAAATTATACATGCATAAATTGAAAAAAAAAAATCCACTATGCCATACCACGAAGAAGAGAAACATATTAAAAGAAATTAGCACAAACCAAAAAGAAACAACACAAAGGGATCTACTAACTTTGGGGTGAGTAAGATCATATGATAATGTGTAATGTTATATCAAGTATAAAATATCATCATTCCCCAAAGGAAGTATAACTATGACACAATGGAGGAAAAGACACAAAAGAGCTACAAAGAAGAATCTTTTTTGGCTAATAAAATGGAGACCAAAAAGAATAAGTTCTACCATATCATAAGCAACCAAGAAGACTATAGAAGATGACTGGTACAAACAACATAACACATAACAACATATAGAAGAAAAGAGATACAAATATATGAATGCATACAATAGAGAGTCTACCTTATCCTATTGATCTCAACAAAGAAACAAGGATCGTCTAAGAAAGGAAACACAAAATAATGACAAAAAAAAATGGGGGAAAACAAAAGGACTACTATAATGAACAAAATTCACATCAATGGTTCTACATGTGACACCCCCCACCTACCCCACCATCTCAGTCAAAAATGCTAGGCAAAATATGATGCCTCATGAGAGGAAAGATATCTATTATAGTAGGAAACACAATGAGTTCCAAGAAAGAACTTGGGGAGTCACTATGCTCATTAATAGAAGTGATTATAAGCTACATAGAAAGCATGTTAGGAAAATAATTATCCATATCAATTATTTTTTCATCAATGGGTTATAGAAACTAAAAGATGAGATTTCAATGCAAAAATAGGTTGAAAAGTAGATGGAATACATGGATTAGGAAAAATAGGCACGAAGGAAAATCCCTATGATATTAGCTACTTTATTTCTTTGATAGTTTCAAAAGAGATGATCGGGACAAGTAGGTAGTTTTCTAGGATGAGATGACCAATAAAATCAATCCTAAGACAATCTCTAGGATGTGATTATTTAGAAACAGAGCGATTAATGGTAATAGTGTTTCCATCATGAGGAAATTTAAGGCATTTATGAGTAGGAGAAGCTATGGCTTGCAATGAAAAAATCTATTGAATACCAAGCTTAACTTCAAATTGATTGGAAGTAGGAATGAAAAAAAAGTTATTATAATAAAACTTCCCTGATAAAGACATAGATAAAGTAATATAAGCTTAAGGATGACAGACAAAACCATTACAAGTTTGAATGCAAAACTTAGTATTAGAATTATTTCTATGTACACTTTTGTTAAAAAGGTTTTATTTAGTGATAAAATTTATAGTAGAGGAAAGATCAACAAAGTAAAATGAGAAGGAATTTGAGAAACTCTAGTAGTGATGTAGAGAGGACAATTAGGTTCCTTAAATATATCATACTGAATAAAGCTAATAATGTGCACTTATTTAATTTTAGTTTGGGTAGAAATTGAAGGTTGAGGTGTTAACTCAACATGATTAACCACATTATTCACTTGTTGTATCTTTTCATCATAATCAATATTATGAGTGGAAGAAGAATGTTGAATAATAACATTCATTGAGTGAGAAGGAAAAGGAATAGTATAAATATACTTTTTGATTAGGTGATGCAATAGATCTATTCATGTTATTAAGTCAAGCATCAATAGATATAACCTTAGAATCAATAAGGTCTACAATAGTATTCTTCAAGCCATAACACTTTTGAGTGTTAGGACATAGTTGACAATGATATTGATAAAAATAATTCATATAGAAAGACATGGGAAATGGTTTATTAGGGTCAATAGGATGAATATTAAGAACATGATAATGATTCAAGTTATTCATAAATTAAGAAAAAGGCTCAAACAATTGAGTATATTTAAGATTATGTTGAAATAAAGAGAAAAAATTAGCCATACCTCTAAATATACTAGCCACTTGATCATCAACTATATTTGTATACTTTATTTTGATGAAATCATCAAGTTTAGAGAGCTTGTTTGAATTTTTGTCAGCATCACTTTTATCACTAGAAATAAGAGCCATCAAAGTAGACCTCTCGAGTTGAGTCACTTATAACTAGTAATGGTGAAGCATTGTGCATAGATGTAAAAAGGAGGTGTACACAATAAGGAAAATCTTATCCCTAATGTCCTTTGGTAAATTAGAAATAAAGATTTTTTGAATAACATAATCAAGCACATGATAAGAAATCTAAGCATACAAATGTTTAAATCTACCAATAAAATCAGTAACTTTCTCTTTAACATTCTTCTTACAATGCAAAAGATTAGTTAAATAAACTTGTGGACCAATATTATTCTAGAATTGATTTATGAAAGGAATAACAATATTTTGAAAAAAATAAATAGAATAAGGAGGTAGATAACAATACCATTACAAGGCTCTATCCCTAAAAATACGTGGGAATAACTTAGTCATAAGCTTATATTCATGAGAAAAATCATTACATATAGTTCAGAAAGTTTCAACATAAATTACAAGATCTCCCTTCCCATTATATGTTTCAAGATAGAGTAGCACAACATCTTGCATGATAACAACATGAATGCCATCTAAGGAAAGGGGATTAGAAAAATTACACGTAGGAATATTGTACTTAGATTGACTGAGTTGAGAAAGTAGTTGTTGTAAAGATGAGATGTTTGAACCAATGTACTAATAGTAAGATCTTGAAGAAAAACTAGCAGCCATAGGTATGATAGATGGATTAAGAAATTTATAAGAAGTTGAACAAAAATATAAGGATGTTGGCAGCGGATGAGAATGAATGAGTAAAGGGTTCAAACACATAAAATGAGCCACATTATATGAAGGTAATGAAGAAGGAATAGAAGTAGGAGGAAAACTCACTTGAAGTGAAAGACTAGGAAGATCAACACTTAATGGAGTGGACACTATTAAGATTTTGATTTTCTTTAGAAAACCAAGATTCCACCTTACCAAATTCACTAGAAAAGTTATCAACTTGGGAAGGAGGAACTATTATAGAATCTTCATCATCATGGGATGAGTGAAAAGAGTTATGATGCATTATAGGGTTAATCTTGTGAGTAGAGATGTAAGTGTCATTATGAGTCCTAGAAAGAAAAGAGTAATCATTATCAAAGGTGCCCATGACTATAAGAATTTACCTAATAGGAATTTTATAGGTTGGACTTCATGTAATTAAGCTCATAAAAGGAGAGATCACAAGAGGAAACCCAAATGAGATCTAACCATGAAAATGTAATAAAGAGCATAAAATAGAGATCTAACCACGTCTAAGATAGCCAAATCTAAGTCTAGAATAGAAAGAGAAGAGGGGTTCACCAAAAATAAGGTAAACCTAAAATAAAACAATCTAACACCAAAAGGAAAGGGGCACAAGTCAGGTTTTCAAAAATGTTTAGTGGTAAAATGGAAGCACTTTAATAAGATTTAGACTTCCACTTTACAGGGACACTAATTCATTCAAATATGTGTGTGAGGAAAAGAATGAAATTTCCAAGTATGATTTCACTTCCAACCCAAATTAGATTAGCTAGGACCTAAAGAAAGAATGGTGCTAATCATAAATTGAAATTATAAAGAGGAACCCAATACAAAGAATACATGCTCATAGGACCTTAATAGGATAATGAAATCAAACCAATTGCCTAGACAATATAATCTATATGATATGTAAAGACAGTTTACCCAATTAAGATGCAAATATAGGGTCAAGATATGAAAGGAAATAAAATATAATTGACTTATCTTACAATTCATGGAGGAAGACATACTGTCACTCCAAATCTCACACATCTGAATTGTATCTAAATACCTATGTGTGGATCTAAAAATGAAATGACAACAGGGAAAAAACCTTGAAATCTCTCCAAAATCTAAGACTGAAGGACTATGCCAGCTTGGAAAAACATCCTACAACTTAGTTGACATAGTCCAATGATCTGCAACTGGTGAGTCTAGAATGCTTTTGGGTAGTAGGTTCTATATCTATAATCCTTTTTGCTCCAAACCTAAAAATCAAAACATAAAAGAAAAGTTTGGGGGTTAGGGTTTGATGAGAGCTTGCCTTGGTCAAGTACTAGGTTTAGAAATCAACTGTAATTGAGAAATTTATTTTTATAAATGATCAAGAAACAAAATCAATGTTCGGATTGACCAAGTTTCTATGTATATAATTTTTTTGTAATTATTGAAATAGAAATTTTAGGTATCTCCACTCTTTGCAACACATCTACCACAATCTTATCATGGTTCCATGAATATAAGTGCGTCAATGAAGAAGATGATGAATGCTTCAATAAAAATATCCTCCCTTGATGGCCAAAAATAAGCTAGATCTTGAAGAGGAAATTCTCACAAAGCATTCATCAATGCTAGATAGGAATCACCTTGCTTAAATTCTTCAAAGTATTGAATACTTGAACTCTTTTAATGTAGAAGGGCATAAATCTTCACTAGAGAGAAAGAGCTTTAGAGTATGAATGCACACATGAATGACATTATTGCTTGATTATGAATATGAATCCTCCAAGTATCCTCATAGATGAGTTTATAGGAAAGAAATAAATATAGTTTGATTGGATAATAATCAAAAACCAATTAAACCCCTAAGAACTTTTGATCCAGAGTGATCACAACATAAGCTTCATGAAACCACAATCTTCAATACCCTTAATGTAACTCTCCCTTATCAACTTTTCCAGAGCCCACAAAGACTCCTTTAACAATATTCCAAACAATCACAAACTTCTAACCAATCTTCCACCTTCCAAGACAACTTTCCCTCTTAGTGGCTCTAGGGATCAACAATGGAAAAATGAGCTCAAACTAGGAAATGGACTTCTATTTATTCCCTGGACCAAACCAACACTTGGAACATTCCAAAGGACACTCAAGGATTATATTTCTACTAAAATTTGGCTTCCCCAACTTTCACTATGCAAAATTGCTCTTAATAGGCCTAATTCTCATTGTAGCCTTTTTACTAGTTTTAGGAAAGTAACTTGATATTTTATCATAGAACTTGGCTAAAAAACTAGGGCTTGAAATACCCTTTTTAATGTTTTATCAATCCCCTAAATACCAATTTTCTAACCTACTCTAGCACCCATGAACCTTCACAAGCCTCACATGCCTAATTCACAAAAGTAAGCATTGAATACTTGGAATAAACAAATATGGACCATACCAAGGTATGGTTTAATCATTTATAAGGTCTTAAATGACTTATTTCACCATGAAATGACCATGCACCAAGTTTTATGGCCTCATTTCAAGCCCTGTCCTCAATTTCCTCAATTTATTTATTGAATACATGCAAATATTTAGTCTAGGGCACATTCATAGGACCTTTAGATCCTCTAAGGAAAATACACCACTTAGGAAACTTAAAGAAAATACCCTAACCTTGCATGTTCTAGAGGGCCATGTAAAACCAACTATGGACATGTAGGCTAGGGCCACATCTTCATGGAAACCCTCAATTTCAAGGTTTGTTGCACCACTCACAGAAACTTAACCTATCAAGATGAAATTAAATGAAATGGGACCAAGACTCAAAGACCTATCAATTCATGCAACTGGATTCAATCTCCCAATTCATGTAGTTCCATACTTGACCAATAAATGCTCAGAAAATATGTGCATTCCTTATGGAAAATTTCTTGAACATACATCACATCACACCTCTAACATCCTCGGGGGTTCCAAGATATAAACACATCATTCCAACTTATTTTTGGATTGTTGGAATAGTTACAAGATGAATTGTGATTTTTAAGGAAAAGTTGACAAAAGTTGTTAGCAATGATTGTTGCAAAAAGCAATTTTTCAACTATTGCCTCCTAAGACTTAACTACTTGGACATTTGCAACTCTTAGGATCCTAATAGGATATATTGAATCATAAAAAACACCAAGAGTCATTTTATTAGCTAAAATAACAAAAGTGCAAGATCCTTAGGGCTAAGTGAAATTAGGTTTATATAGGCACCTTAAGTTCCTTAACCAAACAAAAGGATCATACTTTTTACAATGTTCAAACATAAACCAACATATTAAGTGAGGTGTATCATCACCCCTTGTAGTTAATCTTGAGTTTAATTTTATTTTTTTAGATGGCCTATCAAGCCTAGAATTTGATGGTCGCATTGACTATTTTTCTACTTTTGAGTCATATATGACTGGTTGAAAATTTGTTAGACTGTATTGATTGACATGTTAAATTTTTATAAAAACATTAATATGATAATTAATTTTATTAATAAACCATCAAAAAAATTTTATAGGAAATAAAAATTAAATATTAGTATGGAAAATATAAGCACAAAAACTTTCTTAAGTTGACATATATTGCTAATTAATAATTGTTTTGTAAAATCTTATATTGTTTTATAAAACATATGAATCTAGAAACTTCTTGATACAAAATTTTTGTAAATATTACTAATTTATACTTATAAATTAATTAATTATTAAAATTAATAAGAATTATTAAATTATTAAATATAAAATGACAACCAATATTTGTTATAAAATGTAAAATGAAAGGTATTATCATGAACAACCCATTATAAAAAATTCTCATGACTAGTAGGGGTGACCATAAAATTCTAGGCATGTGATGTATCATGTCACCTAGGTGCCCTTCACTATACTCCTCTTGCCAAAATAGACTTAATTCCCTTGAGTGGGGATGTCCAAAAGTTTAACACTAGTCTTCTCAATATCCTTAGGAGTCATCCAAGTTGCTTCCTCCAAAGGCTCATGCTACCATTTAACTAAGTATTCATGGTATGTCTACCTCCTAGTCTTCTCACTGATCCTCTTTTCTAGAATACACTCAATGCCTAGGGGAACTTGCTTAGGTAGATCTAGAAGTACATTTATAGATGAAGAATCAATAGACCCTACAACACCAATACTAGTAGAACTAGAAGGTTTATAAGCATAAATGTACGATACATTAAATATAGGCGAAATACCTATGTCATAAGGTAAAGCAATTGTGTATGCATTATGACCACATTGGTTAAGGATTTGAAACGGAGAAATCTTATTCATGTGTATTTTGTATACTTCCTTTCAAGAAGCCTCTCTTTCTTAAGATAGACCATGACCATGTCCCCAACTTTAAAACTTACTTCTCTCCTTTTTACATTTGGTGCCTACTTGTACTTTTAAAATCTTTGTTGCAACCTTTCTCTAACCTATTGGAGGATGTCTCTCATGAATTTTGCAAAATCATATATAAATAAACTCCTTTGATCAATGTTCTCTACTACTCTAAGCTCTAACACACCCCTTGGATGAGAACCATATACAATCTAGAAAGGACTCAATTGTGTACTCCTATTTATTGAGTCATTGTAAGAAAACGTTGCCTAAGGTAAAATAGTATCCTATGCAGCGCCATAGTCTTAGGTAAGGCACCTAAGAAGGTTACCTAAGGACCTAAATTTATGACATCAATATGCCCATTTGATTGGGAATGATAAGAAGAATACATAGAAAGATTAGTGCCTAATATGTTTGATAGGGTATGCCAAAAATGTCCTACAAACTTTGGGTCCCTTCTCACACAATGGTAATAGGTAGCCCATGGAGTCTAAAAATCTACTTGAAGAAAATGTTTGCAATACTTGAAGCATCATGTGTTTTTTTTAGAAGGCAAAAAGTGTACCATTTTGGAAGATCTCTCCGCAACTACATACACACTGTCATAACCAGATTTGGTCCTTGGAAGCCCTAAAAAAAAGTCCACGCTAAATGAATCCCAAGGCTTTTTAGGTATAGGTAACATATGTACAAGCCTTGATTAGAACTTTTTCCCTTAGCCCTCTGACAAAACAAACAAGTCTCTACAAACTTCCTAACATTATTTTACATCCTAGGACTGACAAACTCCAAAGTCTTGTCAAGGCCAAAGTGAATAGCTAAGCTTCCACAATGCTTTTCCCTAATTATAGTTTCCCTCATAGAGCACTGAGGTATACATAATATACTCCCTTTGTATAAAAAGCCTTCTTGACTTATATAATCTACAAAATTAGTATGACACATGTTTCCTAATTCCCAAAAAACTTGATAAGCTTCATGAAAATCTTCATTAATAGGATACATATCTTTTATTGCAGAAATAAAAACACTCTCCATTTGGATTTCTTGAATGGCTAAATTCCTCCTCGTCAAGGCATTAGTTACCTTGTTGGTGACCTCTTTCTTGTGCTTGATAGAGAAGGTATATGACTACAAGTACTCCATTCATTTGATGTGTCTATGGTTTAGCTTTTCTTGTCTATTTAGAAAACTCAAGGCTTGATTAACATTGTAAATAATAAATTCCTTAGGTGACAAACAATGTCTCCATTTTCTAAGGGATTGAACTATTGCATATAATTCTAGATCATAAGTGGAGTATTTTTGTTTTGTCTCATTAATTTTTTCACTAAAAAAGGGCACAAGTCTTCCTTCTTGACTCAAGGCACCACTAATTTCTCTCTTACTAGAACTATATTCTATTGTGAAAACCTTGTTAAAATCAAATAAAACTAGTATAGATTGTTGTGCTACCCCTTTTTTTAAATATTCAAATGATTTATTTTAATCTTTAGTTGACTTAAACTGACATGTCCTTCTTCCTTTAATAATATCAATCATAGGTGCACTTATTCCATTAAAATTCCTTACAATTTTTCAATAAAAGCTAGCAAGGCCATGGAAACTCTTTACCTCATCAAAAAAATTTGGATTAGGCCAAATCAATATGGCTTCAACCTTAGAGGGATCCATCTTAAGTTTTTTTTTCGAGATGAAAAACCCAAGGAACACAAGATTTTCTTACAAAAGCACACATTTATCCAAATTGATCTTCAACTACTCATCATGTAGCCTCTTTAGTACCATATCAAGATGTGTTAAATGTTAATCCTTATCCTTTCTAAAAATCAAGATATCATCTAAATAAAAAATTATGAAAAAAATTATGAAAGGATTAAGGACTTCATTCATCAATTTCATAAAGGTGCTTAGAGCATTAGATAGGCCAAAAGGCATAACAATCCATTCAGACAATCCTTCATTGGTCTTGAAAGTAGTTTTCCACTCATCCCCTCTGTAATTCTGATTTGGTGGTAGCCACTCTTCAAGTCAATCTTGGAAAAATACCTTTCATTTTGCAAACATTCCATGAGATCCTCTATTCTAGGAATTGGGAACCTATATCTAATGGTTATTTTGTTTATGGCTCTAGAGTCAATAAATAGTCTCCATGTAGCTTCCTTCTTAGGAGCTAGTACTACTGGAACAATACAAATTTTGGTACTCTTACTTATGAATCCTTTCTCTAATAATACTTGGATTTGCGTTACTACTTCAATATTTTGTCCAAGGGTCAGTTTGTTGGCATCCTTGTTGGGTAGTGTAGAGCTAGGAATAAGGTCTATCTAATGGCTAATCTCCTTGTTAAGTGATAAAGTATCTATCTTCTCATCACTAACTATCCCTTTATACTAGTCTAAAAAGTTTGCAACTTCCTTTGGGCCAAATCTCCTCTAGGTTTCTTGTGTTTTCCTCTCCTTCCTAAGCATGTTTTCCTTAGGTTTCATTAGAATAGGAAAACATGACACTTTATCCTCTTTTAGTCCTTTCAAGAATTCCTTTTCACCCACTAACATGACAATAGGTTCTCTTATCCTTAGGTTCTCATACCAATGGTTTCATGTTGTAAGATTCCACATCTTTGGTTAAGGTGCACACATTAGTCTTTCCTTCATGTTGGGCATTTGTGTCATATTGTCAAGGCCTACTGAGAAAGAGATGGAAAGCATCCATATCCACAATTTCACACATTACTTTATCACTATATTCTACAATCTAAAACTCAACACAACATTTCTCATTTACTAAGGTATACTACTCCTTACTTAGCCAAGAAACCTGATAAGCATTTGGATTGGAATTAATTTCTTAACCTAGTTTATTCACCATCTCAAAAGAGGCTAAAGTTTTAGTAGATCTTGAACCAAAAATCACTTTATATACCTTTCCTTCCACCTTATAGGTTCTCTAGAAGATAAACTTACTTTGAGGAAGTTCTTGGTTGAGTACTATCAAGAGTGATCTATTGAACATCAATCTCTCCATTATCTTTGGGCCTGCATGTCTTGAAGAAGATGCCATAGTATGAAATGAAGTGGTACTTTGGAAATCCTCATCTTGGATCAATTGGATCCTTCTTTCTCCTTGGTTGGCTACACCTATCTTTAATGACCACCTAAAGGATTGGTGTATGGAACCTAAGTACAATAGAAACATCTTCCAATGAACACACATGTTTTTCTCCCTCCAAATTTTCCTCTTGGATTTGGTCTTCTACCCCCTAAAGGAACCTCTAATACTATTATTTCCTTCTTCTCCTTGACTATTGCTAGCATTTCCTTGGTGTCTTGGTTAGTTTCATCTTCCATGAAATCTTTCCCTTCCTCTAAAAGTGTTTCCTCTTCCTCTATTATTTTGTTCACCTTTCCTCATTTTCTTTTCTTGAATCCTGAGGGTGAGTTAGTAACACTTATGGATTGATTCCACTAACACCAAGGTTAGCTCATCTTATATATTATACCTAAGCCCATTAATGTACCTTACAAGTTTTTTCTTTTCATTCTCATACAATTTAGACCTAAGAGTCAAGGTATGAAATTCTTGATTGTAGATACTTACATCCATGTCCTTCTACTTAAGATTAAGTAGCCTTTTGTGGAGCATCAATTCATAATCAAAATGGACAAACTACTTCATGATTTCTACCATCATCCTCTTCCATGTTGCAATGGTTTGCTTCTCTTCCTCTACACTTTCATTTTGGAGGAAGTTCCACCGACTTAGGGCTAGCCCTTTCAACTTGTCTTTTTCCATTTTCACTCGCTAATTTATAGATATCTCCTCTACTTCAAAATGGTTTTCAAGAGCCTCCAACCATTCCATGCATACCTCAGGTTCCAACTTCCCATCAAACATGGGTAAGTCCCCTTTGTCTTTCTTCCTACCATCTATAGGGCTGCTCCCATGATCCTCCGATCTTCACACATGTTATGTAATTCTCCTCCTCCTCCTCCTCCTCTTCTGAATGGTTTTCAAGAGCCTCCAATCATTCCATGCATCCCTCAGGTTCCAACTTCCCATCAAACATATATAAGTCCCCTTTGTCATTCCTTCCTACCATCTATATCCTCTAATCTTCAGGCAATTCTCCTCCTCCTCCTCCTCTTCTTTAGACTCCTCATGGTCTCCTCTTCATACTTGCCCCTTCAACTTATCAATTTCTCTTTTCATTGCTTTGTTTTCTTCTCTAACTACCTTTCTCTTAGCCATCTATACTTTTATTATCTTTTCCAACTCAACATTGGTTATCCTCAAAGGGATATCTTCTCCTTCTACCATCATTCTTTCCCTAAAGATACGTAGTGGCTCTGATACAACTTCATGTAGACTGATCACAACAAAAGCTTAGTGAAACCACATCTTCAATACCCTTAAGGTAACTCTCCCTTATCAAATTTTATAAATCTCACAATGAATCCTTTTAACAATCTTCCAAACAATCACAAACTTCTATCCAATCTTCTACTTTCCAAGACAACTTTCCCTCTTAGTGACTCTAGGGATCAACAATGGGAAAATGAACACAAACTAGGAAATAGACTCCTATCTATTCCCTAGACCAAAAAAACACTTGAAACATTCCAAAGGAAACTCAAGGATTATATTTCTACTAAACTCTGGCTTCCCCAACTTTCACAATGCAAAATTGCTCTTAACAAGCCTAATTCTCCTTATAGCCTTTTTACTAGTTTCAAGACATTAAATTTGTATTTTCCCATAGAACATGGCCAAAAAAAAGGGTTTTAGATACCCTTTTCGAAGTTATATTATTCCTCCAAATACCAACTTTCCAACATGCTCAAACACCCCTGAGCCTACAAGAGCCTGATATGCCTAATTGGCCAAATTAAGCATGGAACACTTGGAATGAACAAATGGAGGTACCTAGGTACAGTTTACTGGTTTAGAAGTCAAACCTAACTTATTTCACCATTAAATGACCAATCACCAAGTTGTATCAACTCATTTCAAGCCCTATACTCAAATTCTTGAATTTCTTGACTGAATACATGAAAATATTCAATCTAGGGCACATTCATAGGACCCCTAGATCCTCTAAAAGAAATCCACCACTTAGGAATATTAAATTACATACCCTAACCTTACAAATTTTGGAGGGCCATGATAAAATAATTGTGGAAATACAGGTTAGCGTTGTTGAGATAATGGGTGCTGCACACATTGCATAATATTGTTATATTGTATTATTTTATTTTATTATGTAATGTTGCAACTAGATAAACATGCAACATGTAATGATTCCCATGGGATATACTTGATGAGTTGTATTGTAACATTGTGATAATATTTCATGTAATTATTTAATATTAGGGGAAAAAACTAAAGTTCCAATATTATATGTGGGATGAATGGGTTAGGTAGCACATGGTTTTAGCACATGGTTTATGTAATACCACTTGGTGGTTTTGTGGGACTTTCTACTATATAAGTAACCACAGATGTAGTTGTTGGTGTGAGAAGAAGAAGGGAAAAGGGCAAGATTCGAGTGGGACAAGGCTTGACAGGTTAGCAAAGGGAGCATTTGTGAAGGTTGGAAGCATGGCATGGGATGTGTGGATTCATGGTTGTTCACATGGATTGTTTGGTAGTGGCTATGGCTTTGAAGGCTTCCATGGTTTTATTGCAATGGTTTTCTTATTGAATAATACATGGTGATGGATGCTTTTGGAGGCTATGGTTTTCCCTTAATGAGGGTTTCCCAAGGTATATCTTGTGTCACAATTTTTGTGAGTATGTTGTCTATTCTCTTACATATGGATTGTAATTACATATTTATTTTAGACCTATTATGGGTTAGGTGGAAATGGTTACATTTTTTTCCTGCAAGTTTCCTTACAAGGGCCACATCTTCATGGAAACCCTTAATTTTAGGCTTTCTTGTACCACTCACAACAAAACTGCAATAATTTTCTTCAAAATTAACCTATTAATATGAGATCAAATTCAATGGGACTAGGAATCAAAGACCAATCAATTGATGCAAGTCGATTCAATTTCCCAATCTGTGTAGTTCCATACAACCAATAAATCCTCAAAAAAATTATGTATTCCTTGTGCAAAACTACTTGAACGTACACCACATCACACCTCTAACTTCCTTAAGGGTGTTAGGATCTAAATATATCATTCCAACTAATTTTTGGATGGATTAGTTACAAGATGAACTGTAATTTTTTAGCAAAAGTTAATAAAAGTTGCTAGTAATAATTATTGTAAAAATAAAATTTTCAACTATTGCTTCCTAGGACTTAATGACTTGGACATTTGCAACTCTTAGGATTCTAATAGGGTGTAATGACTGATAAAAAACACCAAGAATCATTTTATTAGCTAAAATAACAAAAATGCAAGATTGCTAGGTCTAAGTGAACTTAGGTTTATATAGGCACCTTAAGTTCCTTGACCAAACAAATGGATCATCATCATTACAAACAAACATAAACCAACATATTAAGTGAGGTGGATCATCACCCCTTATCTTTCATCTTGAGCATACTTTTTTTTGTCTGATGACCTATCATGTTACCTAGGTGCCCTAAACCACGTTTCAAGCCCTGAGATCAAGAACTTGGGGCCTAGGTCAAGCTGGGAGGACTAGGTTGACCTCGAACAACCTATTCCAAACTAGTTTGACTTAAGTCAACCTGGTCCAGATTAGGTTGACCTGAGCAGACCTAGTCCTAAAGGTCCAGTCCTAGGTGCCATAGAAAGAAGAAGTACTAGAGAGATAAACTATAAAGATGCAAGAAGAGGAGCAAAAGGGGGATCAAGCATAGACATATCCATGGCTCAACGAGGGGTATTATGAAGAGGGATGTAAAAGGTCTTAAAAGGTGAGTGCATCCATTTTGTGATGATACAATAGCTAGTATATGAAAAAAGAAATATTGGTTTTCAATGTATATCTTTTCTTGTGTAAGTACTCAAAGTCAAATTTATCATAAACCAATAGTTTTTTCTGTTATTAAAATTTCCCTATCAAATATAAAGATTTTAAAAACAAAATTACATCTTCTTGAATATGACTCTCTCCTTTAGTGCTAAAAATAAATTTTAATTTTTTATATGATTTACTATTTGTTTCTCCTTTTTTGAAGTAGCACCTTCTCAACTATTAAAATACCTACTTGTAATGTTTTGAAATTGTAACATTTTATAGCTAATCAAAACACTATGAGATTTATATGTTGATTATCTAGATTTAGATATCTATAATGTGGCATATTTAGTTTTTGAAGAAAGTTGAATTTTGTTGGAGAAAATGGAAATGATTTTATTGAGCTACTTATCAAAAGATTTACCAATAGACTATAAAGAAAAATTGAAGTAAATGAAGAAAAACATAAGCAATGGTTGAAATGAAAAATATATTTTATAACAAAAGTTATATTGTTAATTGAAAAATTTATTCAACTTGCAGTGAGGACACACTTGTTAATGTTGAATGGAAGAAAATTACTTTATTTTTTATAAATCTATGGTTAATAAAAAATTCTTTAATTAATTTATTTATTTTTTCTATTTTTCAATTATAAATTAAATAGCTTTAGTTATTAAATAACAATTTTTTCAAATATGTATGATAGAAAATATAAATTTTAAATTATGATTATAGTGTACTCAAATCAAGGCTAAAATTATGATTATTTTTATTATTAATGCTAAGTGATAAAATGTCATTTTAAAAATCATAATTCTAACACTATGTTGTTATCCAAAGTGCTAACCATAATACAAATCCTAACCTTAAACATAATTCTAACAATGATGTAAACCCATACCTTAACCCTATTCTCAAGAATAACAACTTTGATGACCACATTCCTCCTCAACCGGGGAAGCTTTTTCACCTCAGAATACTTAGATTGTCTGTGAATAAATTGGAAGGCTCCATTCCCTCCACTCTTGCTAACTGCCGCTCTTTGCAACGTCTCATACTATCCTACAACCATCTGAGTGGAAGTATACCTCCACAGCTTGGCCTCCTTTCACAATTGGAGATCCTTCTCTTAGGGGTAAACCAGCTAATGGGCACTATCCCACCTTCTCTAGGAAACCTGTCATCCTTAGTTCGCTTGAAGTTGAGGAGAAATGAACTACACGGCGATATAATGTTTGTTTTGAAGCTAAACTATCAAAGTTGCAGTCCTCGTTAGTTGACTTGGAGTTGGAGGAAAACGAGTTGCATGGTGATATTCCTGATGAACTTTGTATGCTTACTCAACTCAGAGTGGTTTATCTCAACACTAACAACTTGACAGGAGTCATATAACCGATGAACGGTAAGCATACCTTCTGAGCTTGGCCTTCTTTCACACTTGGAGTTCCTCTATTTAGAAGTAAACTAGCTAACAGGCACAATCCCACCTTCTCTAGGAAGCCTGGCATCACTAGTTGTATTGCACTTGGACACCAACAAGTCTTCTCCAAGAGTTGCAACTAGATAGGAACCAATTAACTGGCCACATTCCATTTGAGTTGGGAAAATTGCTCCATCTTCGACACCTTTTCTTATGGGATAATCATCTAACAGCCTTATCCAATTGCTCCTCTCTAGAGTATCTACAATTGTCATGGAATTATCCTATTGGTCAGTTATCGAGTCATCATTTTTATTTTGCGCTGGACTCTAATCAAATTGAGGGAAACCTACCAAGTGGCATTGGAAACCTCACAAAGCTGCTAACATTAGATTTATCTGATAATAAGTCTAATGGCTCCATTCCATTAGCATTCAGTCACCTTCCCAATCTTCAAGTGTTATGTTTGAACAGAAATAATTTAGATGGACGAATTCCACAAAGCTTTGGTCATGCAAAACAACTTGGGCTATTGTCATTAAGTTAAAACATGATTTCAGGCCAAATTCTAGAAAGTCTTGGTAATCTTCCACAGCTGAGACGGCTTGTTCTTCATCACAATATATTATCTGGGAAACTTCCTTCAAGTTTAGGGAGATGTATCACTTTGGAGTTGGTAGACTTGGCACATAATAGACTAGAGGGAAATATACCTCTTGAATGGTCAGGTCTTATAAATATCCAATTTTATTTCAATATTTCTAGCAATCTTTTACAACGTTCTATTTTGGTAATGACTAAAATTGTAATGGTCCAAGGTATAGGTATGTCTCTCAACTACTTCTCAGGAAATATTCTAGCTGCACTATCAAGTTGCACAAACTTGCAGTATTTGAATCTTTCAATGAATTTTCTTGATGGTCCAATACCAACATCACTCGCAATTCTAAGAAATGTTGAATCTATTGATTTGTCAAAAAAAAATTTATCAGGTGCAATCCCAGTGGGCTGCAAAGAAAGAAAAACACTTCAAAATATCAATCTTTCTTAAAAAACATAACAGGGGAAGTTCCAAAGAAAGGAGTTTTTGCAAGAATTCATCAGTGAGCAGTTTCTGGAAATCTTGGCCTCTGTGGTAGTTGAATTGAATTACAAGCATGCTCTGATTCCAAACAAAAGAAGTTCTTTCTCGATAAGAAGGTGATAATAGCAGTTGCGATTACTATTGGAATCATCATTCTGTCTTCTGTACTGCATCTAATTTTCTATAGGAGGCGTACAAATCAAAATATGCCAAATCTCAACATTGGGCCTGAAAGGATTTCATATATAGAACTTGAAGATGCAACCAGTGGGTTTAGCCAAACCAATCTTGCAAGAGTTGGCAGTTTTGGAGCTGTTTATAGAGGAATTATCAATGACAGTACACCTATTACTATTAAAGTTCTCAATCTAAATGATGAAAATGCTCTTCAAAGTTTTCAAAGGGAATGTAATGTGCTAAAAAGAGTCTAACATCGTAATGTGATCAAAATCATTTCATCTTGTTCTAACCTTGATTTTAAAGCATTGGTTCTTCCACTTATGTCAAATGGAAGTTTGGATAGATGTTTATATCCTGAGGAAGAAGAAGAATGCAAATTGAATTTGGCTGATCAATTAAAAATAGCAAAGGAGATAGCACAAGGAATGGAATATCTATGTCATCATTGCTTTGTGAAAGTCATTCATTGTGACCTAAAGCCTAGTAATGTGCTGTTAGACAATGATATGACTCCACATGTAGTTCACTTCAGTATTACAAAACTATTATTTGAGAATTCAATAATTTCATTGACTTTTGCAAATGTACTAAAGGGATCTATTGGCTACTCTACACTAGGTACTAAATTTTTCATATCACATTACCTTTGATTATGATTTTATTTTATATTAGTATTCATCTATAAATTAAGAATTAGAATTAGTAATAGTATGCTATAGAGTATTGGCCACTTTGCACTAGGTACAATTTTTTTTATATCAGATTACCTTTGATTGTTTTTATTTTATGTTAGTATTTCATATGTAAATTAAGAATTGAAATTAATAATATTATACTACAGAGTATGGAGTCAATGGAAAATTTTCAACAAAAGGAGATGTATACAGTTATGGAATTTTACTTTTGGAATTGTTGACAAGGAGGAGACCAACACATTACATGTTTATTGACAAGGAAGTTCTTAATCTATCAAAATGGACAAGCATGCATTTTCCAGAAAAAAATCAAAGAAGTGGTAGACAATGAACTGCTCAAAGATGTTAATGAATCAAATGAACCCATGGTAATGACATGTATCACTCAATTTATGCAAGTTTGGTTGGTCTGCACAAGGGAGTTGCCACAACACCGCCAAGTATGATAGAGGTAGTTGGAAAACTAGAAAAAATAACAAGTTTTTTCTTAAAACTCCAAATATATTTCATTTGCCAGTGAATATCTTACCTTTACTTGAAAGTACAAGTGGAGAAAACAAGAGAAGTTCTAAGAATTTGTCTTTATCTACATCTTAGTTCTTCAAAAACTCATTTTCAGAATTGGCTACATTCTTTATTTTACTTACCAATTGCTAATGAATATTTCAAAGATATTTTATGTCATTAAGTACACAACTAGAAATATTATGTAAATTAATTTATTCTACAAATATAAAATTATTATTTGCAAAGCAAGGTGGAAGATTAGATTCAAGGACATGTACAAAATTATACAGGCTAATATCCGTGTATTATTAAAATGACGGACATGGTTTCGTTCTCTTGCGAAAATTGTGTGAGAAGCTGTTTTCCCACAAAACTTAATATCATTCTCAGTATATTTCTATTATTTATTACTTATATATACTCCCACTCGTATAGTTCATGAGAGTACATCTTTCACACAACCATTGGATCATGGAATTGATGCTCATCCTTCATAACCCTGCATTTAAAATACACAAATTTTTGCTCAGATAATCAATCCTCATTAATGTTAGGTTCATACAATATCATTATTGACATAAATATCTACTGAATGGAGGACATATATACTTAAGTTGTTATGAACAACTTTTCCCATTCTACACGACATGGAGAAATACAATCGAAATTGAGCACATTTGGCTTAAAACCTACTTATTCAATTTTAAAAATCTGGGTCAAGTTCTTTTATCGTTAGCTGTAATAATTCGAGTAAAACGAGAAAAACTTGTAATGTAATTAATATCAAAGGTAAATTAAGCTGAAATTATTTGAGTTTGAATTTGTTTATCTTTGGCATGAGCTTTGAACTGGAGGCGATTCTGGAAGAGAAAATTTTACAGGGAAAAATCCAAATGGTTAAGATACTTAGAGTGAGGAGACTATTTCAATCAACTCTTCTTGAACAATGTTTTGATATTCTCAGCAATGAACCTAGTAACAATTTTTTGATGTTGATGAGCACAATAGGGAGCAAATTTGATAATGCTCGTTGTTTCCCTACTATTTCCAGCAAATTGATTATGTCTTGTCAATATGACCATCATTTTGAATTAACCAGACATGAGATTTAGAGTGAGAATGTCTTTGGTACCTAACACCATCCTTAATAAACAAAAATCATTTTAAATAATAAAATGGAATGAAAATAAAAAATTTTAAATTCCAGTTGGAGCATCTCAAACAGTGCAAGAATTCCTTCTTGCGTGAGTACTAAACTCACACAGCAAATCTCAAACCGCATTCTATAATGCATGGCTTCCAAATTTTTGGGTAGATAAAATAATATTTACAAATATGGCTTCCTTTATACTTGCTTATGCTGCTAGTTAGTTATTTTATTGAATTCTTATTCAACAACACTATAAAGGCCTATCTTACTATTTATAAATCAATGATTGGAATCTATAATCCTATGAAATTTGATAGGTTCTCTTGAATCCGAGGTATTTTTAAGGTTCATCTTGAATCCATCATTCCATACAATAATTTTAAGTATTTTTTTTTTTACTCTAAATATAACTTCAGATGATATATCATAAAGTCAATGTTATTTAAGAATGAGGAAAATCTACTTTACATGAAACAAATATGTCTTCTATTATTTTCTATATATATTGAGGTCTCTTATGAAAACATTTCATCAAAGCTTTATATGAACAAGCTAAATACAAATTTCAGGGAACATTAAAATATTTTTGGGGCATGTAAGAAAATAATAGATATTGTTAAAAAATTGTACAGTGACCATAATGAATTTCAACATAATATTTTATTCATCATCATCTCAAATTTTAATATGTTGATAATCAAATCAAACATCAACTATTTTAATAAAAAATGATGATTTAATATAGTTTAACAAATAATAATTGTTGGAAGATGAAGCTTCAACAAGAAGTTTGTCTTTTATGGTATATTTTATGATATCTCTACATTAGTAGACATCGTGTAGAAGTGTCATTATTTCTTGCACTTGAACATAGATGCTTCATAACAATAATTTTTTGCAAAACATCTTCTAAATTCTTGTAGACCATCTTCTCTATATTATTTTTTGTACATATTAATACCTTTATTTACTAAAGCTAGATGGTTAACTTCATGTTAATAGTTTATTGGAAAGGTCATGATCTATTCTAGGATGTAATACTTTTGAAATATTTTTTAAACTAATTATTTCTTGTATTTAATTTCATTTATATTTGGTGGTGAATGATCTAATGACTGCTACTTTCTTCCAATTGAAATAATTAACTCACAAACTTATTTCTACATCTTGCAAAGTAAAATTTAATATTCAATAAGAACTTATCATATAAAAAAATTCACATGCAAACTTCCCAATCATACAATCATTTTTCTTTTACTAAAACAAAAATAAATAGTTCCTAGAAACATATATCCATTATCTTTGATGGAGTATACAATCTATCCTAAAATTTTATTTATTATACCTATAGAGAGATTAAAAAGGTGACAGCAATTATGAAAACTTGTTCCACGAATAGTTTCTTGATATGGAATTTTGCAAACATTTGAACATACTACTATTTACAATTAGAAGATTTAAAATTCTATATAATTATATGAAAGAATATATACGATAAATAAATTATTTTCAAATAATGTTATGAGTACATAGTTGTCCATCAATACTATGAATCTCTTTATTCAATAAATTCACTATGTTTAGAGTTCATATTGTACTAATTATAAAACTTATACTAAAAAAAATTGATTTGTTATGTTTTAATTTCACATTTGTTTCTTTTGGAAATTTTCTTATTAAACTAATAGCTACATAAAATATTTTTAACTTTACATTTAAAAATAATAATTTTCTAAAATTTGATTGGGTGATTTCATTTTTTGAATGCAAGTGCCTTGGTTGAGATTTTTATATTTTAATATTGTATTTTTTATACTATATTTTTTTCAATAGAACATATATATCAGTAATTATAATTATAAGTAAAATGCAAATTCAATTCATAATTAATATCATTATAGAAAACTATAATTTTATAATATTTTTATAAATTAAAATATTTAATATACAATAATAAATTTACTAAATTGAAACTAAATTTCTATAAAAATTAAAGCAAAGTACTAAGCCACTATATGGCACTTGTTAATTATTCCTCAACATATTCTTCACCTAAACCTTTAGCATACATTAATTTATTTTCAATACATGTATCTCCAATATAACCTTCTTACTCTTCTCTACTTTTATGGAACCAATCTTTTACAATACTTGTTTTAATCTTTTATATTAACAAAGATTTTTTCTTTTCATTTATAAAAATACTTTCATTCTACGCACATTTCCATTATCATTGATTGGGACATAAAAGTTATATTAAAAACTAGAAGTTGGGGGCATGAAAAGTGATAAATGAGCAAGGAAAACATGACCTATTGGTCCTTTAGCTTGTGGTAGGTGGAAAAGAATAAGAGATTACAATTGTCATGAGAGATCTTATGCAACTATAGCAAGAATAGAAAAATAGTGGGATTGAAATCACAATTCTAATCAAATACAAGGACCATCAACTCTTTGGAGCTCGTGTAAGGAAATCTATCAATGAAGGAATTGGTATTTTTGGGAAGAAAATAATTAAAACTATGATTAACTTAACATTGAGAGTTAAACATAACTATGGATTTGAGGTATCTATACATATATTTTTCTATTGAAGATAACTCTATAGTAAAAAGATTAGAACGATTAAGGTTGATGTGTTTCTCCATCCATTCAGTTGGGTATTGGCTTGTGATATAGAAATATTTGTTGTTTTAAGGTTTATATACCTTAGTGGCTTAACTTGGCTATTTATATAATTTATTGACTTCTTTAAGATGATATTATCCTAAATTGTAAGACACTTTGTTGGACCTAATGGTAAGGTGATGTACTATATGACATGGGATGATATCACATATTCCTTATTTTTTAGCAAGTTGACATCCACTTGGAGGATGCTAAGTTATGAGAATATATTTTTATATATTTTCATTTGGTGTGGAAATTGATTTAAAAAAATCTATGTTGACTAAAGAATCTTGATTAACATTTTATTTTGTGCGCTAAAGTTATGTTTTAGCAACATGCATTTATGGTGGAGTTACTTTCAACAAGTGGTGTAAGCTAAGAAAGGTACCTAACCTAGGTCACGATAATTTCTATGTTATACTTTCATTGTATTTTAAAAGATGACTACTATGGATGAGATAGGTGTTGTTTCGTTGGAACTTTCTATGAGTACCAATGTCATAGATTTAACAAGTTTCTTATATTGTGAAAAGATGTACCTCTTTTGTGTTGAATATAGTCTTGGAAACCATGGGCACCTACCTATTGTGTTGAGCTCTATATATTTTGTTGACTTTGTTGATTACAAAGTAGAGAAAAAGAGTTGAGTTCATTACATAGTGTTTTGTTGTTTGATATTCTCTAGGTGGAACAAGATGTAAATTTCCATGTGAAGGCTTATAGGTTGAAAATATATTTTAACTCATTAAATAATACATTGAATTGATGTTTTGGAGCATGGGGAGCTTTTTGACCTATAATGGTTTTCCCCATGTGTGTGTGTGTGTGTGTGTGTGTGTGTGTGTATGTGTGTATGTGTGAAGGATTTGAGAAATATGCAATACAAATCCACATATCCCAACAAATACCTACATGTAAAAATTTGTCATAGAGAACAAAAAGATAAGAAGAGGCAAGCTTTTACTTTGAAAACATGTAAATTATATTCTCATAAATGAAAAGATACAAGATAATTACAAATGATCTATCCTTATAGTAGGAGATCAAAACCCAAAAAGGGTAAACTAAAAGGTAAACGGGTAACCTAAAAGTTAAATTCTATTTAATAATTGTCAATTAATTATTTAATGAGAATGCATAAGTGCATAAAGTGAATCTTAAGAAGAGAGAAAAGGTAATTTAATTAATGAAATTAAATTAACCTTTTCCTCTCTAACACCCTCAATTACGATGAGAAAAAGTATAGCTACAAATAATACAGGAAGAACAAGGAAGCTACAATACAATGAGGAAAGAAAACATGGGTCTTGGTAACAAGGCTTGATGAGGTACCTAATCACAATCAAATCTCTATGGAATAGAAAAATAGAGAAAACATAGTGGTAAAAACTCTACTCCAAAAATATATAGAAAAGAATGCAAAAATGAAACATCTCAAGAGAATCTCTCAAGACCATGAGTACAATGAAAGCATCCATGGTAGAAGCTTGATACTCCATAGCCCCCACAAAATGGTAGAACTCCTGTGTCAATGATTATAACAATGTAGCTCCAATCAAAATGAAACAAAGGCAGTGGACAAGGATGATAAAACCCATGTATATAAGCTACAATTGGAAGTCCTAGCTAATGCTTAAGGGAGAAAGCATGAGAGTCCTAAAATGGAATCTCCAATAGAGGTGGAATAATAGGTGTGTTGAAAATATCATTTGAGAGGAGATGTGTGTCCTTTGATATATCCTCAATAAATAGAGTAGGGTGCTAATCATAGAGTAGGGGGCTCAATGATTAGAGCTACAATAGTAGGAAATGCTAAAGACTAATGTAGCAATAATATTGCATGTCTTAGTATCTCTAATGTGCATTGAATCCTATGCAAACTCAACTATCTTCCCTGTCTTACTATGTGTAATATGATAAATAGAGAGAAGGTTAGAGGACAAAGATGGAACAAAAATTACACCATGAAATGTACCACCATCAATGTCAATAGAACCTCTCCCACATATAGTCATAATAGTGTTGTTCCCCATCAAAATGTGTGGAGTAGGAGAAGCCTCAAAAGAAGAGAAGCAATCATGAAAAAATAACATATGATGTGAATCTCCTGAATCCAATAACCATTTAGAAGAATGAGGAATAGTAGTTGCACAGTGCATGACCTTTTCCTATATCTTTACCATCAGACTGAAATGATGATGATGAAGAAGGTTTGTGAGAAGTAGAAGGAATATCAATGTTTCTCTTCTAAAGGAGACCTATCAAATTTGAAATGTGTTTGGAATATCCATCAAACTTCTTCTCATAGCAATGTGACTCATCATGATTAGGCTTATTATAATAAGCACATTTTGGTCATTCTGGCTTTGATTTAACCCCTTTAGGAGAAGGTAGCCTTGATGAACTATAAGTGCTAGAATCAATCTAAGACTATGAAAAATGAGATTTATGACTCTTCTCCTTCACCCCTGAAGATGACTGAGCTACCAATTCATGATTATGTGTGCCTATGAGAGAATCTAACTAAGAGAGCTTATCTTTCTCCTGAGTCAACCGATCATAAAAAACCAGAAAGGATGGACCCAAAGCATCTTTGGTGGAATAGAAGGTAGAAGAAAAAATTTGAAAGTTTCCATGAAGCTTGGAATGAATAAGGTAGATACACTTAGTGTTAGTCTTCATTTTCCCACAACTGTACAATAAAGATCTTAGTTTCTTGAATTTCATCAAGAAGTCCTTAATGGAGGGAAAAGAATCTGGTATAAGTGAGGTAAGCTCTACCTCAATTTGAGGTGCCCTAAACTCATTCACTATACCAAAGAAGCCTTCAAGCTTAGTTCACATAGCTAGAGTGGTATTGCACCCATCAAGATGAAATTATGGACAGTTGGAGACCTATAAAGCAATCAATCCTATTGACTCATCCATCTTGTTCCTATGTTGCATGACCTCAAAAGGATTTTGTAAAAATGGTTACACTACATCTAAACAATACCACAACACTTTTGACTGCAGAAGTTGTGTCATAAAGGTCTTCCATGTGTGATAATTATGAGGGATTGGAAGTTCTAGACAAGAAGAGGTCTCATCCATTGTTTTAGAAGGTGTTGAATTATTTTTTAATATAGTTCTAGTTTACACAAGTAAATAACATAAGCAATATGAAAGAATACCCCCCACAATGCAAAACATTAAACCCTAGCTACTAGAAGGAATGCATAAATGAGAGAAGAGGAAAAAAACCTTCAGGCATGAATCAAGAATACCTCTTTTTTGCAAGCCAAAAACTAAGAAAATGTTGAAAGTATTGTGTCCACACAATATTATTTCAAAATAATACTAGATCTAGAAAGTAGATAATAAATTGTACACTTTAGAAAAAATAACACCTAAATATGTGTTCATATGAGCCCGAATGAAGCCTTTGAAAATGTAAAAATTGGGATTTGTGACTTTTAGAAAAATTCAGAAATAAAGATCACAAACAACCCACACCAATGTGTAGAGAATGAAATTCTACCCTAAAACAAAAAAAGCTTGCTTAGAAAAAGTACTTTGTATGAGTGAGATATCATTGTTTGAAAATCATCTCTGTAATTATTTGTTTCTAAATCACCATCATTATACCTCCAAAAATAAAGAAAAATGTCAGATTTGTTTCGTGAAACCCTCTTTCTCCTTTTTACAATGGATTTGGCTCTAATACCATGAAGGATTTGAGCAATACGCAATATAAATCCACAAAGCTGGATGAATACCTAGATGTAAAAATCTATCACAGAGAAGAAAAAGACAAGAAGAGGTTAGGGTTTTCTTTTAAAATATGAAAAAAATATTCTCATAAATGAAAAGATACAAGATAATTACAAACAATCTATGCTTATAGTAGGATATCCAAACCCAAAAAGGGTAACCTAAAAGGTAAAAGGGTAACCTAAAAGATAAATGTTATTTAATAATTAATAATTAATTATTAAATGAGAATACATAAGTGCACAAAGTGAAATCTTAAGAAGGTAGAAAAGGTAATTCAATTAATGAAATTAAATTAACCTTTTTTCTCTAATAGTGTGCACCAAGATGGTTGTAATGTCCCCACTATTAAGGTTACATTGCGACAAGTATTACCTAGAAGAAAATAGTTAAAATCATAATAATAACCGATATGTTCACACTATTCTTCCCTGTAATGTAACCCCAATCTTAAAGACATCTCTAGATCAGGTTTCTTAACCCTTAGTTATTCAACTGTCGTCTCTAGAGTGCACCCCTTAAGATTCACATATGCATATGTTGACATCATCAGAATATTCTAGACATTGTCTATTTCTTTTTCCCTCTAGCCTTTCATACAAGGTTACTCATCTTTGATAGTGGCACAATAGTCATTCATAGGAGGATCTCACTCTTGCATTAGCATTGTGAGGTTCCATTTATTACTGGTGTAGCCATTCATATAGAGTTACTCATCTCTCACACTAGCACAATAGTCATTCATATAATTGTCTCACTCTTGCACTAGCATTATGAGGTTCTATTTATTATTCATGTAGCCATTCATACACGAATCTCACTTCCTTCACTAGAACTATGAGATTCTATCTAACTATTCATATAGAGACGACCTAAAACTCTACACTAGCATGTAGCCATTCATATGAAGATGAGCATAATCTCACATTGACACAATGAATTAATTACTTTGATTCATAAAATAATATTATTATCTTTCCACACATCAATTCATTCTTTAGATTTGATAATGCCAAAATTATAAAAGCTCATTATTAAATTAAAATAACATCTCTGAATTAAAACTAATATTCTAATATTCAAAAATCTTTCCTAAATTTTTCCACACACAAATATATTTAGATCTATTTATATAATTGTGTGGAGAAAAAACTATAAACCATTTAAATAACAAGGATAACTACCCTAGTTAATAAAATAGATTATTTGATTATCATGTACCTCTTATGATGTAGCCCCTATAATTTTGGCTTTATTGCTTTATTTCTTTATTGAGATTTTAGATGGATTTCTAATTCTCCTTTATTTTAATTGGCAATTTATATCATCTCTTCCTCCTTATTAATCCAACATTTGACTTGAATAGTGCTTCATCGGTTTAATTCCTCATTATTTTCTTGATTGTCGTGTCTTGGCTTGTACCTATGTTAACTGATTATTTTTCCCACTTTAAATCTGATTGCAAAGTATAATATATTTGATCAAAACAATTTTCCACTCTCCTTATGTGGCATTCTCCCCACTCATTGATATGAGTGGGCCAGAGAGTTTATTTCCCTTCACAAGCTTTTAAATGTGCTAGTTCCACCTTTTAACCTTGTTTTAATTAATTATTTATTTAAACCTTTTTATATGTTTGCATAGTTTTCGTATATTTATTGGATAATTTATTTAATTTAGATAATGTACGTCATTTATTTTTATGTTTATTTATTATTTGTTTAACACTTAATAGTTATTTTATATAGGTAACATTAATTCATAACCATATACATCCTTGGCTTATTAATATATTATATTAGGGATTGTATACATTTATATTTGAAGTGTATATTATAATATTCAAATGTTAATTTGGGCTCATATCAATGGTGTACAATTTTGTGGACATTGTTGACATAATGGGTGTTGCACACATTACATAATATTGTTATATTGTATTATTTTTATTCTATTACATAATGTTGCATCTAGGTGGACATGCAACATGTAAGGATTCTCAGGGATATACTTGATGAGTTGTATTGTAGCATTGTGATAATATTTCATGTAATTATTTAATATTGGGGAAAATAATTAAAATTTCAATATTAAATGTGTGGTCAATAGGTTAGGTAGCACATGGTTTATGTAATACCACTTGGTAGTTTTGTGAGACTTGCTACTATATAAGTAGCCACAAGGGTAGTTCTTGGTGTGACAAGGACAATAAGACAAAAGGAAAAAAGGACAAGAGTTGAGTATACAAGGCTTGATAGGTTTTCCAAGAGAGAATTTGTGAAGGTTGGAACCATGGCATGGGATGTGTGGATTCATGCTTGTTCACATAGGTTGCTTAGTGGTGGCTATGGCTTTGAAGACTTCCATTCTTGTATTGCAATGGTTTTTTTTGTTGAATAATACATAGTGATGGATGGTTTTAGAAACTGGGTTTTTACCTCAATGAGGGTTTCACAGAGTATATCTTGTGTGAGAATTTTTGTGGGTATGTTGTATATTCTCTTGCATGTGGATTTTAATTGTATATTTGTTTAATATCTTAATGGGTTATGTGAAAATGGTTATATTCTTTGTTGCAATTTTATTTACAAGTGGTATTAGAGCTATGGTTTTATTATTGTAACTCTAGACTGAATCCATGGGAATGCATGAGAGGATAAAAGAGAGGGTAGGATATATGAGTTGTTTATTGTAGATCTGAGGGTTTTGGGTTTGATGTTATGATGGGATGTTGGTAGATTTTGAGCATGTGAAATTATTGGACAAAAGAATTTTTTGAATATTTCATTTAAATGAGGGTTTGAGGGGGAGCTTCTAGAAATGACCTCCTAGATAAAAATAGACCTCACCATTGGATCAAGGTCAATGTTTCCATAAATTTTGATAGATAATATGCCCTAGTTTGGCCATGTTCAGAGGAAATGAAAGAGTTTTTTAGTTTCAACCCATGATGGCCACCAAATTTATTCTTGTCAAAATTTTCATCAAAAAAAAAAAAATGCACTAAAAATTGTAAATGATTATCTTAGTAAAATGTCCATAACTTTCTCTCAGGATATCTGATTTCAGACTTCTTATAGGTGTTGGAAAGCTAATTTAGAGCACTAAAACTTGGTGTAGGTTTGGTTCTATTATTTTAATATTTTGTTAGATTTTTAGAGCCCAAAATTTAGATGTTATTTATTTTAAGCATGGATTAGGGCATAACTTGGGCATACGGAGTCAGATTTTGAGTTTCGAGTACTCAGTCTAAAGCTCTTGGAAATATCTACACATTGGTTCAAATTTGGTGCAGGTTTGGCATGATTCATTTGGTGATATATTGATCTAAATACTTTATCATATATTGACTATGGTAACATTGTGAGTTTATCATGTTATATATTTTTGATATTAAGATTTGAGGTCATTGTATACTCGGTTCATATTTCAGTTTGATCTCATGATGATATGATTATTAGTGTTTGATTTGGATATGTATGATGACTTGTTGGGTCTACAAGTTGTGTAGTGTTGTAAGCAATCTATACTTATAGGTTGTATTTATGGCATGGTTATGGATTGCCTTTGCCCATTGATCTTTCATTATTGGTGCATATTAATATTGGTGTCTTGGATTTTGATTTTCTATGCCCTAAGTCATATGATTTTTTGTTTCTTCTTCAAGTAGAAGGGATGAGATGGTTTTACTAGATATAATCACGGTGGAGGATTGTGGTTGACTATTTTATGCTGACAGGTTGCACATATTAAGAGTTAGATGGGTGATTCATGGATGTGATCATGGTGCCATAGATTTTGGTATTACATGATTGGTAATATAGGTACATCCTTGATGTTCATTAGCTTGGATTCCTAATTTGGTTATGGCACCATATCTTCTTGGTTAGGGTCATGGTTATTTGGTTTATTTTAAAGAACTCATGATGTGCACTTTGAGTTCTTTGGTGGTTTCATGCCTTGATTGATTCTCATGGTTAGAGGATAGGTTTTTCATCATGATGTCATGGATAACTTGGATACATGGTTTAGTGGGAGCTTGTGACACTAATGAGGTGACAGTATAGGATTAGTTCCTAGTTTAGTTTACATCTTCTTGGTTTGGAGATCTT
The DNA here is from genome assembly GCA_028749045.1 of Cupressus sempervirens. NCBI lineage: Eukaryota > Viridiplantae > Streptophyta > Pinopsida > Cupressales > Cupressaceae > Cupressus > Cupressus sempervirens. The sequence goes on along the minus strand of CM053786.1, from coordinate 295,280,707 downwards.
GGTTTCACTTGGTATTGACACTTTGGTTGTGTGAATGTAGACCTAGAGGATCTTGATGTAGGAGATGGATTTTACAATGCCTTGGTACAATGGTTTAGTGGGAGTTGTTGGCATTGATATATTTATTGAGCATTTGTAGATGTTGGAGATTTTTCATAAATCCTATTGCTATAGAGACATCTTTGACATTTTTATGGTGCACTTGTTATCTTCATGGTGTTTGAAGATGGTTAGATCTTGAGGACTCATGGAGTTCTTGGTTATCTTCATGGTGTGTGGAGATGGTTGCATCTTGAGGACTCACAAAGTTCTTGGTAAAGGTGTGGTTTATGCTTTCATTTGACATGTTATCCTTGATGTGAGGATTGTTTCATTATTATGTAATGATATACTCTTGATATGAGTTTAGAATTTTTTGACATGTTATAGTATGTTCATATGAAGCAAGTTATCTATTTGGTTGAGATGGTTAGATCATGTTATCATGTTTATGTTCCTGGAGGCATGGTTGGAACTTTGACATTGATCTTTGTTTAGTTTCTCGATATTGAGCACATTGATCATAAGCTAGATACTTCATGATATTTCTATATTACATTTGGTGTTGGCATGGATTGATTGGTAATAGGTGCTCATGGATACTTAGAGACAGTGGTGATGTTGTTTTCTCTTTGATTAGAGAAGAATTTGTTGGGACAATTGATGGTTTCAGCAGGAAGTCTAAGGGGTATTCACCTGATATGAACTTGAGAGGAGATTATTGTAAGATGAGTCTTGGTTGGAGACTTGGATATCTTAACAAACATTCTCATTCCCCAATATTGGTCTACTTAGCGGTTTGCTACTTGATAGGTATAGCCCATTGTTTCTCTTAGGTGCATTAAATTTATTCTTGTCTTTCATGCATATGGATCTTGAGCTTTGGTACATGAGTTAGTTCTAGAGGGTTCATTTGAGAGATGGTTTAACATTGGTTATCTCCATTTTCATATATTTTTATGCTTGTTGAGTTTGGGAGATGATTTTATATTGGGCATATTCCTTGGATTAGGAATGGTTTATGAGTTTGATCTTCTTGTGTGAAGCTTACATCCATGATTATTTATATGACATAGTTTGGGTGTTGTTGAGGCTTCTTGGTTGGGGTTTTATGGAGGACATCATACTTGCATAGTTTACATCTAGAGGTTTCTATAGAAGGATATGATATAAGTTATGACTTGTATAGTTTCTCTTTGGTCTTGGTTATCTTCCTAGATGTTCAGTTTTACTTATGTTGGATTTGAGATTGGTTAGGGATTATGATCACTCTTTTGTGCTCACATATGTCATGTGAGAGATGACATGGTCACACTTTTATCTCTTTCCTCTATTGATTATGGAGAACTTGGGAGACCATTGAAGACTTGTTACAAGAGTTATTGTTGTAGGTTATTGGTTTATGTGTTATGGATGTCCTTGAGACTACATGGATTCACTTCTTTGAGATGTTTTGAGTGGATTAGTTATAGATTTTACATTGTCTTTTGCAGTGGGAGCTTCTTCCTATATATGTGGCAGGTATTGCTCTTGAGGCTTGTGATTGCAAATTATAGATTGCATATGTTGAAGATGTGAGATCCAGTTGGTATGCCTTTGGAAGTATGGATAGTTGGATGGGTTTGGCACTTGATGTGGGTGCTATTTCAGCTATGGATATTTTGACAACTACAAATACATGTGATTAACTTTTGATCAAGTTTTTGTGCTTGGCATTTTAGTTGGTATAGGATTTTATGATCTTCTAATGTGAAAGGTTGAGTGGATTTCTCTTTGGATGGCTTCTATGTATTTTCAATGGTAGTGGCATAATAGGAGGTGAGATTATTCATGTTTGAGATGCCAAATACTTTGATTTCTTTGTGGGTTCTAGGATGGAGCACATGGTGTACTTTTATCCATGATGGTGGATGTGCTAGGAGGGATTGTTCCCTTGTTCATTTATGTGGCTACCCTATGTAATGTTTACAACAAGTGGGAGATTGTTGAGATAATGGGTGTTGAACACATTGGATATTATTTTTATATTGTATTATGTTAATTTTATTATGTAATGTTGTAGCTAGATGGACATGTAACATGTAGAGAATCCCATGGCATATACTTGATGAGTTGTATTGTAACATTGTGATAATATTTCATGTAATTATTTAATATTGGGGAAAATAATTCAAATTATAATATTAAATGTTGGGTCAATGGATTAAGTAGCACATGGTTTATGTAATAGCACTTGGTGGTTTTGTGGGACTTGCTACTATATAAGCAGCTACAAGGGTAGTTTTTGGTGTGATAAGGACAAGAAGACAAAAGGAAAAAATGGAATGAGTCAACCAGGACAAGGCTTCACAAGTTTGCCAAGAGAGCATTTGTGAAGGTTGAAAACATGGCATGGGATATGTGGATTCATGCTTGTTCACATAGATTGAATGGTGGTGGCTATGGTTTTGAAGGCTTCCATGGTTGTATTACAATGCCATGTTTTGTGAATAATACATGGTGATGAATGCTTTTGGAGGCTGGGTTTTTACCTCTATGAGGGATTCCTAGAGTATATCTTGGGTTACAATTTTTGTGGGTATGTTATCTATTCTCTTGCATGTGGATTTTAATTGCACATTTGTTTCATATCTTTATGGGTTATGTGGAAATGATTATATTCTTTGTTGCAAGTTTCCTTACAAACATCCTTTAAAAAAATCTTGAATAACCTAATTGGACTATTTCAAATTTAAAAAAATGGCTAGGCTTGGTATCAAAGCCTAGCCAAATTAATTTAATAATAACCTGATTAAGCTATGTAGTCCAATAAATTTATTAAAATCTAATTAGAGTTTTCATAGCTACATGTAATTTCTGTTTCCTGTGTCCAAGGGTATTTTAATGTCCACAAAATGTAGAGAATAGAAATTGGAGGAAATTTAAAGAACAAACCTGATCAAGCTTTGAAAAAATAGTGAGATTTTCAGCATTTGCAAGCATGGTGGTCCATAAACAAGGTATTTGGTCAATTTTTTAAAATTTATGTTTATGTTTCTTATTAAACTAAAGTTCATAACTTGTTTCTATCTTTTACAAAAAAATAATATGAAATGCATCAAAGAATCCAAGAAAATCACATAGAGTTGAAACTCCACCTCATGTACAAACAACATAATCAACCCCCAAAAATACTTCAAATACATAAGCACAAAACCCTCCATTAATTGTATTACAACCAAAAAATCCTCCATTGGCTACATGACACTTTTTAACATAATGATTTATAATAATATATTAAGAAATTAAAAATACAAGTATTTATTAATAATATATTTATTATTTGGTGTTAAAGAAACTTTTTCCTCAAAATGAATTAATTATTCAACTGCTCATTCCATAGAGTTCCTCTTATCATAACTTGGCTCTCTCCTTTCTTAGGTTTATTAGCTATATCAATAGCTTCTTTGTGAATCAAAGAATTTATGCTACTATGCACTTTCTTACCAAAAAATGTACATTAAAAATTTATATGTCATTCTCTTCCATGCTTAAAAGAAATTCCTTTAAACAAATATTCATTTTCTCTCTTTCCAATACTTATTCTAAGAGTAACTTGTATAATTACCTCTAGTGCAGTTACCTCTTCCCCTTCTTTCACTATCTTATTTTCATTGAGATTTTCCTATATCATTAGATATGTTATCAAATCCACTACTCTCTTTATAATATCTCCCTCTACTTCACTAAAATCTTCGACATCCTTCTCTTTATATGTAATCTTATTTTTTAGATAATTTTTCTTGAGCCTTCAAGGTATAAAAATAAGCTTCTTCCACAATTTCCATGTGTATAAAGATGATTTTATCATGTATAGAAGTCCTTAAACCATTAAAGTATCTAGAAACCTTTGCAACTTCATCATCGATATGTCTACATCTCATGTTCAACTTATAGAATTATTTAGTATAATCTTTCATAGTCATTTCTTTATGCCTTCAATTTTTCATTATTCTTAACAAAATGAATTGATATTCAAAATAAAGGAATTTATTATTTAACTTTCGAACCATATTAATTCTCAACTTTTATTTTCCTCTTCTCTGTCTATCATTTTCCAAGCGTTCCTACCAAAGAGATGCATGCCCTTTCAACTTTGTAGATACTATCCTCACCTTCTTATCATTAGGTATGCTTTCATAATTATAATATTTCTTAATATTAGTAATCCAATCCAACAAAGCATATGTAATAAGTCTTCCACTCTAAGGAAATTTTACAAAATTATGTCTTGAATTTTCTTTATTTGAAGCTTTCAGAACTCTCCCCTCATCTTGATCCACCTTAGGTTCATGGTTTGACACTGTTGCTTTGTCTTGATTACTAAGATATTCAATATGTACTCCTCTTCTTTGTAGAATTTTAAAATATCCAATTATAGCTATAATCTCTCTTAACATGTCCATAATAGCATTATCTACATTTTGTCTACCTAGAACCATTTAGAAAAAAATTCCTACAAAAATTGTAACCTTTTGCAAGTTATAGGCCATAAACCATGTCTACCACCCTACAACCAATCTTCATAAAGGTTCTTCATGATCCCAAAAATATTCCAAGAAACAAACCTTCACTCTGATATGCCTAACATAAAGAAGGAGTTTATAATTTACCTCCCAACTACCCTTACTAAGAGTTACACGCAAGAGTAACCAAGTCAATAAACCAAAATAAATTAAAAAGATATCAATCAAAAAATTGTGAGACAATCTTCATTCCACATGCCAACCCTAAAAGTGTAACTAGTTGCGATCATATACACTCAAATAGCAATAAGTTAGAATAAGATCTCAACCTTATAGAGCCAAACATTAATGTTTCCTTCATTCTAGATTTATTCTACTTTCCTTAATCCTATATCTCTAATTATATAGCTATCAAGAACATAAGTCATCCTATAGAGTAACTTATTACAAAATATAGGTCTTACGCCAAAGGAGAATTCAACAACCATGCAAACAAAATAAAAAAATTCTTCAAGGAAAAATATAGGTCCATATATGATTGAAGATGAGGTTCTTAGGTGTGTAAAACACCATGACATAAAACAAAACCTTGTTGGAGCCAAACCTACATGTTACTTGAGCTACCATGAAAAAAACATGCCTCAAACAAAGAGAAGGACAACTTGAAAAAATGATGGAATTAGTTTCTACAAGATTAGATACAACATCCATGATAAGTTCACATTAAGGAGCTTACTACAAGGAAAAGAAAAACACAAGCAACAATGACCATTCTTCAAATAGTAGACATGAGCAATGAAAGAATACTACTTTGATTGGTAGAAGATTACCAAAGTACCTGAGAGAGAGAGAGAGAGAGAGAGAGAGAGAGAGAGAGAGAGAGAGAGAGAGAGAGAGAGAGAGAGAGAGAGAGAGAGAGAGAGAGAGAGAGAGAGAGAGAGAGAGAGAGAGAGAGAGAGAGAGAGAGAGATTTCCCTGATAGTTCTAAGTGAGCTAAACTTTATCTAGAAAATACTAGATTAACGCCAACCATTTGAGGTCCCACGAAACAATATGGAACTCTCTACTCAATATTACTTTTAAATATTATTATGTGCAACTACCATATGAAAGATATTCATTAATTTCTCTTTATGAGGGAATACCTTCCCATGACTATTTTTACCAGAAAATACTTAAAATGTTATAACAATCAATTCATCAATATGAAGAGAATGTGAAGTTTGAAGAACCATTCAAATTTAACAACAACAATCATCCACATGACTATTTATTACAAATGAAATCTAACTATGAATTTCACCTTCTTCTGTAAATTTCTTCTTATTTCAAAATAAAATTTCATTCGCAATAATTGAAGAACTCATTTCCACAAGAAAATAAATCACACTCTAAATAGACAACAATATCTATCTGAAAAAGATCCAATCATAAAAATAGTAGAATTTCATACTGCTTATCATGAAAATTTTACTTAGAATTCAAAGCATAGATACTAATCAAAATTATTTTTGTCTCATATCTACTGAAATTCAACCTTCTCTAGTAGTTAGTTATTACTTATATATCATTTTTAAGGCTACATAAACCATGACCCTGAATTACCACATGAGGAGTTAATAGTTTTTAGTTATTTAATTATGCTACCTATTAAAGGATGATAAGACAAAAAAACTAAAATATGGAAATCATTTCCAGCTAGGCAACACCATGTTTCATCAGATCCTAAGATTTTTCTACAATAGTAGTGAAAAGTTTACCTAATTTCCAGCTCTCATATGTGGTAGTGAAGGCAGAGATAACTGATTGATGTGGTAGACCCAGATATGTGATCCTCTATTTTGAGACCTCTTTTTCCTTACAAATTTCACCAATCTTTTCTTCATACATTTCTAGGTGTTTCTGGTTAATTATCAGTATGGCTTCCATGTGAGCTATGTTGGAGAAATCCTTCGTTGTTGGCATCTTCTTTTCTTTGACCTTCGAGAACTTTTTATACATGTCTCTGACAATCCTTTTAGTGGGAGCAATTGAAAATTTTTCCTCTTTATCCCATTGTTTATGGAATCATTTTAAGTCACCCTAGATGATGTCATTAATGACATCAAGTCCATTGATCAAATCTTTGATTTCTGAAATCCCTTGTATGATAGCTTCTTTCCTCTATTCAATGTAGTTTTTTATCACATAGAGGGCTTTGTTATCCAACCTTATCACTATTTTTTCTACAAGGAAATTTTGTAAACCATATTCCTAAACTTTGTTCATCTAAGAAACCTCTCTTACCCAAATACCCTTTTATTTTTTTTGAACATCAACATTTGATTCTATCTTTCTAATCATGTTCATAGTTTCCTTCCATGCTTAATTTAGTAGATTTATCTTCTTTACTATCTCATCTTAGAAAAATTGAATTCATTCTTCAAATGTTTTTGCAAGTACCTTGGTCCTTTGCAAATAGTCTAAAAAATGTTGGTTAACTAGAAAATTAACATGAATGATGGTAGACATTTCATTGAGTGGCTTTGACTCTAGGTTCAGGATAATAAATTAATGTACTGGGCCATGCTCTTTATTGTTTCTTTCATATCATTTTTTTATTTGGCATCCTTCTAGCCTTGGTTGATAATTTTCTTGTTGGAGACTTCAAATATCTTCATATCAACTGCCCTACTACATTTTCCAAGGTCTACCTTTGATACTTGGTAATCCTAAGGAGTTATCTCATCTTTAACTTTTCCTTGATGTGGTTTGGCGATCATAGCCAACCAATGTCCTATGACTTTATCAAAATTAAGCCTAGATTCAATTTTTTCCATCTTGGCTTTAGAATATTTGCCTAGGAATTTTCTCACTAGGTCATCGATGGGCAACGATAATGGTACTATGCTTTGCTTCTTTACAACTAAGGTCTCCATCCATTTTGGTGCTATGGGATTCCTTTTAGGCATAGTGAAAGTATTGGTAAGGGAAAGGGAAACCATGGACACACTCCCATATCTAGTTGACATCTTTTGACTTTCTACCATGCTTGAAAATGTAGTTATCAGGCATTTTCTCTATTTTCAGTTTGGCTTCAAGGGAGTCCAACTCTATCAAGATTTTTCCTCCTTTAGGCCTTTGTCCATACTTTTTCATTCTAGTTGTCAAATGAGTTCATCTTCTAATAGCTTCCACCTTGGACTAATCTTGAATTTTGGAAATAAGAATTTCAACTTCAACTTCCTATTTACATACAATAGAATCATTTACACCATGGTTAGAGGAAAAAATTAGCTTTTGAGGGGATTTAATTTCTTTACACCTTGAACACTCCTTTGATGATTTGATAATAGTTCCCAAGTTTTTTCTTTTTGAGCCATTCCTTTTTTTTTTTGAACACATTTTCTATCAGGGAATGTAGATCATCTTCTTCTCTCTTGCACCAATCTAATTCAGGAACCAAAAGCTCTTCAGTTTGTTCAATATACCCAGGGTCTACTACCTCCTCTTCTTCATTATCTTTCACTACACCAATGTCTAGGTTAATTTTTGAAGATTTTCACTTTACCTAAGGTTATTCTTGACCACAACCTTTTTTGACCTCTGATTCATCAGAGCAATTGGCCCAATAATTCTCTAAATGAGGAATATGCCTAAAATTGGATGCAACTTTGAGATTCTCTTTAGCAAATCCTACATAGTCAAAACCTTTCCTGGTGGCATAAGGTTTGAGATAGAGATTAAACATCTCCACCTTAACCATGATACCATGTTTGAGGTTTGAGAATTCTTAATGACCATAGGAAAGAGTATCATAGACATTTTATTAGTGCTTTCAAAAAAAATTTCAACAATGATTAGTTGTTTGCATATCTCCAAGAGAACAACATTGTCTAAACAATAACAAGGTAGCTTGAGGGGCTCACCATCAAAAACACAAGCTTTAAGATAGGTAAACCTATGAAAATAGATGTGATAGAAACAATAGGTTTAGATTGCTTCCATGGGTTCCTTTGAAATTCTACAATTTTCTTTTCCCTGAAGTTGAAATACCAGCATTCCTAAAAACACATCATTGATCCTCCTGAATTCTTGAGAAGGATTTTTATGTTGCAAGTATTTATGTTATTTATATATCATTATATCCTCTATCCATGGTTCATGAGGAAGGCCTTCCCACTCTTTAACAACTAAAATGTAAATAAGGAAAGATGACATGAAGAAGGGTGTGAAGTTAGTTAAACCCAGATGCCCTTTATTCAATGCTTGTCCTATTAAGTCATCCTAGTCAACAAATTTCTCCACTTCTACAATCTTGTGGATGAAGAGGTACATCTAGTCCTCCTAGTGGAAAGCATGCTCATTTTATTTTACTTTATTTAAGAGGAATACTATATCAAAAAAATCTTCAATAAATTTCTCAATAGTCAGTAGCTTGGAGAACCTTCATCCTCCTAATTTAGACTTTAATAGCCAACATTGCACCACCATGAAGTTGTAATTCTTCTTATTCTTTCCATTCTTATGCTCTGATTCTTCAAAATTCCAAGGCTCATAAGACTCTTTGTGGGGAATTTTTAGAGGTGACATGATAGTTACCTCGCCAATTATTTCCAAGAGTTCTCCTAAAACTTTCTTTGTGCACCTACTCTGAGGATCGTAGTGATTTGCACATTCTATTATTAATTCAAGATGTTCTATAGCGAACAAAAAAGCCATAGCTTTTAACAACCCACTACTAACAAGCTTTGAGCTATGGTTCCAATTTGGGCATTTTTGGTTCTTTCTAATAGCTTAGTTAGGTTTATATTTAATAGAAATTTATCTCAAATTTCTAGCAAGGAACACAATAAACAAGTTTTTTTTAGGTTTTGGGATCTTAGGCTGAAATAGGGTCATGTTTTCTTGGAAAGGACAAATGATCCACTAAAAAAATGATTGAATTTTTTTAAAAAGAAATGAAAAATGGAAATGAACAAGGAAACTTACTTTGTACTCATCGATTTTACAATGTTAAATTACTCCTTCTCTGTCCTTACTGGCTTGGTGCTTTAGACTCCATAATAGAAAGTTAAGAAAATTAGTAGGAAAATCAGTGCTTGAGGTGCAAGTTTTGAGAAATATCATGAATTGATAAGACAATGTAAAATCATTAATATGCCCATGTGAAGATTTATTTGACAAGATATTTTAGTCCTTTTAGTTAATTGCTCCCATCAAATTGGGACATGACCTCACACTTGAGTGACGTTAGCTGGCCATTGCATTCCTTCTAATAATGACTCATAATTTGACACATGCCTTCTATCTATCACTATTATCGTGCTTCCAACATCCAATTATGGCATGGTGAATGGCTTTCTATAAATATGTGCCTAAATATTTAGAAAATCCCTGCAAAGAAAACAAGGTAAAAGTTGTTAAAAAATGGGAAGTCAAAATTGAAATTGAAGTTGAATCATCTATCATGATCAACATCAACTTCAACTTGAAAAATTGGTCACCTCACCATTGGAGTCTCAAATAAAAGGAAGTTTCACCTTTTAAGCCCTCTTGACAACTTTGAGTTGAACTTGAACTTGAACTGAGCAATGAAAGATAAAATAGAAAAGGTAAATATGAGTGTAACAACTAGACACTAAACCAATAGAACTAGAGAAAAATACCCTTCGTATCATAGAACAGGACTATATTAATAATAATTATTCCCTAAATGTAAAGCTAAAACAAAGTGAAACTCAATCATTAACACAATCCAAATTAAACATTAAACTTTAAATAAAATATTTTCTCAAACATTAACACTAACTCAAAATTGACAAGTAATTGTAACCCTAATCTTAATTGAATCTTGACCCTACACATAAATATTAATAAATAAATAAATAAAGTTAACGTTGATGCTAAACATAATTTACTACTAAAACCATTAACTAGTTAAAATAAATGAAATTGAATCAGTGGTATTCAACAAATCAAACATTAAGCCAACAAATTCTAATTTAAAAAAAAAAATATGCATTGAACCTTCAAGTGAACTAAATTAAACCCTAACACTTTAATATACTCCAACTCTAACCCTCATTTTGTACATATTCCTAAATGAAAGAAAAAGATAAATTAAATACTAACCCTAAACCTTACTAAATATAAAGTCTAACTAAAAAATTAGCCTAATTATAAAGTTAGTTTGATACAGCATGATGTAAAATTACTATAAAACTCTTAAACAAAATTAAAGGCTAACCCTAACTATTAAACATTTAATGGTAAAGGTAGAGAAAATAAGGAAGGTATTGAGGTTGAGGTTGATTTGAAGAGCAAAAATAAAGAGCCAAGGAACCTAGCAAAAGGAGTAAGGCTAAGCTCAACAAGAAGAAATGTAATATCTCTAGAGCCTTGAAAAATATTGAAGATGAAATTGACTTCATGTAGATACACACGGCTAAAGCTTTTGAAGAGCTTAGCTAGATTTGGTTTGTCTTTTAACTGACAAAAAAATAAGAGTGATTAAAAGGTATTAATATTAGGCAATGAAAATTTATTATTTTAATTTAAATATTATATTATAATATTTAATAGAGGAAAAAAAATTGTTTTAAATTTTAATTTTTTGAAAAATAGATTTCATTAGCTAAGTTTTTTGAATGATGTGAGTGAAATTTATGGAAAAATGTTTAATGTTTAACACTAAAATATATTTAAGAACATCTCATTGGTTAAATTAATTAATCTATTGATCATTTAGCTATTTATGCTAGAAATATTTTTAGCAAATCAACTTATAAAACATTTTCTAGTTAAACATAATAATTTTATAGTGCAATTTGATTTCTTACACATTTAGAAGATAAAATTAATTATTTTATTAAAGGAAAAGAAAATCTGAAATTTTAGTTCCCTTAGTTATTTTATTTTGTAATAACAAAATTATTTATCATTTTCATAAATTTAATTTTTTTAGTAAAATAACATATAATCTATACAATTTTAATAAAAAAATTAATATTTTTAAAAATAAAAATATACAAATCATAATTAAATGATCACTTATTTTTATTTCAAACTATATTAAATTTGAATGTCAATTTCTAGTAATGAAATACTATTTAATATTTTTTATGCATTATCATATAGAAAATATTTTTCACATTTTCTAACTTTATAGAAAATAGTATATAGTTGAAATAAAAAGTCTTGATTAACTTTATTATTTTAAATATGAAAAAATAAGTATTCATTAATATTTATGCATAAGAGCACAAACCTGTGTCACCCTTTTGTATAGAAAAAGGCTAACAAAAGTATAAATGTTCACCCTCAATAACATAAAACTGGTATTATTATTTAGAATTTAAAAATGAATTAAACTAATAAAATGTGTAGAAATGGATGAAGTTTAGGATTATAAGTTTTAATAATTATTTGGAATAAGAATTGATATATTTTCCTAATTTTTATAAATCATTTTTTAGTTGCTGAGAAATGCTAAAAATTAGGGGTTTACTTCCCACCACAACATTATATGGAATACACTTATTTCAATTTGAACTTTGACGATGTTATAGATAATATGTACAGCTAGAACAATCAAAATAAAAATTGACTTTAGACCTATATTTTCTCTTTTATAATGATTCAAATTTGAACTCACCTAAATTCAATAGTTATCATCTCCCACCACATTTTTCAAAACAAATATATTCTAACCAGAAGAAAAATTATACATTTTGGAAGAAGACTCTCTCCTATAGAATGTCACGTGGTTTTTAATTTTTTTGATATCATTTAATTTTTTTTCTTTCTAAAAATCAATATCTTTTCGAGTTTGAAAATGTGTGCTTGTAGATTTTTTTAATTATAATATACTATATCTAATTAAAATACTATAAACTCTATATGACAATATTCTAGACTTTTAGCTCTATAAAATGGTGTTTATATGTTACTAAAAGTATATCATTAAAAATAGTAAGAGTTATTGAAACACCAATTTTTTGAAATAGTTTTATTTCTTTAGTAATTGGATACAAAATCATATAAAAATGCATTTAATAGATATTTCCAATTGGAAAAGTGTGAGACCATATATAACTTAGCTACAATCAATTTAGCTAGATCATATGTTAGAAAAAAATTAATTTTTTGGATAGAAATACTTAAACTCAGTCATTCTGGTAAGTTAGCCTAAAAGGTGACATAGCTTTGTACTTTTACCCTTATTAATATTTTTTTTACATAGGAAAATTTTAACACATCTTCCTAGTGTGTAATAGGTGTGTCCATCTCACACCTCTTCATTCATTGTCCTTATTCTGCCCAAGTTTGGCATACTATTTTTGGGCAGATTGGATTATCATGGGATTTCAAACATTTGATCTCCTAATTTATTCTTGAGTGGTAGTGACCTATACACCACCCTCTGATAAAAATGGTTTGGAAGGCTATTCCTCCATATGTATGTTGGAACCTATAGAAAGAATGAAATAATCAAATATTTAGAGATATAGGTACCCTCGTAGGGGTGGTCATTCAGAAATGTATGGGAGAAATAAGTGAGGAGGACATGATATGGAAGTGGAACCCTCCTCTTTTCTTTCTAACCTACGTTGAGAGGAATTGGGCAAGATTTTGGGCATTACTCAAATTATTGAGAGAATGGATAATTTTAAGATAAGCTAGAAGATGCAAACTAAATGATAGCTAACCCCTGGACTGGTTGAAGCTGAATTTGGGTGGATCTAAGTGGGAGGAGGGAGCTGGTATGGGAGGAATAATCCAAAATTACCTTGGTTATGGTATTAGAGGATACACTAGAAATTGCAAAGGTGCATCGAGCAATGAGACTGAGGTTTTGGGCCTTCTATGGAGAGTCAAGTTAGCTAAGAGCATGGGAATTCAAAATTTGACTGTTGAGGGAGACTCTATGATGTTCATTAAAGCTTCTAGGATGGAAAATAAGATGAGTTGGGATGACACATCAATAAAATGTTAGGGATGCCCAATGTATCCATAATAATCCTAATGATGTTAGGATACAACACGTATATATGGAAGAGAAGAAAGTGCCAGACAATGTATGCGAGACAAAAACATGGAGATATTAATCATCAAGTTTGGTGCGATGAGCATGATCTTTCGATGGTGATCAAATAATTCATTCACAACCATTAATTTAAATAATGATCTACAACCTAGTGTATGACAAGGGTTGACCTTACATGATAGGCTTAGAAAAGGTTAACTATGCTACTATTTTAGTTGCATTTACTATGACGACAATAATTTCAGAATAGGTAAAGAAAATTTGACATTCCAAAAATAGTTGGGAAGATTTTTCACATCACCCAAGATGGGTTTCAAAATCTTGAGACTAGGAGTTAATGAGAAGTAATGGAGATTTGGTGATCTAGCAACTTAAAATTAACTTAATCCCTACAATTCCCAAAAGGCCTTTACTCATTTGGGGTCCTCTTAGCTATCAAATCTATTGCATGATTTTCAAGGGTGTCTCTCTAGCTTTTGTTAAAAAATTGATGCAATGCAAGGTAGAAGAATCCCCAAAGGAGATCTCATAGCCCTAAAAAATTAACAACACAATGGAATATAAAGAATAACATACAGATTTAGTTCCAAAATAATACTAACTCTCATAATAGAATCATAAAATTTACATCCAACATGCCCATCTGTAACACCTTCTAAGTTACAACCAGATACACAAGCAATTGGGTATATGCACGATCATGGTCAACCAAACTATGGCCTTAAGTGGTAGTGAAAAACCAACAAATAAGGGTTATGTCAACATGACACATAATTTTTAAGTGGTTCTAGACTTTATATCAAAAACTTGTAAAAAATAATCTATAGGATATTGAATGTAGCTTCTAAACTACTAGGTCTTATCTAGAGAAAATAATATTTGATTGCTCAAAAGTGTTGATTTTAATGTAGTACTATGAAAAATTCAGAGTGAAAATAAAAAGTAGGTGTAAGTTTGACCACCTTAATCAAAACCAAATGATAATATTTTTAAAATATAATTATAGATATAAAAAGTAGACTCATGTCCAAATGTGATGCATATTTTAGGGTATTTTTATTCAAAATAAATAATTAAATATAAATTGTCTACTAAAAATTTTGCAGAATAAAAAAAATTATCTTTCTGAACACCTTAACTAATTGAAAACTTTAATAAATTAAATATTTTTTCGTTATACTAGGTGAAGCATAGAATGTAATGCAACTTTAGAATTAAAAAAAACTTGTACCACTTGAAAGTTATAGCTATTTTTCAATCACTATGTCAATTAGCACTTTACAATCATCTTCATTAAAAATTAACTAATAAATACTTATCGAACTTAGAATTTGCTAGATATGATATTGATGGAATATTGAGACTGCTATAAAAAAAACCCTTTTCATTTCATTTAATTTTGATGAAAATAGCATCGCCAAATGGCTACTCAAAGTCTGAGTGTTAGTGAAACCCTTCTCAAACACATTTTTTGGGTTGACCAAATAGGTTTGGTAAATACCAAGCTTTAGATCAAATACCCAATATGAAATCGAGTATCTAATTACTCTAAATTTTCCAATTGGGAGGGAAACAACCCATATTGGAAATTTTGGATGGAAATTTTAGAGGAAGCTTTTAGAGGAAAATTTATTTTCGAGAAGAGTGGGCATTATCATTATTATTACATATGACTATGATTATTATTATATATGATTATAATTATTATTATATATAGTAATATGTATGATTATTATTAATAAATTTAATATAGTTATAAATATAATAATTATTATAACTAAATATAATAAATTAATATATATTATAAATATTATTATTATTATTAAATATAATAATGTCATGAAATGTGTCGAGAGGGGTCATAGGTTAACATATGACCCCTCTCGAAGCATTTCATAACAACATATGTCCCTAGTGGTCATAGGGCCCCTAGGGACATATGTTGTCATGAAATACATTGAGAGAGGTCACAGATTAAGCTATGATCACTCTCAACGCCTTAAAATCAACCAAATGGATCCTTAGGGGTACTAGGTCCACTAGGGACATATGTTGTCATGAAATATGTCAAGAGGGGTCATAGGTTAACATATGACCCCTCTCAACACATTCAAACCAACCAAATGCATCCCTAAGGGGCCAAGGGCCCATAGGGGCATATGTTATCATGAAATGCATCGATAGGGGTCATAGATTAACCTATGACCCCTCTCAACACATTGGAACCAACCAAATACTTCCCTAGGGGTCCTAGGGCTCCTAGGGACATATGTTCAATGCATTAGAACCAACCAAATGTGTCCCTAGGGGTCTTAGTCCCCTACGGACATGTTTTGTCATAAAATAAATTGAGATAGGTCATACATCAACCTATGACACCTCTCAATGCATTAGAACCAAACAAATGCATCTCTAGGGCCTCTAGGTACATACATTGTCATAAAATATGTTGATAGGGGTCATATATTAACCTATGACCCCTCTTGATGAATTAGAACCAACCAAATCCATTCCTAGGGCCCCTAGGGCACGTAGGGACATACATTGTCATGAAATGCATCATTAGGGGTCATAGGTTAACCTATGAACCCTCTAAACACATTAGAACCAACCAAATGTGTCCCTAAGGGCCATATGGCCCCTACGCACATATGTTGTCAAAAAATGGGTTAAGAGGGGTCACAAGTTAACCTATGGCCACTCTTGATGCATTTGAACAAACCAAATGCATCACTAGGGGCACTAGTGCCCCTAGAGACATACATTGACATGAAATACTTTGAGAGGCGACATAGGTTAACCTATGACCCCTCTTGATGAATTAGAAAAATAAGTCCCTAGGGACATTCGTTGTTATGAAATGCATCAAGAGGGGTCATAGGTTAATAGATGACCCCTTTTGACTCATCAGAACCAACCAATTGTGTCCTTGAGATCCTAGGGCCCATAGGGACATATGTTGTCATGAAATGCATCAAGAGGGATCATAGGTTAACCTATGATGCCTCTTAATGCATTAGAACCAACAAAATGTGTCCCTATACGTCCTACAACCCCTAGGGACATATGTTGTCATGAAATGCATCAAGAGGGGTCATATGTTAAATTGTCACCCCTCTTGATGCATTCAAACCAACCAAATATGTCTATAGGGGCCCATATGATATCATGAAATGCATCAATAGGGGTCATAAATTAACTTATGACCACTCTTGATGCATTAGAACTAACTAAATGCATCCCTAGGGGTCCTAGGGAGCCTAGAGACATATGTTGTCATGAAATGCATGAAGAAGGGTCATAGGTTAACCTATGACCCCTTTCGATGCATTAGAACAATCTAAATGTATCGCTAGGGGTCTTAAGGACCCTAGAGACATCTATTATCATGAAATGCATCAAAAGAGGTCATAGGTTAACCTAACCTATGACCCCTCTCAACACATTGTAACCAACATAATGTGTCACTAGGGTCCCTATGGATATAGGCTATCATGAAATGCTTCGATAGGGGTCATTGGTTAACCTGTGATGCCTCTCAATGCACTAAAACCAACCAAATGCATCCTTAGGGGCTTTAAGGCCCCTACAGATATATGTTGTCATGAAATATATGGAGAGAGATCATAGATTAACCTATGGTCACTCTTGACACATTCAAACCAACCAAATCCATCGCTTGGGCTGCCAAGGCCCCTAAGGACATAAGTTGACATGAAATATGTCGAGGGGAGTCATAAGTTGACCTATGACCCCTCTTGATGCATTAGAGCCAAAAAAATGACATTATTTGTCATGAAATTTTTGAAGAAGGGTCATAGATTAACCAATGACCCCTCTTGACTCATTACAACCAACCAAATTCCTCCCTTAGCATCCTAGGTCCCCTAGGGACATATGCTGTCATGAAATGCATCAATAATGGTCATAGATTAATTTATGAACCTCTCAATGCATTAGAACCAAAAAAATGTGTCCTTAAGGGTCCTACGGCCCCTAGGGACATATGTTCTCATGAAATGCATCAAGAAGGGTCATAGCTTAACCTTTGACCCCTCTTGGTGCATTATAATCAACAAAATGCATCCTTAGGGGTCTTAGGACCCCTAGGGACATATGTTGTCATGAAATGCATTGATAGGGGTCATAGGTTAATCGATAAGAATTCTCAATGCATTAGAACCAACTAAATGCATCCCTAGGGCCCTTAGGGACATATGTTGTCAAGAAATGCATAGATTGGGGTCATAGGTTAATCTATGACCTCTCTCAATGCATTGGAACCAACCAAATGCGTACCTAGGGGCCCTAGGTTGACATCATAAAATGCATTGAGAGGGGTCACGAAATACATCAAGAGTGGTTATAACCAATGACTCCTCTCGATGCATTAGAACCAACCAAATGGGTCCCTAGAGGTCCTAGGGCCCCTAGGGACATATGTTGTCATGAAATACATGAAGAGTGGTCATAGGTTAATGTATGACCCCTCTTGATGCATTAGAACCAAATAATTGTGTCCCTAATGGTCCTAAGGGCCTTACGAACATATCTTGTCATGAAATGCATCGAGATGGGTCATAGGTTAACATATGACAACTCTTGATGCATTAGAACTATAAGAATTTGGCTTAGGCTAGAATTCACCCAAGAACTAAAGAACTCAACACAAGCACACACTAGACCAAAATAGATAGAGTATGAATAGAATGACGATATTCATTGAATAACAGACTGAGAGTACACTAGGAATGCCTAAATATAAAGGCTTTAGGAGAGCTTCTAGAATGCATAGAAGTCAGCATCATGATATGTCATATAACCAGGCACATGTCCACCAAATATGGGTTATCCTCCATTAAGCACAGGATTAAGTGCAATGATGTGAGGATAAGCCTACAATGGTGTAGCATGCAAATCAATGGTGTAGACAACATATGCTATATGAGGAGTGTGGATAACTATGTTCTCATCATGACAACTCGGTGAATGATGCATACTCCTATGTTGTAGACACCATGTGCATAATTAGATTTGTGTAACTCAGTGAGAGTACACAAACTCCTAAGTGTCTCACCTAAAATAATAATAAAATAATGCATTAACCTAAGTAAAACTTAAGTAAGTGTAATAAGTGAATACTTATTTACAACAACACCTCCCCTTAAGTGTAACTTAGTGGAATGCCCTTAAGCTTACGAAATCTAGGATGATATGGAAGATGGGTCCCGACTACTAGGCCATGTTAGGTACCCATGTACATAATGATATGCAATCTCCCATAAAGCAGGGAAAGAGGGAAAGCCTCATGGGAAAAACCCTCCGCCAAAAAGAAAGAGAAATAGGGATGCATGGATGGATGGAGTAATCAAGACCCCCCCATTATGACATACATCTAGTATATACATAAGAGAATGATGAGAAGAGGAATGTCGAATAGTGACTACTCCGATGAAGAAGCTGATCCAAGACTACCAAATAGTGTTCCTCCCCTTAGGAAGAAACAATGCCAAGGGTACAAATGAGATGCTTTCATAGTATGTGGAAAGAATCCCATAAATAAGTGATGTCTCTGAAACCTACTCATTTGGTTGAAGAACCTATCCCAAAGAACTGTCTATCTCTGCAACTGATGAAGAACCCTGCTGCAACTGCTGATCATAAGTATCCATAATCACTTCAACCTATGAGGATTGATCATGTAGAGAATGAACAAGAGAGTCTGATGGAACCCTTGTGACAAATGAAGAAGGTATTTCTACATCAAGAAGAAGAGGCAAATCATGATACTATCTCCCAAATTTGTCACTGAACCTGTATCTACAAGACTAGATGTACCCTACTATTCTGGACCTATCACTATGGTGATGTATCCATGTGGACTAAACTAATGAAGTGACCTCTCACTGTATCTGTTGATAGAACCCCACATGTTTGAATCCGTTGAAGCACTATCACTGAAATCACTATTAGTATCCACACCGTATGATGTGTGAAGAGGAGTAAAGGAAAAGCTGGGAGAACTTTCCTCAAAGTATGCATCCTTCTCCACAAATATCTAATGTGTCTCAGTATCTAGAAGTCTATATGCCTTCACACCGTCTTCATAACCAATGAAATTACAAGGGTGAGATGATTGTGCCTTGCATCCCCTGGAAGATCTGTATGCCCATGCAAGACAACCGAAGACTCTAAAGTGTGTCACAATAGGTTTTCTACCACACCATGCCTCAAAAGGAGTTTTTCCATCTAAGGTTGGATGAGGAGAATGATTAAGAATGTGAGTAGCACTGGAGATTGTTTTGACTTCTAATGATGGATCAAGAGACTTGGCATGAATCATGCAACTTGCCATAGACTTAAGAGTTTGAATCCTCAATGCTGCAACATCTATCTTATGCAGACTAAATGTTGAAGGAGTCTGAAGATCAATTCCCTTATGTCTACAAAACTCCTTAAGTCTTCTATTCAAATCCATGTTTCCATTGTCCATTTAGAGTACTTTGATGGCCTTTCTAGATTTTCGTTCTACATGAGCCTTGGAGGCTAGAAATTTCTCCAACACTTCACCCTTACTATGCAGAAAGTAGACCCAAGTGAACCTTGAAAAGTCATCAACTAAGGTGAGTATGTAGTGACCCTGGTTGAATGCAAAAGGACCTACTAATACCATGTGAACCATTTGGAGAACACCTATTGCTCTAGAAGACTTCCATCTTTGTAACTTCCCCTCTAGATGCATATCCACTAAATCTGTTGAACACTCACACTTACAAAAGTTGATTTGAGGTAGACCTTTCACCATGTGGTATGTACAAATTTGCTGAAGATAGCAGTAGTTAAGATGACCATACCACTCATGCCATAATTGCATGTTTGAATTTGATTGTGATAACAAGGCCTTTGAAGAAGACTTGGGCACAAAATGAGAGAAATAGTACAAACTCTTGTGATCATTCACTTTCCTCGCTATAACCAAGGAATCATCTTTGAGACTATGCACTTGAACTGATTCTGGAAGGAACTCAACTCTATGTCCATCTCCAAGGTGAGTTATTTGGTAGATTGGTAGGAGATTCAAACTTAGGTTTGGAACATAGAGAACCTCTTGAAACTATCCATTTTCCATCTCCACATTTCCTTTTCCTTCAACTTCCATTTTTTTGTCATTTCCCATGAAGATGTGTGGTACCTTTGAGTGTTTCAATGAAGAAAAATCCTCCTTTGAAAAACCCATATGATTTGAGGCACCTGAGTCAAATATCCATTCCTTTGAAGAGTTTACATTTGCCATGAATGCTTGCCCTTTGCCCTTGGAATCTAAAGTTGATCCTTTCTCTTTGTAAGCATTAGGCAATGGAACATTGTGTTTCTTCATGATGTGAGTCAACTCATCAATCTTTTTGAGATAACACTCATGCTCTTCGTGACCCAATTTCTTGCAATAAGCGCACTTCTTCTTCTCCTTATTGATGTCCCCTTTCTTGTTGGTAGTGGAGGACTTTCCTTGTTGATTGGATTGTGGTGTTGTTTTTTTTGCATCCTCAGATTTGTCTTTCTTCTACTTCTTCTTACCCTTTCCTTTACTTGAAGACTATCCAGCTGAATTTTGAGAACCCTCATTGGCCACCAATGCTTTGGACTGAGGTTTTTTGAGAATCCCCATTAATTTCAACTTCTTTTCTTCATCATCCAACAATTTTGCATATTCATCAAAGGTGACTTTCTTGTAGGCAAACCCTAAGGTATTCTTTAAGGTGTTAAAAGAAGATACAAATGTGGAATATTCTGATGGAATCTTGTTATGGATGAGATAGATCACTCTGTCATCTTTGATAGAACTCCCACAATTAGTAAGGTTTGTCGTTAATTCATTCACCTTGACGATGAAGTCTTGTATTAAGTCATATGACTTTGGATCTAAGGATACACGCTCATCTTCTATTTTGAACACATCCTCGTCAGACACTTTACCATAAAGGCTTTCAAGGGTATCCCAAGCTTCCTTGGATGTAGTACATTTCTTTATTTGATACATGATCTTATCATCTACCCCCAAACATATATCACCTAGGGCTTTCCTATCCATGACTACCCAATTTGAAATATCACTTGCAAACACATTATCACTTGTTGATTTAGGAAGAGTACCATCTACATATTGTGAAACTCCATTATGCGTTAAGTGATATCACATTTTAACTGACGAAAAACCATAGTTATAAGGAGTTAATTTAGGAAACTTAAAGTTGCCCATAATGCAAAAAATGAAAAAAAATTGTAGAAAAGAGAGAACACAACACGAAGAAACACCCCCCCTTTTCACTAAATCAAGAAAACCCCCCAAACTAGATGTTTTGAGCACTTTATTAGTAGTGTGATTACAATGGGCCACTTATCAATTTTGGGATTCGTGGACTTTTGATTTTTCCTGTTACAACCTCTTAATGGAGTACAAATCTGAAACTTTATAATGTGCTACAATTCAAAAGCATTACAAAGCAAAGAAAGGTCCTATCTTTGAAAGTGACACTTTTGTCCACACAACCCTATAATCTAATGCCAGATCAGGAAAGTAGACAAAAAAATGCACTTAAAAAAAATAGAACCTATTTTTGACTCCAGATCTGCCCGTACGGAGCATTTGAAGTTGCAAAATGTAGGAATATGTAGGTATAGTCACCAAAAAATGCAATTTTTGAACAACCGATGTACCAAAACCAAAAAATAACTGCACCACTAAAAAATTTAGAAAATTCTACCCAATTTTAAAAAATTGCACCTGATTTGTAGTCTGAATGTCCAAGTTATGACCTCTTGAATTCAGACTGCAAAATTGAGAATCAATTTGAAGAGTGGTTGCATCAGTGAAATAGGGGTTAAATTTGACAGTCATATAGTCATCTTAGCAGTTGTAGTTTGGCCTATTTTGATGTCCAAATGGGCATCAAATTTAGGCTATTGAAATGATGATGTCAGCAAAAATCTATGCCTTCGGTTGACATGGCAGTGTGCTATCATTCCATACTGTATGGATGGTATGGAAATAATCTGTATCAGATGCTGATGTGTCATAGGCTTAGCGATGATGTGTCAGCACCTGTCAATGATGTAGGGCTAACTATGCAGTTGAGGTGGCATCCTATGTGGCAGTATAGTCAATGCTGATTGTGCTACAAATTACGTGTGCAGGGATGTGATGTGTCTCAAAAATCTGATGTCGTGTGTCTGAGTCAGCCAGAGACTCCTTTTTGTTATGTTTAGATTCTACTTTCATGGTATCTAGGATATAGCAGCAGTGTTGGATTTGAAGGTCTGGTGATGGGACTAGTAATAGTCCCACATTTGTTGTGGAAGTGTGTAGAGGTGTCTTTAAAACACTTAAGCCGCAGGTATTTGATAGTAAAAGGAGCTTGACGATAAATGGTGACCATTGTTGTGAGCTTTTCCTATCTATTTCGGCCTAGATTTATTTGACTATGGGTTCTCATCAGATTTAATATATATGGCTTGAAGAATTAGGTCACTGGTAAATGAATGAAACTTGCGAATTAAATAAATATTCCTCCACCGAAAAATAGAGCCGATCCGGGGTGTCACTACTTGGTTCGGCAAAAGAAAATTTCTCCACTAGGGCTGTATAAAAAATTCCAAAAATACCAAATCCAGAAAATGTAGAGAAATAGATCTGAAAATAAAATTAAATAATCAAATCAAATAAACAATCATACCCAAATTGCAAATCGGGACCTCTGGGTTCTGATTTGTAAAAAAAATTTGACTCACGATCCACTTTCACCCAAGATAGGCAAATTTATAGTCAATCTTTATTGAATTGATGCTCTAGACGCAACGGTGAGGTTAGATCTGGCTCTAAACACTCCCAATTTTTACAAATCATCGAGATTTGTATTGACATGCTGAAGCAAGAATGGTCTCGAATGGCTACATGATGAGAATCTCCCTTAGCTCTGATACCATGTAAGAATTTGGCTTAGGCCAGAATTCACCCAAGAACTAAAGAACTCAACACAAGCACACATTAGACTAAAATAAATAGAGTATGATCAGAATGACAATATTCATTCAATAACAGGTTGAGAGTACACTAGGAGTGCCTGAATATAAAGGCCTCATGAGAGTTTCTAGAATGCATAGAAGTTAGCATCATGATATGTCATACAACTAGGCACATGTCCACCAGATATGGGCTATCCTCCATTAAGCATGAGATTAAGTGTGATGATGTGAGGATAAGCCTATAATGGTGTATAACGCAAATCAGTGGTGTAGACAACATATGCTAAATGAGGACTGCGGATAACTGTGTTGTCATCATGACAACTCAATGAATGATGCATACTCCTATGATGTAGACACCATGTGCATAATTAGAGTTGCGTAACTCAATGAGAGTACACAAACTCCTCAATGTCTCACCTAAAATAATAATAAAATAATGCAAAATAATTAAATAATGCATTAACCTAAGTAAAACTTAAGTAAGTGTAATAAGTGAATACTTATTTACACCAACAAGAACCAACTAAATAGATCCCTAAGGCTCTGAGGTCCCCTAGGGACATATGTCATCATGAAATGCATCGAGAAGTGTCATATATTAACCTATGACCCTATCGATGTATTAGAACCAACTAAATCTGTTTCTACGAGCCTTAAGGCCCATAGGGACATATGTTGTCATGAAATACATTGAGAGGTAACCTATGCCATCTCTCAATGGATTGGAACCAACCAAATGAAGGACAGGCATTGCCATGAAATGCATTGAAACGGATGATAGGTTAACCTTTGACCCCTCTCAATGCATTGGAAACAAACAAATTTATCCATAGAGGACATATTGCCCCTAAGGACATATCTTGTCATGAAATACATCAATAGAAGTCATAGTTTATCCTATGAGCCCTCTCGATGCATTGGAACCTACTAAATGGGTCCCTAGGGAATTTGTTGTAATGAAATGTATCAAGAGGGGTCATAGGTTAACCTATGACCCCTATCAATGCATTGGAACCAACCAATTGGGTCACTAGGGGTCTTGGGGACCATAGGGACATATGTTATCATGAAATGCATCGAGAGGGGTCATATGTTAACCTGTGACCACTCTCAATGCATTGGAACAAACCAAATGTGTCCCTAGGTGCCCTAGGGCCCCTAGCGACATACATTGTCATGAAACGCATTGAGACTTGGGGTCATTGGTTAACCTATGACCCCTCTTGATGCATTAGATCCAACCAAAAGCATCCCTTGGGGCCCTAGGGCCCTTAGGGACATTCTTTGACATGAAATGCATTAAGAGGGGTCATAGGTTAACCAACCTATGACCCCTCTCGATGCATTAGAACTAGTGAAATGTGTCCCTAGGGTCCCTTGGCCCCTAAGGACATTTTTTGTCATCAAATGTGTCAAGAGGGGTCATAGAATAACTTATGACCATTCTCAACACATTAGACCAAAAGAATGCATCTATAGGGGTCTTAGGGCCCCAAAGGACATATGTTGTCATTAAATGCATTGATAGTCATCATAGCTTAATCTATGATCCTTCTCAATGCATTACAACCAACCAAATGGGTCCCTAAGTGTCATAGGGCACCCAAGGACATATGTTGTCCTGAAGTGCATCAAGAGGTGTCATAGGTTAACCTATGAACCCTATCGACGGATTAGAACCAACCAAATGCATCCCTAAGAGTCTTAGGGCCTTTAGGGATAAATTTTGTCATGAAATGCATCGATAGGGGTCATATATTAACCTATGACTCGACATATTGGAACTGACCATATGTGTCCTTAGGGGTGCTAAGGCCGCTAAGGACATATGTTGTCATGAAATGCATCAATAGTGGTCATAGGTTATCCAATGACCCCTCTCTACATATTGAAACCAAACAAATGCATCCCTACAACCCTTAGGGACATATGATATCATTAAATGAATCAATATGTGTCATAGCTTAACCCATTAGAACCAACTAAACATGTCCCTAGGGGTCCTAGGGCCTCTTGGGATATATGTTGTCATGAAATGCATTGAGAGGGGTCATTAGCTAACCTATGACCCCTCTCAATGTATTAGAACCAACAAAATGGGTCCCTAGGGATATATTTTGTCATGAAATGAATCAAGAGGGGTCATAGGTTAACCTATGACCCCTCTTGATGCAGTCAAACCAGCCAAATGCATCTCTAGGGGTCCTAGGGCCCCTGGGGACATATGTTATCATGAAATGCATCAAGAGGGGTCTTAGGTTAACCTAGGACCCCTCTCAATGCATTAGAACCAAGTAAATATGCCGATAGGGGCCTAGGGCCCCTTGGGACATATATTTCATGAAATGCATTGAGAGGGGTCATAGGTTAAACTTTGACCCCTCTTGACACATTCGAACTAACTAAATATGTCCCTAGGGGCCTTAGGGCCAATACAAATACATTTTCATGAAATGCATCAAGAGGGATCATAGGTTAACTTATGATGCCTCTCGATCCATTACAACCAATTAAATGCATCGGTAGGAACCCTAGGGCCCCTAAGGACTCTCATGATCATAAAATGTGTCAAGAAAGGTCATAGGTTAAGCTATGACCCCTCTAAATACATTAGAACCAACAAAATGCATCCTCAAGGGTCCTAGGGCCCTTTAGGGACATATTTTTCCATGAAATGCATGGAGAGGGGTCATTGGTTAACCTATGACCCCTCTCAATGCATTAGAACCAACCAAATGGGTCCCTATTGAACCTAGGTCCCCTAGGGAAATATTTTGTCATGAAATACATCGAGAGTGGTCATAAGTTAATCTATGATCCCTCTCGATGCATTAGAACTAACAAAATGCAACCCTAGGGGTCCAAGGTTCTCTAGGGACATATGTTATCATGAAATGTGTCAAGATGGGTCATAGGTTACTGTACGACAACTCTCGACACATTAGAGGAAACTAAATGGGTGTCTATGGCTCATAGAGCCCCTAGGGACATACGTTGTCATAAAATACATTGAGAGGGGTCATAGGTTAACCTATACCCCTCTTGATGTATTTGAGCAAACCAAATACATCCCTAGGGGTCCTAAAGCCCATAGGGAGATATGCTATCCTAAGATGCATCGAGAGGGAACCTATGACCCCTCTCAACACATTGGAACCAACCAAATGAGTCGTTCATTGTCATGAAATTCATTGAGAGGGGTGATAGTTTAACCTATGACCCCTTTCAATGCATTGGAACCAACCAAATGAGCCCCTAGGGGCCATAGGGCCGCTAGGGACATATCTTGTCATAAAATGCATCGGTAGCAGTCATAGCTTAACCTCAGAGCCCTCTCAATGCACTAGAATCGACCAAATGGGTCCCTAGGGGTCATATGGCCCTTAGGGATGTGTGTTGTGATGAAATGCATTGAGAGGAGTCATAGGTTAACTTATGATGTCTCTCAATGCATTGAAATAAAACAATTAGGTCCCTATGGGTCCAAGGGACAATAGGGACATATGTTATCATGAAATGCATTGAGAGGGGTCATATGTTAACCTATGACCACTATCAATACATTGGAAAAAACTGAATGTGTCTCTAGGCGCCCTATGGCCCATAGAAACATATGTGTTCATGAAATGAGTTGAGAGGGGTCATAGGTTAACCTATGACCCCTCTCAATGCATTCAAACCAACCAAATGTATCCCTAGTGGCCCTAGAGCTACTAGCACTAGGAATATATGTTGTCATTAAATGCATTGAGAGGGGTCATAGGTTAACCTATGACCCCTCTCCATGCATTCAAACCAATGAAATGCATCCCTAGGAGCTCTAAGGCCCTTATGAACATATTCTTATCATGAAATGCATCGAGAAGGGTCATAGGTTAACAGATGAACCCTCTCAATGTGTTAGATCTAACCAAAAGCATCCCTTGGGGCCCTATGGCTCTTACGGACATTCATTGTCATGAAATGCATCGAGACGCATTAGAACCAGCTAAATGTGTCCCTAGGGTCACTTGGCCTATAGCAACATTTTTTGTGATGAAATGTGTTGAGAGGGGTCATAGAATAACCTATAACCCCTCTCAAAACATTAGAACCAACCAAATGCATCTATAGGGGTCTTAGGGTGCCTATGGACATATGCTTTCATGAAATGCATTGATAGTGGTCATAGGTTAACCTATGACCCCACTCAATGCATTACAACCAACCAAATGGATCCCTAGGTATTCTAGGGCCCCTAGGGACATATTTTGTGATGAAATGCATCAAGAGGTGACATAGGTTAACCTATGAGCCCTATTAATAGATTAGAACCAACCAAATGCGTCCCTAGGGTTGCTAGGGCCCCTAGGGACAAACATTGTCATGAAATGCATTGATAGGGGTCATAAGCTAACCTATAACCCATCTCGTTATATTAGAACTAACCAAATGCATCCCTAGTGGTGCTAGGGTGCTTAGGGAGATATGTTGTCATGAAATGCGTCGATAGGGGTAATCAGTTAACCTATGACACTTCTTGACCCACTGAAACCAACCAAATGCCCTTAAGAATATATGATTTCATGAAATGCATCGATAGGGGTCATATAATAAACTATGAGCCCTCTCAATGTATTGGAACCAACCAAATTGGTGCCTAGGGGTCATAGGTTAACCTATGACCCCTCTCAATGCATTCAAACTAAGGAAATGTGTCACTAGGGGTCCTAGGGACACTATGTACATATGTTACCATCAAATATGTCAAAAGGGGTCAAAGGTCAACCTATTAAGCCTCTTTATGTATTAGAACCAAAAAAATGCATCCCTATGCATGTTAAGGCCCCTAAGGACATATGTTGTCATGAAATGCGTCAAGAGCCTATGACCCTTTTCGATGCATTGAAACCAACCAAATGCATCCCTAGGGCATCTAGCAACATATGAATCCATTAAATGCAATGACAGGGGTCATAGCTTAACCTATGATCCCTCTTGATGTAATGGAACCAACCAAATGGTTTTGCAGGGGTCGTAGGGGCACTAGGGACATATGTTGTCATGAAATGCATTGAGAGGGGTCACCCCTCTTGACACATTCAAACCAACCAAATGCATCTCTAGGGGTCTTATGGCCCCTAGGGACATATGTTATCATAAAATGCATTGAGAGAGGTCATAGGTTAACCTAAAACCACTATTGATGCATTGGAACTAACCAAATGCGTCCCTAAGGGCCCTTGGGCTCTTACGGACATATGGTTCCATGAAATGCATCGAGTGGTGTCATAGGTTAACCTATGACCCATCTCAACATATTGGAAGAAACCAAATGGCTCCCTATTTGTCTTAGGGCTCCTAGGGACATATTTTATCATGAAGTGCATTAGAGGGGTCATAGGTTAACCTATGAGTGCTCTCCATGTGCTGGAACCTACCAAATGCATCCCTAGGGGCCCTAGGGTACCTAGGCACATACGTTGTCACGAAATGCATTTTTAGGGGTAATAGGTTAACCTATGACCCCTCTCAATGCATTCAAACTAACCAAATGTTTCCTTTGGGGCCTGAGGGCCCCTACAAACATACATTGCCATGAAATGCATTGAGAGGGATCATAGGTTAACCTAAGATCCCTCTAGATGCATTAGAACCAACCAAATGTGTTGATAGGGGCCTTAGGGCCTCTATGGATTTTTTTTGTCATGTAGTGCATTGACATGGGTCATAGGTTAACCTTTGACCCCTCTTGACCCATTAGAACAAACTAAATGCATGCCTGGGGGTCCTACGACCCCTTGGGATATATGTTGTTAGGGAATGCATCAAGAGGGGTCATCAGTTAGCCTATGACCCCTCTTGATACATTTAAACAAACAAAATGTGTCCCTAGGGGTCTTAGCTTCCCTAGGGACATATGTTGTTGTGAAATACATCAAGAGTGGTCATAATGAATGACCCCTCTCGACACATTAGAACCAACCAAATGTGTCCCCAAGGGTCCTAGGGCCCCTAGGGACATATGTCACCATGAAATACATCGATAGCGGTCATCGGTTAACTTATGACCCCTATCAGCATATTAGAGCCAACCAAATGTGTCCCTAGGGGTCTTAGGGCCCCTACAGACATATGTCATCATAAAATGCACTGAAATGGGTTATAGGTTAATAGGTCTCAATGCATTAGAACCAACTAAATGCATCCCTTAGGCTCCTAGGGCCTCTAAGGACATATGTTGTCATGAAATGCACTGAGATGGGTCATAGGTTAACCTATGACCCCTCTCAATGTATTAGAGCCAAATAAATGTGTCCCTATGAGTTCTAAGGCCCATAGGGACATATGCTGTCATGAAATGCATTGAGAGGAAACCTATGACACCTCTCAATGCATTGGAACCAACCAAATGAAGGACACTCATTGAAATGAAATGTGTCAAGAGGAGTGATAGATTAACCTTCGACCCCCTCTTGATGCATTGGGACCAATTAAATGTATCCGTACAAGCCATAGCACCCCTAAGGACTTATGTTTTCATGAAATGCATTTTTATGAATTAGAATCGACCAAATGTGTCCCTAAGTGTGCTAGGGCCCCTAGGGACATGTGTTGTCATGAAATGCATTGATAGGGGTCATAGGTTAACCAATGGGTCCTTTCTGCATATTGAAACCTACCAAATGCATTGCTAGGGGCCTTAGGGCTCCTAGGGACATATGATGACATGAAATGAATCGATAGGGATCATAACTTAACTCATGACCCCTCTCGATGCATTGGAACCAACAAAATGATGTTGTCATGAAATGCATCGAGAGGGGTCATAGCCTATGACCCCTCTCAACACATTCAAACCAACCAAATTCATCTCTAGGGGTCCTAGGGCCCCTAAGGACATATGTTACTAGAAAATGCATCAAGAGGGGTTGTAGGTTAACCTAGGACCCCTCTCGATGCATTGGAACCAACTAAATGCATGATTAGGGGCCCTAGGTCCCCTAGGGCCATATGTTGTCATGAAATGCATCGAGTGGGGTCATAGATTAACCATTGACCCCTCTCAACACCTTGGAAGCAACAAAATGTGTCCCTAGGGGACCTAGGCCTCCTAGGAACATATATTATCATGAAATGCATTGAGAGGGGTCATAGGTTAACGTATGGCCCCTCTCAACGCATTGAAACTAACCAAATGCATCCCTATGGGCCTTGGGACCCTTACAGACATATGTTATCATGAAATGCATTGAGAGCGGTAATATGTTAACCTATGATCCCTCTTGATGCATTCAAACCAACCAAATGCATCCTTAGGGGCCTTAGGGCCACTACAGACATGTGTTATCATGAAATGTGTCGAGAGGGATCATAGGTTAAGCTATGACCCCTCTCGATGTATTAGAAGCAACCAAATGTGTTGGTAGGGGCTCTAGGGCCCCTAGGGACATTTATTGTCATGAAATGCATCAAGAGGGGTCATAGGCTCTCGATGCATTATATCCAACAAAATACATCCTTAGGGGCCCTAGGGGCATTCATTGTTGTGAAATGTGACAAGAGCTATCATAGGTTAACCTATGACCCCTTTCGATGCATTAGAATGAAACAAATGCGTCCCTAGGGGTCCTAGGTCCTTTAGGGACATATGTCATCATGAAATGCATCAAGAGGCATCATATGTTAACCTATGACACCGCTCGATGTATTAGAGCCATGCAAATGGGTCTCTAGGGGTCCCAGGGCCCTTAGGGACATATGTTATCATGAATTGTGTCAAGAGGGGTGGTAGGTGAAGCTAGGACCCCTCTCAATGCATTAGAACTAACCAAATGGGTCCCTAGGGACATATATCATAAAATGCATCAAGAAGGGTCATAGATTATCCTATAACCCATCTTAATGCATTAGAACCAACAAAATGTATCTCTAGGGGTCATAGGGCCCGTAGCAACAAATGTTGTCATGAAATGCATCGAAGGGGTCATATTTTAACTTGTGACCCCTCTTGATGCATTAGAACCAACCAAATGCATCCCTAAGGGTTGTAGGGCCCCTAGGGACATTTTTTGTCATAAAATGCGTCGAGATGATTGGAACCAACCAAATGTGTCCCTAAAGGTGCTAGGGCCCCTAGGGACATATGTTATCATGAAATGCATCGATAAGGGTCATAGCTTAACCTATGAGCCTTCTCAACTTGCATAGGAACCAACTAAACGTGTCCCTAGGGGTCCTAGGGCCCCTTGGGACATATGTTGTCATGAAATGCATAGAGAGGGGTCATAGGTTAACCTATGACCCCTATCGATGCATTGAAACCAACCAAATGCATCTTTATGGGCCCTACATATGTTCTCATGAAATGCGTTGAGAGGGGTCATAGGTTAACCTATGACCCTCGTCGATGCATTAGAACCAACCAAATGGATCATAGGTCATAATACTAATAATAACAATAATAATATATGTTGTCTACACTATATTTAATAATTAAAGTAAAAGTGATAACTATATATATATATATATATATATATATTATAGGTCATAATAATATAATATAATAATCATATATTATTATATTTAATAATAATATAATATAAAAATCGTATACAATAATAATTGTAAATAAATCATATATAATAATAATCATATATGTATATATATTAATGAACATAAGTTAATGAAATTTGTTTACTTTGCCCATAATTCCTTCCAAACTTTTGGAATCAATATTGGATATTTGATCTGGGATCGGATACATGATTAAACTAGCATGATTTTCCCAACATATTCCCTATCCCTGTCACTACAGACTCAACAACATCACTTTTTGTGGGCCATTTTCACGAGTTTTGGAAAAACTAACTTTTTTCGGCCCAAAGAATCGAAAAAAGGTTTGATAATATATCATTAGGTTTCCAATATTGTCATCTAAATGGGGAGTAGTAGTCATCAAAAGGCTAAACGCAAAAGAAAGATATTGAATGAAGGCATTGTGGAATATAGGGAAAGGTAGAAAGTAAATCACCAAAGGAAAAGACAAGGTATGTTAAATGCGAGTCAAGTTGATGATGTATCGGTCGAAGGTGAAATGATGGAGTTAGATAATGAATATGTCTAGTTGAAGAATGAAAATGTACCAATTGATAACAATAATCTTGGGATTGAAAATTTATAGAATGAAAATTTTGAGAATAAAATGCTACTAGGTCATAATGTAAATTGCATAATTAACCATGCCAAACATGACAATGCATAGGAACATTACATATCTCCTAATTATAATCGACATGAAGGTTTTAGAACACCAAAATGGATAATTGAAATTAATGAAATGATTATTACCAATTTGAAAGAGAAAATTTCAGAAAGAACCATTCGGTTATGGGCTTCAAGACTATATAAGATGTTTTTTGGCAACAAGATAGTGGTGGAGCAATGTCAGCTTTTTATGCACTTATTAAAGATGTAAAAGATGACACCTATGCTTTCCAAATGAAAGATTCATATCAATAAAAAAGTGGAAAGAAATGTCATTATTGTGAAGAATCTTTTTAGTGCTCTTAATAGCATTGGAAAAAATAGTAAGGAGAAGGATAAGAGAGCTATTTGAAGAATTATTATAACCTCTTTCATATGTCATCATTTCAGAAAGGGTAGATATACGAGACAAACATGTATTTATTTGAACCTAAATTGTACAACTTTGAGAAGAGCATTTAGTAGATGAGAGAGAATTGATGATCCTCTTCAAAATGAAACATGGGCTTTTGGTGGGAGACTTCCACATTTTGATAAGAAGCTATCCGATGATGTGAAGGAAGAAATTACACAATTTTGGTAGTCTAGCTCAAGAGTATCACCCAATACTAAAGACGTGTTAAAGTTTAGAATTGGCATCAAAGACCGCATTTAAACATTATTTAGAGGTAAGTCAAACTATGTTGTTCAAACAGTTTAGAGAGAGTCATCCAAGTCTTCATATATCACAAAGGGATTTTGAATCTTTAAAGAATTTTTATTGTGTGCCACTTAAAATTTGAAATCCATGTTGTTGCAAATATCATGTTGAGTTTTCTATGCACCATGAACTATTACGCTCCATCCATTCTACTATGCATAGTAAATAAATTTTGGAGAATTGTGGTTGTAGTGGTCTTCTAAAATCATCAAGAGACTTGCTAGATCAATTTTTATGTCATAGAGTTGATGGTTGTTTCTTTTATAGAAATGCTTCCTTAAATGAGAAGTGTTTAGAATGTGGTGGCTTATCCAAGTTTGACACATGTTTCCATGAGGGGTGCGGACAAGATCTTAGAAAGACAATAGTAGAAAAAAAGGTATATGAAATGGTGAAATAAACATTGAAGAGTGGGGGTGAGGGCTCTAAATGTAAATTGGTTGCAAAAGAGATTAGTGTGGCTAGTTTTATTTTAGATTTCAACATAGATCTTTTATACAAGTATGCAAGGCATAGTCATAGGCCTTAGTAGTTGGATCAACAATTTAGAATGTGTAAAGAGAATTTTTCCATTGGCACTATTATATCAGTTGTTGACTTTTTTGAAAACTACATGTCGTAGCCTCAAAATGAGACACAATCTCAGTATTACAACTCCATTCAAATTGCTATTTTTGTCGACATAACATATAGGCATGCCCCTGATAGTGTAGAAGATAATCAAAAGATTATTAGAGAGTATCATTTTTATATGAGTGATGATAGATCTTACTCTCATGAGTTTTTGCAACATTGTTTCAAGAATTATTTTTAATTTCTTACAGGAGCATGCAATTACTATGGATAGATATATCATTTGGTTAGATAATTGTATACATCAATTCAAGAATGCACACATGTTTTATTGGTTGTGTAAGATGCATATAGAGAGGGGGGTACCTCATATTTGAAATTTTTTTTGAGTCTGACCATGGGAAAGGGGAACATGATGGAGCAAGGGAAAATCTCAAGAGAGCTCTAGTTAAGGAGTAATTTAATATTTTAAGAGAAGAGCTTCTTGATTCTCATAGCATTGTTGATTGGTGTAGTTTAGCTTTATAAAAAGGGGGGACTCTTGATTTAGTAGTACACAGGTTCTTTTGGTTGGTTGAGGAAGGGTCCATAGGTGATAGTTCAGATTGTGCTATAGTGAGAGACTTATAAAAAATGCATTCATTCTGGAGCTTTGATTCTAGTACATGGACCATTTGGACACAACAACTAGCTTGCTTTTGTCCTAGTTGTTTTCAATATGATTGGTATCACAGTGAGTTGTGTGAGTGGGTGGACACATGGGCTCCACATTATCTTACTCCATTATCTATCATACCCTCTATCAAAATTAATAACATGGAAAGTTCACTTGAGCATAACCATCTATCAGATCTTCTTCAACTAGGACATGTCTTTGCATTGGTTGTACTATAGGAGAATTATGAGAAATTAGATTATTGGTCACCACATTGTGTAAGAGGTAAACAAAAGCTTGCACAACTGATCACAAATGATGATGGATTCAAATATCCTACTAGTTTAGTGGTTGTCATTGGAACATGGCTATGGAAATACATGCTTAGAAGGAATGGAATTCCTACATTCGATGACTATGAGAAGTACAAAATATTTCTCATATATTTGCATCTTATTATAGCAACAAATTTAAAGTTGTTGAAGCATCAAGGAAGACCAAAAGTAAAAGAGAATTTTACTGTTACTAATGCTGATCATAAAGCCCTATTAAAGACCCTAAAATAGAGAAAGGACCCTATTGGAACACTTGACTAGGTATATTTACTTCTTATGTTATTTTGTTCATAATGATTCAGTGAACTAATGATTATCTTGTTCAATACAATAAGTTATGAATATTTTTTATGATATTGGAATGTAGGTACATCATGAACAGTAGCCATGCATGAAGATGAAAAACTAAATAAGGAGCAGAATGAAGAAAAATCTATTCTATTTTTTACAATACTTTTATTGACACTATGATTTTTGACAATACTTTTACTGACACTATGATTTTTGCTAATTGTGTATTGATTTAATAATGATGAAACACTTGATATATTGTAAATGTAAACTTTTTTATTTAGCGTAAGAAATAGAGATGATTTTACTTAATGCAATTTATGTGGATGGACCTGACAAATGATGATTCTAATACATACTAACACAAAACTTGCACTATGCCCAATGCCAAAAACTTGATAGAGGTAATAAATAATGTTTTTTATTTTAATACTAACCCAAGTGACACCCTTGTTTTGATCGTGGACAGCCTCCATTGTCCGTAGCCACCCTATACCGAAGAGCCTCGAAGGTGCTATAAGTGCATATCGAGGTTGATCTTCTGAGAGTTATAACTTGGAGCTCATGAGGGCTATCAATGAAATGTTGAATGCTATAGGATGGTCATGTTGAGGCCTAGAATAACCTATCTCATTCTTGAGAGATCACATTGTATTTTCATTTGGCAGAATGATTTCACTTAATGCCAAAACTCGCAGTGTGCCTCAGTTCATAGGTGCACCACAGCGTAACTTTGAAACTACTAATCTTGGCATCAAATTGTCTATTCCATCAAATCTAAGTAGACAAGTGAACCTTGGTGATACTCTTGTTTTAGCCACAGAGAGCCTCCATCATCCATGGCCACCATCTACCGAAGAGTCTCCAAGGTGATTTAAGTGTGTATCAAGGTTGATCTTTCGAGGGTCGTAACTTGAAGCTCATGAGGGATATTGATGAAATATAAAATGCTCCAAGATAGTCATGTTGAGGCCTAAAATAAAATATCTCATTTTTAAGAGATCACATTCTGTTTATATTCAGCACAACAATATCGCTCGATGCCAAAACTCGTAGTGTGCCTCCATTCATATGCACACTACAACATAGCTTTGAAATCACTAATCTTGGAAAAAAATCATCAACACCATTAGCTCCATATGGGTAGGTGAACCCTAGTGACACCCTTTTTTTAGCTAGGGAGAGCCTCCATCATTCCTAGCCACCCCATACAAAAGAGTCTCCAAGGTGCTCTAAGTACGTGTCGAGGTCAATCTTCTAAGGGTCATAACTTAGGGCTCATGAGGGATATTGATCAAATGTCAAATGCTATAGGATGTTTATGACAAGGCCTAAAATAACCTATCTCATTTTTGAGAGATCACATTTGATTTGGATTCAACACAATGATTTTGCTAGATGCCAAAACTCGTAGTGTGCCTCAGTTCATAGGTGCACCACAACATAACTTTGAAACCACTAATCTTGAGATTGAATCATTAGTGTCATTAGCTTTAGATTAGAGGCTGAAGCCTATTAATAACCTTGTTCTAAACATGGAGAGCCTACATTGTCTATGGCCACCTCATACCAAGGAGTCTCCAAGGTGTTCTAAGTGCATATTGAGGTCAATCTTTTGAGGGTCATAACTCAGAGCTCATGAGGGATATCAATGAAATATCAAATGCTATAGGATGGTCATACCAAGGTCTAAAATAAGCTATCTCATTTTCAAGAGATCACATTCTATTTGGATTTGGCAGAGCGATCTCTCTCCATTCTAAAACTCAAAGTGTGCCTTAGTTCATAGGTCAACCACAACATAACTTTGAAACCACTGATCTTGGCATCGAATCATCAGTGCCATTAGCTTTGGATGTGTAGGTGAACCCTAGTGACACCCTTGTTCTAGTCATGGAGAGCCTCCACCAACCGCTGCTACCCCGTACTGAGAGTCTCCAAGGTGCTTTATGTGCGTATCGAGGTCAATCTTCTGAGGATTATAACTTAGAGCTTGTGAGGGCTATTGATAAAATTTTGAATGCAAAAAGATGGTCATGTTGAGGCCTAAAATAATATATCTCATTTTTGAGAGATCATGTTCCATTTGGATTCAACAATACAATCTTGCTCAATGCAAAAGCTCATAGTGTGCCTTAGTTCATAGGTGCACCACATCATAACTTTGAAACCACTGATCTTGACATTGAATCATCAGTGCCATTAGCTCTGAATGGGTAGGAAAACCCTAGTAACACCCTTGTTTTGGCTGTAGAGAGCCTTCATAATATATAGCCACCCCATATTGAAGAGTCTCCAAGGTGCTCTAAGTGTGTATCGAGGTCGATCTTCTGAGGGTCATAACTCAGAGTTCCTAAGGGCTATTGATAAAAATATAAAATGTTACATGACATTCATTCCAAGGCCTAAAATAATCTATCTCATTTTTGAGAGATCACATTTCATTTTGATTTGGCACAGTGATTTTGCGCAATGTCAAAACTTGCATTGTGCCTTAGTTCATAGGTGCACCACAATGTAACTTTGGAACCATTGATCTTGGCATTGAATGTTTAGTGCCATTATCTCTAGATGGGTGGGTGAACCCTAGTGACATACTTTTTCTAGCCACGGAGAGCCTCCATCTTTTGCAACCACCCTGTACTGATGAGTCTCCAAGTGGTCTAAGCTTGTATCGAGGTCAATATTTCAAGGGTCATAACTTAGAGCTCATGAGGGCTATCAATAACCCCTTACAAGGTTTGGTGAACTCATCTAATTAAGAATTTAAATTTATAGCAAAAATTGCTCAAAATTTCAAAATTGTAAAAGTTGTAAAATTGCAATTTTCCAACTTTTTCTTCCAAAGTGAAATTGAGTGGAAAGACATAGTCGTTTGAGCATTACCATAAAAGGTTGGAAACAACTATATAAGGTGTGAAATGATAGAATGCATTAATGAAGCTAGTTTACATAAAAGTTACATTATATGCAAAATATGGCCCAAAAGGCTAATCATGAGAATGTAAGGGATTATAGGGTTTCTAGTACTATATAAGGTGGAAAATTTATTATTAGGGCCTTTTGATGTTGAATAGATCAACAATGGGAAAACAATGTACAATGTATGATTAATAAGAAGTAATAAAACAAAGTTTCTTTCTACAATTTGTATCATTTTCTATTGTTACACTTTTTTGGTAACATGTTTTTAATGAGATTGTCAAAGGATGATTATTTTGTCATTGAATTTTTAGTGCTTTTGTGGGGGCCATATCTCAATTTTGCACCATTGGATTGGCCTGATTTTTGGATATGTTATGAAGGGTCAAGTGGTCTAATGACTTGATAGTTGGATTGAGGAAATGAGATATGGTTCAAAAGTTATGAATAATTGTATTTGGGTCTATACAAAGGACATCAAGAAGGTATGTTTTGGATGACTTGGTTCCTAAGTTGTGTTAAGTGGATCAGTATGGGTAATTTGATCAATGTGAGAAATATATAGATGTTATCCATATGAATATGGTATTGGGGAACTAAGTTAATAAAGGTTTTATTCAATCAAGTCTATTAAGTTGGGATATTTTGAGGTTATGTTGAAATTGAAAACTTGTAGTATGAGGATAATAACAAAGTGAAGGGCTAGTTATCAAAGATTATGACTCTAGGAATTATTTGATGGTTGAGAATAGAATCCATGGTTGAGGAGTGGAGTCCTTAAGTTTTTTGAGATTAGATTTGAATCCAAGAGTTAGTTTCAAGGTTGAAGGTGGAGTTTAAAATTAGATTCGGGGTTATGTGAACCTTGTGTAGGAGGTTAAAAAGTGTGTTGATGTTATTGTCTAAAATGCCATGGATTTTTTTTGAAGCCTTTGAGTTCATCCCAATTCCTTGATAGACTACCATCCTTTTGTGAATATCCTTACTTAAATTACTCTTTATTAATGGTGTACTAAAGTGCTCTGCATCATTTTGCTAAGATAAGGAATAAATCCAATCTAAAACTCAAACCACAAGGAAAACAACAATTTTCCATATGTCACTTGTTTATATGGTTTCTCTCTATAAATAAGCTTTCCCTATTTTCTTACTCTAAATCATATTATAGAAAGTGAACTCTCATATATTAACTATAGATTTATTGATAAAAAATGATATAACTCATGAGAGCATTTCAAATTAAACATTGCATCCAAATTTGATAATAATGTTTGTTAAAATGTTATTCATAAATTATTGCATTTGAATCAAATATAACAAACATGATAAAAATTAATGATAAATTCCATAAATATGAACAATACACATGATCCCTAATAAATTGAACAATACTAGATATTAATTAATATGTATATCATTGTACACCTAAAAGACAAAAATATATATCAAAATACATGTATCCATAGAAAAATTACACAAATATATATCAAAGTTCATGTATCCATAGACAAATTACACAAATATATATCAAAATCCATAGATCCATATACAAAATTTGGCTGATCATGCCATCAAAATGTGTATAATATCAATGTTTATGTAAACAATGTGGCATATTCCATCTCAAAATGTCTCATGATGCATCCTATGACAACTATATTATCCTAGGCTACTGGTGGATGATCAAAATGTAGCCTCTTCGCTACACTAGGTGGATTGGATGTCTCCTACATAAACAAAAAAGGAAAACCCAAAGTTAGACTACTAAATTTATATCATTCTTTGTATCTAACATTGAATTACTCAAATGAATAATGATCTTTCTTTTAATTAAGATTTATACTATTAAAATTCCATCACAAGTACCACTCTCATTGACCTCTTGCCTCGGTTAGGAGTCCTCTCATATGCCCTCAACAATGCTTGTATCTCATTCATTGTGGCCTATGTATGTTCAAATATGTCTATTAGATGAATCTCAAACTTAAAATATAACATTATAATTCATAGCATGCTAAATTTATAACATATAATCAAGAATTCAAATAGGTTACTAGTTTAGGCTCCTCCTCAAGATATAGTGGCTGCATCATCAAAGATACAAAACTTTCTTGTCCAACCTTGTGTGCACTAGGAGTTTCCTATGAGATACAAAATACTAGTTGTAAATATCACAGAAATTAGTTTTGAATTTATTTATGAAAATAAATAAAATAAAAAATAAATGATACTTATACATACAGTGGGGCTCTTAGTACGAATGGAAATGCCTGAGTGTCTGTGACACAAAATTTGCATGGACTCATCATTCGTAGCCATGCCCTATAGAATAAAGAATTTAATTAAATTTCATTACCACAAATATTTTACAAGAATGCATATATATTTAATCAAATAGAAAGCACCTAATTACTTTTCCTTTGTCAATGGGTCCTGGCTCAGCCCTTGCACTTTGTCCCCTAGTGATAGGTTGTACCTGCAAGATAAAAGAAAGATTAGAAACCATATATGCTATAATATCAAATAGAAAAAATAATGGGAGCACAACATAATGTACCATAGATAGCTCAAAGCCAAATAAAATAAATGAGAGTGTAGCATCGTGAACATGTCTTAACTCCTCTTCAGTCATCAATGAGACATGAATGAAGACAACATACATGTATAAGTCAGTATGGCTTAAAAATTAAAATTACTCTATTATAAAGATTAACTTTAAATCACACATGTCATAAAAAAGAATGTATACATGTGCTGATACAGAAGGATTCCATGCCTCTACATGCCCCTCCTCTCTCAGATTAGGCTCTATAGCCTCTGCATGTGCATCTAGTGTATCCTCATCAAATACAAACCGATACTCAGAATGATCATCTATAGGACCCATACAAATATTCCTACACATTATGCAAGTATGGGGCACACAAACATGTGATGAGCTTGCTGATGATGAACTTGTACCAACATCATCAACACGAGGAGGTAGCATTGACCTAGCCTAGGATATCAATAGGCTACACAATCTATGGATGGCTCGAATAGTTTGAGAGCTAGCCTTTGTAATGATATCAGGATGGTGCACTCGAGGAGTCGGGGAGACATCAATAGGGGGCACAAAAGTGCCAAATTTATTTCACTAAGAAAAGGGTCTATGCTAAGGAGCTCCTCCTCCTACACCCATGTTGGGCTTCATGCTCCAATAGTTGGCCTTGAGACCCAACAAAAATTTTGCATACAATTTTCTACAGAAATAAAAGGGCACCTCTAAATTTCTATGTGGAGCGAATTCAAAAACCATCCACCAATGATCCCAAAAATTTGCACATATGGCATCATTTGTGCACCATTTAATCAATAGTTTGAGATTTTTGCGGTCAACTTGTAAACTATTTTTTGGGTTCAGAAAAAGGGAAACCGAATAATTTTTAGTTATATTGAGGGCTACAACCTCATCATAGTCCATCCCATCATCAAACATCTCATCCATTTCATCATGCCAACAGAGTGTGGCATTTTGTTCCTCAGTAACTGTTTCAATGTTATCCACTATGGTGTTTAATGTGGATAACATAGGAGCCAATGTAAGTACAATATTATATATTGTTCACAAAGCCCTCAATTTAGTGAGATTTTCAAATATCAAATCCTTGATTCAAGGAGGGTTTTGAGGGGGGAGGGGATCATTTGGTAAACAATTTTGAGGTGGCACTAGAGCATTTGGTTGGGGGTTATGAGGAATAGTATTGCTTGCCTTAGTATCATCATTTTGATTAGACATACCTATTAATTTGCAAAACATAATTTCTACTAAAAAAGACCTAAATTTCAACAATTTCTATCATAGAAAGACCTAAATTTCAAAAAATTCAATTAAAACTAACAAATTTATAATAAAATTGATTGAAAACATTAAAAAAACAAAAAATCACTAATCTATATCCTGTATCCATTTAGGATCGGATATCCAAGCTCAAAACCAAAAATGGAATGTGAACAAATAGCCCTTTGGTTTGTTGTTTTTTATTTTAAATCACAGTACAGGTATCAGGTATCGAATTTCATATTAGATATCCAATAATATATCAGATATCCAATATGAAATCAAATATCTGATATGAAATTGAATACCAAATAAGGTTTGGGCCTACTTTTTAGCTTTGGTATTAGAATAGGTGGAAAAAAGTCATAGCGGATTTTGAAACACTTTTAGACATTTTCAAACTCTTTTTTTTTTCACATTGCCACTTTTAGGCACACCATGATCCTACACATAGCCAATTACAATAGTAAATCTACAAGATCTTGCAAGATTCAAATACTATCTCAACTAGATCCATAATCTGGGAGAAAACCACAAGAAGAATCTAAACTTGTGCTCACAAGCCACCAAAAAACCTTCTTGCTTCCCAAGCCACAA
Organism: Cupressus sempervirens; assembly: GCA_028749045.1. NCBI lineage: Eukaryota > Viridiplantae > Streptophyta > Pinopsida > Cupressales > Cupressaceae > Cupressus > Cupressus sempervirens. Next base: position 295,237,973 of record CM053786.1, on the reverse strand, counting down.
CTACTAGCTCTTCTCACAAACTTTCCTCTACTCAACTACTCCTCTCTCTAGCTGAACTCCTCCATGTTGAATGATGAATAATGAAAACACAAGACCCTCTAGTTATACAAAACCAAGCCCTAAGTTGGCCTAGAAAGTTACATTAAATAAACCCTCAACACACATGTTACATTTATTATTTTTATTAGTTTATAATATTTATATTTAAACAAATTCTTCTCTTTTAATTATAAACTATGCCCCATTTTATTTTGTGATGGAAGATGCTCTTGCATTAGACTCCCCAGGAAGATAGAAAAATATGTCCTATACTTTGATACCAAAACAAATTTCTACATACAACGTCATCTTTACCAAAGGTTTTGAATCCATCTATGATAAAAGAAAAAATCTCCACTCAAATATTAGATTTGAATGAACCAAAGTAACTCAATGAACATGCTCACTTCCAAGAACAAATTGAACATAATGGTTCACCAATAGTCTCTACAACTGATCACAACCAGCCATGATAACATCCTCAAACATGAAATCCATGTCAACAACATGTAAGTTCAAATCCACAAAAAAGAGTAATATTTAGATCCTTAGCCAAATCAACCACATGAAAATAATGAACATAAATACCTATTGTATCATGTAGATCCTCAACCACATCATCAACTAGTGAATTCACATCAGAAACATGTAAATCAAACTCAACCTCAGTAGCAAGATCCATAACCTCAAGAAAAGAATGTCTAGCAATGTTTGAATCAAAAATCATATCCATGTTAGCAACACTATGGAAATCCGTATTAACCATATTAATAATAACTAATACATTTTTAATCATCTAAACAACAACATCTGAACGGAGATCCATATAAGCAACTATATTCAAATCCTCATAATGTGCAATCTCATCATCCATGATAAGATGGTTTACAATTTCCATGATACCTCTGTTCAAGTGATCATGAAAATAAGTCTCCATCTTAGTAGCAAAAAGGTTAGGAATCTCTTCAACAATAGCCACAGGTTTCTATGTAGGTTTTGCAATATACTCAAAAATTGATCAACAAAATCAACTTCCATCTCAAGCTTTCCATGCCCTCTTCTCTCTCAAATAATTCTTGTAATCAACTAGGCAACTTGCTTCTAGATCAATAGAATCAAACTCCATAAATCTCTATGAAACTCAACAATCCTTCCTTAACTTGATTTGTCAAATTAGCTTCCAATTGAATAGTAACTTGATTGGTCAAACTAGCTTCCAACTGGGAAGACATCTAGGAAATATTTTTGTCCACTACATCCAAGAGATCTACAATCATCCTAGGGTCCAATCTTGTCAAAGACCTCTTCCAATATTTTCATAAACCCTCTACAAAAAATCTCCAACTAGATCCAATCTTCACTTGAAAAGATCGACATTCCATCTTTGCAACCATCTCTTTATATCAAAATCCATTTGTGAGTCCTTTGTAATTGTCAATCAAAACCATGATCTTCTATGCCACAAAAAAGATATCTAAGAGTAGAAACAAATATCCTTCACAAGCTCAAAAGTTTCTTTGATAATTTTAAGCCCAAGTCCTGGTACAAACTACCTCAACTTTGGTGATCTCCCTACACATTCAAGAAAAATTACTCTGATACCACTTGATGCAGCACAAGGAAGAGGAATCTTGAAAGGAGATATTGCCCCAAGAAATTAATCATACAGTGGAATATAAATAATAACATATAGATTTAGATCCAAAATAATACTAGTTCACTTATAATAGAATCATAAAATTTATATCCAACATGCATGACTATAAGGCCTTCTGGGTTATGACCAAATACATAAGAAATTACAATAGTAAATCTAAAAGATCTCCTAAGATCCAAATCCTAGCTAGCCTAGAAGAATCTAAACTTATATTGCAAGCCACCAAGAAACCTTCTTGTTTCCCAAGTTATAGCTACTAGCTGTACTAACAAACTTCATTCTAATCATGTACTCCTCTCTTTAGCTGACTTCCTCAATTTTGGATGATGAAGAATGACAATACAAGAGCCTCTACTTATACCAAACCATGCCACAATTCAGCCTAGAAAGTTACATTAAATAAGACCTTACATTAAATAAACCCTCAGGCCACATGTTACATTTATTATTATTTTTATTATTTTTATTTTATAAGATTTTTTTCTTCTCTTTTAATTATAAACTATGCCCCATTTTGTTTTGTGATGCAAGATGCTCCTACATCATACTCCCCAGGTAGATACAAAAGTATATCCCTTACTTTGATGCCAAAAGAAATTTCTCCAACCACCTTCATCTTCACCAAAGTTTTCCAATCCATCCCAGAATGAAGCTCAAATCTCCACTCAAATATCAGATTTGAATGAACCTCAGTAATCCAATCAACATGCTCACTTCTAGGAATAAAGTAAACATAATGCTTCACCAAAAATCTCTGCAACTGATCACAACAAGCCATAATAACATACTCAAACATGAAATCCATGTCAACAACATGTAAGTTCAAATCCACAATAGGAGAAACATGTAAATCCTGTACCAAATTACCTATAGATAAATTAGGAACATACAAATCTCCAATATCATGTAGATCCTCAACCAAATCAACAAGTAGTGAATCTATAGGGTATGTGCAGGATCATGGTGTGCCAAAAAGTGGCAATTTGAAAAATCTACAGTTATAAATTATCTAAAACCATTTCAAAATCTATTCTAACTCTTTCCCCAACCACCTTGATAATAAATGAAAACAATTAATATCTTTATAAGTTCTACTATATCTTTTGATACCAAACCTATATGGTCAACTTTAAAAACATCCTTAAAATGTGCTTTTGGCCTATTTTTATGTGATTTTTACTTCAAACATGTAGCTGGCAACTTTTATTCACCAAAATTTGATGAAATGAAAAAGGTTTATTAAGAATGTTCTTATCTTTCCATAAATATAAGGTTCGCCAAATTATGAGCTTATTAAGTAATTATTACTTATGTTTTGATGGAGCTATGTATAAAGTGTTGATTGACACACTACTTGAAAAACAACTATAACATTCAAATGGTACAACATTTTTTAAATCCAAAAAATGCATCACATTCTATGTTTCTTCTACTATAAGGAAAAAAATGAAAATGCAAAGTTTGCAAAGTTTTGAATTAGTTAAGCTGGTCAAACATGAGAGTTTTTTTATTCTAAAAATACTAAAGTCAAAAATTAATTAATTATTATTTATTTAGAATAAAAGTACCCTAAAATATGTGTCACATCCAAGAATTAGTATAATACTTATATCTAGAATATTATTGAAAAATATTATCATTTGATTTTGATTAAGGTGGTCAGACATATGTCTACTTCTTATTTTTATTCTAAAATTTTTGTAATATTGCGTTAAAGTTCTAAATTTTGACCATTCAATTTTTATTTTTTTGAGATAAGTCCTAGTAGCTTAGAAACTAGATTCAATTTTCTAGAGATTATTTTCTCTGAACATTTTGATATAAAGTAAATAACAAGCAGAAAATTGCACATCAAGTTGACATAACCCTGATTTTCTAATTTTTTATTGCCACTTAAGAGTATAGTTTGGTTGACCATGATCCTGCACATACCCTACACCAGTAACATGTAAATCTAACCGAACATCAATATAAAAATCCATATCCTCAAAAAAATAATGTCTAGCAAGATGTGACTCCAAAACCATATCAATATCATCAAGAAGACAAAAATCCATATCAACCATATCAGTAGTAACAGATACATGTTTAATCATCTCAGCAACAGCATATGAATGGAGATCCATATCAAAAAATATATAAAAATCCTCATAATCATAAATCTCATCATCCATGATAAGACACTCTACAATTTCCATGGCAGATCCATTCAACTAATCATTAAAATAAGTTTCCATCTCAACATAAAAAAGGTTAGATTCAATGAATCCTACCTAAACCTAGAATGCACGATTGTGATTAAGTGACAATGGATCTATATTCTCTTTATAAGGGGATACAAGGAATGAAACAACCATTTCTATGTGTAAAAACCTAAGATAGACAAGGAGTCTAGGGTCTTTCTTCATATGGTGGACGAACTATAGATTATGTAATTGGCATGAAAAGTTGATGGATCAAGCCAAATAACAGAATGGACACAATAGGAAAGGGAAAATTTTATTAATTATGAAAATATGCTAGTACACTTAGTGCAGAGACAACAGACTCCAAAACATACCCTATGGGCTTACAACACCATAAATCTGGAGATAATTTCTTCTCCAAGTACCTTCTCTCAAACTCCACTCCAAACTGCCTTTTACAATGCCAGAAATGTTCTTAAATAGACCTCAAAGGGTTAAGGATTAGGAATAAATTCTAAAAAGTGCTAGTTGTCATCCACAACCTAAATAGAAGGCTCTAGAAGTCGCATTAGAAGTTGGCACAAAATTAGAAGAATCCAGAAACGGTCACCAAACTTTCAGGAGGCATAACTTTTGAACCGTAGCTCTGATTGACAAACCGTTTACATTTCTAGAAAGCTCTCAAAGTTATCTATAGCCCTATGGACAATGATTCACTCATCCCCCATTTTTCAGCCCTATTTGAGGTCATTTAATTCCCCTAACCTGACTTTAAAGCATTCTTAGGAGGTCCCCCAGAAGCTGAAAAACTACAATAACTTTCAAACCGTGGGGCCTTTTGACCTAATTCTTTTTGTAGAATGCTCTAAATTACAATTACAATCATTTGAACAATTTACACCCTCTAACTCAGAAACATTATGGATCAATTACATATTCCTATTTTTTTGGCATTTACACGTATCCCAAGGTGCTTAAAAACTCTAACCTGAAAAACTAATAGTAGAACTGTGAGAGTTGGAACATTTATTTTACCCAAATGGGTATCCAGAAATGAAAACAAATGAAATAGAAACTAAGTCTAAGTACATTTTTTTGGTGACAAAGGATTGCCCTTATACCTCTAGATGCTCCTGCATCAAAAGCAAGAAGGCTTAATGCAAGGAATACTTGAAAGGTGAACAAGCTAATAGAGCTGAAGTGAATGAAGAAATGTAGAATGGAGGATTAAATAGAGATCTATAATCTACAAATGTTATAAATTATTATTAGATCAAGTCTTACTATTAGTCTCTAATCATTGTATTAGTTTAGGGTAAAATGCTTTAGATTAAGGTTTATCTAACACTCATTTGTAAATTTTTTAACCAGGTGGTATTCTAATGGAATGACCTATTACAACCAAGCTTATAGCTAACAAGGTGATTGAAATCCTTTAACCAGGTCACATTTAATAGTGTGCATTGTAACCTTTAATAGGGTTGGCCTTTCACAGGGCATCACTTCAGAAGAGTGAGAATTAGTAGCATGTTACTAGTAGTTTTTCCCAAATTAGGTTTCCACATATAATACTCGTGTCATATGTGTGAATGATTCTATAATGTTTTATGTTTTCATTTATGCAAACTAATTTTGACCTAGGGAAATAACTTGCAAGTTTAAGTTTTGAATGATATATTGAATGCATGCAAGATATATGTATGAGTTTTTTTAAGAACTGTAATTGGGAGGTGTGGACCTTGGATAATTGATTCATACCCCCCTCCCCCTCCCCCCCCCCCCCATAGTTATTCTGAACTATTGCAACAATTGGTATCAAAGCATTAGTTTCTTGTGAGAGATAGTTTCAAGGTACTTCGAGTCAAAGATCAGAATACCTAAGAGAGAGATACCCAAGATTAACAAGAACTTGGAGATCATGCACAAACTACTATTACTATTGAACATGTTGACCCTGTTGGAGCCCTACCTACCGACGATCAGAAAAAGAAGAAAGAGCACAATCAGGCAATGTTGGAGATTGCATCTTCTCTAAGTCATTATGAGTTTAATGACATCAAGAGCTATGTAAATGCAAACAAGATGTGGGATACTCTTCATACCATCTATGGAGGAGAGGAAAATGTTTTGAGATCCAAATGTAAAAGTCTTAGAGGAAAGTTTGATAAAATGATAATGGAAGAAGGTGAGAATATTGTTTAGTGTTGTTCTAGAATAAAGGATATTGTAAATGGTATAAGAGGAGACACTAGTAAAATTGATGATGATATTACATGGAGAAAAGTGTTGAGGACACTTCGACCCATCTATTCTATTAGAGTTTCTTCTAGATACGAGAACTAAGATGCATACTTAGCACTAATATAATCCTTGAAGGTTTGGTAGGTAGACTTACTACTTTTGAACTCTCTAATTTTGATAACTTCAAATGTGAGAATGATAAATTTGGTTTCAAAGCTAAGTTGTCACTGATAGAATCTAATGAAAATAAAAAGAAAAAGAGCAAACATGTTTCTAGGGATAGTGATATAGATGAGGAAGATGTTGAATAGCTTGAAGCATTGTTGGAAAGGAAATTTCATAGAGTCAAAGGAAAATACAAAGGTAAGATCCCTATCATATGTTTCAATTGCAACGAAGTTGATCATATTGTTGCTAGATGTCTAGAGAAGAAGAATAGTAGAAGTGGAGACAAATTTAAGAGCAAGACAGATGAGAACAACAAAGATTAAAGAGACAAAAGAAAGAAGTCCTATTAGATTGTTGAAGAGGACTCCAATGAATAATATGATGATCATGAGGATGAAGTTGTCTATGTTATAATGAAGGATGAATCTGATGAAGATGAGGCAACTGTACTAGTATCTTATGTGAATAATAGTGATAGATGGATTATTGACAGTGGATGTTCCAATCACATGTCTGGAGATAAAAGTAAGTTTAATTCCCTTGTGCATTATGATGGAAATAGTGTTAGATTTGGGAAAGATGCACTATGTATTATCAAAGGAAAAGGATCAATTAAGTTGATAGTTAAGATCATTCATAACAATTCTTATTATGTGGAAGGACTGAATTATAATTTGCTGAGTGTATCACAACTAGATATTGTTGGTTGTAAGCTTGAATTTGGAAATAGAAGAGCAAAGATATATGATGCTAATGGAGAGATAATTTGTAGTGGTGATCAGAGTAGAGGTAATATATTCTATCTTGACATGAATGATGCTACATGTCTAGTGGTACTATTTGATGATGTGTGGCTATAACACAAAAGATTATGTCATGTTAATTTTGATAATTTGGTCAATATTAGTAAGATGAACAGAATCAGAGGTTTTCCAAAACTAAAAAAACCAGATAATATAATATTCAAACAATGTTAGTTAAGCAAGGTGAGTAAATAAATTTTTAAAAGTAAGACTTACTATTGAAAAGGAATTCTTGACTTAATTCATACTTATAGATGTGGACCAATCAATGTGCAAAGGTATAAAGGTGATACGTACATTATCCTATTTGTTGATGATTATTCTAGGATGATGACAATTATGTTCTTAAAGAAAAAATATGATGCATTTCAAATGTTTAAGCATTACATGGCTAGAGTGGAAAAGGAAAATTTCAAAACCTTAAAATGTTTGAGATCTAATAGAGGTGGATAATTTACATCAAATGAATTTGAGAAGTTTTGTAATGACAAAGGAATCAAAAGACAGACATTGGCACCTAGAACCCCTCTACAGAATGGAATTTCTAGAAGTAAAAATAGATTTGTGATGGAATATGCCAAAACACTAATGATTAAGAAGAACGTTAGTTTGAAATACTAAAGTACAGTTGTCAGTAGAGCTATCTATACTCTAAACTGTGCACAAGTCAAGAAAGGTCTTCATTCAACAACATTTGAACTATGGTATGGATACTCACCCAATGTGAAATATTTTAAGATATTTGGAAGAAAGTTTTATATTCTTAAGGACAATAGGAATGGAAATTTTTATTCTGAAAATGAAGAAGGTATATTCCTAGGGTATTCCACAAGGAGTAAAGCTTATAAGTGTTTAAATACTAACACTAGCAAAGCTGTGGAAAGTGCAAATGTGAAGTTTGATGAATATATAGAGGCACATGAAGCTAGACCTAAAAAAGAATATGAAGAATAATTTTTTTTAAAAAAAAATTTCTATGATCACATTATTGATAATAATGTTGTAAATCAAGTTGAAAATCAACAACATCAAGTTTCAATGCCTGTCATGTCATAGTTAGTGATTGTCGAGCTACATTCAAAAATTAAGTTATAATCAGGAGTTGAGTTGCAAGATGAACCTAAGGTACATTCTAATAATCAAATTATTACACATGATAGATATGATGATTTACCTAATGGAGAAGTACATAGTGATACAAAAATTGAAAGAGCTAGTGAAGAAAATAGAGCAAAACCAAGATTGCCAACGTATGTCAAGAGACATCAACCTACTACAATGATATATTAGAAGAAGATGTTTATATTAAAAATATTTAAGGATTTATTGATGATAACAACAATAACATGGTATGTAGATTGCACAAAGATTTGCATGGTTTAAAGCAAGCACCAAGAGCATGGTATGAGAGACTTCATAATTATCTTATGAAGATTGGTTTTAAGAAGATTGATGATAAGAAAATTTATACTTGAAGAAAAAAGGTGGTAAAGGTATTTTACTAGCTGAAATTTTTGTTGATGATATCATGTTTGAGGGAAAAATACACTTTGCAAGACATTTGATAATGAAATGAGGAAAGAATTTGAAATGTCCATGTTTACAAAAATTAAATTCTTTGTTGTCTTACAAGTGTATCAAGTTCAGTATGGTATTTACATCATTCAATCTATGTATGTGAAGGAAATATTGATTTTTTTTGAATTGGAATATTCCAATCCTATTAGCACACTTATGGTGATAGGACATAAATTATCAAAGAGCAACGATTCTTTTTAAGAGAACCAAACTTTATACAGGTCTATGATTAGAAAATTGCAATATGTAGTTCATAGTAGACCTAACATTACATTAGTTGTTGGGATTCTTTCAATATTTTTTGAAAATCCTAAAGAGAATCATTTAATGGATTTTAAGAGCATTATGGGATATCTAAAAGGAATATAGGACTTTAGTCTATACTACAAGAAAAATGAGAAATTTGAATTGAGTGCCTACACAAATGCTAATAGGATTAGTAATGTTGATGATAGGAAAAGTACAAGTGGTGGAGTATTTTTCTTGGGGAAGAGACTAGTTGTATGGACTAGTAAGAAACAAGACTACATATCACAATCTAGTGCTAAATCTAAATATGTTACTACTCTAGTAAATTGTACAAATATTATATGGATCAAACAACTACTAAAAGGAATGGAGGAGGAAATTACTGAACATGTTATACTTTACTTTGATAACACAAGTGTTATAGACATATCTAAGAACCTTATGATGCACAAAAAGACAAAACATATAGCTATCAAGTATCATTACTTGAGAGAGTTGGTCCAATATAAAGAAGTAAATATGGAATATGTGAATGCCAAAGAAAAAATTACAAATATATTCACAAAATCTTTACCTAACGATGATTATGAGTATCTAAGAGGTAAATTAGGGGTAATACCACCATCCAAAGTTGTTTAAGAAGCATGAGAAGTGCCCTGCATCAACTAAGATGAATGACATATGTTACACATTGATGCAGTAGATCTTACTTTTAGAGCTTTCTAAAGGAATCAAAGAGTGGAATGGAAGATCAGTCACAAGTTAGGTGATAACGGGAGAGCCTAAAATTGCTACCATCTAGATGTTGAGATGACAAGTCTTTGGCATTGAACTATCAAAGAGGGAGATATGAAAGAATACCAACTTAGAGGGAGGAGTACAATAAAAAAGAGAAAGAGTGAGATATACTCTTAAGGGAGAAATAAGTTATAGATAGAAAGATAGATACCTAAATATCAAAAAGAGGGAGTAATTAGAGAAAGTTGAAAGGAGAAGCCCTACAAGATGAAATATTGGGTGAGATATGAAGACTAAGAGGAAGTCATAAGAAAGAGCATTTTTCTGTTGATCAAAATAGAATTTTTTAGCCTATAGAAAACATGTAAACTAATAATAGAGGGAGAGATCTCAATAGAAAGAATTATTTTTTTGGTATTGTTGTTGGTATTGGTTTTCCATCAATTCTAAAGAGGGAGATTGTTGATAAAATATTGATACAACTATGAGAATGTGTTTCAATAATTATTTTGTCGCACATCTCAAACTTACTACCTGTTGGTAAGACAATTGCTTAGTTGATTTGACTACTATCATTTGTTTTATTAATGAAGATGATTTGATCAAATGACATAACAAGAAAACCTAGAGGAAATAATTTATTAGAAGAAGAGGTTTACATTGTGAAGGAAGTTTCTAGAGGGAGCAAAACAAAAAAGGGGTTATATTAAATGAATCCTACTTAACCATAGAATGGACAATTATAATTCAGTAGAAAAATATCTATATTCTATTTATAAGGGGATGTAAAGCATGAAGAGATAGTTAACATGTGCAAGAACCCAAAATAGAGAAGGATTCTAGGGTGTTTCTTCACATGCTAGCTGAACTATGGAGTCTTCAATTGGCATGCAAAGAAAGAAGGCTTAAATGAATGAATGCTTAAATGGTAAAAAGGATAACAAAGCTGAAATGAATGAAGCCAAGTAGGATGGAGGACTAAATAAAGATCTATAATCTACAAGTGAGTTGTAATTTTTTATTAGATCAAGTCATGCCATTACTCTAATCATTGTATCAATTTTGGGTAAAATCCTTTGGATTAAGGTTGACCTAATAGTCGTTTGTAAATTCTTTAACCAAGTGACATTCTAATGGAATGACCTAGGCTGACCTATATATCATTTGTAAGTCCTTTAAATGAGTGACACTCTAATGGACTGACCTAAATTCCTCTAAGAAGATTTTCCCCTAATAGGGTGATTGAAATATTTTAACTTGGTCACATTTAACAATGTGTCTTGTAACCTTTAATAGGGTTGGCCTTTCATAGGGTATCACTTCAAAAGAGTGAGAATTAGTAGCATGTTACTAGTGCTTTCTCCCATATTGGGTTTCCACATAAAATCTTAATCCAAAGTGATTTTTGACCTAGGACAATAACCTACAAGTTTAAGTTTTGAATGATATATTGAATGCATTCGACATACATGATAAGCATATATATGTATGAGTTTTGTTAAGCATTGAAAAGTTTAATTAGGAGTTTTGGACCTTGGATAAATAATTCACCCACCTCTTAATTATTCTAAACTATTCCAACACTCAAGGTTACGACCAAATACATAAGGAATTATAATAGTAAATCTACAAAATCTCACAGGATCCAAATCCTAGCTAGCCCAGATTCAGAATTTGGTAGAAGACACCAAGAACAATTTAAACTTGTGCTCGCAAGCTACCAACAAACCTTCTTATTTCCTAAGGTATAACTACTAGCTCTTCTTAAAAACTTCCACTACTTAGCTACTCCTCTCTCTAGCTCACTTCCTCCATGTTGGATGATGGATAATGACAACACAAGACCCTCTACTTATAGAAAAGGAAGCCAAATGTTGGCCTAGAAATATAAATTAAATAAAACCTCAAGAAACATGTTAAATTTATTATTATTATTATTATTATTATTATTTATGTTTTAATAAATTTTAAATTTTTGTTCTCTTTTAATTATAAACTCTGCCCCATTTTATTTTGTGTAGAAACATATTCTTGAATTAGATTCCCCAGGTAGATAGAAATTTCTCCAACTAATTTTATTTTCACCAAATGTGTCCAATCCATCCCAGATAGAAGGAAAGATCTACAAAAAAATTGAATGAACCTCAATAACTCAATCAACATACTCACTTCTAGGAATAAATTGAACATAATGCTTCACCAATAATCTCTGTAACAAATCACAACTAGCCATGATAAAAATATCAAACATGAAATCCATATCAACAAAATGTAAGTTCACATCCACAATAAGAGAAACATGTGTATCCCCAACCAAATCAACCATAGGAGAATATAGAATATATAGATCTGTACTATCATGTAGATCCTCAACCACATCAACAACTAGTAAATCCATGCCAGTAACATGTAAATTCAACTCAACATCAGTAGCAACATACATGTCGTCTAAAAGAGAATGTATAGCAACATGTGAATCCAAAACCATATCCACATCAACAACAATATGGAAATCCATAACAACCATATTAGTAGTAACTAATACATCTTTGATCATCACAGAAACAACATATGAATAAGGATCCATATTAGTAAATTTATGTAAATCCTCATAATCAACAATCTCATCATCCACAATAAGACGCTCTATAACTTCCTTGATATATCCATTCAATTGACCATGAAAATAAGTCTGCATATCAGCATATAAAAGGTTAGAAGTCTCTTCAACAATAGCTATGAGTTGGTTCACAAGTTTTGCATCAAACTCCATGAACAAATGAACAAAACTAACTTCCATCTCAACCATGCCATGTCCTCTTTTCTCTTGAACAAGTCTTCTATTCAACCAAAAAACTTGCTTCTAGATTGTTAGAATCCAACTCTATAAATCTATATGAAACTCAACCATGCCTTCTATTTGGACACAAAATTGAAGCCCTGATTTTTTGTACCATCTAAAAAATTGAGCCCCTATAAGAAGTTTTAATGCATGTGTACACAACTATCATTTTGAAGCTTATGAAGTGTTTCATGTTTCTAAAAATTTGCATGTGTCCCATGATGATATATTTCCATTCTAGATCAGCTCATGAAGTCTCATTTTAACCACTATTCAAATCTACATTTTTGGCTAAGTGTCAAATAGCAACACAAAGCCAAGTTTCCAATTGAATATCATGCACTCTATAAAGTTCATGACTCACTACTTTGGGAGTGTTTATTATGAGTATCAGTGAACCTATTTTTCATATTTGAATTCATTTTGATTTTTTTTGACTAGCTTTAAAATCCCTCAAAGTTGGTTGTTAACTATTGTCATGCTGATACATATTTCTTAGAATTGTGGGAAGCCATGTTTGAGTAGTTATATCATCAACCCATTTGACCAAAATGAGAAAATTCATTTTTCATTGCATTTTAGGGGTTAGAAACTTGATATTTTCTAAACTTGAGTCTATGAAGAATTTGTTTGACTAGTTTTCAAATGTGATTCCAAATGCAATTTATGAAATTTTACAAGTGTCCAAAAGTGCAGATTGATTGATAGTCCTATTTGGGATGTCATAACTCTAAATCTATGGTACATGAGACTTAATGGATTTTACAACTATGTTCTACTCTAAAAATAATCTAAGTGTTCTAGTTTTCAAGTCTTGACAAATCTATTTGCACACTTTCCCAAGTCCATTCCATTTGTGAAAATCATTATTTTGCCAATGTTCCCTATTTTGCAATTATGAGTACCCCACTTCAAATGTCTAAAAAAATTTTCCAGTTATATTTTATAAGCCCAAATCACAGACTTATACTCTCCTCGTGAGAATGAGCTAATATCCCATTTTTCATTCCCCCAAGTGTCTATTTGAACTATTTTCAAAGCCAAAACCAAACATAGCTTATTATTTTCTAAAATGTTTGTTTGTAGGTAGTTTCAAGTAAGAGAATTTTATATCTAATATTTTTTGACCTGGATGCCATCATGATGCAAAATCTTGCAAGGTATAGGAATTTAGATCAAAGAAGCAACATGTAAGTTTTCAGAGTCCCATTATTTGTTTCAGTCAATTTTTTAAGCCAATTTTAGAGGCTCCCTAGTAGAAAATAAAATTTTTCATAAGTGTTAAAGTGATTTTAAAATTTTTTATTTAGTTTTAAAATTTGATTTTAAATCAATGCTAGGTGATTATTGGATCAGTTCTAAAGGGTGAGGATGTTTCAGTTTTAAAAAAATTAGCTGGACCCACTATGGGGTGAGACCAGCTTCACTAGATGGATAATGCATTATGGAATTTTCAAGATGACTAAAAGGGATTTGAATAAATTTGATCTTTTGAATTGTCACAGGGTAAAAGTACAAAGTTGTGTTACCTTTTAGGCTAACTTATTAGAATGACTAAATTTGAGTATTTCTATCTAAAAATCAATTTTATTTAAACATATGATCTAAAAAAATTCATTCTACCTAAGTTATATATTGTCTCACACTTTTCCAATTGAAAATGTCTATTAAATCCATGTTTTATACTAGTTTGTATACAATTACTAAAGAAATAAAATTATTTCAGAAAGTTGACATTTCGATAACAATTACTATTTTTTATGATATGTTTTTAATAACATATAAACACCATTTTATAGAGCACAAAGCCAAGAATGTTGTCATATAGATTTTATAGTGTTTTAATTAGATATAGTATATTGTAATTAAAAAATTCTACAAGTACATATTTTAACACTCGAGAAGATGTCAATTTTGAGAAAGGAAAAAATATGAAATCATATTTAAAAAAATAAAAATCACATAATGTTCAAGAGGAGATCTAGTCCTCTTCAAGAATGTATAATTATTTTCTAGTTAGAACAGATTTGTTTGAAAAAATGTGGTGGGAGATGAAAACTATCAATTTTAGGTGAGTTGAAATTTGAATCATTATAAAAGATAAAATATTCTTCTATAGCCAGTTTTTATATTTTATTTTTCTAGCTATATATGTTATATATAACATAATCTAAGATTGAAGGAAAATAAGTTTATTTTCATATATTTTTGTGGTGGGAACTAGACCCCTAATTTTTAGCATTTTCCAAGAAGTAAAAAATTGTCTTTAAAAATTAGGACAATATATCAATTATTATTCCAAATAATTATTAAAAATTACAATCCTAAACTTCATTAATTTCTACTAATTTCATTAGATTACTTCATTATCAAATTCAAAATAATACTACTAGTTTCATGTCATTGAAGATGAACAATTATACTTTTGTTAGCCTCTTCCTTTATAAAAGAGTGACACAGGTTTGTGCTTGTACCCTACAATTTTAAAGTGGTACAATAAAAATGATATGTTTCAAATCACAAGGATGGATTTTTGCAACCAAGCATGGAATTCATTATAATATGCATACCATCAAATAAAATTAAAACAAAATGTGTGTGGTTGTATGCACGATTAGTAGTAAAGTGACAAAGTTAAACGTCACTTTTTTCTTAGTCTAAGGTGTATCTATGAAGTAACATTATGAAGTTGACTATACATATGTTATCTACTAGTTTAAGAATTGAGTGTGAAATGTATGCTATTTGGATGAAATTCTTTTAAGTATGAATGTACCCACCATATGCCAATGAAGGCCATGCTTGAGTTCATCCTTTGCAAAGAATGTAGTAGAAGGTAGAGAGAGACTATGCTTCCTACCTCATATCTTCTTTATCTAATTGACAATGCATTTCATCCCCATTAATCTATGAACCTAAACCGGTATGTTGAATGTTGTTGAAAGGGACTCCAAAACACTAAGAGAGACATACACGTATACAAATCTGAGTTAGAACAACAAGATGAAAAATATGTGTCATGCCTTCCAATGAAGATGTGTGATGTAGAAGTATCAGAATGGCTAGAGATGCCCTTTAGGCCCACTACGGGATTCAATGCATTGCATCATTTTCTTGTAAATAAATTCCACAAATTAAAGGTTCATCTCAAATGGAAACTTAGACCAAACTTGTCACCAAACAAAGTTGATTAGCATTACAATGAAAGATATATGGATCAACTTTGGTTTAAAAATTGGTGCCCAACTACAAACAGATCAAGTCCAGTAATATTAGGAGTTTACCAACATGTTTTAATCCATGCACTCAAGGGATGAATCTCAATGCTATAACCAATGATCCTTTTAATAATGATTATGGTTTGAAATGTGTTGTTCTATACTAGAGTTTTCTTGAACATGTGAAGAGGCCCATGCCCATGCAAAATGTGCCATAAAATCCCTCATGGGCTTTCAAGGACACATCAACCACTCATTCTCTAACTATATTGGCTAAGCACTTGACTATGTTGTTTCCATCACTGGTAACAAGGGCTTTGCACAAAAGCAATTGACAAAATTTAAAAAGGATGCAACAACTGACTGTGTGTCTTTCTTCCATTATTTACATCCTCTCATTGTGTTGCATGAGTCAAGAAGCATCTGTCTAACCCTCCTTTTTTTCTTTATTCAAGCTAACACATCATTGATGGTGGGAATGGAATGACCCTCCAAATTTAGTCATGCAAAATAGGGGAAATGGACTGCATTGTTTCCCTCTATTGTGAAACATAACATCCACACTAATTATAAAGTTCACAATTGGAATGTTTTCTAATAACAAACACTACACATAGTAGCCCAAGTCAAACTAATCAATGGCCATTCTGAAAATGTATACCCTAGCTGGGAAGAAATTATGAAACTTTCACACTCAATCTTGTTTAGCACTCTTGAGTTTTTGATATATTTATTCATATTTAAAAATAGAGGATCTGCATCCTTATATCTAGGGCTGTTTTCAAATCAGAGAGGTTTTTCCATTAAAACGTAGATGGGAGAGGATCAATATTCAAAATAAAAAGGAAGCGATATATCCCACATTCACTAGGTATGTCATGCCCAAACTACGAGGCAAGAACACAAATTTTTTTTAAAAAATTAATAATTAAAATGCTCTAACTTCAATGAGGTTGTGATCACAATTTAAGAAAAAGGTTCTCTACATTTCATCTTAGGTTTAAAAACTCTTGTGGAGGAATACATCTTTAAGATTTTGAAACTTTCATTATTAGATTGATATCGATCATTAGTTACGTTCTTACATTTCTTATGCAACATTACAGTTAAAATTATTTAAATAATAATGTAGATGAATTCAAGTTTAGGTTAATTTGAAAATATCTAATCAAATAAAATCTACATTTAAACTTATTTTAAATAGCGAATTAACCTTTAAAATAAAACTAATTAATACTCAAAAATTAAACTATCTAAACTTTAACTAATCATTAAATTTTAACTTTCCAAGTTAATTAAACAATTAAATTAACATAAAAACTAAACTAACTAAATCTAATATAATCAAACCTAACATCCTACTAAAATCAAATAACTAATACTATTACAAAACAACTAAACTACACTTAAAATTTTAATATTAAACTAATCCTAAATCTAAACTTAATTAGAAGTTAATCTAACTTTAATGTAAAACTCAATAAAAATTCAAAAAGAAATAAAACCTACTAAAAGTTTAATTAAAAACTATTACTAAACTATAAAACTAACTTAAATTTAAAACTAACAACTAAAACATTTAACAAAAAACAATAACAAAACTAACATAACATTAACACTAACCTACTTACTAACCACACCCCCCATACTAACACCCTACACTACCCCCTACACCCTACTCCCCCTACACCCTACTTCCTACTACGCTTCCCAAGCCTAGCGCGTAGACCAACCGACTTACCCTACGTAAGTCTTGTATCCCCCCCACCTATCTCGTCAAGGGTGAGGGCAAGTTGATGCCCAAGGAGAAAGACAAGCTTTTTAAAATAAAAAAATTACATGCCCATTTTGTTCTAAGCTCTCCATAAGAGAATAAGGTGAGCACTCCAAAATAAATGATGGACATGGGGTGATGGGATGGGGGACAGGTGACATCACCCTCCCATCATAAATTTACTTTTTTTTAAACAAAAAAAAACTTGTTAACATGCATCTCCCAAAATGATGTGCAAGGGGGAAATTAAAAGAAAAAACTTTATTAGGTAAGGGTAGATATTTAGGATATTTAGTTAAGTTATAATTTCATTTCTTTTTTATATTTATTTTATTATTATTTTCTTTTTTCACTTTAAATACAATTTCCAATAAAGCAAAAAGGATAATAAGGGAATCTTTTAGATTCTCCGTCTCAAAGGGAGAATTTAAATTTCTCCCCATACAAAAACCAAAGAGTTTTTTTTTCTCTCTTGGCACATTTTTTTTTCAAATTTTTTTTCTAAGTATAGATTTACAAGGTAATGTATATTTTTTTAAAGGGGTATATTATTTGAATGGATTTAAAACATGGAGTTAATAATTGTGTCACAATAATACATGATTAATTTATCTCCTAAACAACTTGAATTGAACTATCAACCATAACCACTTTTCTTTCCTTAACATAATTTTTATTTTTAACATAAAAGGAAACTTGAAAATTTTTCTTAATTAAACCATCATCATATCATCTTATTTCTTATGTGCATCCATCTAACTAAAAATTATGATTAAATCACATGATAAGCAATTATACTCAATCAACATTTTATTGGCAAACCTGATTCAAAGGCTCAGCTAAGAAAGAACCAGGAAGAAAACATTACGTCATTGCCATTACAAAATTTTTTTGAAATACAATTACATAGGATTTCCAATCCCAAAATTATAACAATTTAATTGAATTCCTTCATGACCCTCATCAAGGGTTCCATAACAATTTTTGCAACACTTTTCTAAAAACTGTGGCGGGAATAGAATCTGATCAGGTGTCAACAACCATGACCAATAGACAATCAAACATGCATATTCATACAAGCTTTTCACAATAGGATTCACAATGAATCAAAACTAGGGAAAGGTGGATTCTTCCAACAGGAGAAGTTAGGCACAACACCAAAATAGATGCCCAATCAGGGCTATAAACCAAGAACTTCCGTTCTTCCATTTTAACATACCAAACTCATACGAGGTTTGTGCTGACAGGTAGGGGCCCATAAAACCCTACCCTCTCTCCCTCTTCTCATCCTAAGAAGAGACTCTACGCTTGTTGGAGTCCAACTAAATAGACGTTTCCAAAAATTGGTCACTTTTGACCTATCCAAGTATGAGTAATACCAAAACACCCATATAAAAAACATCAAAATACAAATATAAACATGAAAGTAAAACATTCAAGAGACATGGTTTCAATCCTTCCCAACATATCAAACATACATACAAGCATCCAAATAACAACACCATAGTATACGTATGAAACAAGCATGAAAATATGAACTAGGGAGACGAAGAACTCCTACCTTCACAAAGAGCTAATCCCAAATGAACAATTTGAGTAGAGTTTTTCCCTTCCTTCCTTCACTCTTCAAAGACTCGTCTCTAAAAGTAGAGATTGGGTAACAACCTAAACTACTCCAAGAAGGGCCTCTAAATAAGCGTCAAACTCAACCACCAAAAAGAGCAATAACTTCTCCTACCCACCTACAAATTTAGAATTTCCTAACTCAACCCATACTATGGATAACCACTAAATAGAGTTGAGGTGATGCAACTCATGGTAGCCATAGTCAATTTTCGCACAAAGGCAAAAAGAGACTTTTTGAGTGATCTCAAAAGTCAAAAAAAGGGGTTTAGGGGTTGGAAAAGACCCCCAACCCATACCCATACCCTTTGGGTATAAATATTTCATGTTTTAAGGCCTTAGGAATAGGTTTGGGACCAAACAAAAGATAGGAAATAATTAGGACCATCTAACAACTCTAAAAATGCAAATTAAGCACTAATCTAAATTAAGGGTGACTAAACTTGATTAAGAACCCAATTAGCAAGAAGGCACTAACTTAATCCGACTTAGGTCAAAAGATTACATATCTAACCCTAATTAGCATGCTGAAGAACATAAGAAAATTCACGAGTGTCAAGCGACACTAAAAGAACACAGTAAGAACATTAACAATTACTGATCACAGAAAGACACATTCACACATCTCACAATAAAATACTTGAATTACGAACAACAAGGTTTCCACAATGAGCACATAGGGATTAGTTATGTTCCTCTGTCGGGTATCTTGGCTAAATATCCTGTACACTCATTGCACACATTAGTAGCCCCCTAAAATCACATGTACATATGTATATACATATAAGAAACTCACATAAATTGAAACATACATCAATCAGGGTTTCTTTCATCCTACTTATATCCTTAATCATAAAGATTCCAAAATCAATGTGTTAATCCTACATTTTACTTAATTCCTGAACATACATATACATAAAACCTTAAATGATGAACATCAAATATCTGGAAGTAACATTACAAAAAATAGAATAATATAATATGTTTTAAGCATTAGATAATGTCTCAACATCTTGAGTTGTGAGTATCAAAATAATAGTAACATATCACTATGCTACGATGGATCAGGGCGAGGCCTCACATCCTCCCCCACTAGGCATGAACTTCCTCCTAGAGTTCATCAAAAAGATAAGGGTACTAAGATTGCATCTGCACTACATTCTCCCATGAAGCCATGACCTCATCGCAACAATCCCATGGGACCCTAACCTGGTCCAGCTCTCGGCCTCGAAGTGCTAGGGTCTATCAGGAAATAATATGGATAGGCTCCAGTGCTAGCTATCCATCTGACTCCACCTATAAAGCATCCCAATCTATAATATGAGACTCATCATAAATGTATCCTATAAGTACTGAAATGTGAAACACATCATGGATGCATGACAGGCTAAGTGGCAAAGCTAAATGGTATGAAACAAATCCTATCCGCTCTAGGATATCAAATGGTCCAAGAAATTGGGGTGCCAACTTAGAGCCCTTTCTGAATTAAATTAGTTCTGAATTAAATTAGACTCTTGTGGGGTCGTACCCTCAAGAACACTCTATCACCAACCTGATAATCTTGATCTGCCCTCTTCACATTAGCATACTTCTTTTGCCTATCATGTTCCTCTCTTAGGCACTGTCTAATCAGGGTCACCTACTACTCCATCTCCTTTACTAACTGGGGATGAATAGACACTTGATCCTCGATCCTATTCCAACTCAAGGGCATCCTGCATGGTCTTCCATACAAGGCCTCAGAAGGCAGCATACCTATGGAGGAATGGTGCCCATTATTATAGGAAAACTCGACAAGATACAAGTATTCCTCCCATTTGACCTGATGGTCCATTACATACATACATAGCATGTCCTCCAAAACCTAAATCACTCTCTCAGTCTAACAATTAGTTTGAGGATGGTACATTGTACTAAAATTGATCCTAGTTCCCAAAGCTGCCTGTAACTCTCTCCAAAATGAAGAAGTGAACAATGAGTCTCTATCGGAGATGATCTTATGGGAAGCACCATGAAGTCTGACAATGTCTCGCAAGAACACCTCAGCTATGTCTCATGCTATGAATGTAGTACACATGGGTGAGAAATGGGAAACCTTGGTCAATGTGTCAACTATCACCAAAATGGCATCATGGAAGCGAGATGACATAGGAAGACCGACAATGAAATCCATAGATATAGTATCCAATTTCTACTCTACAATCTCATGTGGCTGAAGAAGCCCACCAAGATGATGGTGCTCTGCCTTCACCCTCTGGAACTCAAGGCATCTCACAACTATGCTAGAAATCTACATTCTCATGCCTAGCTAGTGATACAACTGCCTCAAATTTGCATGCAACTTCTTAACAATGGGGTACGCTACATAATGTGCTCTGTGAGCCTCAAGTACAATGAGCTCGCGCAAACCCCCAATGGAAAGTACACACATATGTCCCCTATGATGCAAAATTCTATCAGACTCCAAGGAATACTCTCAATACTTCCCTTCCAAGGGTCTCTGAGAATGCACTATCTGACTGACTTCTGCATAAAGCTCATCAGCTGGTAAGTCCTGTAAGATCCACTCTGTCAAGTTAGTAAAAGTAGTCATAGATGAAAGCTCATGGCGCCTTCTACTTAAGGCATCTCCAACCATATTCTCCTTTCTCTTGATATAATAAACATCAAAATCATACTCACAAAGAAACTCCATCCACCTTCTTTGCCTAGCATTAAGGTTTGGCTGTGAAAATATGTACTGCAAGCTCTGGTGATCGGAATGAAGCTCAAATCTATGACCCAAAAGGAAGTGTTGCCATCTCACCAAAGCATGAACCACTATCACAAGTTCTAGGTTGTGAGTAGGATAATTGAATTCATGAGTCTTCAACTTCCTAGACTCAAAGAAAATAGGTCTTCCATCCTACATAAGGACTGCCCCTATACCATCTAAACATGCATCAGTGCACACCACAAAATCTACAACAGGATGTGGTACTGCAAGAATCGGTGCACTGATGAGGGCTCTTTTGAGCTCTTGAAAAGCTCTACCACACTTCCTTTTTCACTCATACTTCTTCCCCTTTTTTTGAAGAGATGTGATGGGGTGTGCCAATCTAGAGAATCTTGAAATAAAGCATCGATAATATCCTACTCACCCCTTAAAGCTCCTCACTTTAGTAACACTAGTGGGTGCTGGCCAATCCATGATAGCCCTAATCTTTGATGGGTCTACTGAGACTCCATCACCTAATATGACATGACCCAAATAATGTATCTCAGGTCTAAAGAATGCACACTTCGACAGGCTACCAAACAATTGATTCTCTCTCAGCTTTTGCAATACCTGCCTCAGGTGCTCTTCATGCTCTTTCTTATCATGAGAATAAATTAAAATATCATCAAGAAAAACAACCACAAACTTATCCAAAAATGTACAAAATACTCCATTCATGAGGCTCATGAATATAGCTAGAGCATTTATGAGGCCAAATGGTACCATGGTGAACTCTTAGTGACCATATCTAATACGAAAAACAATTTTGGGGATATCACTATCCACAATCCTCAACTAATGATAACTTGACTTCAGATCAATCTTTAAAAATACTCGAGCACCCTACAACTAATTGAAGAGATCATGAATTCTGGGAAGAGGATATCGGTTCTTGAAGGTCACTTTATTCAATTGTCAATAATCAATACACAACCTAAGTGATCCATCCATCTTCTTGACAAAGATCACTAGTGCACCCCAAGGTGACACACTAGGTCGAATATGCCCCTTCTCTAAGAGTTCCTCCAACTGAGCCTTCAGCTCACTGAGCCTACGAGTAGTCATCCTGTATGGTGCTCTTGAAATTGGCTTGGTTTTTGGCACAAGGTCTATGTGAAAATCCATTGCTCTAGGTGGAGGCATACAAGGAAGCTCTGAAGGAAACACATATATAAACTCTTGTAGGATTGGAAAATCATCAAGGGATGGCTCCCCCTATGAATCTTCCTCTCTATCACTAATGGTGATAGCAAACAACTGACAACCCTTTTTCATGCATCATCTAAGCTACATAGTGGAAATCATATGAATGGATATAGGTCTCTTCACTCTGAAGATTTTCCTAGAGATACCATCATCATCTACATATTCCACCCTCTTCTATCGACAATCCATCTTGGCCTTATGGGCATAAAGCCAATCCATGCCAAGAACAACATCATAAGAACCTAGAGGGGTAATGCGTAGATCAGAAATTGTGGACATGTCTCCAATTCACATCTAACAATTCTGCACCATGGAACTGACTGACAATCTAGCTCCTGAGGCTAACTCTATTTCCCCAACTAACATCCTGTCTAACTGCCACTAGTCCGCAATGCTCCATCACATATGGAGATATAAAAGAGTTAGTACCTTCATAATCAAATAAAAATGAAACCATACGGCCCTGAATAATACCTGTAGCCTCGATCTACCCGTGGGATCAACTGTCAACTCTAAAAACTTTGTTGCAAAAACTTTGTGGGATCTACCCATGTCACCAACTGTCGACTCTGAAAAAGACCTACTCTAACCACTAGATGCATGTCCCTGTGGATAGTCCCTAGCTATATGACCCATGCCACCACAAGTGTAGCATGGTCCTTGGTTATAGGATCATGCACCCTATGATCTAGACTGCTGTGGGCCTCCTAACCTACTAGATCCACTGTATCCACCCCTAGAAGACTACTGAGTCTTCATTGACTGTGACTATGGGGCCAAAACTTTTTGATCCTACTTGGGACCCTGTGACTGCCACTGCTTGGGCTTGGAGCCTTGATAACCCTAAGAAGGTTTCTACTGCTGTTGCTGCTATGGTTTCAACTACTAAGATTATTGGCCCTTCAAGGACCCTGTTGTATAGTTCTAATTTCCTTTCCAAGGGGGTTTCTGCTGGGTAGAATTTTGGTTGTGAGACTGATCCCATGACTCCTGCCTACCTCGAGTATCCTTAGAAACTAGTGCTATCTCCACTACCTATCTAAAGGTGGTAGGGAAGGCCATCTGAACTGGGCCCTAAAGTGAGAAATTTAGACCCATGATAAAGTGATGCACCCATAGTTTCTCATCCTTCATGTATTCCACATAAGGAAGGAGCTCAAGAAACTTGCTCTTGTACTGAGGCACTGTAAGACCTCTCTGATAAAGAGAATGAAACTCCTCTATCTATTTCTGTCAAAAATGTTCTGACAAGTACCTCTCTTAGAATCTTTCTAGGAAAGACTCCCATGTGAGGGTATCCATCCTCACTCCTTCTATGGTCTCCTCTTGATGCCACCAATTGGAGGTATTCCCTCTCAACTGATGAACTACTAGGCATGCATTTAGATTACTCCCATAAGGGCGTAACCCAAAGCACCGCTATAGGATCTGTAACCATGCCTCTGCTACTATCCCCTCACTAGAATTGGTATATAATGGTGGCCCGAGTCAAATAAATTCCCTGATGTCATCTCTTATATGTCTAGGAGGTCTATCAAGTGGGGATCCTCTCTAGTGTATTCACTCTTCCTCGTGCTCACCCTAACCCTATATCTGTCTCGATGGGGGACTCCTAGTCCTCTCTCTGACTCTGGGTTCACCTCCTCTAGGTCCCTCTGCTTCCACTACTAGAATATGTTGACTTGGCTGAACTATAGGTACTACCCTCTGCTGAACTACACCGATCAAAGTCTAAAGTGCATCTATAATGTCCTGGTTTAGGTTCGATGGTGGTGGAGGTGGAGGTGGTGGTGGAGGTGGTCCATCCTCCTATCCCGCTCTACCACCCCTACCCCTATGACCTCTGCATTGCCAGTTACTTCGAGTAATAGCAGGCATCTACATAATTAAAAGTTGGAGTTAAGTTAGGAAGCGCAATGGTGTAAGGTTCCTAGTGTTGAAACTAGGCTCTAATACCAAAATGTCATGCCCAAACTACGAGGCAAGAACACAAATTTTCCTTTTTAAATTAATAATTAAAATGCTCTAATTTCGATGAGGTTGTGATCATAGTTTAAGAAAAAGGTTCTCTACATTTCATCTTAGGTTTAAAAACTCTTGTGGAGGAATACTTCGTTAAGATTTTGAAACTTTTGTTATTAGATTGATATCAATCATTAGTTACGTTCTTACATTTCTTATGCAACATTATAGTCAATTTTTTTTTAAATAATATTGTAGATGAATTCGGGTTTAGATTGATTTGAAAATATCTAATCAAATACAATCTACATTTAAACTTATTTTAAATAGCCAATTAACCTTTAAAATAAAACTAATTATTACTCAAAAATTAAACTATCTAAACTTTAACTAATCATTAAATTTTAACTTTCCAAGTTAATTAAACAACTAAATTAACCTAAAAACTAAACTAACTAAATCTAATATAATCTAACCTAACATCCTACTAAAATCAAATAACTCATACTATTACAAAACAACTAAACTACACTTAAATTTTTTATATTAAACTAATCCTAAATCGAAAAATAATTAAAAGTTAAACTAACTTTAATGTAAAACTCAATAAAATTTTAAAAAGAAATAAAACCTACTAAAACTTTAATTAAAAACTATTACTAAACTATAAAACTAACTTAAATTTAAAACTAACAACTAAAACATTTAACAAAAACAATAACAAAACTAACATAACATTAACACTAACCTACTTACTAACCACACCCCCCATACTAACACCCTACACTACCCCCTACACCCTACTTCCTATTGCGCTTCCCAAGTCCAAAACGCAAACCAACTGACTGACCCTACGTTAGTCTTGTTCCCCCACCACGCCCTACCTATCTTGTCAAGGGTGAGGCCAATTTGATGCCTAAGGAGAAAGACAGGCTTTAAAAAAAAAAAAAAAATTACATGCCCATTTTGTTCTAAGCCCTCCATAAAAGAATAAGGTGAGCGCTCCAAAAGAAATGATGGAGATGGGGTGATGGGATGGGGGATAGGTGACATCACTCTCCCATCAGAAATTTACTTTATTTTAAACAAAAAGAACTTGTTAACATGCATCTCCCAAAATGACGTGCAATGGGGAAATTAAAAGACAAAAGTTTATTAGGTAAGGGTAGATATTTAGGATATTTAGTTAAGTTATAATTTACTTTTTTTGTATATTTATTTTATTATTGTTTTCTTTTTCCATTTTAAATACAATATTCAATAAAGAAAAGAGGATAATAAGGGAATCTTTTAGATTCTCTATCTCAAGGGGAGAATTTAAATTGCTCCCCATACAAAAACCAGAGAGTTTTTTGCTCTCTCTGCACTTTTTTTTTTCAAATTTTTTTCTAAGTATAGATTTACAAGGTAATGCATATTTTTTTCAAGGGGTATATTATTTGAATGGATTTAAAACATGGAGTTAATAATTGTGTCACAATAATACATGATTAATTTATCTCCTAAACAACTTGAATTGAACTATCAACCATAACCATTTTTCTTTCCATAACATAATTTTCATTTTTAACATAAAAGAAAACTTGAAATTTTTTCTTAATTAAACCATCATCATATCATCTTATTTCTAATGTGCATCCATCTAACTAAAAATTATGATTAAATCACATTATCAGAAATTATACTCAATCACCATTTTATTGGCAAACTTGATTCAAAGGCTCAGCCGAGAAAGAACCAGGAAGAAAACCCTGCATCATTGCCATTACAACAAAGTTTTGAAATACAATTACATAGGATTTACAATCCCAAAATTACAACAATTTAATTGAATTCCTTCATGACCCTCATCAAGGGTTCCATAACAATTTCTGCAACACTTTTCTAAGAACCGTGGAGGGAACAGAATCTGATCAGGTGTCAACAAGCATGACCAATAGACAATCAAACATGCATATTCATACAAGCTTTTCACAATAGGATTCAAAATGAATCAAAACTAGGGAAAGGTGGATTCTTCGAATAGGAGAAGTCAAGCACAACACCAAAATAGATGCCCAATCAAGGCTATAGACCAAGAACTTTTGTTCTTCCATTTTAACATACCAAACTCATACAAGGTTTGTGCTGACAGGTAGTGGCCCATAACACCCTACCCTCTCTCCCTCTTCTCATCCTGAGAAGAGACTCTACACTTATTGGAGTTCAACTAAATAGACTTTTCCCAAAATTTGTCACTTTTTCCCTATCCAAGGGTGACTAATACCAAAGCACCCATACAAGAAAACATCAAAATACAAACATAAACATGAAATAAAAAAATTCAAGAAACATGGTTGCAATCCCTCCCAACATACCCAACATAATACAAGCATCCAAATAAAAACACCATAGCATAAGCATGAAACAAGCATGAAAATCTTAACTAGGGAGATGAGGAAACTTACCTTCAGGAAGAGTTAATGGCAAATGAACCATTTGAGTAGAGCTTTTCCCTTCCTTCCTTCACTCTTCCAAGACTCCTCTCTAAAACTAAAGATTCGGTAACAACCTAAACTACTCGAAGAAGGGTCTCTAAATAAGCCTCAAACTCAACCACAAGAAAGAGAAATAACTTCTCCTACCCACCTACAAATCTAGAAGTTCCTAACTCAACCCATACTATGGTTAACCACTAAGTGGAGTTGAGGTGATGCAACTCATGGTAGCCATAGTCAATTTTCGCACAAAGGCAAAAAGAGACTTTTTGAGTGATCTCAAAAGTAAAAAAAAAGGGGCTTAGGGGTTGGAAAAGACCCCTAACCCATACCCATACCCTTTGGGTATAAATATATCATGTTTTAAGGCCTTGCGAATAGGTTTGGGACCAAACAAAAGATAGAAAATAATTAGGACCATCTAAATCCTCTAAAAATGTAGATTAAGCACTAATTCAGATTAAGGGTGACTAAACTCAATTCAGAACCAAATTAGCAGGAAGATGCTAACTTAATCTGACTCGGGTCCAAAGGTTACATAGCTAACCCTAATTAGCTTACTGAAGAACATAAGCAAATTCTCGAGTGTCAAGCGACACTAAAAGAAAAAAGTAGGAAAATTAACAATTACTGATCACAGAAAGACACATTCACACATCTAACAATAAAATACTTTGAATTACAAACAACAAGGTTTCCACAATGAGCACATAGGGATCATTTTTGTTCCTCCATTGGGTTTCTCGGCTAAATATCCTATGCTTTTATTGCACACATCAGTTGCCCCATAAAATCACATGTACATATGTAAATACGTATTAGAAATTCACATAAATTGAAACATACATCAATCAAGGTTTCTTTCATCCTACTTATATTGTTAATCATAAAGATTCCAAAATCAATGTGTTAATCCTACATTTTACTTAATTCATCAACATACATATACATAAAAAGTTAAATGATGAACATCAAATATCTGGAAGCAACATCACATAGCATTAAGTAATATAATATTTCTAAGCATCAGATAATGTCTCGACATCTCAAGTCGTGAGTATGAAAATAATAGTAATGTATCACTATGCTACGATGGGTCGGGGCGAGGCCTCACAAGGAAGGGGAATGTTTTGGTATTTAAATAACCAAACACATTAAGATTAAATATCTAAATCTTTGTGCTCTATGATATAAGGCTTCTCACACATGGGGCCCACTTGGCCAACTTTCTGACATGAAAGAAATTTTGAATAACCTAGAAGATGAATAAATAGTGACATGGACTGGGGTGACCAATTAGAAGAAGACACATGACACCCAAGTGGACTAATAACATAATGATGCATGGCACAAATTTTGAGAAGATGATAACATGTCAGGTTTCAAGATTGACTCACCAGATTACAACATGTGGCGAAATCGACAATCATCGCTATGTCACAAAATAAAGATGTAGGGTAGATAACAAAAGTTAAAAAGGGACATGTCGATGCAAATGCAATGGGTGATGACATGGTGTCATGTAGGAGCGATACACTAGATTGTGACATCTAGCAAAATAAATAATCATCACATTATCATGAAATAATGTTGTTCACTAGTTAACCAAAGCGACAATACAATGATGAATCATATGGTGACACATGGAACTATGTCAAAGGCCTATTAGAAGAAAATAGATCAATTAGGGGATATCACATGGCACCTAGGTGGAAATGATAGAGAAGAGATCGATGAATTATGTGTCACCACGTGTTAGGTTGGTCAAATTTAGGTTGACCCATATTGAAAAAGAGAGGGAAGAATAAAAATTCATAAAAATCATTTATTATTATTTCCTTTTGTCTAACAAGCAAGGCCATTTTAAATCAAATGAGATTAAAACATAAAGTTTTGAGTTTAATGAAAATTTAAGTATTTACAAAATAAATGCAGCTCTAACATATATGTCTAAACTTGAACTTTGTTTGGTTGCCCAACGAATTTCCTTGAAGCTAGCATAGGACTATCATATACTAATCGAAAGATCTTAGAATGTGCTTTCTAGATTTACTATTTATTTTTTGCATAGGAAGCAGTATGTGTGAGATATTTAGGGGTTTTTTTCCAAGGTACTTATTTTCCAACTAAATTATGGTATGGTGGTTCATACTTGTTTTTGGGTTAAATGATGAATTGGGTGTATGCCAATGTCAGTGGAGATGTAGTTGGTGATGTATTTTTACCTCCAAGTTAGTTTATTAAAGGATTTATGATTATATTAGATGTAAATCTAATAGTTTCATTAGAGTAATGGTTTTTCATTACTTGGAGGAGATATTTTGAGTTTGTTGAAGCTCAATGATTAGATTCTATTTAGATTTTGAATGTACAGATAAGAGACTAACTTATGCAGTAGTAGAGAATAGAGATTCAAGTGGACATGTGTCACTTCTAGATTAGATCTAGGATTTATTTCCTCTCCTATATCTTTCTTATTTCTTTCTTTCTCTAAGGTTGATGGTTGGGTTTTTGTCTAGACTATTGAACAAAGCTCTAGTTGTGATCCCACCATTCATGCCTAACATTCTCTCTCTCTTTATGAACAATAGTAATCAAGCTGATATAAATAGTTCTAGTCTATTGAGTTATTTTATTAGTTATTTAAATGCATGTTGAACATATTTTTTCAAAGAAATGAATATAGGGAACAACAAACTTCTTAGTTTCATTTTGATTCTTGTCTTCTATCTTTGTTGTCTGCAATATTTGTGGTTTAGGAACAAAAAACATAAACCCATTTACATCTCCTTAAAGTTGTATGTCTCAATATGTTTTTTTGTTTTCCAAAAAAGAGACAATTAAATGTTTGATGTATTTGACAAGGTTGTTGGTTACATGAAAAAGACATTTCATGAGTATGGGGGTTTTTATGAACATTGATGCCCGATTCACAAAGTGATAGGATAGATTTGATATCTTGATGTATGGAATATGCAACTAATATCATGGATGTATGTTTGTAATTTGTGAAATTTCCCAATAGATAAGGCACTAATTAGTTACAGGATCAACATGCAATTTTTATTGTATATATGGATTTTTCTAATATCAAACATAAAAAAATTATCCATTTCCCTTTTATGTTGAAGAGATGAAAGGATTCACCTTGACTTAGTTTATCAAGTTCATATTTCATGATTTTGGTTGTTTCATGTCTATGTTATTTGTATATAACCATAGAATATTCAAGGGTTTTTTTATGCTTTGTATAGATTTAGATTGTATGCTTTGGAATTTATGAACAAATCTATAGTTTCACCTACCTAGGTCTTGCAAAGCTTGAAGAAGAAAGAGTATAGCCTTATAGTTGGCCCTGATATCTAAATAGGTATGTTGAAGATGAGAATTAGCTACCCCTATATGTATTTTGTCCTATCATTGGGTTATTCAAAAGATGTTAATTTAGGAGCTAGCAAAATGGTGACTCTGCTAGGGACTATTGAATTTGAAAAGAGATTCAAGTCGTTGGAAGAAATGCATGTGAAGAATTTTCTACAATAGCAAGGTTGTGAAGTGTTTTCCATTTCCTTGTTGAAGATTCATGTCCTCCAATAATTCTTTATTTATTTATAGAAGTAGCTTTGACAGTAGAATGTAAATTGCATTGTTACTAAGAGATTTTATCATCAATCATTTCAATTGAGTAATGCATCAAAGTGTCAATGAAAATTTTAGATTCAATAATGATAAGATATGTCATTCTCTCTTTTATGAATGTATAAATCATCAAAAGTGATTTGATGGTTTGTTTTTAGTACAAATTGAAAGTCTGGTTCAAATTTTTCAAGTGAGAAATTATGTTTCAAATATTTCTCACAAGTGTGAGTGGAACCTTTAAATCTCTATACTAGTTTCCTAGTTGATTTCATATTGAAAATTTTGAAGGTCTTTCAAATTGACTATATAGATTTGAAGTTTTTGATAGTAGTTCTTGATTAGAAAGTTACAGTGTTGTATGCATCTATTGTTGTAAGAAATTGACGTTTTAAAAAGTAAACCACAACAATAATTTCTTTGTCCTCCTTCAAGGAAGTGGCAGCCCTATATGGTTTTACAAATGGTGTGAATAAGTTAAGGTTTACACCCATGCCAAATTAGTAGATCAAGCTTCATCATCAACACTCAAGGTATTTTTCTTTTCATGAGATTCCCTTTCATGAAATTTAAGTAATAAGAAATTCTTGCCTCTATTCAGTGATATCAACACTCAGGAAAGAGGTATATAGGAGTCTTAATTTCACAATAGAGTCAGATCTCAGATCTAAAGTTGGTTTACCAAGTTATGAAGATGTTCTTAAAGATATTGTAAAGATAAAAGAGGAATTATCTATTTAGATTGTCAAATTCATAAGAAATATGGTAGGAGATATCCAAGGTCTAAGAAATAATAAAGTTTATATGAAGTTCAAATAAACACTCATGGAGCTACATTTGTCTTTAAGACCTAAGGAATCTTTCTTACCTATTATTTTCCTAGAAGTCTGTGTGCCTGATTTAGTTGATTAGCCAACACATTTGATATTACAAAAGGTTTTGAAAATTGAAGAATGGATCACAAAGATGGAAAGTGATTTGCATAAAAATAGACATTGTGTTAAATCTTTTAACAATGATAGTAAATGTATTGAAAGTTAGAATAAAGGTAATGATTCTATAGATAATAATAATTTGTCTTCCAAGTCTGAAGAGAAGGATTCAAAACTTAGTGAATAAAATGATTGCAATCAAAATTAAGAAGATGGATAAATAACTAAAAATGAATCATGTGATGGTATGTATGGGAGTGAAGAATACTTTGGCAACAACAATAGTGATAACTCTTTTTGCAATGAAAGTGATTATGATGAAGCATCTAGTGGTGATGTATTTCACAGAGGAAACAAGTTATGACAAGGACTCTAAGTTTTTAGATGGGTCTATTGATTTTACTATTGGTGTAAGTATTTTGGATCAGTGGGATTATGATCAAAGCCAAGGAGAAAAAACTTGTGATGAAGTATTGCTAAATGCTGATGAAATTTTAGAACTATTGTCTTATAATTGTTAAAGGTATGGAAATGTTTTAAGAATACTTTGATTTTTCCT
This sequence comes from Cupressus sempervirens, assembly GCA_028749045.1. Taxonomy (NCBI): domain Eukaryota; kingdom Viridiplantae; phylum Streptophyta; class Pinopsida; order Cupressales; family Cupressaceae; genus Cupressus; species Cupressus sempervirens. The sequence continues at coordinate 295,205,327 of CM053786.1, read as the reverse complement.
TGTTACACTTCTTCTTAAGGTGAAGTCCATTCCCCAAAATTTGATGTTGAAAGTGATATAATTCAGAATACTATGTGTTAAATCTTGGAGGTGTATATGATAGTAGCTCAAATATCAATACAGATGATGACTTATCTGATGTAGAGAGTACTAATAAGGGAATATTTTGTGCTGATTCAAATTCCTCTCATATTTGTAATGGTGCAATAAGTTCTAATAGTTCATATGATGAAAAGGAAAAGGCTAAAAGTTGTGAATCTAATCTTGAGTTTCCATTTTGTGTTGATGAGTCTATTGATGATGAGTTTAAAAGATTCAAAGTTCATTCCAAGGAATTTTGAAAAGAGATAATGATAGTAATCAACAAGTTCTTTGTGAGAAATTTCATGATATATTTTGCAACTTGGTAACTAATCAACTATTTGAAGAATGTGAAGGATTTTTAGAACATGTTGAATCTGATCGGATGTTAAACAAGGTTGCAAATGAGGAGAAATAAGATTTCATGCCTGCTTCATATCTAATTGCACAAGGTGAGTTTCAAATCCATGACATATGTAACTCCTTGAATCAAAAATATTATGAGTCCTTTATGTTTCCATTTGATAGCATGCTTTTTTCATTTTGTAGAAATCAGTTTTAGTCTAATTATGAAATCCAAGAGCATGCTGATTCATACTTTCATAATGAAAAAGTTGAAGAAAATGATTTTAGTTTTTACATGCATTATAAAACTGAAGATGTAGAACTAGTTTTACAAAATGAGTTGATTGAGAATGTTAATCCGATTGGTGAAATAGATGAAAGTAGTATTTTCAACTTACCTCATGAAGATGGACATTTTAATTAGGTCTATGACAGAGGTAAGAAGTTTTGTTGAGGTTCGATGTAATGGGCACCCTAGAAATGCCCAAAAACTAAGCCAATTGTTGATAGAGATTTTAATGTCTTTGCATATATTTGAAACCACATAACATGAACAAGAAGGAATTTATGAAAATTAAAGATTGACTATTGTTGAAATAATATTAGTTTTCAAATTAATAAAATCAAATGCATAGTAAACTCTTCCACTCAGTAATTATTCCCACATTATGACATGATATTCCAGCAATTACTTCCCATCTTGTAGTCCAAGATCATTATAAATCATCCCTCCACAATGGTATAATTATTGGAAAATGAATGAGAATGATATGAGAAAACACCCAATCTACTTATAGCTGGAAATGTGCCCAAGCTACTTGTTCATGAAGTTGATAGCAATGAATTCCAATGGCTAGACCCCAAGGAAATGAGTCCTAAAATGTCACAAGAGAGGATAGACATCCTCTAATGCCAAAAATAGATCTATAACTCACACATCTATTTTGCTCTCATATCCAACCTTGCCTAACAATAGCCACAAGCTCTCCTTTTATGCCTACTTTATAGGGTCGACCACTTTACACAAGCAATGTGGGATAAATAAAATAAAATAAAATAAAATAAAGAGCTAAAGGTCATACAATTGGACAACTACTAAAGTGGGGACATTACAATCCACCCTACTTGGAATTGCTTGTCCTCAAGCAATCCAACAACACAATGAACTTCAACCTCCACCCAGATCGCAAATGAAGTAGTATGTGACATCCCTATAGATAGTAAACCATCTACAAATTAACATCATTAGGACCAACCACATGCCTTGCAACCTATCACCCAAAACTTGTGCTAATGATGTAGGAGTCAAAATGTCACCAAAAGGAAACCCTAAAGAAGATCTATGAAACCTCTTCTTCCCTATATCCATCCACATAATATATATTGGACATGAATCCTAATCATCACCAACATGCTTTGAAAAAGATGTAGCTATAGGAAACCCATATGCAATCATGCCAACTATATCAATGATAGGTGTAACCAGATCAAAAAAATATGGACATAGGAACAACACTAACTGCTGCAACAAAAAATGAAACAAAACTATAATTGATGAAAACTCATAATTTTCAACATGTGCACCGTCATTAGAGCACACATCAACAACTGCATGCATACTATTAAACTCCTCATTCGATGGTTCAACTTACATAAAAGTGGCTACTGATATGATAGTTTCCTCACATTCTCCTAATCCCACTATTGTTGCATCATCAGCCCCTAACAAAGCCTCATATGCGGACTTTTGACTTTGCATACATGACTCAATGCTAGATTGTGAATCAATAATATTAGAGTGTAAACTCACATCTATTGACTCTACTAAAACACCTAAATAACCAACATCATAGCTAGGTGGCTCTATACATGTATCATTCCCACCTAAGGAAGAAACTACCTCTTGCACTATAGAAACACCATGAGATCTCACATAAAAATCTTCAATAATATTATTTTCCTTGAGAGAGTAGAAAGTATCAATGGTAACAACTACATCAACTATCTCTACACTAACTATCGTAATAGCTCTAAGAGCCTCAACCTGCTAAAGCTTGGTGTCATTATCCTCTATTGCCACTGACACAACTACATGTTCTTTTGAAATAAGTCCATGGTCAACACTATAGATAGGGCTAGCAGGTGTCATACTAAATATAGGTACACTTGCATCAGTGACTCCTGTTAGGGAAAACTCAAGCTTCCTTACATGCAACCTTGATGTCGACCTTCTAAAGGTGGAAACCATATACCTTGTACCCTTTAAATTGTCTCTAGATCTGATAAGCTCTCTATCGATCTTTATTGATGAAGCTTAAGTTTCTCCATACTCTCCTGCACAACATTCATCTCCACACTAACTTCATCATTACTCCACCAACTTCTAGAACTACTAGTCCTCCTATGTCTGTGCATGGCTAGAAAATGATAGAGTATTGATCACTTCAAATGTTACAGAAAATCTAACAAAAATATAAATTTCCTACCCTATATAATGGTAGGAAACATAGCTATGATAACACTTTAATGGGAAGCCTAGAAATGCCCAAAACCTGAATCAACTGTTGATAGAGATTTAAATGGCTTTGCATAGATTTGAAACCACATAACATGAACAAGAAGGAATTTATGCAAACTAAAGATTGACTACTATTGAAATAATATTAGTTTTCAAATTAATAAAATCAAATGCATAGCAAACTCTTCAACTCACTAATTACTCTAGCATTATAACATGATATTCCAGCAATGAATTCCCATCTTGCAGTCTAACACCCTCATAAATTATACTCCATAATGGTATAAGTATTGGAGAAGGAGTGAGAATGATATGAGAAAACACCCAATCTACCTATAGCTAGAAATACACCCAAACTGCCCATTAATGAAGCTGATAGCAATGAAATCCAAAGGCCAAAATCTAAGGGAATGATGTCTAGAATGGCACAAGAGAGGATAAATGTCCTCTAATTCAAAAAATAGACCTGTAACTCACACATCTATTTTCTTCTCATATCCAAACTTTCCTAACAATAGCCACAAGCTCTCCTTTTATTCCTACCTCATAGGGTATACTAATTTACACAAATAATATGGGACAAATAAAATAAAATAAAATAAAATAAAGGCCTAACTATCACACAACTAGACAACTGCTAAAGTGGGGATGTTACACTCAGTGGCTAGGGGCCATTATTTGTACAGTTTAGGTGTAGTTTTCTTGCTTTCAATTAAGCTATTAGAGAGAAATTTTTGGAGTGGTCTACTTCCTCTAGAGATCTCAATCCTTTCCATGCCCACATGTGATTCCTAGACAGAGCCACTATTGGGACTCAAAATTGAAGCCATGATTTTGAGTACCATCTTGAAAATTAAGACCCTATAAATAATTTTAATGCATGTGTACCCAACGGTCATTTTGAGGGCTATAAAGTATTTCATATTTCTAACACTTTACATTTAGTATGTGCATGCATCCCATGATGATAAATTGCCAAATCATCCTATGAAGTTTCATTTTGAGCATTGTTCAAATCTACATTTTTCCCCATGTCAAACAGCGACAGGAAGCCTAGTTTACAATTGAATATCTTGCAACCTATAAAGCTTCATGAATTTCCTTTTTGGGAGTGTTTAGTGTACATATCAGTAAACCTATGTTTCATATTTCAATTCATTTCAATGTGTTTTGACTAGGTTGTGAATCCTCAAAGTTGGTTATTTACTATTGTCATCCTGATGCATATTTCTTAGAATTTCAGGATGCCTAATTTGACTTGTTATAGCTTTGAACCAGTTGACCAAAAAGAGAAAATTCCTTTTGTATTGCATTATATGGATCGGAAACTTGACCATTTTTTAGAATTGAGCCTATCATGACTCCATTTGACTACTTTTCAATTTGAATTTTGAATGCAATTTATGAAATTTTACTGGTGTCTAAAAGTGTAGATTGATCGATAGCCCTATTTGGGATGTCATAACTCTAAATCTATGAGAGATAAGACCAAATGGATTGTACTATTAGGCTCTACTTTAAAAATGTTCCAAGTTTCTAGTTTTCAAGTCTTGATGAATCTACTTGCACACTTTCTTGGGTCCATTCCATTTGTGAAAATCATTGTTCTGCCAATGTTATTAGTTTTGCGATTTTGAGTACCCGACTTTGAATGTCTGCCAAATTTTTTGAGTTACTAGTCATGATCCCAAATCATATATGTATACTCTCCTCATGATATGAACTAATGCCCAATTTTTCATTCCCCCAAGTGCCTATTTGACCTATTTTCGAAGCCAAAACCAAACACACTATTATTTTTTTACATGTTTGTAGGCAATTTCAAGTAAGAAACTTTGACAATCAATATATTTTGACCAAGATGTCACAAGGACAAAAAATCTAATAGGTTAAAGGAATGTTGAACAAAGAAGCAACATGTCAATTTTCAAAGCCCTATTATTTGTTTCAACCAACTTTTAAAGCCAATTTTAGAGGCTCCTAGGCATAAAATCATAGTTTGCATAAAGTGTCACTGGGTTTTAAGTTTTCATTCAATGTTCAAATTTGATTTTAAATTAGTGCTAGGTGATTAATGGATCAGTTTTAAAGGGTCGAGTATTTCAATTCAAATTATTTTTTAGCTGGACCCACTTTGGGGCCCAACCAACATCACTAGATTGATATGGCATTGTGGAATTTTTAAGATAACCAAAAGAGATTCAAATGAATTTAATATTTTGAATTGTTGCAAATTAAAAGTGGTACAATAAGAATGATATGTTCCAAATCACAAGGATGGTTTTTTCTGACCAAGCATGGGATGCGTTATAATATGCATATCATCAACTAAAATTAAAACATAATGTGTGTGGTTATATGCATGATTAGTAGTAAAGTGACAAATTTAAACCTAACCTTTTTCTTAGTCTATGTATTTATGAAGTAAGATTATGAAGTTGACTTTACATATGCCATTTGCTAATATAAGAATGGAGTGTGAAATTTAAGCTATTTGGATAAAATACTTTTAGGTATGAATGTACCTACCATATGCCAATGAAGGCCATGCTTGAGTTGTTCCTTTGCAAATATTATAGTTGAGGGTGGAGAGTGACTATGTTGATTGCCTCATATATTATTTATCTAATTGACAGTGGATTTGATCCCCATTGAACACAAACTAGTATGTTGAATGTTGCTGGAAGGGACTCCAAAACACTAAGAGAGAAATGTACATATACAAGTCTAATTTAAAAAAACAAGACGAGAAAGATGTATCATTCCTTCCAATGAATATGTATGATCGAGAAGCATCAACATGGCTAGAGACACCCTTTAAACCTACTACAATGCATTGCATGGTTTTCATGTAAAAAGATGCCATCAATTAAAGGTTCATCCTAGATGCAAACTCAAACAAAACTCATCACCATTCAATGTGGATTGGTATTGTAATTAAAAACTTATGGATGGACTTTGGTATAAAAAATGGTGCCCAACTATAGACAGATCATGTCCAACAACATTAGTAGTTTAGTAACATGTTTGAATCCACTCACTCAAGGGATGAGTCTCAAACTAGAACTGATGATCCTTTTAATAATAATTTTGGTTTGAAATGAGTGGTTCTATGTTGGAGTTTTCCTAAATTCTTGAAGAGACCCATGCCCATGTAAAACATGCCACAAAATCCCTCATGGGCTTGCAAGGCCATGCCATCCACTCATACTATGACTCTAGAAGCCATGCATTGTACTATGTTTTTTCCATCACTAATAATGAAGGGTCTACAAAAAAAAGAATTGACAAAATTAAAAAAGTAGGCAACAAATTATTGTGTAGCTTTCCTCCCTTATTTTCATGTTTTTGTTGCATTGTATGAGCCAAGAAGCATCCACCCAGCCTCTGTTTTATTTTATTCAAGCTAAAACACCATTGATGGGGGAAACAGTTGCTTATGTGTTAAATTTTACTAGGTTGTAGGCACTCTCGTAAGATTTAAGTTGAGACCACACAAGAAGCTCAATGACTATCCAAATTTAGTTATGCAGAAGAGGGGAAATGCATTGCATTGCTTCCCTTTGTTGTGAATGTAACAACCAAAATAATTTTAAAGTTGATGATTGGAGTGTTTTCTAGTAACCATTGCTACACATATTTTCCCAAGTCAAATGGATAAATGGCCATTCTGAAAGCGTATACCTTAGCCGGGAAGAAGTTATAAAATTTTTAGACTCGGTCTTGTTTAGCACTCCTTAGTTTTTAATATCTTAATCCATGGTTGAAACAAGAGGTTTCATGTCCTTGTACTTGGGGATTTTTTCAAATTAGAGAGGTTTTTCCATTAAAATGAAGATGGGAGAGGCTCAATATTTTAAAATAAAAAGGATGGGATATATCCCACATTCACTAGGAAATGGAACATTCTAGTATTTAAATACCAAAATACATTAAGCTTAAATGTATAAATCTTTGTGCTTTATGGCATAAGGCTTCTCATGCATGGGGCCCACTCAACCAGCTTGGTGATGTTGAAGAAAGTTTGAACGAACCAGCAGATGAATAGAAAGTGACATGGACTGAGGTGACCAATCAAAAGTAGAAATGTGACACCCATGTGGACCAATAGAAAAATGACACATCGCAAAGATTTGTCTAGTGATGCGACACGCTCCCCTGCCCACAAGTGGTTAATTATGCGGTGTTCCATGTTCACTAATAGTCATGGCTTTTGGTGCAACGACAAATGGGCCCAACAATTGGTATCGGAGCCTAGTTTTGGCTTGGTCATGGGTTCAAATCTCCCCGGTGCCTTCCCGACCCGTGTAAGCACCTGGTATGCGCGTCGAGGGGGAGATTGTTGGGTGATGCGATGCGCTCCCCTACCCACAGGTGGTTAATTATGTGGTGTTCCATGTTCACTAATAGTCATGGCTTTTGGTGCAATGGCAAATGGGCCCAACAAGATTTTGGGGAGCTAATGATGTAGCATGTTTTGATATCGACTCATTAGATTGTGACACAGGGCAAGATCAATAGTCATCACTATGTCACAAAATAAAGATGCAGGGAAGATAGGAAAAAAGAGAAATCAACATGTTGACATGTGGTAGTAGGTCGTTATATGTTACCAAGTAGGAGTAATGCACTAGATTATTACACATGATGAAATCGATAGTCATTACGTTATCATGAAATAAAGTTGCTCACTAGTTAACCAAAGTGACAATGCGATGATGAATCATATGGTGACATGTGACACTATGTAAGAGGCTTGTAAGCATATAGTTGTCCAATTAAGGGTGCCATGTGGTACCCAGGTGGTGACGATAGAGTAGAGATTGATGAATTAGGTGCTGCCACACCTCAAGTTGGTCAAAACTAGGTTGACCTAGATTGAAAAAGAGAGGGAAAAATATAAGTTCATGAAAAATAATTTTTATTATTTACTTTTTTCTAACATAGAAAGGTCATTTTAAATCAAATGAGATTATCACCTAAAGTTTTGAGTTTAAAGAAAAGTTAAATATTTGCAAAATAAATGCAGCCCTATCATACATGTCTGAACTTGAACTTCATTTGGTCATCTTGGGCATTTCCTTGAGGCTAGCATAGAACTATCATATACCAATAGAAAGGTGTCAGAATGAACTTTCTATATTTGACATTTTTTATTTTTTTTCATAGGAAACACTATGTTTGAGATATGCAAGGTTTTGTCCAAGGTACTTGTTTTTCAACTACATTCAAGTATGGTGGTTCAGACTTCTTTACAGGTGAACTAATGAATTGTGTGTGTACCAAAGCTAGTGGAGATGTAGTTGGTGATATCTCTTTACCTCCAAGTTAGTTTAGTAAAGGATTCATTAAAATTTTAGATGCATATTTGATATTTTCATCAGAGTAAGGGTTTCTCATGACTTGGAGAACATATTTTGAGTTTGTTGAAGCTCAATGATTTGTAGAGAGAAAAGAGAAACTTTGCAACACTAGGGGATAGAGATTCAAGTGGACATGTGTCACTTCTAGATTAGATCCAAGATTTATTTCATCTCCTATATCTTTGTTCTTTCTTTCTTTCTCTAGGTTTGATGGTTGGTTTTTTTCCCGACTATAGAGAAGAGCTCTAGCTATGATCCCACCATTCATGCCCATCATTTTCTCTCTGTATATAAACAAAAAAAATAAAGATAATATAGATAGTTCTAGTCTATTGAGTTGTTTTCTCAATTATTTACATATGTCTTGAATGTATTGTTTCCAACAAATGAATATAAGGAATAAAAATCTTCTTAGTTTCATTCTGATTCTTGTTTCCTATATCTATTATCTATAATGTTTTGTGGTTTAGGAACAAAGAACTTAAACCCATGTATAGATTGTTAAAGTTGTATGTCTCAATATGTTTTGTTGTTGGAACATAGAGCCTAGTAAATGCTTGATATATTTGATAGTGTTGTTGTTTACATGAGAAGCATATTTCATGAGTATGATCTTTTATCAACACTGATATCTGAGTCACAAAGTGATAGGATACATTTGATAACTTGATGTATGGGATATGTCTAATAATATCATGGATGTATGTTTTTAAATTTTTGATTTTACCAATACATAAGGTACTAATCATTTATAGGATCAATATGTTCTTGCTATTGCATATTTGGATTTTGTTGATATCAAACTTAGATCAATTATCCATTTCCCTTTTATGTTTAAGAGCTAAAAGTATTTTTCCTCACTCAATTTTTCAAGATCATAGGTCATGATTCTGGTTGTTTCATGTCTATGTTATTTGCATAAGAATAAGATATTCAAGGGTTTTTATCTACTTTGTAAAGATTTAGATTGTGTGCTTTGGAACTTGTACCATATGAATAAATCTATAGGTTTACCCACCTAGATCTTGTAGATCCTAAAGAAGAAGAAGGAGTATAGCCTCATAGTTGGCCTCGATGTTTGAATAGGTATTTTGAAGATGGGAATTAGCAACTACTAGATGTATTTTCTCCTATCATTCAATTATTCAAAAGATATTAATTTATGAGCCAACAACTTCCTTAATTTGATTAGTCAAACTAGCTTCCAATCAAACAATAACTCGATTGGTCAAACTAGCTTTCAACGGAGAAGACATCTCTAAAATTTTTTGCTCTCACATCATGGAGATCAACAATCATCCCAAGGTCCAATATTCTTGGAGGCATCTTCAAATATTTTTGCAAACCCTCTTTAAAAAATCTCTAGCTAGATCCAATCTTCACTCAAAAGGATCAACCTTCCATCTTTGCAACCATCTCTTTGTATTAAGATCCATCTACAAGTTCTTTGCAATTTTGAGTCAAAAAAATGACATGCTAACTAACAAAAAAGATATCTATGACTCTAGAAAGAAATATCCACCACAAGATCAAAATTTTCTCTAATAATCTTAGGCCCAGGTACTGGTGCAAACAACCTCAACTTTGGCAATCTACCTACATGCTTAGGAAACTTTCTCTAATACCACTTGATGTAGTACAAGGTAGGACAATCCCCAAAGGAGATGTCCTAGCCCCTAGAAACTAACCATACAATGGAATATAAACAATAACATAGAGATTTAGATCCAAAATAATGCCACTTCTCATAATAGATTCATAAATTTTGCATCCAACATGCTTGACTATAAGGTCTTCTAGGTTATAGACAAATACATATGCAATTATAATAGTAGATCTACAAGATCTTGCACAAATCAAATCTTTTTTAACCAAGGTCCACAATCTAGTAGAAAATCCCATGGCGAATCTAAATGTGTTCTTGCAAGCCACCAAGAAACCTTCTTTTTTCCCAAGTCGTGGCTACTAGCTCTTCTCAAAAACTTCAATCTACATAGCTACTCTTCTCTCTAACTAACTTCCTCCATGCTAGATGATGAATAATGACAAAACAAGACCCTCTATGTAAACAAAACTAAGCCACAAGTCAGCCAAGCTAGTTATATTAAATAAACCCTTATATTAAATAAACTCTCAAGCCACACATTACATTTATAATAATAATAATAATAATAATATTTTTTCCTTCTCTATTATTTATAAATTATGCCCATTTTATTTTGTGACGCAAGATGTTGTTGCATCAAATCTAATCAGTCATGTGGAGAAAATGGCAACAGGCCTTAATGATGGAGATGGGGAGTTGCTTTTATACTTGGATGATGATGAGGTAATGGAAGGGGAAAATTTGAGAACTAAACCACTGAGAATTGAGATGACTATTAGGGATTAAAAAGTGGCATGGTCCTATCTTAAGGAGGGAAAATTTATTCCATTTTTGGAAAGCATTGAGGACCATGATGAAATGGTTTCTTGGCAATTTGTCAACTCCTGGAAGAAGTGATAGGTCACCATTGATAGAGTCACCTTTGAGGTCATAGAAGAGCTAATAGCCAATACCATTGGCCTCTCTTTGCAAGGTAATTCATTAAGGAAGTAGCCTAGAGTTAATCATGAAATGAGTCAGAAGAGTTTGTATCACTCCGACAAATCCCCAATATGCTTTCGAGGTGGTTTTGCATGCAAGGAGCTTCCTAAACCATGGAATATGGTGTACTATGTAATCATGAACTATGTTACCCTAGAGGATAGAGTAAAGTTTTCTATTACTATTATTTTCCTATTATGAATCGTTTCCAAAAAAATGATTGCATTTATTTTCCTTTTTTCTTGTTACACTCTATGGAGGATTGTTATTGGAATATAAGGAAAAAATATGAGGAGGGAAAAAAATACAAATTCTACCATCAAGCATCAATTTTCTATCTTTTTAAATTTTATAAAGGCCTCCACCCTTAAATTATGAGCATCAACCCTTCACCTCTAAAAATAAATTCCCAAAGCTCATCTCCCCCTACTAAACCCATCTTCAAAGACAACCCCATGATGATGAACATGGAAATTAAGGAAGAGAAACTTGAAGTCCTGTCTATTAAAAAAAGTGGGACCATAAGTAAGGGCAAAAATTGGTTAGGCAAGAGGCTGAGAGGAAGAAAAAAAATCCTTGACCAACCCTACCATACCTAAACTAGACAGCTCCAAGAAAAAGTTTGGACCTCATCCCAAAGGAAGGCCATTAGAGGGAACTAGGAGGAAAATGACAAAGAGGAATTAAAAAGTGAGGATAAAACCAAAGATCTGGTGGAAATTGGCCCTTTTCCCTTTAAATTTTTAGACACATTTAAAACTATTACTCTTGATTCTTAAAAGTTTGAGAATGTCGAGCATGTCACGATCATCTCACCGATTAAGATGGGCACTCTTAGTAGCCAAGCCTAGGTGAAAAGCACCGAGGGAGAACAAAAGATTAAGGATGCAGTGTAGGGGGGAGACCACACTCAATAGGAAGAAGCTATGACTATAAATGAGAACATAGAGAAAGGGAACTAGGTGGTGGAGAAAATGGAAATTTCCATTGTAGATTTAGTTAAACAGAATGAGGACAAGGAGGAATAGTTCAATAGGGTTGCTAGTTTCTTAGCCTGCATTATGCACTTAGAGTCCATTATGCTTTACCTAATGCAAACCAACAAAGATTGGGGCACTAATGATAATGAGGTGGAGACAAACTACTTCATGCATGGCTTCCTAGATGACAACTAGCTTTTCTTGGTACTGGAAAATTTGAGAAACTAGTGATGCCTCCCTTAGGGGTGTGATTGTATTTTTTTAAAATTAAGCTACTTAGTTATTCTCTAACCCTTTGTGCCCCTTTTGGTTTTTATCTCAGGACTAATAGTAGGGCCAATATTTATCTTATAGCCATGCTTTTTTTTACTATTAAGACTTTCATTGCTTATGATAGCATTTACTTCACTGTTATGGTTATGGTACATTTTTTGAAATTTCCAAAGTGGGTGGGGTAATCTTGTGGTAGTAAAAACCATCTGATCTTTAGAAAATTGTTCTATTCTATTATCGGCTAGCCCCCATTTTGTCTACTACTCAATGTCAAAATATTTTAACACAACAATGCATTCAAATTGAATTGGGAGACATGTATTTTATGTATATACCATAAAAATAACATTCTAACAAATTCTTTTTTCCTTATGTAATAAATTGCTAAAAAGTAATTATTTTTGAAAAAATTAATTGAAAGTAAAATGAAACAACTCTAATTAAATTAGGGTTCAAATTTCACATGGTCAATTATACTTTTCATATAATTTGTTTGTATGATGGTTTCATCCTTTTAATATCCTTTTGAACTTTTCAATCTTGGTGAACATTAATCTAAGACTGTTAATCACAATTATATTTTGAGTAAAGACATATGATACTTGAGAGAAATAGTATTTAGGAGCCACTCATGTTGGACAGAGGTAAAGATAATCAACTACTATTTAAAATAGGAATTGCTTTGGTCTATGATGGTAACTTGAGTCAAAAAGTGTTCTATTTATTCTTATGATAGATGGATTTGTGTCAATCACTATTCATGAAACATTAGTCCACGAGTTTGACTCAAAAACTGCACAACCAAATTTTGATAACTATATTATAATTTGAGTTGGTGTGGAAAATATCTCCCACTCATACCTAATATCATAAAAATTCAGCTACATAGATAGTTTAAATAGATTTGACTATTTTATAATTTTTAATGATTAAATTAAAAGTAAATAAAAGAGTCAAACTATCCTCTCTATAGTGACTTCCCAAAATTAGTTTTAAACTACTACTTATAACCCAAAAATATTAACTACATCTATCTTAAGTTAATAACACTATCCCTTCTCTAAACTTATTTCAAATTTGACCTCTTAAAACCAATAGGTTTCTTCTCCCCAAAAGATATTGGTAGGATTGTCTGATTGTGGCTCTGAAAGAAACAGTGTAGTCACCAATGCCAATTTATAAGATTTGTTGCCAAGTTATAGAATTGTTCCAATTCTATAACCCACGGTTAATATTTTCAAAATTGCCAAATTTTAATCACTGAAATAGTATTTTGATCTCTAAGTTTTTGTATCTTTCTATACCTTCATGTCTCTGGCTCATTCCCAGCTCCACACAGCACTTGGAATTTTAAAATTCAGCTTCTGAGCTACAAATTATCACAGGTCAATGTTGAGATCCAAAACACGTGTTTTCAAATCTATCATTAACCATCAACCTCTCAAAGGTTAATGATAACTTTCAAATCACGCATTTTTGAGTAGGTTAATTAACCTCTTAAATAGGTTAATGTTAACTAACCTCTCCTAAAACATGTATTTCTTAACCTCTATGAGGTAGTTTTTAACCTATCTCACATGTAAGTTTTAAAACAAAGTGGCAGCTGTGATTCAATGGCATTATCAAAGCAAAAGAAAAACACTCGAGAAAGCAAGAGATATGAAGTATACTGGCAAGGATTCAATCAAAGAAATGCTATCGGGCATGATTAAAATTGTAACAAAAGAAGAGGATATTATACACTTCATGGGTTCTACTACAACTCAAAGGTTCATATTTTACAAAGGTGATGAATATTGTCTTCTAGATTTTATAAAGGTGCAAGATATTGGAGAGCCATTCTAGAGTTTTATGTGCGATAGTTTTGCAGGCTACATAGTAGAAGTACTGATAGTTTTGTCAATGCCATAGATGAGAAAGGGAAGACTATTCTTCATATAGCTTCAGATAAAGGAGATGTAGATCCATGCAAGCTGCTTCTTCACCGCGGTGCTTCAATGACTGCTCAAGACAGAAATGGGATGACAACTCTTCACTATGTATTTGAAGGAGAGATTTATAAAGTTGTAGTGGGGACAAAGATTTCATAATGTTCGGTAAAATGATAGATGTTGGACAAGATGTGTTTAATAAAATCCCTCAAAGAAATGGTATTATTTGGACTATAATGAATTTTTCTTATCCTCGAAAAGTGTGTCGGGAAGAAGCCCTATAATGTTTTTTTACAATATGCAGTGATCTAGAATCAAGCCAAGTCATTTTACCTATGTTGTTGTTATCCTAGCCTGTGCAGACTTGAGAGCTTTGGAACATGGCAAAGAGATTAATCAAGAGATAATTATAAGAGGATTTCTACCTAATGTCTTTGTAAGGAGTTCCCTTGTCGACATGTATGTAAAAGGTGGCAATGTGGAGGATGCACAAAAGCTATTCGATGAAATGCCTGAATGAAATGTGGTCCCATGGAATACTATGATTGCCGAACATCTATGCTTGCGAGTTTTGAAAAGAATGGTAATGTCGAAGATGCTTATAAATTCTTTCAAAGATGCCCAAGTGTACACTTTTTGCATGGAACATAGTGCTTGCAGGATATGTACAGAACCAATGTTTTGATGAGAGCTTAGAGCTATTTCACCAAATGCTTTCATCCGGTTTCAAGCTAGACAGTGATACATCAGCCATTGTTCTCTTGGCTTGTTCCAACTTAGCAAATTTAGAGCATGTCAAATAGGTCCACAAAGATGTTATCAGATTTGGATTACATTCAGATATCTTTGTGGGAAGCACCTTTGTTGACATGTATGCAAAATGTTGAAATATAATGGATGCAAACAAGGCATTTGATAAAATGCCTAGGAGAACTAATGTGTCATGGAATGCAATCATTGTAGGGAATGTTGTTCATGGGTTTGGGAAGGAAGCCTTGGATCTCTTTGAAAAGATGAAATCTTTAAACATGAAACCAAATCATAGCACATTCATTGGAGTTGTTTTAGGTTGCTGCCTTGTAGGGTTCGTGAATGGGGGCTACAAGTACTTCAATTCTATGAACGAATACTATAATGTGACTCCTGCAATGATACACTACTATTGCATGCTTGATCTTCTTGGTTGAGCTACATGCCTGAACAAAGAAATTGATTTTATAAAGAGATTGCTCGTCAAACCAAATGTTGTTGTTTGGGGATCTCTGCTTGGTGCATGTAGAATCCATTCTAATTTGGAGCTAGGTGAATATGTGGAAAAATACCTTTTTGAGTTGGATTGTAAAAACACATGCTCTGACTCTTCTTCATCATTCAGGATTAAAAGGAGGAGATCCGATGGCTATCAAGATAAATTACTAAACATTATTTTCATTAAGGTTAATTTTGTGGAGGTTAATTAATCTCATCCAAATCACGTATTTGGGGAGTAGTTGTTAACCACGAAGAGGTAGTTATTAACCTTTGTGTCTATATAAGGACACCTTTTGGCTTTGTAAAGGGACTTTTTGGTTTGAAAAATAAGGGAACACTATGCTGAAATTTTTATTGAGAGAAAAATTTTGGAAAGTATGTACACTTTTTATCTCTGAAATTGGAAAATCTCTTTTGTCTTCTTGGTGCAATGAAATGAAATGAGATGTGCTTTGGGTTTCTTATTTTGAAATCAAAATTTTTATGTGCAATAGTAGACATTCTCATGGTGCTATGTGAGTGTTTATGAATGATAATGAACCTACTTGATAATACTGGTTGCCTTCAAGTTTAGTTCTTGATTGCCTTTGTCATCAAGCTTCTTTATCGAAGAAGGTTGTGAGGGTGTGTGGTGCATTCGTCCTGACTGAATTTATCTTGATCTTTAAAGTTTTAAGTTCTTATTCAAAAATACTTTTCAAAATCGATATCATACAAGGGAGATGCCCCTCTAAACACAGAGGAAGGCCACATATTAAGGGCCTATGCAACTATTGTGAATGGTTTTCCACACACTCTGTTGGGCAAAGTCTACTGTGACAAATCTGTTTACCAACAAATTTTTGGTGACTCTACTGGGGATACTGAATGAGAAAGATTGACAATTTCCTGTAATGAAGTGCAATGGTGCTACCACATGAGAACATTTTTCCAGTTCTCCAACCAAACCTTGGCTTCCAAGACACCCAGGAGGATATTATTTCAGACTTGAACACTCTAGCCTAGAGGTGTAGATGAAGTGTTGAATAATACTATCTAGTGAATCAAGTTCTTGAAGAAGAAGAAGAGTTCAGAGAAATTTTACAGAGATCTCCTATTGGTCATAATGTTGTAGTTATTGAAAGAATAGTAGTTATCCCAAGAAGAAACAGGCAAAATCTTGGTCATATCCAAAACCAAGTGAACAATAACCAGTAACATGGTTGATAAAGGTACCTTCCTTGGAATGAGGTTTGGTGACTCTATATGAGGTTCAAAGTCAAAACATGGTTTGGTACAAGGGAAAAGTTGAAAGTGATACTGATAGCGATAGTGATAGTGAATACTTTCAATATCCTAAGAAATAGATTCCTGATGAGCCTCTGCAAGTTGAATTCTTGAAAAGTTTCTATGGTTCATCCCCACTTACTTCAAGTTTTTAAAAAGATTGAAGAAGAGGATGGAAAGAATTGTCATTTTCTTTTTCATGATCAAAAATCCTTTTTGGAAAAAGATTTAGCGTATGAAGATAAAGAAGGCTTTGCTGAAAAATGTGCTCCATCTAAATACGCAATGAGGAATACTAAAAATATCTCTCATGCACCTGCATCTCAGCAAAATTAGATTGATCCTAAGTAGGGAAGCTTCTTGAAAAGTTTCTATGGTGGATGAAAACTTGACCTAGGAGTGATTCATCCATCTTTGCTCCAAACTTTGCAAAAGATGGATGAAGATGACAGTAAAGATAATCAATTTTTCTCTCACAGACCCAAATCATTTTTGGAAGGAAGTTCCACATGTGAGCATAAGGAAGAACTTAATAATAAAAGTGATTCTTGTCAAGTGAAGATGGATAGTGGTGGTCAAAAATGTGTCCCCATGCTTGCACCTATTGCTCATCAAAGTCATACTTCCTTTGATCCCAATCATGTTGAATTTTTAAAAAGCTTCTATGGCAATGCATGCCTGGATCCTAATCAAGTACATCCTTCTTTACTTCAAATGCTGCAAGAACTTGAGAAAGAAGACCCATGCAAGAATTATTTTCTTGATAGTGGAACATCTTCTGATCCAAATATTAGAAAGGATTCATCTAAATTTTCATGCTTGAAAAAAGACAGGGATCCTATGTGTAATAAAGGAGATGGTCGAGAAAGAGAGTCTATAGGAGAAGAAGGGTTTGCAAATGTATCAAGACATGACTGTGAAGATTTCAAAATCCAAGAGAAATTATTCAATCATCTCAATCCTAATGGAAAAGAAAAAGAAATATCAAAATCTTGTGAAACTACACAACATATGATTGAAGATGAGGAAAATGTGGATCAAGGTGAATTTCATACAACTTTTATTCCTTCTTGGTGCCTCGATGTTTTAGATGATTAATTCCTATGTGGAGAAAATCTTCCAAATCATCCTTCGATGATCATTCATGATGATAAATCTACTGATGACATCAATACATCAGTTGTCATGGAACAATCAGAAACCACTACCATTGATGGAGATAAAAGTAGCCATGAACTTTTACAAATATCTTCTTTCCCTGGGGAAATGGAGACCTTTACATTTGATGATATTGATGAACTTGTGATTAGATGATCAGTTAATGAAAAAGTTAAAATTCAGCCTCTAGGAGAAGAAGATGAACCATCTAATCTTAATTCTTTATCATGCCTGCCAACTTTCACACTTCATGAAAATTGTCTTGGAGAAGAAATGATGATTCAAAAGGAGATAGATATCATTGAACATATTGAAGATGAAAGCTATATGGATATGAAGAAAAGTTCCCCTATTCCAAAGAAAGTGAAATTAAATTCCTATGGATCATTCAAAGTTCAAGGAAATCCTCTTTTTGAGTCTTTTCATCAAATATGAAATTCTATGCTAAAGAACTGCTATGAGAAGAATAACCATGATGAAGAAAGTAATGAGTTAGTAGGGGATCTCATGGAGGAATCTAGTAAAGAAAACTCTTATGATGTATTTACTCCAAGATTGTGCTAAAAAAATTTCGATGCTAAATTTCTCTATGAAGATAATGTTTACTTAAATCCTTTATTCATAGAGAAAGGAATTTCTATTGATGATTCTCAAGTTGGTATTCAAAGACAAGGTTTGATGGCCATAACTCCACAAGTTGCTTCACATCACATATTATATGAAGGAAATCCCATACGAGGTTTGATATCTTTGAGTCTTAATCACTAGAAGGATCTTTAGGAGGAGAATTTTATAATTCAACTCTTTGAAAATGAAGTTATCAATGCCATGCCATAGGAAGAAGAGTTGATTTTGAAGTCTGATATTTTTGATGAATCTTGGTTATTTGGATGCGTCCCTTTATCTAGAGAGGAAAAACATGATATGAATATCAGAATTCAAATTCTAGAAGCCAACTTATATTTGAAACCACAAAAATCTAGCAGTTTCCACATGTTAGAACACCATGGTATCTATTTTACCCAACCAGTGAATGGATTTTCGTGATTATACCTTGAGTCACTAGAGGTAGGGAAACCTACCTTGTATTTAATCTAGTTAGGAATTTTGTTGTGCCTATTTTTCTTTCAGTTGTTTGGTTTTTGGTGCTATTTTTCTCCCTTTTGCAAAGTGATCCCTCAAGTGACTCTATAGCCCCAATGAATAAGGCATTGTTTTAAATATTTTGGATTCAAGCTTCATCCTTGTTAGTCCTTATCCCTAGTTAGAGCTAGTTGTTGCCTGGTTATAGAATTGTTCCAATGCTATAAGCCATAGTTAATATTTTAAAACTTGCCTAATTTTAATCATTGAAATGGTATTTTTATCTCTGAGTTTTTGTATGTTTCTAAACCTTCATGTCTTTGGCTCATTCCTAGCTCCGCATAGCACTTGGAATTTTTAAAATTTGGCTTTTGAGCTCCAAATTATTGCAGGTTAATGTTGAGACCAAAACACATGTTTTCAAATCTATCATTAATCATTAACCTCTCAAAGATTAATGATAACTTTCAAATCACGCATTTTGGAGTAGGTTAATTAAGCTCTCCAAAAATGCATTTTTCTTAACCTCTTAAATAGGTTAATGATAACTTTCAAAACACGCATTTTGGAGTAGGTTAATTAACCTCTCCAAAAACCCATATTTCTTAACCTCTATGAAGTAGTTTTTAACCTGTGTCACATGAAAGTTTTAAAAAAAAGTGGCAGTTGTGATTCAATGGCATTATCAAAGAGGAAGAAAAAAACTCAAGAAAGCAAGAGATATGAAGTATAATGGCAAGGATTCAATCAAAGAAATGCTATCGGGCATGATTAAAATTGTAACAAAAGAAGAGGATATTATACACTCCATGGGTTCTGCTACAACTCAGAGGTTTATAATTTACAAAGGTGATGAATATTGTCTTCTAGATTTTATAAAGGTGGAAGATATTGGAGAGGCATTCTGGAGTTTTACGTGAGACAGTTTTGCAGGCTACATAGCAGAATTATTGATAGTTTTGTCGATGCCATAGATGGGAAAGGGAAGACTATTCTTCACACAGCTTCAAAGAAAGGAGATATAGATGCATGCAAGTTGCTTCTTCATCGCGGTGCTTCAGTGACTGCTCAGGACAAAAATTGCATGACAGCTCTTCACTATGCATTTGAAGGAGAGATTTATAAAGTTGTAGTGGGGAAAAAGATTTCATAATGTCTGGTAAAATGATAGATGCTGCACAAGATGTGTTTAATAAAATCCCTCAAAGAAATGGTATTATTTGGACTATAAGGACTTTTTCTTATGCTCGAAAAGGGTGTGGGGAAGAAGCCGTGTCATTTTTTCTACAATATGCAACGATCTAGAATCAAGCCAAGTCATTTTACCTATGTTGTTATTATCCTAGCCTGTGCAGACTTGAGAGCTTTGGAACATGGCAAAGAGATTCATTAGGAGATAATTATAAGAGGATTTCTACCTAATGTCTTCATATGGAGTTCCCTTGTTGACATGTATATAAAAGGTGGCAATGTGGAGGATGCACAAAAGCTGTTCGATGAAATGCCTGAATAAAATGTGGTCCCATGGAACACTATGATTGCCAAACATCTATGGTTGGAGGTTTTGCAAAGAATGGTAATGTCGAAGATGTTTATAAATTCTTTCAAAGAATGCCCAAGTGTACACTTTTTGCATGGAATACAGTGCTTGCAGGATATGCACATAACCAATATTTTGATGAGAGCCTAGAGCTATTTTGCCAAATGCTTTCATCTAGTTTTAAGCTAGACAGTGATACATCGGCCATTTTTCTCTCGGCTTGTTCCAACTTAGAAAATTTAGAGCATGGCAAACAGGTCCATGAAGATGTTATCGGATCTAGATTACATTCATATATCTTTGTGGGAAGCACCTTTGTTTACATGTATGCAAAATGTTGAAATATAATGGATGCAAACAAGGCATTTGATAAAATGCCTAGGAGAACTAAGGTGTCATGGAATGCAATCATTGTAGGGAACGTTGTTCATGGGTTTGGGAAGGAAGCCTTGGATCTCTTTGAAAAGATGAAATCTTTAAACACGAAACCAAATCATAACACATTCATTGGAGTTGTTTTAGCTTGCTGCCTTGCAGGGTTCATGGATGGGGGATGGAAGTACTTCAATTCTATGAATGAATACTATAATGTGACTCCTGCAATGAAAAACTACTGTTGCATGCTTGATCTTCTTGGTTGAGCTGCATGCCTGAATGAAGCAATTGATTTTATACAAAGATTTCTCATCAAACTAGATGTTGTTGTTTGGGGATCTCTGCTTGGTGCATGTAGAATCCATTATAATTTGGAGCTAGGTGAATATGTGGTGAAATACCTCTTTGAGTTGTATTGTAAAAAGACATGCTCTAACTCTTCTTCATCATTCAAGATTAAAAGGAGGAGATCTAATGGCTATCAAGATAAATTACTCAACATTCTTTCCATTAAGGTTAATTTTGTGGAGGTTAATTAACCTCATCCAAATCATGTATTTTTGGGGTAGTTATTAACCACGAAGAGGTAGTTATTAACCTCTGTGTCTATATAAGGACACCTTTTGGCTTTGTAAAGGGACTTTTCGGTTTGAAAAATAAGGGAGCACTATGCTGAAATTTTTATTGAGAGATAAATTTTGGAAAGTATGTACACTTTTTATCTCTAAAATTCTAAAAATCTCTTTTGTCTTCTTGGTGCAAGGAAATGAAATGAGATGTGCTTTGGGTTTCTTATTTTGAAATCAAAATTGTTATATGCAGTAGTAGACATTCTCATGGTGCTATGTGAGTGTTTATGAATGATAATGAATGTACTTGATAATACTGGTTGCCTTCAAGTGTAGTTCTTGATTGCCTTTGTTATCAAGCTTGTTTACCAAAGAAGATTGTGAGGGTGTGTGGTGCATTCATCCTTAACGACATTTTCCTGATCATTAAAGCTTTAAATTCTTATTCAAAAATCCTTTTCATAAATCATATCATACGAGTGAGCTGCCCCTCTAAACGGAGAGGAAGGCCGCATACCAAGGGCCTATCCAACTATTGTGAATGGTTTGCCACACACTCCGTTGGGAAAATTCTACTATGACAAATTTGTTTACCAACAAGATTTTATACTTGAAAGTTGAGAACTACTGAGAAGAACGAAGAGATGGTTTTTCCAACTGTGATTCTTTATATTTATGCATATTTTGTTGTTACCACATTTCATGTTGTTTAAGGAATCTCTTGTTAAAGTGGAAATTTTTACTCTAGTTGACGAAATTTAAGTTCCATTCAATATTTTTAAGTTCTTTATTTAGGCTGAATTTCAGTTTTTTCCTGTTCATTAGCATTTATCTTAAATATCATTTTTACTCATTTTTAATTGTTTTAATGAATTTTTTATTTTTATAAATAGTTTTTTTTTAATTAATAAAAATATAGTAAGATTACAATTCACAAAAAAGGGGCTGGGGGATACAAGATCACGTCGCAAATGAGTTTGATAATTTTTTGAGTTTATTTGTCATATAATTTCAGCAGCATTTGAAGTTTCCACATGACACGGTTTAAAATGGATGTTTTCAATTTGAGTCTTTTTCATTGATGTAAATGTCCCTAGTGTATATAATTTGACCAGAGAATGAACTTGTTAAAAGGATATGCTTTTCATTCGATTTGTGTTTTTCTACCCGTAACACATTCTTATTCTTTATGTGTGCCATTTTTCAAGTTCACTCAAAGATTATACTTCATTATAATTATAATTCAAGAGCGATTGTTGGCTGATGAGGAGATAGCAAAAAAAAGCCTATAATAGGCTCAATATTGGATGGAAAGAAGAAACTAAAAAGAACTATAGGAAAAACACCAAATATGAATAGCACCTTACAGGTTACATGTGTTCATTGATGGCAAGCACATAGAGATGTTGCCTCACCACATGCATGATCCCTCAACTCTCAGCCTGTTCCTGCAAATGGCCATGAAATAAATATTGTACATTCTTCCTACCCACTTTCCACCATGTTCAGGCCACATTACATGATGTTCACGTAAGCAAGAGGCATATCTATTCAGATTGACTTTGAAAATGTTTTCTGAGTCTATTTCCTACAACAATAACTTTTAAACCAAAAAAATAATGCTACTTCTACTTTATTCAGAAACCAATAGATATGATATGCATCCCTAATCAATTTCTAGAGTGAACAAAATAAAACCAAAACCAAGTAGCAAGAAAGCACTACAATATTATTTATTTCATCAGTTCAAGGCTAGGTAATAATCTTCACAATATCTCAGTCCTTCTTCACACATAAAAGAAAATTAAAATTAATCTCTCCCCCATGATCAATTTGGAGAGAACATATAAACAAAGATAAATAGTTAAGACTATTTTTTGGCAACCACCAGTCTCGTACATGGTTTGTTCAATTCTTTAATAAAACATCAAACTATGCCTTAAAATATTAAAATGTTCCCTAAACATCAATTATTTCCTAATTGATAGAAACTATTAATTATACCCTAAAATGATAAAATATACCCTAAAACATATAAGTACCCCCCATAAACAATATAGAAATATTATTTATATAGTTTTTCCTGAAGACTTTGTTGAAGGAATGGTGGAAGTGCATGAGCATGTGAGGAAAACTCTACAACAGAATAACCTAAAGGTGAAGGCTAAAGTAAATTTGAAAAGAAGAAATGTAAAGTTTCAAGTTGGAAACATGGTTATGGATCACTTGAACAAAGATCGGTTACCTCAGGGCAACCATACAAAGTTGATGATGAAGAAGATGGGACCATGTAAAATTTTAGAAAAGTATGGAGAAAATGCTTACAAAGTGGCATTGCCTCCAAATGTAGCTATTTCACCTATATTTAATGTCTCGGATCTCACATTGTATAAAGGTTCAAACAAAGAAGTTGGTACAGAAGCAACAACACATGAATCAAATGACTAGATTCAAGAATTGCCTTCTAAAGAGACACCTTAGATGGAAAGTATCATCAACACCAGGGAAGCAATGAGGACAAGACACAGAGTACACATGGAGTATTTGGTTAAGTGGAAGGGCCTTCCAAATTCTAAACCTACTTGATTGCCAGAAACATAAATTCTAAGGCAAGGTGGGGATATACAATAGTTGGTCTCCAAGAGGACTTGAGACAAAATTCACCCCCAGGAGTATGCTACAGGAGTAACTCTATACATAATATTTTTACATTGTTAATGGGGGGTACTTATATGTTTTAGGGTATATTTTATCATTTTAGGGTATAATTAATAGCTTCTATCACTTAGGAAATAATTGGTGTTTAGGGCACATTTTAATATTTTAAGGCATAGTTTGATGTTTTGTTAAAGAATTGAACAAAACATGTACGAGACTGATGGTTGCCCAAAAATAGTCTTAACTGTTTATCTGTGTTTATATGTTCTCTCCAAATTGATCGTGGGGGAGAGGATTAATTTTAATTTTCTTTTCTATGTGAAGAAGGACTGAGATACTGTGAAGATTATTACCCGGCCTTGAACTAATGAAATAAATAATATTGTATTTCTTTCTTGCTACTTGGTTTTGGTTTTATTTTGTTCACCCTACAAATTGATTAGGGATGCATATCATATTTATTGGTTTTTGAATAAAGTAGAAGTACGATTGTTTTTTTTGTTTAAAAGTTATTGCTATAGGAAACAGACTCACAAAACGTTTTGAAAGTCAATCTGAATAGATATGCCTCTTGCTTACATGAACACCATATAATGTGGCCTGAACGTGGTGGAAAGTGGGTAGGAGGAATGTACATTATTTATTTCATGGCCATGTGCAAGAACAAGCTAAGATTTGAGGGATCATGCATGCGGTGAGGCAACATCTCTATGTACTTGCCATGAATGAACACATGTAACCTGTAAGCTGCTATTCATATTTGGTGTTTTCCCTATAGTTTTTTTCAGTTTCTTCTCTCCATCCAATATTGAGCCTATTATAGGCTTTTTTTTTGTTATCTCCTCATCATATTGACTTTAAAGCATCAACAGATGCCTTTTGATCTGCATGCAATTCTTTTGGTGGATCTTGGTGTTGTTCTCCTTCCTCATCTCCACTAGCATCTTCTTTAATCTCATTCTCTTTGTCCTTGTCACGTGACCCCTTCTTGAACTCCTTCAACTTCTCTTCTAGGAGTTCCTCCATCATCTTTTTGATGGTATCTAGAGTCATACTTTTCAGAGGCATGGTGTGAGCCTTAGCTTGAGCCTGTGATTCTTCTACAAACATACACTTCTCAACAAGACCTTGTCTCGCTTTGATACCAATATGATGAGGAGAGGGCATCATGTAATCTTCAAATCTATTTATCTAATTATCTTTTTATATAAAACCATTTCCATTACCATTCCTTCATACTATCATCACATAAAACAAATCATTTACATTTCTTGCAATAGAGAGAAACCAATTCATGTTCACTGTTATAACCTTCCTAATGAAGATCAAAAGAAGACAGAAGGAAACATGAAAAATTAATAAAAATACATTTCATTTAATGTCAAAGTAACCAAAACATCAATGGCTCTTTGGTTAAAACTAGAGAGCCCAATTTCCTCTAACAAGCTATTCCTTATTCTGCTCTATCAATCTCTCTTTGTTATTACAATAATGTCTTTCTTTTAAAGATGACCTGAAAAGGTTACAACCATTTACCTTCCCATGTCCCTTCCTATCCATATTTAGATTTTCATTACAAATTTCATATGATCCAAATTACAATAACATAATAAATAGACTATTTCCCATTATGGTTCCAATGACTTAATAAATAAATCATTTTGGAGATGAATTTAAACAGTATAAAATTAAAAGAGCGAGGTGCCCCTGCACCATTGGCAAACATTGTTACAATCCTATCAAGATTTTAACTACCAAGAACTAAATTTGGACAACTCTAAATAAAATATTAATAAACTTTTAATTCTCATTATTATTTTTGTTTAAATTAATTAATTGGATGATTAGATGAAAATGAGTTGCTATTGAAAAATGCGTGGCGGTTGGACTTCTTCCTAAACTATATTTTAAAATTTAATTTGTTTGGATGATTAATCTGAAAGTACATGAATAGATGGGTAGTAGGTACTATTTAAAATGGGTATTATTAAAAAAGTACTAGGTAATCTACATACAAAATACACTAATGAAAAAACAAAGTCAATACTAATATTGAATGAACTGTCTAAACAACTCAAAATTTATAATATACTATTTGCATTAGACTAAAATTATCACCAGCTTTAGAATGATAGTTTAAATTGATAAGCTCTTTTATAGCATCAACTTCCTAGTTCTTTTTCTACATTCTAGAGAAGATAGAACTTTAGATTAATCATACTCTCATTTATTCAATCCTCACTGTGAAATGACTTTGATCAAGGTCAAAGTAAATGAAGGTATAATTCATCATTACACAAAAAGCTTCATAGGATTTTCTAGTTGCTAACTCCTGAATTACTTATACCACATGAATGATCATTGAATCAAAGTATTTAGAACATGTACTGAATCACAATTATAATAGACACAAAGAATCCTAACAGAAGTTGTCTATTAAATAGGTCAAACTGTATATAATATAAATGTTTCATCTCAAAATTTCAAATTGTCTGCTAATATTATCAACTAATTGAACAATGGTTTCAACCCCTAAAAACAATGCAGCCAAGTAGCCACATGGCGTTAAAGTTTAAGGATATAATATATCACATGTAATAAAATATTTGTTATGAAATCTCCTTATTTACACATCAAATGCCTGGTTTCATATTTATTTTCATTGAAAATTTGTCTCCTTATAAACGATGTCTAAGCTATTCATTAGATTTATTATATATAAGAAGGTGGATATATTTGTTTTGCTTTTTCAGATATTAAATTTAATAATTTTTTAGTGAAATCTCTTTAAAGTTTTAAGCAGATCCAATGCCTTTAAAAGATAGATTGCTATTATTCCATTGATCCTTAATGTAAATATAAAAACATGTGAGATGTTGGAATGTCCTATTTGATTTCTAGTAGATAAATGAGGCTTCAAATGGGAAAATTTCATTTGTTTGGTGAGTTTAACCAAGCATGTCTATTATTTTTAGGTAGCTTGGACAACTATTCATCCATATGTGATTAATTAGTAAATATTTGTTAATTAATTGATTCCTTCTAGAAGTAGCTAGTAACCTATTGGTTAGGTTGTTTTAATCGAGAAGCAACTAGAAACTTCTTGGTTAGGTTGTATTGATTAATAAGCAACTAGAAACCTCTTGATTACGAAGTATAAAAGGGGGTTCAAGGGAGGCATTTGGAGAACTCAAAATAGCAAAATAGAGGAACACAAGTTGTAGAAGCAGTTTCAGTGTTAGCAAAGGAGTTTTCAGTGATAGCAAACAGTCTTGTAGTGTTAGCAAGGGGCATAGTGATAGAGTTGGAGATAATAGTGGGAGACAAGGAATTTAGTATCTCTTGATTTTCTAATGTTAATATATTTTCCCTTAGGGTGTTTTCTAAGGACAATTTGTTTGAAAATATTGTGTTCTTTGTGTTGTGAATTTCTTTCTGTATTTTATTGGTGAAGTTGTAGTTGTATTATTTTTCAATATTAGCTATGAATTTACTTATGACAGTTTAATAATCATTTATGATAGGAGATTAATAATCAGTTGTTGTAATAGTGTTACTTTTCAAATGGTATTAGAGCATTGTTGAGGGTAAAAGAGTTTTTCTGTAAGAAAGAAACTAAGCATTTATATAACCTAGTGTGGTCTCTTTAGAATTATTATTTCTTTAATCCCTTGAGATGGCTTTAACTAGTTTGAGAGATTAGGAAAGATTGGATGGTGCCTTGAATTTTGGTGTGTAGAAGGCCAGAATTTCTTTATTGTTAGAAGAGAATGGTATCAAGGATTATGTTACTAGTGTTGTACTTGTACCAAAGAATGCAATACAACTTGCAATATATAAAAAGGATGATGAAGGATTATCCTTGATGGTGTCAATGATTATATTGTTCCAAATATTTAAGAGCTAAAGATAGTAAAGAAGATGTGGAATGTCATTCTAAATTTGTACTAGAATGCTACCACTAATAGGAAGATGATTCTTAGAGAGACACTAAAGAATACCCTAATGAAACAAGGAGAAGATGCTATAAGTTACCACATTAGGCTTAGACTTTTCAAAGATGAGCTAGCAGCTATTGGAGATAGTTCCAGTGATGATGAGCTAGTGAGAATAGCCCTAAATGAGTTTTCTAAACAATGGAGTATCTTTTTTTAGGTTGTTAGTAGCGATATACCTTACAGAGTTGGGATCAACTATGGACTTATCTCACTCAAGAGGAGTTTAGAGTAAGTCTTGTCAATAAGGCCAACAAGAGTTAAAAAGGTGAGGTAGAATCAGAGAACATTGCCTTAGTAGGAAAAGGGAAAGCAAAGAAGGGATCCTACAAAGGATTGAATTCACAAAGTGAGAAGAAGAAGAAGGACCTTTCTAAGGTAAAGTGCTTTGGATGTCACAAGTATGGTCACTATGTCAGTGATTCCCCAGAAAGGAAAAAGACAAAGAAGTAGGTGGCAGCTTCAACAAGTGTAGAAGAACTCTCCAATAGAATGGAAGACAAGTTTACACTTATAGCTTGTATTGTGAGCTCTACCTCACAGACTATTTGGTATATAAATAGTGGAGCGTCATTTCATATGATAGGAGTTAGAAAGTACTTCTCTAGTTATAAGGAGGAGAACACCAATATCCAGATTTCTATGGGAAACTTGGCCAAACTCAACCTAGTTAGCAACAAGATTGTTCAGTTTTAGAGGGACAATGGAAAGATAATTTTAGTTCATGATGTATTGCATGTACTAGGCTTAGGTATGAATTTGATTTTTGTATCTGTTCTTTAGGATAGGGGGTATAATGTACTCTTTAGAGGGACACATGTGTTGATTAAGGATAAGGATTGGAAATCACCCATAACTATTAGAGTTAAGAGTGGTCACCTTCATAGGTTGTAGTTTGATACTTCTAAGGAACTCATGAGTAGTTGTAATCCTAGAGTTCTTGGAGAGTTATGGCATAGGAGGATGGGCCATATTCATCATGGAGTACTCAAATTCCTTCATGAGATGGTGACAGGTGCTCCAGAGGTGAGCATAGAGCATGATGATGTATGTAAAGGATGCATGTTAGGGAAGTTTGTGAAAGCATCTTTTCCAAGGAGTGACACTGTATCTGAAGGTGTTCTTGATCTAGTACATTCAGATGTTTGTGGACTAATGTCAACAAAATCTCTAAGAGTATATGAGTACTATTTTACTTTTATCAATGATTTCTCTAGGAAGACCTAGATATTCTTCTTGAAGACAAAGGATGAGGTTTTCAGTCGGTTCTAAGAGTTCAAGGCTCTAGTGGAGAACTCAACAGGAAAGAAGATAAAGGTTCGTTGGTCAGACAATGGAGGTGAGTACAAAGGAAATAGCTTCAAGGAGTTTTGTACCAGGGAAGGAATCAAGAGAGAGTGGACTGTTCCTTATAATCCACAGTAGAATAGAGTTACTGAGAGGTAGAACTATTTTATTTTAGAGGTGGCAAGATCTATGATAGATGACCAGAATATGCCTCACTACTTATGCATAGAGAAGTGTAGTACAAAAGTCTACATTCAGAATAGGGTTACACATAAGGTACTAGGGAAGATGACACTAGAGGAAGCTTTCATAGGTAAGAAGCTAGATGTTAGCCATTTCAAAATATTTGGGAGTTTGGCATATTATCATATTTTAGGTGATATGCGTACCAAATTAGATCAGACTGCAATGAGAGGATACTTTGTTGGGTACAATGAAACCTCAAAGGCATATAAGACTTTTATGCCTAGGACTAGAAGAATTATTATTAGACATGATGTTAATTTCATGGAGGGCAAGGTATATAGAAGGTCTAGAGATTTTGCTAGTAGATGATCAGAGAGAGTGCTCAAGAGAAGCTCTAGGGCCTAGTCAAGGGCACCAAAGCACAAATATAATTACCAGTACAAGTGTAGGCTTAGGTGGTGAAGATTCATAGAGCATGGAGCAATAGGTGCAATAGGAAATGCATCTAGAAGACTTGGAGGTTGATATTTCATAATCAGTAGTTCGTAGCAAGAATCGTGAGGTTCAAGAAGCACTAAAGAATCCTTAGGAGTTTGTGGGAGCTCATAGGAAGAGTACTAGATAGTGGAGATAACCAACCAAGATCAATGACAATGTGGCATTAGTGAGTCACTTGGTAGAGAGTGAACCATCCAACTATAGAACATCAAGTATGAAAAAATGCTATGGTTGAGGAGTATAACTCAATATAATAGAATGATGTATGGGAGGTAGTTCCTAAACTAGTAGATAGGGGAATTCCTGGATCATGTTGGATCTATAAGATAAAGCATGGTGCAAATGGTAGCATCGAGAAATACAAGGCAAAGTTCATGGCCAAAGAGTTCTCTCAAGGTGGAATAGACTACAAGGAGGCATTTTCTCTAGTGGCTAGGGATAATTCTATATGATCTATGATCTCATTTGCAGCATAGGTGGGATGGTAGATCCATCAAATTGATGTCAAGACAACATTTCTTAATTGTGAGCTAAATGAGGAGGTATACATATAGCAACCAAAAAGCTTTGTAGTACACAACAAAGACACCCATGTGTGTAGATTAAATAGAGCATTGTATAGACTCAAGTAGGCTCCTAGAGTGTGGTATGAGCACATTGATATGTACTTGCAAGAAATGGGCTTTCTAAAGAGTGATGCAGATGCTAACCTCTATTACTTACTGTTTGGTGGTGATATTCTCATTCTTGTTCTTTATGTGGATGACTTGTTTCTTATAGGTTCATTGGGTTTCATAGAAAACTACAAGAGGGACCTTGCAAAAGATTTTAACTTGAAGGACTTAGGACTTATCCACTACTTTCTAGGCATGGAGGTATGGTGAATAGATGAAGAGATTTAGGATGGAGGATTGTGACACCATCTCTACACCCATGATCATGAATTGGGGGAAGGTCAATACATCTAAGTAGAAGGATGTATATCCCACCTTATATAGAAATTTGATTGGTTCACTTATGTATTTTGTCAATGCTAGGCTAGATACAACATTTGCAATAAACTCTCTTAGTCAATTCATGGTTGAACTAAAGAGAATGCATTTGATAGCGACCAAGTATGTATTGCATTACTTGCATTTTATAGTTGAGTATGGGATCAACTATGTTCAAGGTGAAGGTATTAAGTTGTGTTGGAAATGATTGAAAAGATCATGAGGAAAATTGTTGGAATGATCATATGGAACTGGTAAGGAATGTTCTCAATCATTGTTTTGTCATTGATGTCAAACTTGCTACTTGCAGGAATGACAATTGCTTTAGTGATCCAAATTATATCAAGTGGTTGACTGACATTGAGGAGGAAATCAATAAGGTCTAACTAGAACATCTAGAGAAAGGTTGAAGTTATGATGTTGGAATGAATTATAAGGATCAGCTAAGCCATTGATGAAAAAGTGTATTGATCACATACTCTAAGACATAGAGAATGGGCACACTGAAACATATCAAAGATGTAAGGGTTTAGCTAAGACATCTATAAAGCCTCACTAAAATTCATTAGAGAGAGGGAGTTGAGCAAGCTAGTAGGTGCCAAACAGATTCTTAGTTGAAGCTGAGCAAGTTAAACTTCAGGTGCTGAGTGAACTTTAGATGCTGAGTGAACTTTAGATGCCGAGTGAACTTTAGATGCTGAGTAAAATCAAGTGCCGAGCAGAAACAGATGCCGAGCATTAGAAAAACCAATAGTGCCAAGTAACGCAGAGATGTCGAGCATCAATAAACCAATAATGCAGAGTTGCTGCATTATTTTGAAAATTGAAGATTCACTAGATCTAAGCTAACAAGTTTGTTATCTAGAAATTTGTGAATTAAATGGAAGATAAGAATGATGAGCCGGTGGCACAGAACACCATGTAGAATGTTTTTTTAGAATACAACTAGACTCTAGATGAAGTTTTCTAGATAATAGCAAGATATGGGGTAGATACATTGTATCCTACCTAATCCATTTAAAACCCTAAAATTGGACAGGGAGAACTAAGCAGAAAAGGAAAACCAGATTTCTATTTAAGGAGTCATAAGGTCATGAAGCAGAGAGAGGAGAAGGTCGTCGAGCATAAAAGCATGAAGTGCTGAAGAAGGTGCTAAGGAGAACAAAGCACAAAAAATCTATTTGGATAGATGACCACAAGGATGATTTCATTGGCATGATGAGTAAGAAGACTCAAGGAGACAAAGCTTGAGAGGAAGAAAAGCTGTCAGAGCTGAAGTGATCAAAGCCAAGCAAAAGGATAGAACTGAAGTGAGATTTGAAATCTGCAAAGTATGTTGTAAGTTGTATCAGATCAAAAAGCCATTATCGTTACTCTCTAGAAATTGTAACAGTTCATTTAAATCCTATGGACTTAGGTTGGTTTAATAGCCATGAGTTAAATCCCTTAACAGGGTGACATGCCAAGTGAATGTTCTAAAGTCCTTTGATCAGGACCATTCCTAACAGTTTGGTGAAATCCTCTAACAAGGTCACATTTAACAGTGTGTTGTAAGCCTTTAACAGGGAAGGCTTTTAATAGGGAATCACTTTAGAAGAGTGAGAATCAAGTAGCATGTTACTGGTGGTTTTTCCCAAATTGGGTTTCCACATAAATCACTGTGTCA
Source organism: Cupressus sempervirens (assembly GCA_028749045.1). Lineage (NCBI taxonomy): Eukaryota > Viridiplantae > Streptophyta > Pinopsida > Cupressales > Cupressaceae > Cupressus > Cupressus sempervirens. The sequence continues at coordinate 295,172,725 of CM053786.1, read as the reverse complement.
TGTGTTGATCTTGCATATTTTATCTCTGCATGTTGATTTACTGTAACTTGCTAATATGGTTGATCTAAGTTTGGATGGATGAAAAGTGTATAGATTCATTAAAAGTAGTGAAAAAGTATTATTAAGGCATTTTGGACCTCAGATAACTGATTCCCCCCCCCATCTCAGTTATTCTAAAGAATTCTAACAATTGGTATCAGAGCCAAACTACCGATTCAGCTTAAAGGGACTATAAGCAAGAAAGATCAAAATGCCTAAGAGAAAAGTCCCCAAGCTCAACAAAGACAATTTTTTTGCATGGAAATTTTTGATGAAGCTGCATCTTTGATCCATAGGAGATTATGCGCAAAATTAAATTATTACTGAACATGTTGATCCAACTAGTACTCTTACTGCAGAAGGTTTGAAAAATAAATAAGAACACAATCAGACAATGTTGGAGATTGCTTCTACACTCAACTATGGTAAATTTGATGATATCAAAGGATGTGACACTGCATTCAAAATGTGGAAATCACTATCAGACATCTATGGAGGAGATCAGAATGTAAAAAGAGCAAAAAGAGAAAGCCTCAGAGAAAAATTTAATGATATGAAAATGGAGGAAAATGAGAATGTTGCTCAGTATGGCACAAGAATAAAGGAAGTGATAAATACAATAAGATGTTTGAGTGGTCAATTGGATGAAGATACTGTTAATAGTAAGTTCTTAAGAACCTTGCTCCCTATCTATGCTATTTTAGTATTAGCAATACAAGAACTAATATGTGTACCAAGAAACAATCTACGTTTTGAAGGTATAGTGGGTAGACTCAATGCATTTGAGCTATCTAACTTTGACAACTACAGACCTAAGAATGTTAAATCTTCTTTCAAAGCCAAGCTATCACTGAAAGATGTTGAACAACTGAAATCAAAGAAGGGAAGAAAGATTAAATATGTATCCAATGACAGTAGCACTGATGAGGAAGATGTGGAACAATTGGAAGCTTTTCTAGCTAAAAGATTTCACAAAGGCAAAGGAAAATTCAAAGGTAAGATGCCTATCATTTGTTTCAATTGCAATGAAGTAGGACATATTGCTGCCAGATGTACATAGAAAAAGGATTACAAGGAAGGAAACAAATACAAATCTAGAAGAGATGATGAAAAGAGAGATTAAAAAGACAAAGGCAAGAAGTGTTATATTGTTGAAGAAAATTCTGATGATAATGATGATGAAGTTGTTTATGTAGCCATGAAGGAACAATCTGATGAAGAAGAGCCTACAACACTGGTAACATGTATGAACAAAAATGACAGATGGATCATAGACAATGGATGCTCACATCACATGACAAGAGACAAAAGTAAGTTTGTTAACTTTACTCAGTATGATGACAATAGTGTTAGATTTGGTAATGATGCTCCATGTCAAATCAAAGGAAAAGGTTCCATTAAGCTCACAAAAAAAAATTCATGTGATAATGCATACTATGTTGAAGGATTAAACTACAATTTGCTGAGTGTCTCATAGTTAGGCAATATAGGATGCAAACTAGAATTTGGAAACAAAACTACAAAAATCTATGATACTGATGGTAAATTGATAAGAAAAGGAGATCAGACAAGAAGTAATCTGTTTTACCTTCATATGGATGATGTCTCTTTTTTTGTTGTAAAATTGGATGATGAATGGTTATGGCACAAAAGGCTATGTCATGTCGACTTTGAAAATTTGGTCAATATTAGTAAAATGAAGAAAGTCAAAGGTTTACCAAAATTGAACAAGCCTGATAATATCATGTGGAAACAATGACAGCTAGGAAAGATGACAAAGTCATGTTTCAAAAGAAAAAAAACCATACATTGAAAGAAGTACTTGAGTTAGTTCATACTGACTTATGTGGTCCAATGGAAGTACAAAGCTATAGAGGAGATAAGTACATAATGTTGTTTGTTGATGACTATTATGTTCTTAAGACAAAAATATGATGCCTTTCAAATGTTTAAGTGGTATGTGGCTAGAGTTGAAAAGGAAACAGGAAAAAGCTTGAAATGCCTAAGATTAGACAGAGGTGGTGAATTCAGATCAAAAGAATTTGAGATATTCTATAATGACAAAGGAATCAAAAGACAAATGTCAACTCCTAGAACTCCCCCACAGAATGGAATTGCTAAGAGAAGAAATAGATCTATGATTGACTTTTGTAGAACAATAATGATGGAAAAGACCGTTTCTCTAAAATACTGGAGAGAAGCAGTAAGTGTAGCTATTCATACACTAAACTGAGTACAAGTCAAGAAAGCTACAAATACAACACCTTTTGAATTATGGTATGGTCACTCACCCAATGTAAAACATTTCAAAGTATTTGGTTGCAAATGCTTTATCCTTAAAGATGCTAGAAATGGAAAATTTGATGCAAAAAATGATGAAGGCATATTCCTTGGTTACTCCACTAGAAGTAAAGCATATAAGTGTTTGAATACTAACACTAACAAAATTATGGAAAGTGCAAATGTAAACTTTGATGAGCATACAGAAGTCCAAGCTAAAGAACCAAAGAGAAGGAATGAATATAGAACCTTTTTGTATTCTTATGAAGAAATGAATGTTGATGAGGATGTTGTCAATCAAATTGAAACTTTAAAAAAAAAATTAGTTTTAGCCTAGTCACAACCAGTGAATGCCGAGTTGCATTCAGAAGCTGAGTTGCAGAATGAAGGAAATACACAATCTGATTCTGAAGTTAGTACACATGAAATAGATGAAGAACAACCTAACAACTCAGTACATAGTGACCCTAAATCAGAAAGATCAAACATGGAAACAAGGACAGAACCAAGATTATCCAAATATGTAGAAATACATCACCCTGTTGAATAGATAATCGGTGACAAAGATGCAAGACCAATGACAAGGAATAGACTAAGACCAATGAATGGTATAAAGCTATGGAAGAAGAGATTGATCAAATAAAGAATAACAAAACCTGGAGTTTGGTTCCCAGACCAATTGACAAGAATGTGATTGGCACCAAGTGGGTATTAAAAAACAAACTAGATGAGAATGGTGAGATTACTAGAAAAAAAGCTAGACTAGTATGAAATGGTTATGCTCAAGAAGAAGGACTAGACTATAGGGAAACATTTGCCCCTGTTGCTAGAATGGAAGGAGTAAGAACCTTAGTTGCATATGTTGCATATAAAGATTTCAAAGTTTATCAGATGGATGTAAAGTCTACCTTTTTAAATGGTATATTGGAAGAAGAAGTCTACATTGAACAACCAGAGGGATTTGTTGATGAGAACAATAGGGATATGGTTTGTAAACTACATAAAGCACTCTATGGTCTAAAACAAGCAGCCAGAGCATGGTAGGAGAGACTTCACAAGTATCTAGGACAAATAAGATTTTAAAAAACTAATGATAATAGCAACATGTACATTAAATTAGACGAAGGTAAGGATATTATTGTATCTAAAATCTTTGTGGATGACATAGTGTTTGGAGGAAAGGAAGTTCTTTGCAAAGGCTTTGCTGACAAAATGAAACATGAATTTGAGATGTCTATGTTTGGAGAAATCAAATTTTTGGTTGGATTGCAAGTACATCAACTAAAACATGGTATATTTGTGACACAATCAAAATACATCAAAGAGATACTTAAAATGTTTGGATTGGAGGAGTCCAAACTAGTTAGCACACCAATGGCGATAGGAAATAAGTTGTCCAAAAATGATGAATCAGCTGAAGTCAATCAAACAATGTACAGATCTATGATTAGAAAACTACAATATGTTGTACATAGCAGACCAGACATAACATTAGCAATTGGAATAGTGGCTAGATTATGTGCTAATCCCAAAGAAAATCATCTCATAGCAGTAAAAAGAATAATTAGATATGTTAAAGGAACTGATAACTTTGGTCTATACTACAAAAAGAATGGAAACTTTGAACTCAATGCATATATAGATGTAGATTGGGGAGGCAACATTGATGATAGAAAAATCACAAGTGCAGGTGCATTATTTTTAGGTAAAAGGCTAGTTAGTTGGACTAGCAAGAAACAAACCTGCACATCCCAATCAACTGTAGAATCAGAATATGTAGCAGCTGTAGTAAATTGCACAAACATTGTGTGGCTTACACATCTATTGAAAGGAATGAAAGAAGAGGTAACTAAACCTATGATACTGTATTGTGATAATACAAGTGCTACAAACATATCCAAGAATCCAGTAATGCATGCAAAAACCAAGCACATTGCAATCAAGTATCACTGTGTCAGAGAATTGGTAGAAGACAAACAAGTGAAGTTGGAATACATTCACACAAAGGAACAAACTGTAGATATCTTCACCAAACCATTTCCCAAGGATACTTATGAATATCGTAGAGCCATGTTGGGTGTAATACCCCTAAATCAAGTAGTTTAAACCAACAAGGATGCTGCCCTACATCAACAAGAACAAATCATTGAAATATTAGAAGAATGATGCAGAGAATGATAGCAAGAGCAGAAACTCCAAATCAGTCACAAGCATGGTGACAGAGGGAGAAGACATCAAGAAGCAAAAGCTTATACTTTGCATGTTAAAGATGTTTCATCTTTGGCATTTATTTCAAAGAGGGAGAAATATGCAGAAACTTGATCAATACAAAGCAAGAGGGAGATATATATGAAAGAGGGAGATTAATGAAAAAATTGAAAGATATATATGAGATCAGTAGTAAGGATGCAATAGCCAAGAAAAGTAGTAGACAATGTCTACAATCTTTGTGGTAACTAAGTTGATCAATTGATCATTTTGATTTTGCCATCAATGCCAAAGAGGGAGATTGTTAGAAATGATTGAAAAGATCATGAGGAAAATTGTTGGAATGATCATATGGAACTGCAAAGAATGTTCTCAATCATTGTTTTGTCATTGATGTCAAACTTGCTACTTGCAAGAGTGAAAATTACTTTAGTGATCCAAATTCTATCAAGTGGTTGATTGATATTGATGAGGCAATCAATAACTTGTAACTAGAACACCTAGCGAAAGGTTGAAGTTATGATGTTGGAATGAAGAGGATGGATCAGCTAAGCCATTGATGAAAACGTGTATTGATGACACACTCTAAGACATAGAGAATGGGCACACTAAAACATATCAAAGATGTAAGGTTTTAGCTAAGACATCTATAAAGCCTAACTAAAATTCATTAGAGAGAGGGAGTTGAGCAAGCTACTAGGTGCCGAATAGATTCCTAGTTGAAGCTAAGCAAGTTAAACTTCAGGTGCCGAGTGAACATTAGATGCTCAGTGAACTTTAGATGTAGAGTGAACTTCAGATGGTGAGTGAACTTTAGATACTGAGTAAAATCAAGTGCCAAGAAGAAACAGATGTCGAGCATCAGAAAGCTAATAGTGTCGAGTAACACAGAGATGCCAAGCATCAGTAAACCAATAATACCGAGTTGTTGCATTATTTTGAAAATTGAAGATTTTTCAAATTTAAGCTGACAAGGTTGTTATCTAGAAATCTGTGAATTACATGGAAGATAAGAATGATGAGTTGGTGCCACAAAACACCATGTAGAATGTTTTTGGTGAATATAACTAGACTCTAGATGAAGTTTTCTAGAAAAGAGCAAGACATGGGGTAGATACATTGTATCCTACCTAATCCATTTGAAACCCTAAAATTGGAGAGGGAGAATTGAGTGAAAAAGGAAAACCAAATTTCTATTTAAGGAGTCATGAGCTCATGAAGTAGAGAGAGGAGAAGGTGGTCGGGCATAAAAGCATGAAGTGTTGAAGAAGGTGCTAAGGAGAACAAAGCATAGAAACTCTGTTTGGATAAATTACCACAAGGATGATTGCATTGGCATGATGAGTAAGAAGACGCAAGGAGACAAAGCTTGAGAGGAAGACAAGCTGTCAGATCTGAAGTGATCCAAGCCAAGCAAAAGGATAGAACTAAAGTGAGATCTAAAATTTGCAAAGTATGTTGTAAGTTGTATCAGATCAAAAAGCCATTATCGTTACTCTCTAGCAATTGTAATAGTTAGTTTAAATCCTATGAACTTAGGTTGGTTTAATAGCCATGAGGTAAATCCTTTAACGGGGTGACATTCCAAGTGAATGTTCTAAAGTCCTTTGATCAGGTCCATTCCTAATAGTTTGGTGAAATCCTCTAACAATGTCACATTTAATAGTGTGTTGTAAGCCTTTAACAGGGCATCATTTTAGAAGAGTGAGAATCAAGTAGCATGTTACTCATTTTTTTTCCCAAAGTGGGTTTCCACGTAAATCATTGTGTCATTTGTTGATCTTGTATGTTTTATCTTTGGATGTTGATTTACTGTAACTTGCTAATATGGTTGATCTAAGTTTGGATGGATGAAAACTGTATAGATTCATTAAAAGTAGTGAAAAATTATTATTAGGGCATTTTGGACCTTGGATAACTGATTCAACCCCCCCGCCCCCTGCCTCAGTTATTGTAAAGAATTCTAAAAATTGGTATCAGAGCCAAACTACTGATTCAGTTTAAAGGGACTATAAGCAGGAAAGATCAAAATGCCTAAGAGAGAAGTCCCCAAGCTCAACAAAGACAATTTTGTTGCATGGAAAATTTTGATGAAGCTAAATCTTGGATCCATAGGAGATTCTGCCAAAAATTCAATTGTTACATAACATGTTGATCCAACTAGTACTCTTACTATAGAAGATTTGAGAAATAAATAGGAATACAATCAGACAATGTTGGAGATTGCTTCTACACTCAACTATGCTGAATTTGATGATTTCAAAGGATGTGACACTGCATTCAAAATGTGGAAATCCCTATTAGACATCTATGGAGGAGATCATAATGTACAAACAACAAAAAGAGAAAGCCTCAGAGAAAAATTTGATGATATGAAAATGGAGGAAAATGAGAATGTTGCTCAGTATGGTGCAAGAATAAAGGAAGTGGTAAGTGCAATAAGATGTTTGAGTGGTCAATTGGATGAAGATACTGTTAATAGTAAGTTCTTAAGAACCTTGCTCCTTATCTATGTTATTAGAGTATCAGCAATACAAGAACTAAGATGTGTACCAAGAAGCAATCTAATTTTTGAAGGTATAGTGGGTAGACTCACTGCATTTGAGCTATCTAACTTTGACAACTACAGACCTGAGAATGTTGAATCTTCTTTCAAAGCTAAGCTATCACTTAAAGATGTTGAATAGGTGAAATCAAAGAAGGGAAGAAAGATGAAATATGTATCCAGGGAAAGTAGCACTGATAAGGAAGATGTGGAACAATTGGAAGCTTTTCTGGCTAGAAGATTTCATAGAGGCAAAGGAAAATTCAAAGGTAAGATGCCTATCATTTGTTTCAATTGCAATGAAGTAGGACATATTGCTGCTAGATGTACATAGGAAAAGGATTACAAGGAAGGCAACAAATACAAATTCAGAAGAGATGATGAAAAGAGAGATTGCAAAGACAAAGGCAAGAAGTGTTATATTGTTGAAGAAAATTCTGATGATAATGATAATGAAGTTGTTTATGTAGCCATGAAGGACCAATCTGATGAAGAAGAGCCTACAACACTGGTAACATGTATGAAAAAAAATGACAGATGGATCATAGAAAGTGGATGCTCACATCACATGACAGAAGACAAAAGTAAGTTTGTTAACTTTACTTAGTATGATGAAAATAGTGTTAGATTAGGTAATGATGCTCCATGTCAAATCAAAGGAAAAGGTTCCATTAAGCTCACAAAAAAAAAATCATGTGATAATGCATACTATGTTGAAGGATTAAACTACAATTTACTGAGTGTCTCACAGTTAGGCAATATAGGATGCAAAGTAGAATTTGGAAACAAAACTGCAAAATCTATGATACTGATGGTAAATTGATAGGAAAAGGAGATCAAACAAGAAGTAATCTATTTTAATTTGATATGGATGATGCCTCTTGTTTTGTTGTAAATTTTGATGATGAATGGTTATGGCACAAAAGGCTATGTCATGTCAACTTTGACAATTTGGTCAATATTAGTAAAATGATGAAAGTCAGAGGTTTACCAAAATTGAAGAAGCCTAATAATATCATGTGCAAACAATGTCAGCAAGGAAAGATGAAAAAGTCAAGTTTCAAAAGCAAAAACTATACATCTAAAGAAGTACTTGAGTTAGTTCATACATACTTATGTGGTCCAATGGAAGTACAAAGCTATAGAGGAGATAAGTACATAATGTTGTTTGTTGATGACTATTCCAAGATGATGATTGTTATGTTCTTAAGACAAAAATCTGTTGCCTTTCAAATGTTTAAGTGCTATGTGGCTAGAGTTGAAAAGGAAACAGGAAAAAGCTTGAAATGCCTGAGATCAAACAGAGGTGGTGAATTCACATCAAAAGAATTTGAGATATTCTGTAATGACAAAAGATTCAAAAGACAAACGTCAGCTCCTAGAACTTCCCCAAAGAATGGAATTGTTGAAAGAGGAAATAGATCTATGATTGACTATGCCAGAACATTAATGATTGAAAAGACCGTTGCTCTAAAATACTGGAGAGAACCTATAAGTGTAGCTATTCATACATTGAACTAAGTACAAGTCAAGAAAGGTACAAATACAACACATTTTGAATTATGGTATGGTCACTCACCCAATGTAAAATATTTCAAAGTACCTGGTTGCAAATGCTTTATCCTTAAAGATGCTAGAAATGAAAATTTTGATGCAAAAAGTGATGAAGGCATATTCCTTGGTTACTCCACTAGAAGTAGAGCATATAAGTGTTTGAATACTAACACTAAAAAAATTGTGGAAAGTGTAAATGTGAACTTTGATGAGCATACAGAAGTCCAAGCTGAAGAACCAAAGAGAATGAATGAATACATAACCTTTGTGTATTCTTATGAAGGAATGTCTATTGATGAGGATGTTGTTAATCAAATAGAAACTCAACAACAAATTTCAGTTTCAGCCGAGTCACAACCAGTGAATGTCGAGTTGCATTCAGAAGCTGAGTTGCAGAATGAAAGAAATGCACAATCTAATTCTGAAGTCAGTAGACATGAAATAGATCAAGAATAACCTAACAACTCAATACATAGTGACCCTAAATCAGAAAGATCAAACATGGAAACAAGGACAGAACCAAGATTATCCAAATATGTAAAAAGACATCACCCTATTGAATAGATAATTGGTGACAAAGATGCAAGACCAATGACAAGGAACAGACTAAGACATGAATCATGTCTGATCAGAAAATATGAACCTAAGACAGTATATGGTGCATTACAAGATGATGACTGGTATAGAGCTATGGAAGAAGAGATTGATCAAATAAAGAAGAACAAAACCTAGAGTTTGGTTCCCAGACAAGTTGGCAAGAATGTGATTGGCACCAAGTGGATATTCAGAAACAAGCTAGATGAGAATGGTGAGATTACTAGAAACAAAGCTAGACTAGTATGCAAGAGTTATGCTCAAGAAGAAGTACTAGAGTATGGGGAAACATTCGCCCCTATTGCTAGAATGGAAGCAGTAAGACCCTTACTTGCATATGCTACATATAGAGATTTCAAAGTTTATCAGATGGATGTAAAGTCTACCTTTTTAAATAGTATACTAGAAGAAGAAGTCCACATTGAACAACTAGAGGGATATGTTGATGAGAACAATAGGGATATGGTTTGTAAATTACATAAAGCACTCTATGGTCTGAAACAAGCACCCAGAGCATGGTATGAGAGACTTCACAAGTATCTAGTGCAAATAGGATTTGAAAGAACTGATGATAACAACAACATGTACATCAAATAAGATGAAGTTAAGGATATTATTGTATCTAAAATCTTTGTGGATGACATAGTGTTTGGCGGAAAGGAAGTGCTTTGCAAAGGCTTTTCTAACAAAATGAAACATGAATTTGAGATGTCTATGTTTGGAGAAATCAAATTTTTTGTTGAATTGCAAGTACATCAACTAAAACATGGTATATTTGTGACACAATCAAAATACATCAAAGAGATACTTAAAACGTTTGGATTGGACGAGTTCAAACCAGTCAACACACTAATGGCGATAGCAAATAAGCTGTCCAAAAATGATGAATCAGCTGAAGTCAATCAAACAATGTATAGATCCATGATTTAAAAATTGCAATATGTTGTACATAGCAGACCAGACATAGCATTAACAATTGGAATAGTGGCTAGATTCTCTGCTAATCTCAAAGAAAATCATCTCATAGTAGTAAAAAGAATAATGAGATATCTTACAGGAACTGATAACTTTGGTCTATACTAAAAAAAGAATGGAAAGTTTGAACTCAATGCATATACAGATGTAGAATGGGGAGGCAACATTGGTGACAAAAAAAGTACAAGTAGAGGTGCATTATTTTTAGGTAAAAGGCTACTTACTTGGAGTAGCAAGGAAAAAACCTGCACATCCCAGTCAACTGTAGAATCAGAATATGTAGCAGCTGTAGTAAATTGTACAAATATTATGTGGCTCACAAATCTATTGAAAGGAATGAAAGAAGAGGTAAGTAAACCTATGATACTATATTGTGATAATACAAGTGTTATAAACATATCCAAGAATCTAGTAATGCATGCAAAAACCAAGCACATTGCAATCAAGTATCACTATGTCAGAGAATTGGTAGAAGACAAACAAGTGAAGTTGGAATACATTCACACAAAAGAACAAACTACAGATATCTTCACCAAACCAGTGTCCAAGGATGCTTATGAATATCTTAGAGGCAAGTTGGGGGTAATACCCCTAACTCAAGTAGATTAAAGCAACAAGGATGCTACCTTGCATCATCAGGAACAAATCATTAAAATATCAAAAGAATGATGCAGATGATGAGAGCAGGAGAAGAAACTCCAAATCTGTCACAAGCATGGTGACAGAGGCAGAAGACGTGAAGAAGCCAAAGCTTATACTTCGCATGTTAAAGATGTTTCATCTTTGGCATTTATGTCAAAGAGGGAGAAATATGCAAAAAATTGATCAATACAAAGAAAGAGGGAGATATATATGAAAGAGGGAGATTAATGAAGAAACTGAAAGATATATATGAGATTAGTAGTAAGGATACAACAGCCAAGAAAAGTAGTAGACAACCTCTACAATCTTGGTGGTAACTAAGTTGATCAATTAATCATTTTGATTTTTCCATCAATGCCAAAGAGGGAGATTGTTGTTAATGATTGAAAAGATCATGAAGAAATTTTTTGGAATGATCATATGGAACTGGTAAAGAATGTTCTCAATCATTGTTTTGTCATTGATGTCAAACTTGCTACTTGCAGGAGTCACAATTACTTTAATGATCCAAATTCTATCAAGTGGTTGATTGACATTGAGGAGGCAATCAATAAGCTGTAACTAGAACACCTAGGGAAAGGTTGAAGTTATGATGTTGGAATGAAGTAGAAGGATCAGCTAAGTCATTGATGAAAAAGTGTATTGATGACATACTCTAAGACATAGAGAATGGGCACACTGAAACATAATAAAGATGTAAGGTTTTAGCTAAGACATCTATAAAGCCTAACTAAAATTCATTAGAGAGAGGGAGCTGAGCAAGCTAGTAGGTGTCGAACAGATTCCTAGTTGAAGCCGAGCAAGTTAAACTTCAGGTACCAAGTAAACTTCAGATGAACTTCAGATGTCGAGTGAACATAAGATGTCGAGTAAAGTAAAGTGCCAAGAAGAAATAGATGCCGAGCATCAGAAAACCAATAGTGCCGAGTAACACAGAGATGTCGAGCATCAGTAAACCAATAATGCCGAGTTGCTACATTATTTTGAAAATTGAAGATTTTCCAAATCTAAGTTGACAAGGTTGTTATCTAAATATCTGTGAATTAAATGGAAGATAAGAATCATGAGCTGATTGCACATAAAACCATGTAGAACGTTTTTGGAGAATACAAATGGACTCTAGACAAAGTTTTCTAAATTGGAGAGGGAGAATTGAGTGGAAAAGGAAAACCAAATTTCTATTTAAGGAGTCATAAGGTCATGAAGCAGAGAGAGGAGAAGGTGGTCGAGCATAAAAGCATGAAGTGTTGAAGAAGGTGCTAAGGAGAACAAAGCATAGAAACTCTGTTTGGATAGATGACCACAACAATGATTGCATTGGCATGATGAGTAAGAAGACTCAAGGAGAAAAAGCTTGAGAGGAAGACAAGCTATCAGAGCTGAAGTGATCAAAGCTAAGCAAAAGGATAGAACTGAAGTGAGATATGAAATTTGCAAAGTATGTTGTAAGTTGTATCAGATCAAAAAGCCATTATCTTTACTCTCTAGCAATTGTAATAGTTAGTTTAAATCCTATGGACTTAGGTTGGTTTAATAGCCATGAGGTAAATCCTTTACTATAGTGACATTCCAAGTGAATGTTCTAAAGTCCTTTGATTAGGCCCATTCCTAATAGCTTGGTGAAATTCTCTAACAAGGTCACATTTAACAGTGTGTTGTAAGCCTTTAATAGCACAGGCTTTTAACAGGACATCACTTTAGAAGAGAAAGAATCAAGTAGCATGTTACTGGTGGTTTTTCCCAAATTGGGTTTGCATGTGAATCACTGTGTCATGTGTTGAGCTTGCATGTTTTATCTCTGCATGTTGATTTACTGTAACTTGCTAATATGGTTGATCTATGTTTGGATGGATGAAAAGTGTATAGATTCATTAAAAGTAGTGAAAAAGTATTATTAGGGCATTTTGGACCTTATATAACTGATTCACCCCCCTCCCCCCCCTCTCAGATATTCTAAAGAATTTTAACAAAGTTGATGGGTTATACTGATCCAAATTGGTTTTGAAGTACAATAGACAAATGGAGCACTTCAGGGTGTTGTTTCAGTTTGAGATTAGGAGTTGTATATTGGTTCAACAAGAAGCAAAAATCTATAGCTTTGAGTTTAGTAGAAGCAAAATATTGAGCAGCTAGAATGGCAACATGTAAAGCTATATGGCTTTAGAAGTTGTTAGTATCCTTGTTTGGTTAGAACGTTGAGACTATTGTGATACACTGTGACAATCAAAGTTGCATCAAGTTGTCTAAGAATACAATGTTTCATGATAGGTCTAAATATATAGACATCATATATCACTCCATTAGAGATTGTGTACAATAAGGAGATGTTTAGTTATAGTACATAACTATAGAGGAGTAGGTAGTAGACATTCTGATTAAGGCATTGGGAAACAAAAAATTCATCTTCTTCAGAGATAAGCTAGGTGTCATGTAGAACAACTTCCTTGCTAAGAGGGATTGTTAGTTTTATGTAGCTTGGATAGTTGTTCTTCCATATTTGATTAATTAGAAAATATTTTTTAATTAATTGACTCCTCGAAGAAACTAGCAACCTATTGGTTAGATTATTTTAGTAGAGAAGCCACTAGAAACTTCTTGGTTAGGTTGTTATCAAGAAGCAACTAGAAACTTCTTGGTTAGGTTGTCTTGATCAAGAAGTAACTAGAAACCTCTTGGTTAGATAGTATAAAAGGGGGACCAAGGGAGGCATTTGGAGAATTGAACTTAATAGAATAGATGAACACAAGTTGTAGAAACATTTGTAGTGTTGGGTAAAAGCACGAACCTATGTCACCTTTTGTAAAGGAAAAGGCTAACAAAAGCATAACTATTCGCCTTCAGTGAAAATACTATTATTATTATTAAAAATTTGAAAGTAAGGTAAACTAATGAAATGTGTAGAAATGGTTGAAGTTTAGGATTATAATTTTTAATAAATATTTGGAATAAGAAAAGGTATTTTTTCTAATTTTTATAGACAATTTTTTAGTTGCTGGAAAATATTGAAAATTAAGGGTTTAGTTCCCACCACAAAAACTATACGGAAATAAACTTATTTCTATTTGAACTTAGAATATCTTATATATAACCCATATAGCTAGAAAAATCAAAAAATAAACTTGACTTTAGACCTATATTTTCTCTTTTATAGCGATCCAAATTTGAACTCACCTAAAATCAAAAGTTTTGATCTCCCACCACATTTTTCAAAATAAATCTATTCTAACTAGAAGAAAAATTAATACATTTTGAATGAGGACTCTCTCCTCTAGAATTTCATATAATTTTTTATTTTTTTGATACTATTTAATATTTTTTCTTTATCAAAATTGACATCTTTTTAAGTCTTAAAATATGTGCATATAGAATTTTTTTAATTACACTATACTATATCTAATAAAACATGATAAGCCCTATATGAGAATATTCTTGACTTCGAGATCTGTAAAATGGTGTTTTTAGTTTACTAAAAAATTATCATAAAAAATAGTAAGAGTTATTGAAACATAAATTTTTTGAAATAATATTATTTCTTTAGTAATTGGATACATGCTAGTGTAAAACATGCATTTAATAGATATTTCCAATTGGAAAAGTTTGAGACAACATATAACTTAGCTAGAATAAATTTATCTAGACCATAAGTTTGAGAAAACATGATTTTTGAATATAAATACTCAAATTTGGTCACTCTTGTAAGTCAACCTGAAAGGTGACACAACTTTGTACTTTTACCCTATGAACAAATGAGTTTGCAATGATAGCATTGGAGAAAATAGTGGGGAGTATCAACAGGAGAAGTTAGGAGGTTGTCTGAATTCTACTAGTGAGAGGCAAGAAATTTTGTATCTCTTTATTTTCTGAAGTTGATACATTCCCTTAGGGGTTTTTTGAGGGATGATTTGTCCAAAAATATTCTGTTCTTTGTGTTGTGAATTTCTTTTTGTATTTTATTGGTGAAGTTCTAGTTGTGTTATTTTTTTATATTAGTTGTGAATTTATTTACAACGGTTTAATAATTGTTTATGATAGGAGATGAATAATTAGTAGCTACAATAGTGTTAATTTTCACGGTGCCTACATATACTAAGATTTAGATCACTTACTAATTAGGCATTGAACATGAAGAACCACCAAAGGAAGTTAGCATTGTCCTAGACCATTACAACCAATGAATGCTATAGTTGCAAAATACATGATAATCAAATAAGATTTCTTGGAATGTTGACTAAGCATCAATCTTGATAAGAACAAGCTAATCATTTAATGACCCTTGTCTTACAGTTTTTGGATGACAAGTTTGCATAATTCTATTCCACCTTCAATAAAAACTTAACTATGCATAAACTTACCTATTGAAATATAAAAATTGAATTAATTTTGAAGATGCCATAGGCATCAATGACCATTTGCAAATCTTTTTAATTTATTTAAAAAATTGTTAATGTAATCTTTGGATAAGTCAGGAGTGTTAACAACGTGGGAAATTCTTATTCAATTCAATAGTGTACTTTTGAAATATTTTTTACTAATATTTATACGTATCGATTTATGAAACATAAGACGTTTACTAAAACTAATGCACACCTATAAAACATAGATTGTTAGAAATGATGGCTTGGGGAAAATTGGTTTGTGAATTCTTGAAGAACAACTCAACCCTTCATTTCATTTTTGTGTTTTAACATTTGTGAATCAACAAAGTAAACTTTACACTCAAAATATTTTTCAATTCTATATGTATAAATCTGACACATTTAACATTCAAACCATCAACCCTTTATAAAACACATGTTAAACTATATCTCATTATAAAACATCTATTTCTATTTTATTAATTCTACATGTAAATCAACTTTTGATTATAAATCAATTTTAATTTATTTTATGTAGTCATTTTCTATTAATAAATAATATACTAGTTACAATTCAGAGAAAAGGGGTTGGGTATACAAGATCACCTTGCGAGAGTTCACATGGTCGAAGCTAGAACTTCAAGCAACCCCTCAAGCTACCAAAGCAATGCCAATTGAAGGGGGTGGCTCGTCATGATCATAGAAACCCCAGTCATCCCTAGGATTGGCAAGCAGGCTTGGAAAAGTCAAGCCATCAACAACATCTTCAGGGGCTTGGTGTTCATCTTTAGTATCTTCTCATGGGGGGAAATAACCAACTTCAAGTGAAAAGGCCATTTGCTAGAAACAAAACGAGGAGCACCAAGATGGCGAGCCATCAGCCCCAGGGACCAAACCACTTTGTGAAAGCCATGGTGAAAGCCATGATGGTCTAAACAAGAAGCCCAAAGAAAGTCACAGAGCAATCATGCTAATTTCATATATGAAGCTTTGGAAGGAGCCCAACAGATAGAATAATAAGCATGCATAGTCGTAATATTCATTGGCATACCCATTATGAACATACCTGGTAGTTATTGCATATTATGAAGCTATTTGTTCTTTAGATAATTTGTCAAGCAGTTTAAGAGTGACATGAATATCCTTGGACGCAATGCATTGAATCGTGTTGTTTTCACGGTCCATTGGAAAAAGAAAAGGTTCTCAAAAAAGTATGAGCATTATTTATAATAAACTATACATGGGATTTAGAAACGGAAATGTTGAGAACGGTTCTGGTACCGAATACCCTCTATAGAATACCTTGTGAACAAAGTGAATCTGGGTATGGGATATTGGAAACCAAAAGAATGTTTTTATATTGTATATAGTTGATAATACTCTCTTTCGAAATTGAATTGTTGCATGAAATCGTTCTTCTTTGCAATAATAATTTTTAGTGCCTCAATCTAAAGATTCGCATGGAGCGTTTTTAATAGATTATTAAGATTTATGTCATGCTTTATTATTAATTTAGACTTTGAATAAGATTAAAATGGACGATTCTCAATAGATTATTATGATTTATGTGATGCTTTCTAAATTTGACTTTTGATGTTTACAGTAACAATGTATATTAAATTTATCTATATTTCATTATCATTCTACACATTTAAGCTACTTACAACTGCTCTTCATTTGATCACATCTACCCTTTTACGATTAGCTACTTCAAATTCTAATCCCTTTTTGTCAAACATCTTTCATCGCAAATTTTAAAACTCTACATACAAATAAATCTGTTAATTTTACATATTTCACACATTTTGTTGGACCTTGAAACATATGAACGGTCCAAACTAGTTATTCGAATTATAAGATCAATGCTTGCTGTACTTTTTAAATTCCTAAATTATTTTATTGAACTCGTTATTATTTATGTGAGTCACTCTAATATCTTGTTAGTCTAAAATATTGATAAAGTGATGTTGATTCCTAGATTCTCTGACCCTAGTTTGTTAGATTTAATATTTATATTTTATAGTTAAACAAGATGCATTGGTAAAGTGAATTTATGAAAGATCTAATAGTAATATAATTTATATGGATACTTCAAAATTTAGAAGAATTATTTAAGCATTTAGAGTACACATACTAGTAACAGATACAATATTACTTACTTCCACATTTAATCTGAGCAGAAAACCAGTTTTCACCATCTAAATATTGAAGTGTCTTTATATTCTAAAATTTGTTAAATATGAACTATTCATATACATCTTCGTATAAATGTTTCTAGATTTTCTTTGTTTACAAATTGTGGCAATGGATTTATTTTTGTACCTGCCTTCATAAATCTCATAGTTTAGAGGAAATGTTCAAGGATAATATCTTCAAGCTACAAATCTTTACTTTTCTCATCCAACAAGCTAATGATGGAGAATACTCCACTTCCATCTATTATGTAATTGTTACATAAAATCAACCTATTAAACATTTGCTTGAGCTGCGAATCTACTAATACATGTAAAATCATGAATATGTTAAAAAATATAAGTCCAAAGATAAAAAGGTATAGTGCATATACACACTTTATCTATCAACCAAATATTTCATTGTCACTTCACCTAACAAAATAGAAATCAAAATATAATTATGATTACATAAAATTTCTAAATGTTTGTTCTTTAATTAGCCATTTATTTTATTGAAATAAAAATATTCTGTAATACCATAGAAACTTAGAAACTTAATTCATTAAGAAATATCTTAAAAGAAAAGGAGATCCTTCTCTGATACCAACTTGAAAAGAAAACAAAAAATCAACTTTATTCTTCCTATACATCTTGAATTATACCATCATTTCCCATAGAGGATTTAAAATAATCCAAGTTTACAAACAAAAATGCCATCTTTATATGCTGTCATAAGTAGATTGTTCTTAGGTTTAAAATGAAGAAAACCTAAAATTGCTTAGGGCACTCTAATTTTTTTTACATCAATGAATAATTTTCTAATCCTAATTATTCTTTAAAAAAAAATTACACCAATCAACAATTTTCTAATTCCACGTCGATCTTGTAAATCTTTTAAAAGATGTATGCTATCCTGGTCATCTAATATCTTCAAACTCTTCTCTAGACAAATATGTCATACTCAAACATTAAAAATGATAAACAAATAATAAAAGGCACTTTATTAGCATCCACTGCAAGCTTGACCTGATTTCGCAATTCTAAAGATAGTACTATTCCTCTCATATTCCACAATTAGTAAAAAAGCAACATAAATTATAGTTGTTTTCAAGCTAGTTCTTATCTCCATGTCTTTTATGGCAAAAGTTATGCACCCTATCAAGTCTTATAGTTTTCATCTGAAAATAAAAAGATCCCCACCCACCACTCCTTTTTGTCATAGACAATGATGCTGAAGTCTGTTTATGACAGGTCCTGATAATCTTGCATCTTTATTGATCAAACTAGTTATTCAATACTTAAACTTTTAGTATTTGCAAAGCTTTTTTATATATTGATTACTATTATCCTATATGGTTCTCAAAATCTAATTGCTGATTGAATTCTAATATTTTTAAATGTATTATAAATTTATAATATTTGATAAATTTTAAATTTATTTTAAAGAGTTTAAATCTAGAAAATTTGTACTATATTTATACAACATTTTTTAGAGAAAAAACTGTACACAATCTTTATAAAAAAAATTGATGTTTTAAAAAATTCACAAAGTTTCTAAAAATAAAATAAAAAAATTTAACCCTATACAATGTTTTTCCTATTATACATATGTCAAACATATTTTTTAAATTGACAACCAAATAATTATGATAAATCATAAAAGAATAGATTTAAAATAAGTTTATTAAGAAGTAAAGTCATATAGAATAATATAAGATCTTAAATTATTCATATTTAGGAAAAATCCACATATGATATTGTATTAAGATTTAATCACACAACCAAAATCATTAATAAAGTTGAAACATGCCGGGAATATCTCCAATTAGACAAAAACCCAACTTCATTTAGTAAATTTTAGACTTTAAATTTACAGAAGAAGAAAAAAATTGTTAGTTGCCAAGTCATTTTTCCATTTAAAATCATTTAGCATTTTTCTAAAGTATTTATTGCTACTATTTTATCTCCATGCTTCTTACATATTAGATAAGGTTTTTGCTTTGTTATTTTTGAAAAGACAATTTATAAGAAAAATAATAATTTTAATATTTTTATTTTATTTTTAATTAGTTAAGAGGTTCTTCAATAACATAAGATCCTTTAAATCTGTGAATGATTGGAAAATAATGAAAGATCTCAAAATCATGAAACTTACGGAACCATAAAACTTTCAAGATATAATTTGAAAGTTTATTAGCTAATGTTAGAAAAGCATATAAGTTATCATGTAAACTCCAATTTTGATGAGATAAATAACTAAATAGCTATAACAAAAATGTAAGGAATTTCCATTTCAAGATGAGATGATATGTTTGTACAAGATGGGGCTTCACCCTATAAATTATGGTATTTTTTATTATTATGAAAAATAGGTTTTAGTGGGGCCCTAAAACCCTACATAACTGAAAGATTAACATAAACAAAGCACTTAAAGTATCAACAACATAATATCCAAAGGATAAACAATAGCCTCCCACACAATATTATGATAAAACCAAAGAAAAAAAAGGAAGTAGAACAAAAAACTAGGAAAGGCCCAAAGCCAGGAGATCAGCTTAGGCAATTTCTCTGAGAATTTTCGTAGCATGAATCTCTAGCTTTGACATTCTTCTAGCTATCACTTTAAGTTTAGAAAGATCTTTATTAGGTTCCTAGGTGTCCTTTTTCTTTGTGTTAGATCTAGTCTTCTTCCTCAATCTATCCTCAGGAGACTTATCTTTACCATTATTGGGAGATTGGTCTTCCTCCTTACAAACCTTGTGTTCTTCATTTTTATTTATGAACAACTTTATGTTGTCATTAGAAGCTTTAAGAATGTTATAGCTTTTCTCAAACATTTTTTGTAGGGTGCCCTCAATGCCCTTAACTCTCCTCTTCACTTCCTCCACTCTATTTTCCATATCTTTTTCTTCCTTGGTTTTCCTATTTTGATTACTAGAATTGTCCCTCTCCAATATACCCACAATATATTTAAGCTCCTAGATTTAATTGTAAGTCCATTTTGTGGTTTAGTAGGCATCAATAGCATTGTTCTTTGCATTACTAAGCACATCCATCTGAGGGTTCTCCTTTGTGATGTCGCTCAAAATAATAAAGGTAGGATCCATAAGCTCCTCAATTTGAATTTTTGCATCCATATTCTCCCTAACAATAGTTTTCATCATCTCTCTCTTAAGCCCCATCCTCAAAGAAACATTCTCAAAATTTCTCCTGATCACTTTCCTATCTTTTCCCATAATCTTGCAAGTGTAATGGCTAGACCCATATTCCTCAAAACCCTAGTCACTCTCTTCCCCCTTCCCCTGATTCTCATCTTTCTTATTATTGTCCTTACCCTCCTCCTACCTTTCCTCCTTGGATTCAATATCTCTCCCTCTTTTTAGCCTCCTACAAGGCTTGCCAGCATAATCCTCCTCTTTATTGATAGGCATCTTTATAGTAATGTTTCTCTTGCCCCCCATCCTCTCCTTATCCTCCTTTTCTTTAAAAGTGGTATCTTCCTCCCCATCAGTACTATCATCCTCTGTATCCATGCCCTCTACCTTCTCATTGCCCTATTTAGCTTCAAGAGTCACTTTTTTCTCCATTTTGATTTTCTTTTTCCCCTTTTTATGTTGTGGGATGGCATCCTCCTCCATATTCAAATGCATCTCTCGACTATCCTCAGTATCCAGGGTATAATCTTCTCCCAACCCATTCAACTCCACGTTACCCTCCTTTCCCACCTTCCTATTCTTAATTTCTTTCCCCATTGTCATAGCCTTAAAAAATTCATAAATTAATAGAAAAAGCCCCTCATGAATAGTTGGATTACCTATGTGAATTTCCCTATAATCACTGATATTCTCATTAATAGATGAATATAAGAAAAAAGGGATTAAAATATTCACCTCATACCTGAAATGGTTAAGAAGCATGAAGTGGTGAGTGTAGAGATGATTGAATCTCGTTTCTAGGGTGATGTACTTGATAATAATTCTCAACACAAACCTCCATAGTGGCCTGATAGAGATTGATAGGTAGTAGGTGCTTTTCTTCACTAAAGCCTTCTTTTCCTCCAAATCCTTGGTAAATTCGATCACAACATACCTAGAAATCTACCTACCTCTATAGAATTTCCTCCCAATAATGGGTATGCCCATCACTTCAAAGATAATCTCCTTCATCACTATGAAATCCACTACATCAATTTTGATGATCCCCTCATTCCAACTCTTAACCATGATACAAATAACAAAGGGTTTGCACCCATGATGTCATTCAATGAATGTGGTGACTTCACCTTTTTACAATATGTTCCATACCTTAGAGCACCAATATTACTACTCTGCTTCAAGATGACATGGTCCACACTCTCACTATGATTTTTACTTAGGATGCATTTTTCAGGCATTAGATGACCCCTATTGGTAAGGTTTTCCACCATCAAGATATTGGTTTGGAGCATTATCTAGGAAAAAAAAGTTGATTTGGGGAACAAGGCCAAGATACCATGCTTTGGCCCAAACAGGGATTGTTTCAATGTTTTGCATGGTTTCATAGCTTGATGCAACATCGTAGTTTATGTCTTTTGTCTCCCCTCAAATAATGACATCCTTCTTGAGGGATAGAGGGATACGTAGAATCATGTCAATCAGTGGCTTTAGTTCCTAGGACAACTCCATCAGAGTCACTCCTTCATTATTGATCTTTTTGTTTCTCATGTTATAGCCAAATCTTTCCATACATAAGTTTTCCCATCTATTGTATGGCTCGATGCTCCAAAAGGGCCCTTGTCTTAGCCAGTCATCATGCCAAAAATTTATATCTTCCCCATTAGGTCTAGTTTCCATTTTTCTTCCTTAGAATGCCATACCAAATGTCAGATCCTCTTGTGTCATGGTCCCTACTAATGAACTATTTGAAATTGATATTAGCTACATATTTATCCTTCAAAATATCCCTCCATTCCCCATTGGAGTTGAAAATCTTCCATATTTGTTTAGCTTGCACAACCCTATTGAACTATTTTAGATTCCTAATCCCCAACACCCCTTCTTTTTGGGTCTACAAATAGTCTCTCAAGCCACAAATGGGTACTTCTTATTTCCTTTAGCACCAACCCATAGGAAATTCCTTTGAATGGACTCCAAAGTATCAACCACTTTGGTAGGTATAGAGAAAAGGCTTAAACCATAAGTTGGCAAATTTTGCAAAGAATATTTGAGTAGAAGCACTTTACCCGCTTGACTCAGGGTAATGCCTTTCTAGTCCATTAGCTTTCTATTGAATCTATCAATGAGCTTGTTCCAAAAGAGGTTAGAAGGTTTGGTCCCCAAAGGAAGCCACAAATAATTAGAAGGAAGAGATCCAATATTACAACCCAACATGCCAACAATTCTCCTCTATCTATCTACAGGGGTGTTAATAAAGAAGACCAAGCTCTTGCTCGATTTGATGAGTTGAATAATGACATTGGTATAGGTATTGAGAATTTTATTCAAGTTTATAGCTTCTTTCACCAAAGCCTCTCCCCCTAAAATGGTGTCGTCCACAAATTTCTCATGAGAAAATATCAAGGGACTAGAAGAAGTTTTTAATCAAGCAATTTCTCCTCTACTTGTTTTTTCATCAATAAATTTTCCTGGCAAGCATTTTGCCAGAATGACGAAGAGGATCAGTGAAAGAGGGTCAAATTGCCTAAGACCCCTAGAAGATTTAAAGAAATTAGAGGGAGTACCATTGACCATTAGCGTAAAAGAGGGTGTGGAGATTAGATGAGATATAATCTTTCTGCTTTTATCATTAATGCCAAAAGCTTCTAGAATTTTTTCCAAGATCATCTAGTCCACCCTTTCATAAGCCTTAGAAAGATCAATTTTGAGTAGAAAATATTCCTTTTTACCTTCATCTAAGGAATGAATTACCTCATGCATGATAATGATGGAATCAACGATTTGTCTACTAGGGACAAATATCAATTTTTGAGGTACAATAATCTCTAGTAGTATTTTAATTATTCTATTAGTTAAAACCTTTGAAAAAAATTGTAAAAAGAGTTGCAGAGACTTATGGACCTAAAATTTTCAAAAGAATCTGCACATATGATTTTAGGAATCAAAGCTAGAAAAGTAGCATTGATCTCTTTAAGGAAGCTCCTAGCTCCAAAAAATTCTTGAACTACTTTAACAAGGTCATCTTTTATAACTTCCCAACACATATAGAAGAAGAAAGTAGTGAAACCATCTAAGCCAGGAGCTTTTTCACCTAGCATATTGAAAACAACCTCCTTGATTTCTTCATAATCTAGGATAGCCACTAGATCCTTAGTTTGGCTAGTAGTTATTACACTGGGAATGGTCTTGAGAATTTCCTCCTAGTGCTCATCTCCATAGTTTTTCTCTTTGGATATGATAGAAGAGAAATACCTAATTTCTTCCTTAACAATCTCTTTGTCTTCCCCTATAGTATCACCCCTTTTTTAATACCACTAATTCTATTGGTAGCCTTGTGTTTCATAGTAGAAGGTGAAAGAATCTAGATTTTTTATCCCCTTTAACCACATCAATCTTGAACTCTTCCTCTGAAACATTTCCTCTTTTCCCATAATGTTGTGAAGGTCAGCCAAAATAGTCTTTTCAGCATTCAACCTATTTTCATCATAACCCATATTCTGTATACCTTCCTGCACCTCTACAAGTTCCTCCAAAATCCTTTCTTTTAATTGAAATATGTTCCTAAAGTCAATCTTGTTTCAATTTCTGATCTCCATTTTAATTTTTTTGAGTCTTTTAGCCACCTTATATATCGTTGTGCCATCCACATCAATACACCACCATTCCCTAATTTTGTCATCAAGACTAGGGTGTGCAGATGACATATTCTCAAATTTGAATGGGAAAGCCTTTTTCCTATTGATAGTTTCTAAGGTGAGAGAAATAAGGGAGTGATTTGAACCTAGTCTCACCATAGAAGAAATTTTGCATTGTTAACAATTATTTAGAATAACTGCGAGGGTGGGGTGGGGTGGGGGTGAATCAGTTATTCAAGGTCCAGATATTCCAATAAAACTTTTTCACTTAGCTTAGTGAACCCATTAATCATTCATACATCCAAGCTAATCACTCAAACTTGTAGGTTACTGATAAATCAACATGCAATAATAAAGCATGAAAGATCAACACACATAACACAGTGATTTAATATAGAAACCCAATTTGGAAAAAACCACTAGTAACATGCTACTTTTTTTCACTTCTTTGAATTGATGCCCTATGAAAGGCCAAGCCTATTAAAGGTCACAATAGACACTATATATTCTTCTTGGCATGAACTAACTTTTCTCAACACCCATTATCAACTTTGGTCAAGCATTGTAGATAGTCTTAGTATTACCTCTTCTTCTGAAGTTTCTAGTGTAGTCAACCTTTGTATCTTCAAGTATATTATCAATACATTATTTCACCATTGTCTTAACTGATCTGTGTACTTCATTACATAATCATAAGTCAACCTTTCCTCTAGGTGTTGTTGTTACATCTTATTGATTAAATCCTCTTCATTAATCAACTAAGTGATAGTACTTGGGTCTTATAAGCAATTTTCTTTCTAGAAAATAGCAATTTGACATTAGTGACAAAACAATGATTGAAACATTCTTCTTCAACAATCTCCCTTTCTCAACAGTCATCTTTTTAATCAAATTTCAACAATCTCCCTCTTTGGCATTGATGACAAACCAAACTGATCAACCAAGTCACCTAAATGATAAAACATTTTGTTTCATCAAAACTGGCTAGGTTAAAATAGAAAGGCAATGCCAAAAAGAAAACTTGTTTTCAAAAACTATTCCTTTCATCAGTAGCTTCCAACTTCTTATGACTCCCTTTGAATTGTTTTTCTTATAGCTCCCTCTTAAAATATAGTTTAGGGTAATCATCTCATTTTCTAATACACTATCTCTATTCTCCTTCCTTGATCTACTCCATCTTTGATCTATTATCTTGTGTTGTTTCTCCCTCTTAGTTGTTACTTCTTAGCTGTTACTTCTCCTTTAGGTTTGATCAATTTCTACAATTTCTCCCTTTTTGACAACAATACCAAAGACATAACATCTTAACATGCAGGTATACAATTTATAGTAGATCCAATTTACCCCTCTATCACCTTGCATGTGACTAATTTGGTATTTCAGCACTTTGATTACTTTAGGAAAAACCTAAAGTGAGATCCTCTACATCAGTTTGTGTCATTCCGCAATAATTATTTTTGATGCAGGCCGATCCTGCTACTACTTAAACAACCTTTGATAAGGGTATCACCCTTAACTTACCTCTAAGATATTCATGTGCATCTTTAGGTCATGGTTTTGTGAAGATGTTAGCAATTGGTTTCTTTGAGTTGACATATTCCATCTTCACCTCTTTGTCTTCAACTAGCTCTCTTACATAATGATACTTGATTGCAATGTGCTTTGTTTTGGTGTGCATCACTAGATTCCTTGATATATTAATGGCACTATTATTATCACAATAAAATATCATAGGTTCTATTATCTCTTCCTTCATACCTTTTAGTAGTTGCTTAATCCATACAATATTTGTATAGTTTATGGTAGCTACAATATATTCAGCTTCGACTATAGATTGTGAGGTACAAGTTGTATTTTTACTAGTCTAAGTAACTAGTCTTTTTCCTAAGAAGAATGCTCCTCCACTGGTGCCTTATCTATCATCTATATTTCCTTACCAATCAGCATCAGTGTATCCTCTTAATTCAAACTTTTCATTCTTCTTATATTATAGGAAAAAGTCGTCTATTCCTTTTAAGTACCTCATTATTCTTTTCAATTCCATTAGATAATTTTCTTTTGAGTTTGCAAAAAATCTTGCAACTATTCCAACAAACAATGCAATATCAAGTCTGATGTGTACAATATATTGTAACTTACAAATCATTGACCTATTTAGTGTCTGATTCATTTTAGCTAACTCATCTTCTTTTGATAACTTATGTCATGTTATCATGGGTGTACTCGCTAGTTTTGAATCTTCTAGTCCAAATATTTTTAGTATTTCCTTGATGTACTTTGACTAGGTAACAAATATGGAATACTTCAGTTGATAAACTTGTAGGCCAATAAAGAATGTGATTTCACCAAACATTGACATCTCAAACTCATTCTTCATTTGTTTATCAAAATCATTGTGTAGAGCATCTTTTCGTCCAAATATTATATCATCAACAAAGATTTTAGATAACAATATGTCTTTACCTTTTTCTATCTTGATGTATATATTATTGTTATCATTAATTCTCTTAAATCCAATCTTCACAAGATATTTGTGAAGACTTTTGTACCATGCTCTTGGTACTTGTTTCTAGCCATAAAGTTCTTTATGCAGTTTACATACCATATCCTTGTTGTTTTCATCCAAAAATCCATCTGGTTGTTCTATGTAGACTTCTTCTTCCAATATACCATTCAGAAATATAGAATTAATAGCCATCTAGTAGACTTTGAATCCTTTGTAGGCATCATATTCAAGTAGTGTTCTTACTTCTTCCATGCTTGCAATAGGGGAAAATGTTTCCCCGTAGTCTACTCCTTCTTCTTGGGCATGTCCTTTACAAACTAGTATAGCTTTGTTTCTTGTGATCTCACCATTTTTATCTAGCTTATTCATAAACACCCACTTGGTACCAATCACATTTTTCTCATCTAGTCTTGGAACTAAGCTCCAATTTTTTTTCTTCTCTATCTTCTCAATTTCTTCTTCCATAGCTTTGCACCAATCATCATCTTCTAGTGCATCTCTCACTATCTTGTGTTCTTTTTGGCTTAGCAAGCATGACTCATTTCTTAGTCTATTCCTTGTTATTGGTTTAGCATCCTTACTTCCAATGATTTGTTTAGCATGGTGATCTCTTCCGACACACTTTTATAGTCTTGGTTTAGTCCTTGTTTCTACATTTGGTCTTTTGGCTTCAGAGGCACTATGCATATTTCTTTCAGGTAACTCAACATCTATGTCATGTGTACTAACTTTAGAATCAGAATGTGCATTTTCTTCATTCTATAACTTGGCATCTGAATGCAACTTGGTACTTAAATTTTGTTCGGCATTCACTAGCTATGATTTGATAGTTACTAAAGCTTTTTGTTGGATCTCTACTTGATTGGTAGCTTCTTCTTCAACATGCATTCCCTCGTAGAAGTATACAAATGATTTGTATTCTTCTAGTCTTTTGATGGGTTCATCATTATGAACTTATGTGTATGCATCAAAATTTACATTTGCACTTTCCATAATTTTGCTAGTGTTAGTATTTAAAAACTTATATGCTTTACTTCTTGTGGAGTAGCAAAGGAATATACCTTTATCACTTTTTGCATCAAACTTACCATTTCTAGTATCCTTAAGAATATACCATTTACTAACAAATACTTTGAGATGTTTCACATTGGATGAGTCATCATACCATAATTCAAAAGGTGTTGCATTAGTAACTTTCTTGATTTGTACTTGGTTTAGGGTATAGACATCTATACTTATAGCTTCTCTCCAATACTTTAGAGCAACATTCTTCTCCATCATGAGTTTCTAGCATAGTCCATTATTGATCTATTTCTTCTCTCAACAATTACATTCTATGGAGGGGTTCTTGGTGTAGAAGTCTATCTTTTGATTCTTTGTCATTACAGAACATCTCAAATTCTCTTGATGTTAACTCTCCTCATCTATCTAATCTTAAAAATTTTAGATTCTTATCTATTTCTTTTTCAACCCTTTCCAAAAACCACTTAAAAATTTGAAAGGCATCAGACTTTTTCTTTAAAAACACGATTTTCATCATCCTAAAGTAATCATCTGCAAACAACATTATATACTTGTCTCCTTTGTAACTTTTTACTTCCATAGGTCCACACAAGTCAGTATGAACAATTTTTAATACTTACTTAGAAGTAAAGGTTTTCTTTTGAAACTTGACTTAGTCATTTTGCATAGCTAACATTGTTTGCACATTACATTGTCAGGCTTTTTCAGCTTGGGCAAACCTCTTCCTTTCTTCATGTTGCTGATATAAATCAAGTTAACAAAGTTGACATGACATAGCCCTTTATGCCATAGCCACACATCATCAAATTTTACAATAAGACAAGTAGCATCCTCTATATCAAATTTCCATTTGTGTCATATATCTTGGCAGCTTTATTTCCAAACTCTACTTTGCAACCTACATTGCTTAGTTGTGATAGACTCAACAGATTTTAATTCAATCTTTCAACACAATATGCATTATCACATGAGATCTTTTCTATAAGCTTAATGGAACCTTTTCCTTTTATTAGACATGGAGCATCATGTTACCAAACCTAGCACTATTTCCATCATACTAGGTTAAGGTGACAAACTAACTTTTGTCTCTGGTCATGTGATGTGAGCATCCACTATCCATGATCCATTTTTCATTCTTCTTCACATAGGTTACAAGTGCAGTTGCCTCATTTTCATCAAACTCATCCTTCATTGCAACATAAACTACCTCATCATCATTTTCATCTGAGTCATCTTCTTCTGTAATGTAACACTTTTTTCCTTTTTCTTTGTACTATTTGTTTTCTTCATTTCTTCTACCTTTGTATTTATAATTTCCTTTCTAGTTTCTCTTCTCTAGACACCTAGAAACAATATGTCCAACTTCATTGCAACTTAAAAAAATGATGGGTAGCTTACCTCTAAATTTTTTTTTTCCTCTATGGAATCTTCTTGCTAGTAATGCTTCTAGTTGATTGACATCTTCTTCATGAGTGTCACTATCACTAGACACATGTTTTATCCTTCTCTTCTTCCTTTGCTTCTTCTCATCAAAATATTTTAGAAACAACTTAGCCTTAAAGGTAGATTCAAGACTTTTTGGCTTGTAGTTGTCAAAGTTGGATAACTTAAATGCAGTTAGTCTTCCAACTAGACCTTTTAGAGTTAGATTGTTCCCTAGAATGCATCTCAATTCCTTGATAGCAGATACTCTAATAGCATAGACAAGTAGTAATGTTTGTAATGTTTGTAATACTTTACTAAGAATAGTTGCATCATCAATATGACCAGTTGCCCCTTTTAAAGAACTTACAACTTCTTTTATTATAGCAACATATTGAGCAATGTTCTCACCTTCCTCCATTCTCATATCATCAAATTTACCTTTGAGGCTCTCTAACTCAACACTTTGTACATTTTTATCTCCTCCATAGATGGTTTCCTGACCTTCACACATCTTGCATCCAGTGTTGCATCCCTTGATGTCATCAAATTCTGCATAACTGAGGGCAGAGGAAATCTTGAAGATTGTCTGGTTGTGCTCATTTTTCTTCTTCATATCTTTAGTAGTAGGCACACCAAATGGATCAACATGTCACACTATGATTGAGGATAGTGCATTCTCTCCTATGACTCCAAGATGCAGTTTCATTAGAATTTGCTATGCAGGGAAGTTTTCTCTATTGAGCTTGGGCACTTCTCTCTTGGACATCTTGATCTTTATGCTTCTAGTACCTTCAAACTCGTTCAATCAGAAGATGGCTCTAATACCAATTGTTATAAATTCTTTAGAATAACTTGGGGGTGAATTAGTTATTCAAGGTCCAGATGTCCCAATAAATCTTTTTCACTCAGTGTACTGAACCCATTAATCATTCATACATCCAAGCTAATCACCCAAACTTGCAAGTTATTGATAAACCAACATGCATCAATAAAAAATGAAAGATAAACACACATAGCACAGTGATTTAATGTGGAAACCCAATTTGGGAAAAACTACCAATAACATGCTACTTCTTTCTCACTCATTTGAAG
The DNA here is from genome assembly GCA_028749045.1 of Cupressus sempervirens. NCBI lineage: Eukaryota > Viridiplantae > Streptophyta > Pinopsida > Cupressales > Cupressaceae > Cupressus > Cupressus sempervirens. The sequence goes on along the minus strand of CM053786.1, from coordinate 295,142,523 downwards.
TGATGCCCTTTGAAAGGCTAGACTTGTTAAAGGTTACAACACACACTACTAATTGTGACCCAATTATAGGATTTCAATCACCCTATTAGAAGTGAGCCTAATTAAAGGACTTTAGGCCATTCACTTGGAATGCCACCCTGCTAAAGGATTTTTTAATGACTATTAAGTCAACCTTTGTCCAAAGGATTTTACCCTAACTGATACAATTACTAAAGAGTAACAATAGGGTGTTTGATTTGATACAACCTATAACTTATCTTGCAGATTTCAAATCTCAATTCAATTCTCAAATTTTCTTGGCTTTTAGTCTTTGTAGCTCTGACAGCTTGTTCACTCTTCAAAATTTTGTCTCCTTAATCCTTCATGTTTTTTGTACGAATGTAGTCACTAGTATGGTCACATGACAAAGTAGAGTTTATATTCTTTGTTCTTCCTTAGTCTTGTCTAACCTTCTCAATGTCTTCTCCTTAACACCAAACACTTCAACTCATTTGCTTCATGACTAGACATTTCTTAAGTAGCAAATTAGAATACTTTTCCCACTCTATTTTCCATCATCCAAATTAGGGTTTAGATGGATTAGGTAGGATACAATGTATCTACCTCTTATCTTGTTTCTTCTATTATAAGTTTCACCTAGAATCCATTTGAAATTGCCTAAAAATAGTTAACCTCAAATTTTATGCCACTAGCTCATCATCCTTATCTTCCACTTGGTTCACAAAATTCAAGATAACAAACTTATCAGCTTAGATTTGGAGAATCTTTGACTTTTCAAATAATGCAGCAACTCGACATTATTAACCTTTTGACGCTCAACACATAGTATGTTGCTTGGCATCTATTATGTTTTCACTCAGCATCAAATGTGATTTATTAATGCTCAACACCTATTGCATTTTTCTCAACACTAACCATGTTACTCAGCACACACTAGAATTTTCTTTTACTTGGCACCAATTGATATTCTGCTTGGCATGAACTAACTTTTTTAGAACACACTATCAACTTTTCTCAAGCTTTGCAAATAGTCTTAATATTACTTGTTCTTCTAAAGTGTTCAACTATAGCCAACCTTTGTATCTTCAAGTATATTATCAATACATTATTTCATCATTGTATTAATTGATCCTTGTACTTCATTACATATTCATAACTCAACCTTTCCTCTAGGTGCTATTGTTACATCTTATTGATTAAATCATCTTCATTAATCACCTAGATCTTATAAGCAATTTTCTTTCTAGAAAATAACATGTTTGACATCAGTGACCAAACAATGATTAAATCATTGTTCTTCAATAATCTCCCTTTCTCAATAGTGATCTTTTCAATTAGATTTCAACATGCATTGATAATGATTAATCTAATCCAAATTGATTAGGGATCTATCTAGCCTACCTTGGATACAATCCATCCCAACTCTCCTATTAGATAATGTATATTTTTGACGTCTTGAGTTGATGTCAAGAAGGGCTAGATCATTGACCAAATCTTCCAATTGTTTTATAATTTCCAAATATGGTGGGAGCTCACCTAATTTCTCCATGGCCAAAAGAGTTGTATTGAAATCTCCCATAATTATTCCCTTAGGGTCTCCCAAGTTAGCCATCAGATTATAAATTTTATTCCAGTAGAATCTTGTACCATTCTTACTATTTGGGGCATACATATTCATAATGAACCAACTTTTGTAATCCTTGAGATTTTTGAATTGAATAAGAAAAATGTTAGTTTCATAAAAAATGATGTCCTCTTTTAAGATGTCCTTCCATATAACTAAAAATCCCCCTAAAGCACACTCAGAATCCATAGATGCAGTCTTCATCCCTTTATTGGAAATAATGCTTTCAAGTTTCTCCTTCTTCATTTTAGTTTCCTGAACAAAAAATATATCTGGCCTTTGATCCCTTATCATATTTCTAGCAATTTCCTATTTTTGGATTCCATTGAGTCCACAAATGTTCCAACATATGACCTTCATAATTTATTTTGGGAGCATGTTTCCTAGATGGTTAAATGGGTCCCATCTACTATATTTCTCCTTGTTACTTCCTTTGTAATTTGATTCATGTTCTTCATACCTAGAGTGCTAGATTTACTTACTGTGTCAGCTTTAACTCTGCTCATAGGAGAGGTTGGTCATGGGTCCCTTATGTTTTTCTTTTTCTTATTCTGAACTATTATCTAAGGTCCCTCATTTTCATCCTTCCAGCTATCAAAAAGAGCCTCCATTCTTGAAAATTGTCTAAAAGTAGATGCAGATACCATTTCTAGAATTTTTTAAAATTTCCTTGGATATAGTTAAGTTCTTCTACTTAAGCTTGATTCCTAAGATTGAGAAGGGTCCTACACCTCTAAAGTTCCCCCATTCTCTTGGTGTCTATAACAAAGGAGTCCTCATTTATTTCCACCACTATAATCTCACCTTCCTCAAGATTAACCTTATCTCCTATGTCTCCCTTTCCATTGTTGCCTTTTTACATCTTGGGCTTTTGCTACACATTATCTTCATTGTTTTTATTTCCATTCAAGCTTTGGTGATCAAGAAGGTTCACCATTTTGTCATTGAGTCCCTCTCCTAAAAAACACCCTCAGGTTTCTTTCCAATGGGAGCTTTCTCCTTCCACAACTTCCTCAAAACCTTAGCTTGATTCTTTTTCTTATATTGGGTCTCTTTTCTATTTCCTTGTTTGCTTTGACCCTTACAAACTTTTCCCTTCTCTATGAAAATAGGGTACATTTTGGCCTTGTGTCCTACCTTTTTGTAATGGAAGTAGGAAAAAGGTAGATTTTCATAATTTATCTGCCACACATGCCTCCACAATCTTGATTGGAGTTCAATCACTTCTAGCATATCCTAACCTTCAACCACCCCTATACATATTCTGGTGTAGGTGAGTCTTTTCTTGTTTGTTGTAACTATATCAATAGATAGAAACTCCTCAAAAGAGTTAGCAATGCCATCCAAAACATCTTCATGTCAATATTGTAGGATGTTTTCTCAAATTTAAATCTTTATTCAAGAACTATTTGAAGGCTTTCTAGGTTTTCGATTTGTCTTCTTCAGAAGTCAAAATGACTATTTGAACTTAAATTTTTTTGAATCTAAAAAGAATTTATTCAAATATAAGATTTACTTTTTATCTAATTGATACATTAAATTTATGCAATCACATTTTTTTACTAACATTTTCAATCCTTCCCACATCTGCTAAGCATTATTTTAGATTTTAGATTCTAAATTTAATGAAATTTATGTTCTTTGTTCATGTTTTCTATGAAATCAATTAGCTTAAAAAGAAGTTCTTATTTGTAGATCAGGTTAGGTCATATTGAAAGGTTGAACTCTAGGAATCCTTCCATCTATTAGAGCCATCTATATTTATTAGATAATAAGACACTTGTGAAAAGATACATATCTTAGAAATATGCTTCTATATGCTAAGATTCAACCATTTCACATGGAAAAAGTGGGGGAATTCAAAGCTTAATGCATCACAATTATTTCGCATCTTAGTTGGAGTTTTCACAATACTTTTAGTTTGATGTAAATCCTCTAATGAAAATTAAAAATTGTGATAATTAAATTAAAGTAAAATATAGGCCTTAATATAGTCAGTTAAATCTCTCCACCTACTCTTTCAATTTGAAAAGTTCAAGAAACAAATTTTCTAAAAAAAATTGTGGGGAGATTAGAAATTAGGAATGGAACTTACAAATCTAAACCTAATAATGCTCGCATGGGATTGAAAAGTATTTTGAAGTACAAATATTTTTAGTATGAGGGCATAAAATTATTCATAGTTGTTAAGACTAACCAGAATGAGGATGCATCGACACATAGAAATCATTTTAGTTAAAAAATCATTATGTTATTGCAAAATGATTAAAGAAACATACTACAATATGAGTAACCATTTTTGATGAGGTAACCCTTTAGCACCAGATCAAGTTAAACATTAATTCTTAATCAAATTGAACTATTCAAGGAATATTTTAGTAAGAGCTATTGAAGCAATATTTTAGTAGGAACTATTCATTTTTTAAAGAATAACTATAATACATTAGGAAATAAATAAAAATTTAGTGGTACAATATTGTAGATTTGAACCCAAACCTCTCACATGAGAGGCTCACGAGCTACTATTGTATTATAGGCTCTTTCTTATTAAGAAATAAATTATTAGCCTTTTTTATTATCGAATAAATTAAATTAATTTATAAAATTTATATACAAGTTCTTAAAATAAAAATTAAATTACTTATACATGACACTATTAATTTGAATATTTAAATTCAAGAGTAGTTTGAAAAAGTTGAATTTTTAGTTAATTTCAGAACTAGTAAATAATGGATAAGTTTTTAAGGTAAATTTATTGTTATTAAATATATTTTTTGAAGGCATGTAGACCTCATTTGATGATGAGAGGGAGACAGATATTGAGAGATAGATATTAAGAGAGAGGTAGAGAGACATAGTTTAGAGGTTAAGTAACATGAGGTCTAGAGATAAAGGGTAAATAGGTAGAAGAAAGAGTGAGAGGAAGGATATGAAAGAGTGACAAAGAGTAATAAGTGAAAGAAGTATGATTCTGTGTGTGTGTTTAGAGAGAGAGAGAGAGAGAGAGAGAGAGAGAGAGAGAGAGAGAGAGAGAGAGAGAGAGAGAGAGAGGTTGGGGGCAATAATGGTGAGTGAATGTAGGGGATAGACAATTTGAGGGTAACTAGGCGAAAGAGATATGATAGAAAGAGTTAGAGGAGGGGGTGAGGATGAGATGCATGAGATCTAGAGAGAGAGAGAGAGGGAAAGAGATATTGAGGGAGAGATATTAAAAGAGATAAAGAGAGATTGTGTAGAGGATAAGAAACATGATGTCCAAAGGTAGAGGGTAAATAGGTGGAAGATGGGTTGAGAGGATGGAGGAGAAATAATGAAAAAACATAATAAGGGGGGAGAAGTAAGATTTTTTGTATGATTTTGTGTATGTGTGTAGGGGGAGAGAGAGGGAGGACCAATTATGGTAATTGAGGTTAGTGGAGAGAGTGTCTGGGGGAAATTACACGAAAGAGATATGATAAAAATAGTTACAGGAGTGGGTGTGTGTGTGTGTGTTTGAGAGAGAGAGAGAGAGAGAGAGAGAGAGAGAGAGAGAGAGAGAGAGAGAGAGAGAGAGAGAGAGAGAGAGAGGATAAGAATCATGAGGTCCAAAGATAGAGGGTAAATAGGTGGAAGAGGGTGAGAGGATGGAGGAGAAAGAGTGGAAGAGAGTAATAAGGGGGTAGAAGTACTACTTTTAGAGAGAGAGAGAGAGAGAGAGATTTAATAGGACAAATAATGGTGAGTAAATGCAGGGGAGAGAGTGTAAAAGGGTAGTTAGGGGAATGAGATATGATAGGAAAAGTTAAATGATGGGGCGAGGGTGAGATACATGAGGTCGAGAGAGAGGGAGGGAGATAGATAGAGAAGGTGTAGAGGGTGAGAGACACGAGGTATAGATAATTGATGCAATTTGTAAAACAAAATTAATTTTTGACAATATTAGTAAATGAATCTAGATACAAACATGAAACTAAACTAAATTATAGCACTAAGACAAATTAAATAACATCACTAAACCTAATTGACATATGAAAAAAGATTGGTGTCCAAAATTTCAATGTTCTTTTTGAGATATAATATTTATTAGTCAAATTATTAAAAGTTATTCAATTATATTATATTTTACTATACAATATAAATAAATGTATTTTTTGGGAAAGTAAATTAGTCATACAATTTTAAATAAGATTGTGCTTGACGCAGAAGCATCTAGAGGTATAAGGGCAATCCTATGTCACCCAAAAAAATTTACTTAGACTTAGTTTCTCTTTCATGTGTTTTCATTTCTAGATACCGATTTGGGTTAAATAAAGGTTCCAACTCTCACAGTTCCACTATTAGTGTTCTAGGTTAGAGTTTTAAATCACCTTGGGATATGTGTAAATGGAAAAAAAAAGGAGTATGTAATTGAGCCATAATTTTGGTGAACTAGAAGGTGTAAATTGGTTGGATGATTGTAATTGTAATTTAGAGCATTCCAAAAAAAGAATCAGGTCAAAAGGCCCCACAGTTTGAAAAGTTATCGCAGATTTTCAATTTTTGGAGACATCCTAAGAGTGCTTCAAAGTCAGGTTTAGGGCATTAAATGACCTCGTACATGGCCGAAAAGTGGGTGAGGAGCAGAGCTCATCCATTGGGCTATAGAGCACTTCAAGAGCTTTTCGAAAATGTAAACAGTTTGTCAATCAGAGCTACAGTTCAAAAGTTATGCCTTCCAAAAGTTTAGTTACCATTTCTTTATTCTTGTAATTTTGTGCTGACCTCTAATGTGACTTCTAGAGCCTTCTATTTGGTCGGTGGATGCCAACTAGCACTTTCTAGAATGTATTCCTAATCCTTAACCCTTTGGGGTCTATTTAAGAACATTTATGGCATTGTAAAAGGTAGTTCGGAGTGGAGTTTGAGAGGAGGTACTGGGAGAAGAAATTATCTCCAAATTTATGCTATTGTAAGCCCTTAGGGCATGGTTTGAAGTCTATTTTCTGTGTACTGAATGTATTAGCATATTTTCATAGTTAATAAAATTTTCCCTTTCCCATTGTGGCCATTTTGTGCTTGGGTTGTGTCCCCATTAGTGCTCATAAGACTTCACATTTGAATCATTTTAATTTAAAATAAAAATATCTTAAAATACTAGTAATTAAGATGATATAAAATATATTTATTTAAAATTTAACAATGACCCAAATGAATTTATCTTGAATGGCTCCACGAATTTTATCCCATTGTGAAAATAGAATATTTTAAAGGTCAGAAGGACTACATTATCACTATGTTTGGGGTTTCATTTCCTCAACACCAACTTCATCTCTAAAATCTTTGGTTTACCAAATGATGGCCTAAAGTTTATCAAGGAAAGAAAGACCACATAAAAGGCACTGAACAAATATTTTTTTTTTTCTCAAACCATGTTTGGTATGGGGATATAATTTTGTTTCCCTACTTTATTCTGCACTCCCTAAATATGATTGTAGCTAGTCCTAGGAAGAAAGCTTCTCTCTATATCCTTCATGAAGGCTTGATCCTTCTTTTCACTAAGTACTACAAATCTAGAACCCCTACTCTAGGTCCTAAAATAAAACATGAATGTGGGTTGGGGAGTACAAGAAAATATTCTTCTAGTAAGAAGAAAAGAGAAGTATATAATAAAGATTCAAGGATGGAATGACTATATTTTGTAATTTGTTACTATTGGATTCTGCGTCCATGTAAAGACTTCTTTTACCTCAATCCAAAGAAATGACAAAAATCAAATTTGAACCTTAGCACAAAAATACAAACACTACTTTACCACTACAATATATGATAAATCTTCTCCTAAAACTAATTTCAATAATTTAAAAAAAAAAAAAAAAAAAAACTATTGGACTTGGAAATTATCAACAAAAATATTCAAGGTTTGATTTAATAATTGATAAAAATAAAAAAATCATTACAAATTAAAGTTTTGATAACTCTTGTCTTCCCTATATATATTATAGAATATAAATAAGCTAGTTTTAAAGTATTGGAATAAAATTATCAGTGAAGTTTCTTAAGAATTGGGTATTTTGATTGAAAATCTTTTGATAAAGATCTTTTACATCTTGTTTTCCTTGTTAAATTTTGGTAAAAAAAATTCGGCAATCATTTAAATTTACAGTGGACAAATTGCATTTTTTTTTCCAGATTGGCAATGCAATCTATTATTACATCGAGAGATGTTTTATACAATGGCAACAAAAATTGCCCACACAAAAATATGCCAAAATATTTTTGTTGTAAATAAAAAAGAAAATGAAGTAGTTACAAACTTTTATATTAAATATTAATTTATCAAATAAAAAGTATTCCTAATAAAATAGCTTGTTAAAATAAAAGGATGCAAAATGGAGGTCAAAATAATAGAGCCCCAAAAAATAGGGCCAACAAAATAGGACCCAAAAAAATAGGGCTTGAAAACATAGGGCCAAAAAAATAGGTCCCAAATAATAGGACCTAGAGAAATAGGGACAAAAAAATAGGGCCAACTAAAATTATTTCATTAAAATTTTAAATAAGAAATATTTTCTTTCTATTAAATATATTTTTCCATGCACCCAATGCTTATTATTTTTGGGGAGTGAGGGAACTCGAAATAAATTCATGGAATGTCAAGAGACATCCATTGGGGATATGAGGAGCCTCTCATAGGTTATAAAATAAATGCTCCTGATTTTATTTTGAGTTTTGAGTTTTTGCATAGAGGAAGAGGTGGACATCATTGGAGTAGATTGGAGTTTTTAAAGAGGAGTAATGTTTTTTGGAGGTGAGATTTTGATTTCATTTATTTATTTAGTTTTAATTTAGTTTTACATATGGATTTAGATATAGTTATGTATTTAGATTTAGATGTAGATTTAGCTTCAATTTTTTAAAATAATATTCTACTTTGATTTATATTTCAATTTCATTTAGATTCATTTCAGATTTAGAATTGTATTCAAAATTATTTAGAAAATTAAAATATATTTTATATTTGTTGTTCAGTATGCTCAATCAAAAGTGGGAATAGGAAGACATATTGTAGTTTTGCCCCTAGAATGCGCATATGTCTATGCCAAAAAATAGTTGTAATTAGAATAGGCCATTCCTATTCCAAGTCAGATTTTTTTATAATAAAAAAAATTAATAATTGTTTGAATTTTTTTTTGAACCTTGGTTGAACTTTTTTTTAATAACATTTTTTACTATATCTATTTGTTTAGAAAAATGAAAATAAATTAACATTTTTACCATTATTGAAAGAATTTACCAAAAAATAATAAATTTTAAAAAAATAAAGGGAAACATTTTTAAAATACAAAACTTAACTTTATTCCTATTCCATTTTTGTACAACCAAACAACGGATTAACATATTCTCAATCAAATTCCAAGTGAAGCAAACAAGATTGAAATTCTCCTTTTCTATTCTCATTCCCTATTTCCATTCTCATTCCATTTTTCTATTCTAAGATTCAATTCCTATGCCAGCAACCAAATGGGCCCTTAGCTTTGCATGTTTTATTTAGATTTAGAATTAGAACTGCACTCAAAATCTATTTAATTTATATATTTGAAAATATGTTTCATTTGTGAGTTTTTTATTTGCATGTTTCAATTTAATTTGATAGTTGCATGTTCCATATTATTTTCCAAATTGCATATTTCAATAATGCTTTTGGTTTGCATATTTTAGATTTGTATGTTTCATGATAGCTTAATATTTGCATGTTCCAAAATATTTATATTTTCATATTTATGTTGGGAGGCATTCTATACAATGAAAGTAGAAATGCCCAACATAAGTATATGCCAAAATAAATTCATTGTTAATCGAAAAGGAAATAGAGCAATTACAAAATTTTATATTAAATATAATTATTAAGTTATTAAATAAAAAAACATTCCCAAAATAATATGTGGCCAAAATAAAAAGTAAGCCAAATGGAGGTCAAAGCAACAAGTCCTAAAAAAAAGTAAGGCTGAAAAAATAGGACTGGAAAAACATGACCCAGAAAAATAGGACAAAAAAAAAAGGACCCAAAATGGAGGGCTAAAATAATTTCATTAAAATTTTAAATATAAAACTTTTTCTTTTTGTTAAATATATATTTACACGCACATTCACGCTTTTTTTTGTAGGGAGTGAGGGAATTTGAAACAAATCTCTAGAATGTGAATAGAAATCTATTGGGGGGTATTAGGAGCCTCTCATAGATTATAAAACAAATGCACCTCATTTTATTTTCATTTTATGGTTTCGTAGGCATGAAGAGGTGGACATTATTGGTGTTTTAAAAGAGAAGTAGATTACAGTTTTGGAGTAATTTTTTTACAGGTGAGATTTCTATTTTAATTTTTGATTTTTAATTTAGTTTTTCATTTAGATTTAGATTTAGTTATGTATTTAGATTTAGACGTAGATTTAGTTTCAAAATTAGTTATAATATTCTACTTTGATTTAGATTTCAATTTCAAATTTAGAATTGCATTCAAAATTGTTTAGATGTACATGTAATAAAAATTGTTTAGATCTACATGTAATAGTTAATCCTTCCATGTTTGATTTAGATTTAGATTCCGACTCACATTCAAAATCTATTTGATAATTCTTTTCATTTGCCAACTTTTAATTTGCATGTCTCAATTTGGTTTCAGATTTGCATTTTTCATATTAGGTATAGATTCGCATATTTCAAAATACTTTTGGTTTGCATGCCTTCTACTTATATATTTTATAATGATTTAATTTTATCATTAATGTGGATGACAAGGTCATCGCATCAATAATTTTTTTATATATATTAAAGTTAATGATTAATTTAAAATAGATGAATGATATATTTAAATTATATTTTGTTATTATTTAATTAGATTATGTATGTGTTTTATTTAAATATTTTTATAGTATATATAGATTTTTATTATTAATATTTATGTTTTTAATGTTTGAAAAGTGGAAGGCAATGGCACTATATTTCAAACATTACAATCTAAATGTTTCAATTGAAAAAGTTTTGATTATTATTTGTCTTATTCTAAGCATTATTCATTTGAAATAATTCATTTTTATTATTAAAACTTTTTTATTCTTATTATTTCTATATGTTGATGGATTTTTATAAGTTTGTAGGTTACCATTTGAGTTATGGACACCTCAAACAAAAAATTAAAAAATATTGATACTAGCCTAACTACTTCAGTGGCCTCAAACACTTTCTTTAAGACTGAGTTTGACAAATGGCCACATATAATTTAAGAGTCATACACAACTATAATTAAAGTAATGGAGAACACAATATTCCCAATTGACTATGTTGACCAAATGGAAGTAACATAGATGAAAGATGCAGAAGAATTCCTATGTGACACATCTACAAAAGTGTATGGGTTTCCCTCAATGATGAAAGAAGTCTTGCACAATAATTTTTCAAATAAAGGTCATAATAGAATACTAATCACTGAAGAATGCGACATGTATTTACACAATTCTAAGAATTTTTTTGTATATAGTTGATTATTGTCTCTAGTATCATAATTTTACTTCTAATTAGTTGTATTGGGAGTTTTCTTTCCCCATTGTTCTATACTTTGATGAAGAAGAGAACAAGAAAAAATAAATTTACTTTTGTACAAAAGATTTCTTGTATGGATGTGGCAACTAAATATATTAATTAAGAAAGAAGATCATAAGTTTAGATACATGCACTTCAACATGGACATATTTATTGATTACAATTCTTAATCATTGCAATAAAACTTGCATTAGAGTTATTAAAAATTCAGCAATATATAATGTTTTCACATCATCATGGAGAAATGATTTCCGTAAAATTGATTCTTATCTATTCTTTCACATTTTTTTTACATCATCTAAATAGTTGTGTTGGGACTTATAATTTCCCTTTCTTGAATAAGACACAAATAATTTCTTTGAACTATTCAAGTCATTTTAAAAACCTATATCCCAAATTTGACCATAGTTATACCTATTTGGCCCTTGTTTAAGCCATCAGAATGGAAAAAATTGATACAAATTTTGAATAATTCTTGAAATTTTGGGGACTTCTCTTGAAGGGGATTCATTTAAATTACCTCCTAGAGGAGTTTTGAGGGAAGCCCCCTAGGCCACACAATAAATATAAAAGCCTTAGTGGCTTTATGCAAAGATGTAAAGCTTTCGTGTGAAGCCCATTTGAGCCAACAGGCCACATAGGATTTGTGTGAATCCATAGGCTTTTTGCAAAGCCTATTCAACTTTGTGAAAAGTTAGAAGGCACATGGCATTGTGTGAAGGCATGTGGAGGATTCATGCAAAGCCTAGGCTTCAAATGAAGCCTTTCAAAATTCTTGCACCCACTTTTTGTCAAATTTTCTCATGATTAAAAGTGGGAACCATTACTATGGCACGACCAAACTAGAAATAATATTATACTTTCTATAAGTGGGAACGCACATGCACACACACACACACACACACATACAGATATATATATATATATATATATATATATATATATATATATATGGTAGTATATAGAGAGTAGGGAGAGAGAGTGGGAGAGAGAGATTATAGGGTGTATCAAGTGATTAGAGAGAGAGAGAGAAAGAGTAAAAGTATATTATAAAAAAGTTATTAACATGTCATGTCGCAATAGAACTAATCATGGACATTATAATAGGACTAACCCACATAAAAAAATTAACACAATAGTTACCCTAACATTAAGTTAAAGTGTAATAATAGAACTAAGATCAGCTATAATATGATTAGCAACCTCAAAAATATTCTTAACAGCAATAATAACACAATCCTAACTCTAACTCTAATTATAACTCTAACACTAATTCTAACCCTAATCCTAAGCCTAATCCTAACCCTAACCCTAATGCTGACTCTGACTCTAAATCTAAGACTAATTCTACCTCTAACTCTAACTCTAATTCTAACCCTAACCCTAATTCTAACCCTTACCCTAACCATAATCATAACCCTTAATCTAACACTAACTCTGACTCTAACTCTAACACTAATTCTAACCCTGATCCTAACCCTATATAATTCGAACCCTAAACCTAATTTTAACCCTTATTATAACACTAACTCTGACCTTAACTCTAACTATATCTTTAATTCTAACCCTAACCCTACCCCTCATTGTAACCCTAACCCTAACTCTAACTCTAACAATTACCCCAATGATAACTATAACTATAACTATAATTGTAACCCTAACCCTAACACTTTCCCTAACTCTAACTCTAACTCTAACCCTAATCCTACCCCTAATCCTAACCCTAACACTATATATAACTCTAACTCTAACCTCGCATCCAATTCTAATTCTAACCCCAACCCTAATTCTAATGCTAGCTCTAACTCCAACCCTAAACCTAATCCTAACTCTAACCCTAATCCTAAATCTAACTCTACCCCCAACTCTACCTCCAACTTTAACTCTAACTCTAATTCTAACTCTAATCCAAACCCTAACCCTAATCCTAGTCCCAATTCTAACCCCAAATTTAACACTAACACTAACACTAACACTAACACTAACACTAACACTAACACTAACACTAACGCCAACTCTAACTCTAACTCTAACTCTAACTCTAACCCTAACTCTAACTCTAACTCTAACTCTAACTCCAACTCTAACTCTAACTCTAACTTTAACACTTACTCTAACTCTAATCCTAACCCTAATGCTAATCCTTACTCTAACTGTAACCCTAGCCCTAACCTTGACTCTAACCCTAACTCTAACGTTATATCTAACTTTAGTTCTTATCCTTACTCTAACTCTAATTCTAACTCTAACTCTAACTCTAGCTCAAACCATAACTCTAATTGTAGCACTATTCCTAATTCTAACCCTAACTATATATGTAACCCTAATTCTTAACCTTTCCCTAACCCTAAATATAACTCTAACCCTAATTTTATTTGTAACCCTAATTCTAACCATAATCTTAACTCTATCTCTAACACTAAACCTACCCCTAACCCTAATCCTATATAACCCTAACTCAAATCTTAATTCTAACCCTAACCCCAATTCTAGCCCTAACCCTAACCTAATTCTAACCATAGATGTTAATTCTAATATTAAGTGTAACCCTAAATCTAACTCTAATTCTCACCCTAACCCTAAACCTAACACTAATTCTAACCCTAACTTTAACTTTAATGCTAATTTTAACCCCAATCCTAACCCTAACTCTAATATTAACTTTAGCTCTACTTGTAACCCTAACCCTAACTCTAATTCTAACTCAAACCCTAATTATTACCCTTACCCTAATCCTAACTCTAGCCCTAATTATATTTCAAACCCTAATGATAAACTTAATTTTTAACTTTGTCTCTAATTCGAACCCTAACCCCAATCCTAACTCTAACTCTAACTCTAACTCTAACTCTTACTCTAACTCTAACCCTATCCTAACTCTACCTCTAATTGTAACCCTAATCCTAACAATAATCATAACCCTAATCCTAATTCTAGTTCAAACCTTAACCCTAATCCTATCCCTAACCCTAATTTCAATCCTAAATCTAACCTGAACTCCAACTCTAACCCTAACCCTAACCCTGACCTTAACTCTAAACCTAACCACAACTCTTCTCCTAAATGTAACATTTGACGTAGCAATATCCTTAAAATAGAACAAATTAAAGTCATGCAAATTAAACACCATATATAGAATTCAAATATTAAATGTTGGAGAACAATTTTATAGTAAGTTTATACAACTACAATTAAATATAGTAACTTCATCCACCTATAATTAAAATTAATTAATTAATTCAATACTGACCTTATCAAAAATTAAAAAATTAAAAAATATTTTTCCTATGATTATATATGTATGTATGTATGTATGTATGTATGTATGTATGTATGTATGTATGTATATATATATGTATATATATATATATATATATATATATACATAATGCCAGCAATAATCATTCTCAAGGCACCTATTTTCATAAATCCATTAAAATAACCTGGGGATTATATGAAAAAATGTGCCTCGAGAACAATTAGTTAATGTAATATATATAATCTAGTATTATTAATTTGTATGTATGTATGTATGTATGTATGTATGTATGTATGTATGTATGTATGTATGTATGTATGTGTATATATATATATATATATATATATATATATATATATATATATAATGCCAGCAATAATCATTCTCAAGGCACCTATTTTCATAAATCCATTAAAATAACCTGGGGATTATATGAAAAAATGTGCCTCGAGAACAATTAGTTAATGTAATATATATAATCTAGTATTATTAATTGGGGAAATATCCTATAGAAAATTTAATTGGACAGAATGACATAGAAAATAGAAAATAGACTTATGTTTGATGATTTATGGTTGAGTCTATAGAACATACTCATACTAAAGAAAAATAAAATTGTTTAATCTTGACTTGAAAAATAATGATGTTATGATTCTAGCTTTGGAAACTAAAGCCATAAAATAAAATGTTGATGTTGCTCATGGAAATGTTTATAAATATCTCTTATCCTTTATCAAGTCACTTATTCAATACATTTGACATATCTATAGTCTCTTCAAGGAGGCGACCAATTGAAAGCAATTACCTTTGGTCTATTGATTGAAAAGTTAGCAAATTATGATATATTCTTGAAGAAAAATAGATAATACAATTGAAAATGTATGTCTTGATCATCAAGAGAAATCTCTTACTAATATCTTTTCATGAGGTGGTTATATTGATAGAGGGAAAGGTAGAGGTAAATGGAAAAAAATGATAGGCAATTTTCAAATTGTAAAAGATGTGATATAAAACTTATTCATGAAGCACATGCATATGAGCTCTCTTGGGATATGATGGAAACGCTTAAAGAACAAAATTGAAGGAAAAATATAAAGCTAACATTTATAATGATGATAAACCTCCAGATGATGAAATTTCAAGTGCAATTAATTCCTTTTGTGATAGTGCTCAATATGTACAAGTATTTCAGAATTTGCATCTAATTTGTCATGGTATGATTCTTAGATTTTTAATATTAGAGCCAAACAACATATGAAATTCATACATTGTTACTTTGAATAATTTTATTGAAGTGGTTGTGGTGTAATTTACCTAGAAGTTAAATCAAGGCTCAAACCTATTGGAAAATGAACTATTTGACTTAAATTGTCTAATCTTTAGAGCTTTGCACTTCGTGATATTTTATTTATTTCTCAATTTTATTCAATTTTTAATCACTAGTATTAATTCAATAGAAAGGGTAATCTATTGCACTATAAGATGGACAAGTTTTTGCAAGAAAACAATCTAATAATAATAGAATAACTAGTATGTTGACATTAATGACAAAAATTAGCTTTGAATTATGCCTCCAACAATATATTTCCCCATAGTAAAATCATCAACATTCATGCTAATAATCTCCTTCTTTGACATTGATAACAACACAGATGCAAAATATATAAGTTCTAAAAATAGCAATTTTTTTCTCATCTAGCTTTTCTCCCCAATTCATATTTCCCATGAATGTAATTGTGATGTAATGTGAGGTAGCAGAATGCCCAAAGGAGATGTTCTGGCCTCCAACAATCAACCAAAAGATAAAAACACAACACAAGATACAAGATTTGATACCAAACTCAACTCTTTATTCATTAAACAACTAATTGCATGCAATGTGTAAGGCTATAAGGCCTTCCCAATTATGACTGAATATAAAGTAAGTAATACTTCTATAAGATCTATATAGATCCAACCCAAACCTTAGCTAGACCAAATTTGTAACACAAGAACACTATGGTAGAAACCTCTGGTGACATCTAAATGTCTGCTCAAAATGAACCAAGAAATCTCCTTATTTTTTGAGCTACAACTACTAGCTCTACTCAGAAATTTTCTCCTTTCAACTATTAAATGTTGAACAAAATAATCCTCCAAGACTACACAAGACCACCTTAATTATATCCAACTAGGCCACAAGTCCAACTAGAAATTCACACATTAAATAGAAACTTACATTAAATACTTATACATGCCACAAGTTTGCCTACAATACATATTAAATACCAAATTACTTAGAAGGCTTACAACACCAATTAAATACACATATAACAAAAAACCAAGACCAAACTAGGTCCACACAAACTCCTATGATTACTCCACTTCATGATTACACTCCTCACACATTAAATACACCAAGTTGATTGATTACATATGTAAGAACTCTGTTTGGAAAGCCCAAACTATCAAGCATCAGCTACCACTAGCTATGCACTATTTAGCTCCTTTAAGTGTTGATAAATGCATCATAAGCCAAGAAAAAGTGTAGATGCTGAGAAATCCTTCAGCAACCAAGCTCCTCAGTCAACACTACATAGGACTACCTGATAATGACTGAGCACTAGTCATTCTATGACCAAGTTCTCAAACTCTATGTTCCAACCACTTCACAATGACAGGGTGTCACTAGCCTAGGATGAAACTGAACTAGACATCCTACATAGCCCTACAATCATACTTCCAATGTCTACCAAGCAATATGTGATAACTAATCATGTTCACAACATCACATAATAGTTGATCCTTATACTGCCCAATATGAAAGTCAACAAGACATTGCTCCCTCTTCCAAAGAATGTTCATCTTGTAACCAACCAATCATATAAGGAGAAGAATATCTCACTCTTTTCAAACAAAGTGTATTAACCATATCCTCAACAACTAGGTTATCCATACTACTACCACCTAGCTACCACATTTTTAGATTTTACCACCAGACATACAATGGGTCCTAAAAAAATTACTCCTTTGACATGGTTCTAGTGCCTTCTCTCAAAATAGTACTTGCTAAGCCAATGCATTCTCCCCTCCTTGATTAGGTTCATTGACATGGTCTTAAACTTCATTCACCATAGTAGTAGATCATATTGTTTCAATAATGTGACTACTATTGAGAAAGTTTGTAGGAAGCATTCTCTGATTCATTTGCAAAATGTAGAACATGATAGGAGGAGCCTAAGTATTGGTAGCCAAGTTGAGTTGGAGGATTATGAGAGGGCTAGAAATCAGCATAGAAGAAAACCCTACGGAATTCCAAAGAACTATGTAATGAAGATGAGATGGAATAAGGGAAAGAGTGTATACATTGAAGACTTGGAGGATATGTACATGAAGAACAAATTTTGTACTTGTGTGGTGAATCTTAGATGATGTAATTTCAGACACTAAGAACATAATTTTGCATAATTGAGGTAATATACAAATATAGGCTATATGTTAAGTCATGGTGAATATGGTAGGACTAGAAGGGATGCTAGGCTAGAGCCTACAACTAACTATCACAAATTTCCCTTTATCAACTAAGACATGCGGCTCAAGTTTTGCTTGCATTAACTTTGGGAGGCATATTTTTAGGGGTTTGGCACCTAGAAGACTCTAACCATATCTATTTTGGAAACTTCATTATCAAAGTGTTTGTGTGTATATATGAAGAAAAGTTTCCACATCGAGAGAAGAAGATGAACTAATAAGAAAAGAGAAGAAAACATATAGATGAGCTATTATAAATAGGGGACTACAGATAAAGTAGAGTACTAGGTAGTAAGGTGATATAATAGATATCATGAGTGAAGTCTAGATGACAAGATAATATTAAGATATCTTCAAAGTATACATTAGAGACCTATAAGGCAAGGTATGCCACTTGTTTAGATTGATATTTAGATTTTTTCTCGCAATTATATTTAGTTGTAAGCTCTTGATCAGGCATGCCTTACTACAAGATATTACTGTCAATCATCCAACAAGTTACCTCTTGGAATGAAAGTTTAAAACCTTTTAACATGGTATCTTTGAAAGACTAATGTAATCCTAACAGGTTACTAGCATTCATAACTAGATGTATTCTTTGAACGAATAGTTATAGTCTTCAATCAGGAAACCTTTTATCTATAGTATAAGGCTAGTTGGTATATAACTCCCACAATGTTTTTCATCCACTCATTGAGGGTATCTACATACAAAATCTATGTGTCACTTGATGTATGCATTTGTGTGTAAGATTACATGCATTTATCTTCCTTCTTTTATTAATATAGTATTTGTTAAGTGGTTTCTATTTACCGTGTTTGGAATACTACTAGTTTGAGATGTTTTATAGGTTCACAACGAGTCTAGTGCTAGTTAGGATGTTAGGAACCTGTGTGTTCCTTCTGTTTATTTTGTTAGAGTAGTGTTGTTGGACGCATATGCTTTGTAAGTCGTCCCGTAAGTATATTTTATTATCCCACATGCATAGGTAGTATTACTTTTCTAGATCGTACCCAGTATATAAGAATAGGTCGAGGCCCTTGATGGGCACAGACGAATTTATTGTATTGAGCTTGCTCAAAGGAGGTTACCCCCTCGAAGTGGCCTGCGATCAGTAGATTCATTCTGAGTTCTGCTATCACTTTGTATTCTATTATTTCGAGCATTCTCACGATATTGCTATAAGGAGGTTCTTCACATCTGGTATCAGAGCACTCTCTTGGGCTCGCTGGGTGGAAATTACATCAAAAAAAATTTTTTTTCTGTCGTGGCCTTCAGGTTCCTCTCACTTCTAATATCTCTTGTTATTGCAATAACTCTTTTCAGTTGTTCTGTCTGTGAGTGAATTTTTCTAAGTCGACTGTTCAAAAAAAAAAAAAAAAAAAAAAAAACAAAAAAAAAAAAAGAGTAAAAATTTTTCTATTTTTTAGTCGTAGCTTCCTTGTTTGCTTTCTGTTTCTGCTCATACTTCCGCAGAACGTCTGCAATATCATTTCGCATACTTCCTTCCTTGGCGACCCAACCCCAAATTTTACATATCAAAGCCCTAAATCCCTCATTTATCTAATTTTAGGGTTTGCCCTATCTTTTTCACCTCTCATCCAATCGCCACCAAACTGAGCCACAAGATTCAATTCCTCATTTTGCTCCCTTATCCCTCTTGGACTGTTCGCCTCATTTCGCCTCCCTACCCTTGCAACCCTCATTTTTCTTTTTCCCTTGTCCCCAGATAGTCTCCCACCACCCGTCGAACACCCATTTCCTATATGAGTTTTACCCAAATCCAAGTTTGCCGTAACTAAAAAAGTTTTTGTTTCTCATCTTCTACCCATTCCAAAAAAAAAAAAAAAAAAAAAAAAAAAAAAAAAAAAAAAAAAACCTTGTTTTATGGTTGTTACGCATACAGGAGCAAAAATCATGGAAGAGGAAATTGCATCCCTCAAAACCAAACTTCAAGATCTGGATGACAAAATTCTGGGTCTTAACTTTCAGCAGTCAGCCATGAGCCGAAACCATTCAGGAGATACTGGGTCCTCTTCTGGCAATTTTCGTGGACCAAAGCTTGATTTTCCACACTTCGATGGTTCTGATCCGACTGGATGGATCTATAGGGCAGAGCAGTATTTCAGCTTGCATAATACTTTGGATAACCACAAAGTCCCCCTTGCATCTTTTCATTTGGAACATGAAGCTCTTCAATGGTTCCGTTGGTACATCAAGGCTAATGTAGGCCCAACGTGGAGAGAATTGTGCACCCTCATTTTGGAGCGCTTTGGCCCTAGTTCCTTTGATGATTTCACAGGAACACTCACTAAACTGCGTCAAACAGGCACTGTAAGAGAATACCAGACAGAGTTTGAAAAATTAGCTAATTACACAGAGGGCTTGTCTGATGAATTCTTCCGTAGTTGTTTTGTCAGTGGTCTGAAGGATGCACTTCGCTCAGAAGTCAAAATGTTTCAACCTACTACAATGATGGAAGCCCTTGGGTTGGCTAAGTTAGTGGAAGACAAGATTAGTGCTCTACAACGCTCCAGATCTAATTTTGTTCCATTCAGAAATACAGGTACTCACAACCCTCCAGTCATACCAGCTCCCAGAACTACTCCGATCAAGCACTTGTCTGAAACAAAGATGCGAGTCAGGCGAGACAAAGGGCTTTGTTATAATTGTGATGAGAAATGGTCTCGGGGCCATAGATGTGTTCAGCAAAAGCTCTATCTCTTGGATGTGGATTCTCCACCGGAACTGGAAGAATATGTAGATGCTCAGGAAACAGTGGATGATGAGGTTGAGCCTCACCAGCCTGAACCTCCTTCACCAGAAGCTCCACCAGAGATATCTGTCCATGCTTTGGCAGGAGTCACTACTCCACAAACCATGCGGGTCCAGGGTTTCTTCAAGAAGATCCCTCTTACTATACTCATTGATTCTGGTAGCACTCATAACTTCATTGATCCACGAATAGCCAAATAGGCTGATTGCTTTATCCATCCCTGCTCTAGCTTTGAAGTCATGATTGCCAATGGGGGCACTTTACCTTGTAAAGGGAAATGTCGCAATGTGCGTCTCTCTATTGGAGATTATAACATGCGCTCTGACATGTTTGCCTTACCCTTAGGTGGCTGTGATGTGGTTTTGGGTGCCCAATGGTTACGTACTCTTGGCCCCATTCTCTGGGATTTTGCTGAACTTTGGATGCAGTTTTCAGCCGAGGGGCACCAACACACTTTGAAAGGCTTACAACCAGGGTCTCTCAGCATCATCAGTTCACACCGTATGGAAAAACTTCTTAAGAAGAATTCACATGGTGTCATCGCTCAGCTCCATTCCATTCAGATGCAGCCATCAGCAGTCTCTAGCACTCCTGCCGATCTCCAACACATTTTGGACAAGTATTCTGGTATATTTGCTGAACCTGTGGGATTACCTCCTTCTCGTCCAGAGGACCACCGTATTCAGCTCCTTCCTGGCAGTGTTTCGCCCAACATCAGGCCCTACCGCTACCCATTTCATCAGAAGACCGAAATCGAGATACTTGTTTGTGACTTACTGAAGCAAGGTATTATTCGCCCTAGTACTAGTTCCTTTTCTTCTCCAGTTTTGCTTGTTCACAAAAAAGATGGGTCATGGCGACTCTGCATTGATTTCCGAGCACTTAATCATCTCACTATAAAGGACAAGTTTCCCATTCCAGTTGTTGATGAACTTCTTGATGAACTTCATGGGGCTCATTTTTTCTCCAAGTTAGATCTTCGTTCTGGGTATCATCAAATTCGGGTTAATGAGGAGGATATACCTAAAACTGCCTTCCACACACATGATGGTCACTATGAATTTTTAGTCATGCCCTTTGGCCTCACGAATGCTCCTTCAACATTTCAGGCAGTGATGAATAACATATTTCGACCATACCTTCGGAAATTCATTCTGGTCTTCTTTGATGATATCCTCATATATAGCAAAACTTGGGCTGAGCATCTCCATCATCTGGAGCTTGTCTTGCAACTTCTCTCTGATCATCAACTCTATGCAAAACTATCTAAATCTGTGTTTGGCCAGGAGGAAGTGGAGTATCTCGGGCATATTGTTGCACACCATGGAGTGCGGGTGGATCCTACAAAAATAGATGCCATGAAAACTTGGCCGCATCCTAAAACTCTCAAGAGCCTTCGGGGTTTTTTGGGGTTGACTGGCTACTACCGCAAGTTTGTCAAAGATTACGGGAAAATTGCAGCACCATTGACAGCTCTGTTAAAAAAGGACGCCTTCTCCTGGAACCCTGTTGCTGAGACTGCATTTGAACAACTGAAACAGGCTATGTGCAGTACACCTGTTCTCGCGATGCCAGATTTTTCCAAACCCTTCACTATTGAGAGTGATGCTTGCGGCAATGGATTGGGTGTTGTTCTCCTACAAGATGACCATCCTATTGCGTTCACTAGCAAAGCCCTCTCTGGTAAGAATCTAGCCCTCTCTACTTATGAAAAAGAAATGATGGCTATTTTGCATGCTGTACAGAAGTGGCGGCCATACCTCTTAGGGAGTCATTTTTGCATCAAAACCGATCACCAAAGTCTGAAATACTTCCTAGAACAACGGGTATCCTCTCCTACACAACAGAAATGGGTCAGCAAACTCATGGGGTATGATTATGAGATCACCTACAAGAAGGGTAAGGAGAATATTGTGGCAGATGCTCTTTCTCGCACATTTGATAATCAAGCTTCCCTTTCCGCTATTTCTATGCCCATTCCCAATTGGTTAGCGTCTGTTCAGCAGGGCTATGACAGTGACTCTTCTTTATCTCAAATCATTCACCAGCTAGCCAATAATCCTTCTGCTATACCACATTACTCTTGGGATGGTGCTTCTCTTCGATACAAGGGTCGGCTAGTGCTTCCTCAGAACCCAGCTCTACATCAGGCTATTTTTTATGAACTCCATGCTTCTCCTTCAGCAGGGCACTCAGGCTTCCTCAAAACTTATGAGCGAGCAAGGAGAAACTTCTTTTGGAAAGGGATGAAACAGACGATTCAACAGATGGTGGCTGAATGTGATACTTGCCAACGCCACAAGGGTGAAACGACCCTCCTTCCTGGCTTGCTCGAACCATTGCCCATCCCTACACGGATTTGGACTGATATTTCTATGGATTTCATTGAAGGGCTTCCTAAATCCGGTGGCAAGACAGTGATCTTGGTTGTGGTTGATCGTCTCTCGAAATATAGTCATTTTTGTGCCCTCAGCCACCCCTATACTGCCTCCTCTGTTGCACAAATCTTCATGGACCAGATATTTCGTCTTCATGGACTCCCTTCTTCCATTGTCTCTGATCGTGATGCAACTTTTACCAGTCATTTTTGGACTGAACTGTTTCAGAAAACTGGCACCAAACTGAAGATGAGTTCGGGCTATCACCCACAAACTGATGGTCAAACTGAAATTGCCAATAAATGCTTGGAAACTTATCTTCGTTGCTTCACTTCCGAACAGCAACATCAGTGGGCCAAGTGGCTCCCTTTAGCTGAATGGTGGTACAACACCTCTTACCACACTGCCTCTAAAATGACTCCATATGAAGCAGTCTATGGTCAGGCACCTCCAGTGCTCCTTCCCTACACTCCCAACAGCTCACCAGTCCAGGCAGTTGACATAGTTCTCCGCAGCAGGGATCAGATTCTTCGTACCTTATAGGATAATCTTCACATGGCCCGTAATCGGATGAAACAGCAAGCAGATCAACACCGTTCTGAGCGCTCATTTCAAGTTGGGGATATGGTTTTTCTTCGTCTACAGCCATACAAACAATCCTCCCTAAAGCTGAAAGGGCGTCATAAGCTGGCCCCAAAATTTTATGGGCCTTATAAGGTTCTGCAGAAGATTGGTTCAGTTGCTTATAAACTGGAACTTCCTCCTTCTTCCCGCATTCATCCAGTCTTTCATGTTTCTTGTCTAAAGAAAGTTCTGGGTACCACTGTCAGAGCACAAACTACTCTCCCTGAAATGGATACGGAAGGATCCATTATCCTGGAGCCGGTGGCAATCATTGACCAGCGCACTCGCCAGCTTCGCTCGCGCTCCATCTCTGAGGTCTTGATTCAGTGGCATGGCATGCAACCAAAGGATGCTACCTGGGAACCCCTTCTTCAGATTCAACAACAATTTCCACACCTTAAGCTTTGAGGACAAAGCTTTTTTCTAAGGGAGAGGGGATGTTAGGAACCTGTGTGTTCCTTCTGTTTATTTTGTTAGAGTAGTGTTGTTGGACGCATATGCTTTGTAAGTCGTCCCGTAAGTATATTTTATTATCCCACATGCATAGGTAGTATTACTTTTCTAGATCGTACCCAGTATATAAGAATAGGTTGAGGCCCTTGATGGGCACGGACGAATTTATTGTATTGAGCTTGCTCAAAGGAGGTTACCCCCTCGAAGTGGCCTGCGATCAGTAGATTCATTCTGAGTTCTGCTATCACTTTGTATTCTGTTATTTCGAGCATTCTCACGATATTGCTATAAGGAGGTTCTTCACATAGGACCACCACACACTATAAAGAGTCGTATGATCCCTTGACTAAAGAGATTGGAAAATAATTATACGTTCAAAAAATGTACAAATTCCAAACACCACTTGTAAAACAATAAGATAGTTGAATAATACAAATTAAAATTTTAAGGATAAAGTTCATCAAACACTTCATCTCTATAGAACCATTCTTGATCACAATATCAGAAACAATAAATAAAATATAATTACTCTCAACACAAAAATAAAAAAATCAACATAACACTTCAACTTAACTATTATTTTCGTTAAAAATAAAATAGTCTACGATAAGAAAGAAATGTAACTCATGAGAGAACTCTTCTACTTTGCCAACTTCATCATGTCACTCATGTATTCTCCCTTTCAAAAATGTCAATCTCCATCCTTCTACCCATCACCTACCATCCTCTTCCCCTCACTATATAATACAAAAAATACAAAAATAATCCTTTGCAATGGAAAACTTAGTTATTTTTCAACATAAACAAACAAAAACAATTTACTATTTTAAAAAGAAAATAAATTTACATTAAAGAAAATATTAAAAACTAGTTATTGCTCAAAATCTAAGCATAGGAAATGCCTCTTTATGGGATTGAAAATTTGAAAATTTCTCTTTCCATTTACTTTCCAAGTACATAATACAAAAAACTAAAAAAAAATCCTTTACAATTGAAAACTTAGTTATGTCTCAACCTAAACAAACAAAAACAATTTACTACTTACTATTTTAAATAGAAGCTAAGTTTACATTAACAAAACATTAAAAACTACTTATTGCTCAAAATGTAAGTATAGGAAATGCCTCTTTGTGGGATTGGAAATTTGAATTTTTCTCTTTCCATTTACTTTCCAAGCATTGTGTTGTCCAATAATGTATCCTATGGTGATTACACAAATCTCTTAGAAAATGTATTGTTTGAAGACTACAATCTCTTCAAAAAAAATTCCAAGCAAGTACTCCATGCTAATAAAAACATAATGAAAGACCCATTATTAGCATCTCAAGGGACATGAGAGACTTGAATTCCTAACTTTTGAGATGGCCATAACTTTAGACTTTATAATTGTCAAGATTCTTTTCACTAAATTGGCATATTTCCTCTCATTCTTTCCAATTATTACAAATTCAGATTAAATTACAGCCAGGGCTTAATTTGTACTGTATTGCATTTCCATATTTTCTCTGCCCAACTTAATTATTAGAAAAACAAAAGATTCCCCACCCACTACCGATTTCGAAGCCAGAAAGGTCTCACTACATCCAACAAAAATTTAATATGGGTCATAATCAACCTACCAAATTGCACATGGATTGTTGATTGATCAAAGTATATTTAAATACCGATTCTCTAGTATTCACCTACTTTATAATATATTAATTATTATTTTAATAGAATTGTCTGATATTGATCATTGATTTAATTCTAGATTTTAAATATTGCAAATATTATTATAAATCTATTATTTGATGTGCTCATCAAAAGTTTTATAAATACATATGGATTAAATTTAGAAAAATTGGAATTGAAAGAAATGATATAACATTTGAGCAGTTGTACAATATTGTTTTCATATGCTTTATACAATTTTAAATAATCCTTTAAGAAAAATACTAGATTCTAATATAAAATGATACTTCTTAATAAAAAAATTATTTGAAAACAAAATCTACCTTCATCAAAAGATGGTTCCTCTGCTCATATCAGATACTTTTGCATTTCACAACCATATAGATATGATAGATCGTAATAAAGTAAATCTAAAATAAAATTATCAAAAATAAATTCAGACAGACTGATATTAAGTCTATAATATTTATTAAAATTTAATTATGTAATTTTAAATTGATATTTATTAATCCAATCATTATGTGTGCTGGTGGATTAGAAAAATGTATTTGGAAGCATTGCAATTCGCTAACAAGGTTCACTTCATTGGCATCAACAAACGTGGACATTTCAGATAATATGATAGACGCACTGGGAACTCCCCATGTTTAAGATACTCATATCTTTACAAACTTGACACTAGTCAAAACTTCTTTTTGTTTAAGGGAAATAGTTCCTCATGTGTTCTAATACATTTAGTTATGATTTGATTTTTACTATACTCTATTCTCATGTTTCACCACTCCGCCAGCACCATCTTTAATTAAGTTGATAATATATTCCATCAGACAAAAACATCACTGGACAGCTCACAAATTATTTCATATATTTTAAACTTTAACTTTTACAGTAATATAAGATTTTGCCGGCTGTCAAATCTTCTTTTTGATATCTTCATAGGAAATAATAGTATGAGGCAACTTAAATGCAGTGTAGGAAGGTGCATTCTTCTGGTAAACATAATTTTAAAATATTCCTAACCATTGAATTATAATGGAACACTTTGTTCAAAATTTTGTCAAGACAGCATAAGCAGCACCCGCGATTCAGGAAGCGTTGAACGCTTGGGTAGCTAGTGTGGGCCCCTTTTCTCCTACAAATTTCTGTTCCAATAACAATGTTTGTTACGGTTAATAGTTAGCAATTGTGACAAGCAAAAAAATCAAGTTCAAATTCAAATGTTATCCCCGCGCTAATCCACATTCGAATGCTATTCCCGCCCAGATGAATGTAAAACTTTCCTCGCAGGTCTTTAAGCCGATTAGTTTACATTTGTCATACTAATTCGTAAAACATCGATGATGAGCAACTTTCATCTGATGTACTTTAAAATAGTCTCATGGGAACGGATGCCTTCAAAATTGAGAAGCATAGATATCGCTCCTCGGCTGCTTGATTGAATGGCTCAAAGAAATTGTCCTGTTTAAAAGGTTTTAGGTACATTTAAGGATAAAGTAAGTTTAGTAGATATTACAGTCTCTATTGCTTAAGGCAGGAGTCTTATGGAAGTGGCCTGGGTTCTATTTTTTGTGGGGCAGGTGGCTCCATGGTAATTTTTTAGAGGGGTTTAAAGCTTTAACAGGAATATTTTCCTACAAAATAGGAGCCCCTGATTTTTAGCCCTCTCATCTAGAGTTGGTGAAAATGGGGTGGGGTTGGATTTAGCCTTAAGGAAGATTTCTGCCATTTGTCAACAACATTTTTCTCCAAAATGAAATAATCCCATGGAACAAATTTATGAAGAAATATAATTTTTAATTTTCAAAATTCATGACACAATCATCTTCTTTGAATTTAGGAGCTAATTTTAAAAGCAGATTCAAATATAAATTCATAGGACTGCTTTCCTTTTTAAATATGCCTAAAAAATCTCTGGGGAACCCGCTCTACATTTAAGGAAGCGGGTGCCCATAGGACCCTAGCCTAAAAATGTTGAACAACCACTGTTAGCCAAAATGAGCTAAACAATCGCATGGGATCATGCTCTAGGCCATGTTACATATTCGATGAAATGCCTCATAGAAACTAGGACTCAACTATGAATAAAATAGAGAATATCTTAAATAGACATAGTGAAGCATATCTTTCGGGGAAAAAAATCAAATTTGAAATCTTTAAATAATAAAAAACTAAGGTTCATTCTAATGTTGTATGGTTCATGTTTGAAAATTTAACTTACAAAGATTAAAGTTCTTCATTTCATGAATTTTGTTAATTTTTTTTTTTGATGGAGGGTTCAAACCTATGAGGCAGCCCAATGAGGCAAGAGGCCTATGAGCTACCAATTAGTGAAGGCCACCACTTGAAGATATAGGAAACCGACACTGGTCCACGCATGCTTGAAGATTTTTTTATTTAGTATATCAAAGTATAATAATAAAAAATGATAAAACAATTAATTGCAAGAGTTTAAAAATATTAAATGATTGATAAGTGATGTAAACAAATTCTATCAAGACCGTCTCAAATTAAGTTACAAACTAAATGTTTGATGCTCATATTTATTAGAAAAATATTGCACTCTATAATTTTTTACTTCATAGAACCCACTTTTCTATTAAAAAATACTTCTTCAAATTGTTTTAGGGGTCCTCAACCTTAGAAGTATTTGAGTTGATAGATTTTAATTTAAAACCAAAAATGACGAGCCTAACCATATATACAAAAAAGAACTATAGATGTAGTTGTTGGAAATATTATGAAAATAAGTTACCAAGAAGGGAGGGGTGAATCAGTAACTTTTAAAACTTTTAAATTCAGCTACCTAATTAGAAATTAATCCTTTAAGTGAATTCTGATCTAACTGTATGCATGAGAAACTAAAGACATGAAAGCATATATAACACTCTGACACAATATTTGATGATCCAAAAACCTTCCAAATAGAAAGTAAAACTAGGTTGGGGATGACACCCACAAGATTTAGTACTACAACATAAAGTCAGCCTATTAAGGCTTACATTGATTGCTTCTAATGATCTTCCTTGTTAGGAGCAATAAGGACTACTAGGTCCACCTTGTTAAAGAATTTACAAATATACAATGAAGTATGCAATCAGTAAAGATATTTACATAAGATTGTTAGGTCTACCTTGTTAAAGGATTTGATTGATCGACCTATTAGGATGAAGCAATAGCTGATATCTAATTTTCAATTTGATTTGCTGAGTGAGATTCCTTTGAGTGTATAAATCACCTTGCTGTGATTGATATATCTTTTCTACTCCTCATATTTGATGGGGACACAACCCAACAACCAGAATAGACACAATAGAAAGGGGAAATTATATTAACTGAGAAAATAAGCTGGTACAAACAGTGCAGAGAAAATAAACTCAAAATATGCCTTGCGGGCTTACAATAGCATAAATCTGGAGAATATTTCTCCTTTTAGCACCTCCTCTCAAGCTCCAATCTGAACTGCCTTTTACAATGCCAGAAATCTCCTTAAATAGACCCTAGAGGGTTAAGGACTAGGAGTACATTCTAGAAAGTGCTAGTAGGCATCCACCGACAAAATAGAAGGTTTCAGAAGCTGCGTTAGAAGTCGTTGCAATTCTAGAAGAATCCAGAAACGGTAGCTGAACTTTCGGGAGGCATAGCTTTTGAACCGTAACTCCGATTGACGAACCGTTTACATTTTCGAAAAGCTCTCGAAGCGCTCTATAGCCCTATGGACCAGCTTCGCTCGTCCCCCATTTTTTGACCCTTTTCAACGTCATTTAATGCCCCAAACCTGACTTTGAAGCATTCTTAGGAGGTCTCCAAAACCCGAAAAATTGCAATAACTTTCAAACCGTGGGGCCTTTTGACCTGATTCTTTTTTTGGAATGCTCTAAATCTCAATTACATTCATCTGACCAAGTCGCACCTTCTAGGTCACCAAAATGATGGTCAAATTGCATGCTCCTATTTTTTTGAGATTTTCAAATGCACTGATAGTTGAACTATGAGAGTTGGAACCTTTATTTGAGCCAAATGGGTATCCAAAAATGTAAAGACATAAAATAGAAACTAAGTCTAAGTACATTTTTTTTTGGGTGACACAGGATTGCCCTTATACCTCTGGATGCTCCTGCATCAATATTGTTGTAGCCTTTGTAATTCACTCTTTCTACTCTTCTCTTATTATATTCAATTACATTGCACTTGATTAGTTTTATTGGATGTGATATAATACATTACATATATATCAATCTAATTATAATTAAAAAGTTGTGCATAATACCCATTTACACAAATATTACAAAGTCAACTCAAATCTAGACACTCAAGTTCTCAAGACTAACTTGGTGAGGTTTTGATACCCAACATCCACTATCAATGCTCCACATTGTCATGATCTTAGTAGACATAGAAGCTCAATCTATATTGATCACTTCCAAGTAGTCTTGAACTCATTCTACATTAGTGACTCGACGAATACTATGAAAATTAGCATATAAACTGAATCACTTGATTCACACTGCTCGGCTTAGTCAATGCTTCCACTATGAGCTCAATATAACTAAATCACTTGTTTAATAGTGAGTAGCTCGGTTAACACTAGACTCACATCACATAAAATGCGAGCTTGGTAAGCACTACACAACTAAACTTGTACTAGTAAATTTAATATACACTAAGGTGATCGATTTACACTGTTGATCTTCACAATAGTGATAACTACTCGACACACACTAAAATTTGTCGAAAGGACTAGGTAGCAACTATAGAACTCAATAACAACTGAAATACTTGGTTAACACTATTGACTATACAATAAGAATAGTAGATACTTACAATCTGAATAAGTGTATGTCGCTAATAACAAAGTTGACTAATATGTCAATAGTAGCTACATTTAAGGCCATAAAAGTGGTACATGCATTTTATGAGGAGACAAATTAAATTCAAAAATAGAATGTTCATGAAAAGTTGGAGAAATTGGCTTGGGACTTGAAAGTAGGAGGGTATTTTCCAAATTCATGACATTTATTTAATGGAAAGAAATAATTTCTTTCTTTCTTCGAAATTAGTGAAAACTTGGCAATTGCTTATGTTTTGTTTGATCACTAAGAAAAAGTATTAGAGTTGTGAAACACCCTCTTGAGTAAGTGTCAATAGCTACACTAGTAGGAAACTAATCTTTGCAATTGCTATATGTAAAAATGTGGCAAGACATGAATTCTCCCCATGATTTTCAATACTTAGACTAGTTTTGTGGAGAATATTACTAAAAGTAAATGTAATAGTACAAAGGAAAAAACTCACACTAAAATAATATATAACATGTCATGTAAGTAAGTCCAATCTCAATTTTTAGAAATTTAATTTTCTATAATTTTTGTTCTAAGAATTTGACATTATAGACTATGGCATTGGCTTCATTAGCATAGGGTGTACTACAAATCTCTTTTATTAACTGTTGTGCTACATATCAAAGATTAGATTTTCAATAGCATAGATATTTAATTAAATTATTTTTATAAAGTTAACATAAAAATGATTTTAAAAGGTTAAGGTGGTGGACGATGAGTGAAAATTAGAAGATGAAGAGCCCATTAAGTAAATTGAATGATACTCGTCTTGTATGAAATTGGAAAGGGGTGCTCATAAATACTCTTTATATTTTGTGTAGTTCTTTTGTTTGGATTATCTATATGTTATTTTATTTTTGTGCTAGGTTAACCATTTAATTACAACAATATATTGGTTCACTTTAAATTACAATACATATTTTCATTGATCCTTTTCAAAAGTTTGACACCATTTCTACATAGTCCATGCAATAATAGATAAATTCCAATCATGACATGGAATTTTAAGTGGCCTATCTTTGTCTTTGGATGAATTAGCAAGGGAAAAAATTATAAGAGGTGAGAATGTACACAACACCCTATAAGTCATCAAATCAAAGCTCTAGCAACCTATGATCTTAAGACAAATCATACTTTGTGATCAACGATCATTCAATGTACAAGAGCTACGGTCCTGAATATATGATTTTTCAAGCCTACATGATAATGATTATGTATTAGTTATCCATTATTTACTTTATCTATTACTACTTTAATTTTTTCCTTTCTTCTATAAAATAAATAGTAGGTAGTAACTGCACTCACCTAATAACTCTAAAATATATGTAGGCTTAATCAAGTATTTGATTTACTATCAATAAATAGTAGGCAGTAACTGCACTCACCTAATAAGTCTAAAATATATGTAGGCTTAATCAAGTATTTGATTTACTATCAATGAAATGTCAATTACTTGATAGGATATTTGTACGTAAGTTGGATTTCTCAAAGTTGAGTGCCCGATGAGGTAGGGACAAGAACAAAGAAAAGATAACCTTATGGATGGAAGCAAAGTCATGCAAACATTAAGTCCCTAGTTACCTAAGTTGAAAAGAGTAGTAGTTTTAGGTAATAGACAACTTAAACTAGGTCAAAAATTACCATATAAAATTAAAATATATTTTTCCTATGCTTGTGTCCCAATTAAGTATAGTAGAATGCAAGAAATTCCTAAAGAGAACCAAGTGCCACAAAGAGGGACCATGATTATTATGGGGGCATGATGGTATGAAGAAATTCTCTAGTGATCAAAAGCTAATAATAATGGATTTGATTTCTATAATAGGAAGAAAACTAGTAGGCATGATAGATATTGAAGTTTATGGGTGTTTGTTAAAGGTTAGACAGTAGAGGAATCTAAATTAATGAAAGGATATGATTGCTAAAATGAAGGTTAATGTTCATGAATATAACTAAAGAGTTTATATTTGGGTCTATGTATCTTGGGATAGAGACAATCTATATACAACTTCTTCAGGCATACAATATGAGGTAGAAAGTGTCCTTGATATTCTATCCAGCCCCAGTGGAAATGGTGTTCTACCTGTAGAGTTACACCTAGTTCATAGATCTATAGTTATAAGTCATTTCGGGATTTTGATTGTTAGTAATTTAGATCTGAAGTTTTAGTCCTCATATTTATTTCTAGGTGCATTCAAATATTTCTAATTTTCCATTTCACACATAATATTTATATTTTTATTAGAACACCATTGCTCTTATTTAGTCTCTTTTTGGGTAAAATTAAGAAGATTAGTCCATTTTTCATGAAAGTTATACAAAAAAAATTATGAAGAGTGATGAAGTTAGGTTACTCATCAAAATAAAAGTTAACAAGGGAGCCAATTTTGTGATCAATATTATTCATCCAAGGAATTCATATGCCATGATGGGAATTACATACAAATTATGTTATGCAAATAGATAAGGATACTTAATTTCTATTGCAAATTATATATTAAACCAAATAATGAAAGAAGGAAAGGATTATGACCTTTGTGAGCTCATGTAGTAATACTCAATGGAGACTTTTCATAGAAAAAGAGAGACCAAATACCCCTTTGATTCTGGTACTTTTATTATTTATCTCTTACTTTAATTCTTAAGATAATTTTATATATTAAATAACTTGGTTTAGAGAGAAGATATTCCTACAGAAAAATAAACAGGAAACATATGAAAAGGTTTCTAGATATTGAGCTACATCACATTGCATGCATAAAGGTCAATGGGATGAAATTATATTAATTTATTGTCATGTGCTTAAGGAATTAGCTACATTTAAATTTGGATCCAACCTTTTTCTTTCTATAATGTCGTCTAATGATTAAAAAATTATTTTTTTCTATGCTTTTGACTTGCATTTTTGTACCTTGCATGGTCTGACCTTATAATTCTAGATCCAATCTCATTAGTCACACATTTCATACCATAAAAATTTCTAGAATAGGAGCTTCATTGTACTATTCTCTGGAATGTTATTTAAAGGGCTATGTTTCTTAGTTGTTTTCTAAAATCCCTTATATTTTATTGTATTAATATATAATATTCTATAAAACTATTGATATAGTTAATTAGATAGGTGTAAGGTTTTTTCCATGTGTATTTCAAATAATTTGCAATACCATATTACAATATTAAAGTATTTTTTGGAGATGTTCTAATCTCTATAATTGAATGGGTTTCCTCTTTTTGATCCGCACTTAATGAAAAATTAACTATTGGATATGGTAGTGGAGATGCTTGGAAAATCCACATTTCTTTAGTTTCTAATCTACATCTTTTATGTGTTCTTGGTAATACAAAGCTAAATAGTTACTATATTACTATTATTTGGGTTGACACCATTTGGTTCCTTCTTTTTTGGTTGACCTTGACCTTTCAAATTTTCTTTGGGAGATGTGTTGTCATGCATTTTTAATTTGATTACATGACTTAAATGGTTTATATAAAACTATTTTTACTTCATGATTCAAATTATTTGAATTCAATTTTATTACTAAATGTTCCATCTAAATGTCTTTTTAGAGCCTAGTTGATTAATTTCTTGAGGATATGGACAAGATACAAAAAAAGATCAAGTTCTAAATGAGAAATATATTGGTTGATTCTATTTTTGGGCTGCGAGTAATAATTTTACAAAACTATTTGATGGAGTAATTGTGTTAAAAGGAGATTGCAACATTGATGTATGATGGATTCTTCTTCTCTAGAAATTTATTTCATTTTTTCATCATCCAATCTTTCACATGTCATGTTGTGAGATATTCCATCTTCTTCATATATATTTATACAATTGTATCTTTATCCAGAATTCCTTTCCAAGAGTAGTAAGATTCCTTAGATGGTGAGCCTTAAAACAAATATTACAATACCTATTTTATTTAGTAGGTCTTTACTAGCATTGTAGTTTTTTTCCTCACTGCCTTTTGCATGTAAAAATCTTGGTATCCCTTTGTCAAATGTTGTGACCTCAACCTCCACTTGCAAACTTTCCTTTAAAGATATTCATTTAATTAACATGGTTTTATGTTTCATTTACAAATCAAATTATTCAAGAATTAATATTTCTTGATTCTTCCCTCTCTTATCTCTCATCATTTTGGAGCGTTCAACATAAACTATAAGCATATTTTTTTAAAGATAAGCCCACAACTTTATCTTGAACTTTAAAATGATAGACCATTAATATTTTCTTATGTAGAACTAGATGCAACTCACTAGAATAGGGTATCTTGAAGGGATAATATATTAATTCTCATTTGATTTCATAGTGATATAAAATCTCTAGAATACAAGGGTGAAATATGTAATTAAATTATAAAGGAAATAGTGGAAAATATAATAGGAGTTAAAGTTATACAAATTAAGTGTAAAATCTTTAAAAAATATTTAGAAGAATTTCTAGTGTAGAAATGGCA
Organism: Cupressus sempervirens; assembly: GCA_028749045.1. Lineage (NCBI taxonomy): Eukaryota > Viridiplantae > Streptophyta > Pinopsida > Cupressales > Cupressaceae > Cupressus > Cupressus sempervirens. The sequence continues at coordinate 295,107,374 of CM053786.1, read as the reverse complement.
ATGGAATGTTATAGGAAATTATATTTTATTATGAGAGCAGACATATATGTTGGGAAAAGTTTCTCAATTTTGCATTTACTTGAGGTTATTATTTTTCAGAAGAAAAAAAATCATTTGACCATTGTTTTCCCTTGTTCCTAGCTAGAAGGTTCAAAATTGTTACATAAATATATTGATGCATTTTTTTGATAATATTGTATTGAATTTGGAAGATCAAATTGTCCTATAAGAACTAGATTCTAGATTAAATCGAGAATTTAGCCTTGAAAATATATTTTATTATTTTTGTCACAAAATTATTTACTAATATAAGATATTTTTTTGCTAAATTCTTCATGCAAAAAATAATAAAATATATTTTCAAGCTACTAAATTCTTCCTGGAAGAGTTATAATTTTAAAGGTTGTGGCATAAATGGTAGGAAAAAGAAGACATTGCAAGCATGTGTCACGCCCAAACTGCGGGACAAAAACACACAAGTTTTATTTTTTTTTAAATTAATAATTATTATAATGCTCAAGTTGATAAGTTTACGATCACATTTCAAGAAAAGATTCTCTTCATTACATCATAAGTTTATAAACTCTTGTGGAGGAATACATCGTTAAACTGAAGCTCTCGTTATTAAAATAATATCGACTTTTATTTTATTTCATATTAAGCTTAAAACAATAGATTTAAATTTCCTCTATAACAATATAATTAAAGATAGATTTAACATTTATTACATAGCATCTTTCATCTCATATAAGGTTAACATTATAAAAAAGAGAATTTTAATCAAGTTCAAATAGATCAAGTTCAATTATAAATCTCTTAGACAATTATCGATTGACAATTTAATCGATATTGAAAAGTCACTTTAAGAAAAAAAATTAACTAGCATTAAAACAGAATAGATATATATAATTTATTAACTTTAAATATTTCAACTACTTTAACATAATAATTAACTATGAAAATCCTACTAAAAATCAATTAACAACTAACTATATTCTAACTAATTTAAAGCTTTCTAAATTAATTAAACAACTAAATTAACATAATATAAAAACTAACTAAACTTATTATTACAAAACTATATTAAAATGACAACTATCCCAATCATAACAAAACATATTCTAAAAATTTAATTTAAAAAGACTATAACTAAACTAAACTAAACTAACAATTAAAAAACTTAATAATAAACTAACCTAATAACAACTTACAACTAATACTATAACAAATGACATAACAAAATATATACTAAACTAACCTACTTACTAACTTAACACTAACCCCTGACACCTAACTCTAACATTCCTACACAAACCCCTTTACCCCCTACACTCTACTTCCCCCCCTACACCCTACTCTTCTTTCAAACTTCCCCTAGACCTGCACATGCACTGCCCAAGGCCTGCACATGGCAGGTTAGGCCCTGTCCTTGCATGGCACGTAGGCCCAAGACCAAAAAAACCAACGCAGACCTTCCCATCAAGATGGGTAACCCAAAAACCAAGGGGCAAAAAGAAAATAATATAACCAATTTAAACTCTTGATCAAGCCTACGAATTTTATGGAGGGGATAGGAGAGGGTTATGTCATCCTATTGATGACAAAAGACTTTGCAAACATAACTTTGCAACAAACCTTATTAAAGAGTATCATGGGATCTGACGCCCACAGAGGGATGTATAAATTAAACACATAAAGCTTCCTAGGTAAGAATATAGATATTAAGGATATTTAGCTTAGTTGAAATTTCTTCTTTTTAATTTTCTTTGTTTATTCCATTACTATTTTTAATTTTAAATACAATATTCAAAAAACAAAAAGGATAATAAGAGAATCTCTTAGATTCTCTGTCTCAAGGGGAGCATTTAAATTTCTCCCCATACAAAATCTAGAGAGTTTTTGCTCTCTTGGCACACTTTTTTTTTTAATAACCAAGGGGGGAAATTTTTTTTTAAAATACATTGTATAGATCTACTTGCAACTAGATAAGCCAAGAGATTTAGATAATCATTTAAATCACAATGCAAGAATTTATTTAATTCTGATAATCACAAAAACTAATCTTTCATTCATAATAAAATTTTTGTTTTCAACATATAAGAAAACTTGAAATTTTGCCAAATTGAACATCATCATTGTTTCCATCCTATTTTTTGATGTGCATCCATCTAAATTAAAATTAGGATTAAATTACATAATAAACAATTATACTCAAACACCAATTTTATTGGCAAACCTGATTCAAAGACTCATCCGAGGAAAAACCAGGAAGAAAACCCGGCGTCATTACCATTACAAAAAAAATTGAAATAAAAATTACATAGGGTTTCAATCCCGAATTACAACAATTTAATCAAATTTCCTTCATGACCCTCATCAAGGGATTCATAACAATTTCTGCAACACATTTCTAAAACCATGGAGGGAATAGAATCTGATCAGGTGAGAACAAGCATGACCAAGAAACAAATCAAACATGCATATTCATAGAAGGCTTTCACGATAGGATTCACAATGAATCAAAACTAGGGAAAGGTGGATTTTTCCAATAGGAGATATCAGACACAACACCAAACTAGGTGCCCAATCGGGGCTATAAATCAAGAATTTCCGTTCTTCCATTCTTACATGCCAAAACTCATACATGGTTTGTGCTGATAGGTAGGGGCCCATAACACCCTACCCTCTCTCCCTCTCCTCATCCTGAGAAGAGACTCTACACTGTTGGAGTCCAACTAAAATTACCTTTCTCAAAATTGGCCACTTCTACCCTCTCCAAGGGTGAGTAGTTCCAAAACACCCATGCAAGAACATCTCAAAATTCAAACATAAAAATGAAAGGAAAACATTCAAAAAGCATGGTTTTCAAACCTTCCCAACATACCCACATACATACAAGCATTCAAACAATAATAAGGTAGCATAAGCATGAAACAAACATGAAAATCTGAACAAGGGAGATGAGAATTCCTACCTTCAGAATGAGGTAATGGCAAATGAACAAGTTTGAGTAGAGCTTTTCCCTTCCTTGCTTCAATCTTCCAAGACTCCTCTCTAAATGAAGAGATTGGGTAACAACCTCCACTACTCCAAGACGAGCCTCTACATAATCCTCATACTCAACCACCAAAAAGATCAATAACTTCTCCCACCCACCTACAAATCTAGAAGCTTCTAACTCAATCCATACTATGGTTGACCACTAAGTGGAGGTGAGGTGAGACAACTCATGGTAGCCATAGTCAATTTTCGCACAAAGGCAAAAAGAGACTTTTTGAGTGACCTCAAAAGTCAAAAAAAGGGGCTTAGGGGTTGGAAAGGACCCCCAACCCATACCCATACCCCTTGGGTATAAATATTTCATGTTTTAAAGCCTTAGAAATAGGTTTGGAACCAAACAAAAGCTAAGAAATAAATAGGACCATCTAACAACTCTAGAAATGTAGATTAAGCACTAATCTAGATTAGGGTGACTAAACTCGATTAAGAACCAAATTAGCAAAAAGACACTAACTTAATCCGACTTAGGTCCAAAGGTTACATAGCTAACCCTAGCTAGCATGTTGAAGAACATAAAGAATTCACGAGTGTTAAGCAACACTAAAGAAACATAGTTACAGAAATTAACATTTACTGATCACATAAGGATACATACATACATCTCAATTAATTACGAACAACAAGGTTTCCAAAATTAGCACATAGAGATCAGTTATGTTCCTCCGTCGATTTTCTCAGCCAAAATATCTGCACACTCATTGCACACATCAGTAGTCCCAAAAATCACATGTACATATGTATATACGTATCAGGAATCACATAAATTAAAACATTTATCTATAACAAAATCAGGGTTCCTCTCATCCTATTCAATTCTTAACCATTCAAATCTCTTAAATCAAAGTGTTAATCCTACATTTACTGATTTCATCAATATACATATACATAAAACATTAACTGACAAACATCAAATATCTGAAAATAACATCACACAACATGAAATAATATGATATGTTCAAAGCATCAAATAATATTTCGACATCTCGAGTCATGAGTATCAAAATGATAATGTAACAACTAAGGCTACGAAGGGTTGGGGCAAGGCCTCACAACATGTAGAAATAGTAATGGTTAGGTTGTTTATTTAGAAATTTTCCAGTAGAAAATTATGGTAAGCATTAAGTTGCATATTACAACTATGGTGGCATTGGCATTTTCTTTTCCTAGCGTTTACCACTCCTCACCTCTTCTATTCAATTCCATTACTCCCACAAAAGGCTCATGGAAAATACCTAAAATTGTCATTATATTGATTTCTTCATTAACAAGAAGAGAAAAAGTGTTACATCTCAAGAGTCTAATGAGGAACTTAACAAATCGCTCAACCAAGAGCCCCATCTCATTGGGAAGGTGGCCAAAATTTTATACAAATAAAGAAGATTGTAATAAATAGATCACCCATATTCATGAGGTGTGTCAAATGCATATCTTAGTGAATCACCATGCAATATAAATGTTAAAGGGCACTGAAATATAAAACAACTATATAATGATTCTTATTAGACAGATACTATAATTAAGTAATAAAACACTTAAATGAAACAGGAAATATAGAGAAATATTATTTATATGCATGAATATGATCCAAGACCATCCTTGTGATAGAACAGACAGTGATGGAATGATAACGGAAATTGTAATACAACTTCCAATACATTATTTCTATTAGAATATATTGTACACCAATATAATTGAGAGAGGGGGTGGGGTGAATCAGTGATGCAATTATTGCCACAATCATCAACTTTATTAGACTTTAACCATATGTGCAATACAATCAAAATCCAGAACAAGACACTCATGCAAAATAACAATGGCTATGTTTACTAGGGAAATGCTTGATTAAAGGAAAAACCCCAATGGGGGTGATACCCACAAGATAATGTACTAATAAAAATATTCTTTGTTAGAGGATGGACCCTATTAGGAGTCTCTAAAAAACATGCAGTCCAAATGATCTTTGTATTATTAGTAGTACAATAATAGAATTAAACTATACTTTTGCTCCCACTTTATTTGTCATGTGAACTAGACTTCTTCTAATCTTGATACTAGATTACAAACTTTGTATCCAATAATCCCTTGGATCACTTAATCTTATTTATCAAACACACTGCTCTTATTCACACTTACTCAATCACTTCACATTTCATTGGACCTTTACAATCAAGAAAAACACTTTCCTTTATACCAAATCTTCAAAAAAATTCCTTAAGTTAGCCTTGCATCTTTCCTAATTAATTATAATAGGACAATAATAACATAAGTAATTATTTCACAATCAAATAACACCATCAGTTAACAATCTATATTGTATCATTCACTTTTTCTCTCCAAAAGGTCTTGGACACATCATTCTTAAACAATATTTCTTTTACTACTTTTGATACTGATCTATGTCTCCTTTGTTCTATTCCATTCTACTTGAGGGTCTTAGGTGAAGATAATTTTCTATTAATTGAATTCTCTTCACAAAATATGTTAAACTCTCCTCCTCTATCTGATCTCAAACATTTGATCTGAACACCAGATTCATTAAATCTATTCTTGAATATTTTGAACTTCTCAAATGCTTTAGATATCTCTTTAATAAATGTTACCCATGCATCATTCTAGTGAAATCATCAACTAAAATAATAAAATACCTTTCTCCATAGAATCATCTTGTCCTTGTAGGGCCACTCAAATATGTATGAACAATCTCCAACTTTTTTGTGGTAGTGAACTTCTTCCAGGGAAATGAAATCTTCTTCTCCTTAGCCATTGTACATTCTTTAAAAACAACATTATCAAGCTTAAATATATTAGGAAAATATCTAACTACAAATGAGTTAATAACCTTCATAATGTTATCAAAGTTTATATGAAAAAACCTCCTATGATATAACCAATTATTATCCACTTTTGCAACCAAACATGTTATTTCACTAGAATTCAATTGAAATAAATTACATCTATATCTTGTACCTATTTCAATTTTTTTACCATATTTATGTTTGGTAATGCAAATATTTTATGGGTATTGCAACTGATAACCTTTATCCACCAACTATTCTTGACACTCAACAAGTTATGCTTTATACCATGAAAAAAGTAAACATCATCAGTCTTATTTTTTTCCATCAAGAGTAATAGGTCCTACTCCTATTCTATGATAGGCCACATTTTTTCTAACTCTAGAAATACCTCCATCAAGCTCCTTGAATTTAAAAAACTTATTCATATCACCAATCATGTGATGTGAACAACCACTACCAATAATCCAATTAGATTCTTCTCTATTTTAGACACTAGAGATTTTTCTTCTCTAATTTCCTTATATCAAGATCATCCTATTTTATGGCTACAAATCCTTACTCAACATCACTTTCACTCTAAATTGTTCCCTTAGATTTCTCATCATCATTTGCATACAAATAATTTCTAGATCTTCTAGTCTTAAAATTTATATTTATACTTGTTCTACCTTTAAGAGCACTTAGATGCCTAATGACCAAATTCGTTAGAAGTCCAACATTTAAAGATTATCTTACCATCTAGTTCTCTCCTCAGAAATAGTGATATACCTTATTCAACCTTATTTTCCTCCTCATACATGGTTCTAATACTGCTAGCATAATCTCCATGTGTACTTGTACCTCTAGATAGGCATGGGTGAACACTTAAAATACTAAAAGCTATTTCAATTCTTGTCAATTCTCCCAATTTTCTCAAACTTGCCTCTATTGCTAACAATCTTCCAAGAATTTTTTTTCTAGAAAACTTCTATGTACAAAATTTCAATAACTCAATCCTTTGAGCTACTTGCTTGAATGGCAGTTTCAAAGTTTTAAGAATCTTCTAGAAAACACAAGATTTGATTCTTGAAATGATCTCTAATATTCTACTAACATAGCTTCTTACCGATTCATCTTCTAATGTTCTTGCATCTTGAAACAAACATATCCTATTCAACAATCTTATTCTTTTTGTATACTTATCTCCTTCAAATGTATAGACTCTAACTCTTTCCAAATATTATGAGATGTTTCTAGCGAAATTAATTGAATGCATTCATTCTTAAGAAGAGCTATCAATAAGGATCCTCTAGCTCTCATGTTGCACATTAACAAATCTCTTTCTACTTCACCATATTCTTCAAGCTTAGTTTCTTCCACAATATTTCCTTTGTCCCTTGTTAGAAGCCAATATCTTGGACTCATGCATGGAAGATGAATCTTCATCTTCTCTTTCCAGCTATCATAGTTAACTCTATCAAATCTAGAACTATCCTTTCCAAAGTAACTCACCATTAATCTCCCAAAGCTATTAAATTTTCACTTTAAGGACCTAAACCTTTGATACCAATTGTCAGAATATATAGTCCACCCATATAACTTGGGGGGGGGGATTTTAAATAGTAATGTAATTATTATCACAATTATCAACCTTATTAAACCTTAACCATTTGACTAGTATAATAAAAAACCACAACAAGAAACTCATGCAAAATAACACTAGACATCTTATCTAGGGAAACAATTCATCAAAGGGGAAAACTCTGGTGGGGAAGATACCCACAAGGTGATGTAATAATATTAATATTCCTTGTTAGAGGATGGACCCTATTAGGATTCTATGAAAAACATTTAGTACATACCATTCCCTATTGGGAAACTTTGAATCCCCATTAAGAGACTCTAACCTTGTTAAGAGTTGTAGAAGGCAGATGGACCCAATGTCCAAACAACTTCAGGGGGAAGACCAATGAACCCACTTTCCAAATGATCTCTATATTATTCTTGGAACAATAATAGAATTGAACTATACTTCTCCTTCCTCTTTCTCTATCTTGTCAACTAGAGATCTACTCCTTCTAATCTTGATACCAAATCTCAACCTTTACATCAAATAATCCCTTGGATCTCTTACTCATAATTTCCAAACACTCTACTCTTCTTCAAACTTACTCAATTACTTCACATTATATTGACCTTTCACAATCAAGGAAAATACTTTCCTTTATGCCAAGTCTTCAAAACAATTACTTGAGCTAGCCTTGAGGTTTCTCAATTAATTATAATAGGACCACAATAAGATAAAAAATTATTTCATGATCAAATAGCACTCTCAGCTCATAGTGTATACAAATTCTCACATGTGTGACTCTAGTACTTGCACACTTGTTGATGTCATTGTCAGACAACCCTCTATCACTATAAACCTTCACATACCCTAAATCTATCTCTATTAGAAGATACAATTAAAACACTAGAAACTACTTTTCAGGTACTTTATTTTTGTTTTGTTCTCTGTAAATCATGCATATCTTCCATATTTCTTTGACTTACATCATGCACTCTTAACCTAAGCATTAGGAAACAATATAGAAAATGTCCTTAATTTTTCATCACCTAAATATCCATACATCATCTGTATGACCTCATTCTTTTTCTTCTACTCTACCAGTCTTCGCATAATTACTGCTATGGTGACATCAATAATAAATATAGTCACAAATGGAATATGTCAATTTTTTCCAATTCTTAGGATAATCCCCCAAAGGAATAACATCAAAATTCATGCTATTATATTTTCTTTCGGCATTGATGGTAACATAGACAAAAAACATCTACATTTCAAGAATTCCAAACAACACTTGGCTACTACTACTAATATCATCTATTCAAATCTTCTTCATCAATAAAATTTGAAATCCTTTGGAATGTTTTTTTATTCTACAACTCTTTTAAAATAGCATTAGTTGGTAAAACACTAAACAACATTTAGCTAACCCCCATAAATCAATCACTACCCCATTCATACTTAGGATATGTTTATCATGCATATTGTCCCCCATTAACATCAGTGAAAAAGGTTTCATTATGTCAATTATCTATTCCAAGTCTTCAACCAGCTCAAGTGTCCAAAGACACTATTCAAGATCAACTACAGGAGTCCTTAATGACTCTTCTTATCATAAATACTCCACCATATAGGAAACACCAAGATTTAGTCTAGTTAAAAAATAGTGCTCTATATCATTGGACTGATGCAACCTATGGATCATCTACTCTGAAGTAGGTAGGGACATAACTGCAAGTATATATACCTCTCAAGTACTCAAATGTATCTTTAGGAAAGGTCTTAGTAAAGATATTTTCAATATGATCTTTAGCATTGACATAGTCCAATCTGATTTCCTTCTCTGCTACCTTCTCTCTTAAAAGATGATACTTAATAGATATATGCTTAGTCTTAGAATACAATACATGATTTTTAGACATACTTACTGTACTTGTGTTATAACAATATATGATAATAGGTTCTAAAAATTCTATCCTAATATCTTTCAACAATTTCTTCATCCACGTTACCTGATTATGATTCTTTTTGCTACTACATACTCTACTTAGTTATTCTTTGTGAAATACAATCTTGTTTCTTTCTTAGTAAAATAACCAATCTTTCTCTAAGAAAGAATGCTCCACCACTGGTACTTTTTATATCATCAATACTATCTTCCTAGTCGGCATCAGTGTAAGCACATAAAGTTATATCACTTGATCTATCATACCATATCCCATAATCAGATGTTCCCTTCAAATATTTGAATATTGTTAAACTACTAAATAATTATATACCTTAGAATCACCTTGAAATCTAGCTACAATCCCAACTCCATTTGGTATATCTAGTCTGGTGTGAGTCAAATATTGCAAACCTACAATCATAGATCTATACTTCTTATGCTTGACTGTAGGTATTTAATTCTTGCTTGATAACTTATGAAAAGTTATCATTGGTGTTCCAATAGGCTTGCAACTTTCCAAGTGAAATATTTTGAGCAAGTCTTTCAAATACTTAGCTTGAAAAATGAAAATGCCATCATGTTATTTTGTACAATCTATAATCCTAGGAAAAACTTTATTTCTCCAATCATACTCATTTCAAACTGATTGTTCATTTCTTTAGCAAACTTTTCACTTGCTTCATCATTACCTCCAAAAATTATATCATAAAAAAAATTAATATTATTAGTAAATAATTTTTAGTTTCCTTTAGACACAAGTTACTATATGTCGTACCTTTAGAAAATCTAAGCTTTGCCAAATACTTGTCTGACCTTGCATGCCAGGTACTAGGTGCTTTCTTTAAAACATATAGAGCTTTGTTCAATCTACAAAACACATCCTTTTCTTCTATTAGGGGGAAACCATTAAGCTAATCAATGTATACCTTTTCTTCAAGGTATCCATTTAGAAAGGTTGATTTGACATGCATCTGATATGCCTTGAATTTCTTTAGTGCTACACAAGCCAAGAACATTCCAATATCTTCCATTCTAGCTATAGGGGCATATGTCTCCTCATACTCTATTCCTTCTTATTGTGAATATCCTTTGCATACTAGTTTAGCTTTGTTTCTTACAACTTTTCCTTGTTTGTTGATCATGTTTCTGAATACCCATTTAGTTCCCATAATATTCTCATCTTTAGGTCTAGGAACCAATTGCCATGGGTCATTCTTCGCAATCTAATCTAGTTCTTCCTTCATTTCTTGAATCCAATGATCATCTTTGTATGCCTCATCTGCATTCTTAGGTTCAACTTGAGAAATCAAACATAATTCCTCATTGACTCTATTTCTTGTCATCACACCTTTGTCTTTGCTTCAAATTATTTTCTCTTGAAGGTGATTCTTTGTCAAGTTCTTATTAGAAGTAGGAGTTCATAATTCAACTCTGATCTCTTCCCTTGGTTCAGATCTTTTTTCTTCTCTCTTTCGAATAATTTTCACATCATTCTACAGATCATTGTTAATCTCAAGAAAAACTTCTACATTCTCTCTAATAAAGCTAGTATTTCTTTCTTCTTCATTAGAATTGTAATCCATCATCTTTTCCTTAATTCCAAACTTTTCATCAATTTTTACATTTTCACTTTCAACTATTGTCTTTGTTCCATGATTAAAACACCTGTAATGTATACATTTAATGAATAACAAAAAAATATACCTTTATCACTTCTTGAATCAAACTTACCAAAATCCTTATCTCTCTTAATGTAGAACTTGTTTCAAAAAATTCAGAAATACTTCACTAAAGGTCTATGACTAAACCACAATTCATAAGGGGTCTTGTTTGTACCTTTCTTGATTTGTACTCTATTCATAGTATATACTACAATATTCACTACTTCTCTCCAAAAGGTCTTGGACACATCATTCTTAAACAACATTGCTCTTGCTATTGAATATTTCCATTGAATTGATTTTATGTCATGCATATTTCCAAATTATCTTAATCTATTTAAAATACATATCCCTTGCACATACATATCCCTTTTCAAAAGCCAAAATCTTGGACTCATGCATAGAAGATTAGTCTTTATTTTCTATTTCCAATTGTCATAGTTAACTCCATCAAGCCTTGGACTATCCTTTCTGAAGTAACTTTCCATTAATCTCCCAAAGCTATTAAGTTTTTCCTTCAAGGACTTGAAGCTCTGATACCAATTGTCAAAATATATAGTCTACCCATATTATTGGGGGGAAGGGTTGAAACAAGTATTCAATTATTATCAAAATTATCAACCTTATTAAACCTTAACCATTCGAGCAATATAATCAAAAGCCACAACAAGGAACTCATGCACAATAACACCAAATATGTTAACCAGGGAATCCCTTCACAAGGGGAGAAAACTCCAGTGGGGATGATACCCACAAGGTGATGTAATAATATAAATATTTCTTGTTAGAGGATAGTCCCTGTTACAAGATTTTGAATCACTATTAAGAGATTCCAATCTTGTTAGGACTTATAGAAGGCAGATGGATCCACTATCCAAATAGCTTCACGGGAAAGACCATTGAACCCACAATCCAAATGATCTCTAAATTTTTCTTATCAAAATAATAGAATTGAATTGTGCTTCTCCTTCCTCTTTCTCTGTCCTATCAACATGACTTCTACACCTTCTAGTCTTGATACTAGATCAAAATCAATTCATCCAATAATTCCTTGGATCACTTACTCATATTTACCAAACAATTTTCTTTTTTTTGCACTTACTTGATCACTTCGCATTACATTGACCCTTTTAAATCAAGGAAAATACTCTCCTCTATACCAAGTCCTTAAAATAACTCCTTGAGTTGGCCTTGAGGCTTTTTCAATTAATTATAATAGGACCACAATAAAATAAATAAATATTTGACCATCACATAGCACTGCCAGCTCAAAGTCTTTACAACTTCTCACACATGTGACTCCAAAGCTTGTACACTTGATGACATCATCATCATACTATCCTCTGTCACTACACACATTCACATAACCTAAATCTATCTCTATTAGGATATACAATCCAAACACCATAAACTTCCTTTTAGGTACTCTATTTCTGTGTCGCTCTCTATAATCATCCATATCTTCTATATTTATATGAATTACATCATGTTCTCTTAACCTCAACATCAAGACATAATGTAGAATATGTTTTTAATCGTGCATAGACTGAATATCGTTACATCATCTGCATGACCTCATTCTCTATTTATTACTCTACTAGTCTTCACAGAATTATTGCTATGTTTACATCAATGACAAATATAGTCATGAATGCAACATGTAAATGTTCTCCAATGCTTAGAATACTTCCCATCAATATTCATGCTAATATTTTGTACATGGTCTGATTCGAAAAAATCTTCAAGCATTTTAAAGAGGTAATTACTGTAAGGTTCCTAGCATGAGTTTCTACACATTGTCAATAGCTCCATGCCCAAGATTCTATTTTTCTATAAGATTCATTGCAGCTTCCTTCATGTTGAAAGTGAATGAGTCAATGTAATATTGACTAAATGACTTAAGGTTCAAAATGTACATGCATAATTAACTTTAATGAATTGACTGGAAAATGTTGAAATTGAAGTCAAACATAACCATAGTGGCTGTGATCTAGAAAAGTAATGGGAATGTAAATAGAAATGGAAGATTGGGTGGATGCACACTAGACACTCAAATCAGTCAAGTCTTTGAGTGTGCTACTTAAGCCCAACACATTAGCAATCAACCAATGTTATTGCACTAAATTCAAATTGAGTAATATAAGATATTAAACTATTCATCTTGAATAGAAAGAAATGTAAATGGTGATTTGCTAATAGTTAAGTAGGTATTGAAAAGGCTCATATTGTCATTCAAATAGAAAAAAATAGGAAATATTTGAGTCATGCAAAAAGTTAAAATCATGACTTGACAATGCAAAAGCCTTTCTTGTATATTTAAAAAATTTAATTGACTAAAAGGAAAAAAATCTTCTTGATGTTTCACAAATAAGGAAAAAATGGTCTCTCTATACCCAACTATATGGGAGTGGATGCTAATTAATAAAATGATTACTTCAAACCCTACTCATTTGTATTCATAAGCCATTATTACTAAAAGAGGAGTAAAAATTATTAAAATAAAATGAGATACAAGAGGGAGAAGTTAGCTAGGGGCTTTATCCAAAACAAAAAGATCATTATATTAAGTAACTAATTGAGGGGGTAATTGCCCCATATCCATATCTGATCAAAATTGATTGCCATATTAGATTAAATCACATATTTTAGTTAATTATTTTCTCTAAAGAATTGCAAAGGCTTTTCAATTTTTTTGAATTTTTCAATGAATTTCTAATGAAGATGTAGATAAAGTGACTTTTCAACTTCTATGAATGTGTATAAAGAGTCTCAAGATGAATTGAACAAAAAGAGGAGATAGAGATAAATATTGTTGGCTAATATTACCAATTTTTATTAGATCATTTTATCTACATCTTCATTAGAAATTGAATGGACAATTCAAAAAACTTGAAAAGTCTTTGTAATTGAGTAGAGCTAATAATTAGTTAAAAGATCTGATTTAATCTAGTATGCATATCAATTCCGATTAATAGCCCAAGTAATGTAAGAAAAATGAATATGTTTTAGAGATCTACACAAAAGGAGAATTTGATTTAGAACTGAAGCCAAGTGCCAACTAAAATTTGAAAGTGCCTTCAAAGTAAGAAGGTTCACAACCACTTGGGACTCACACTCACAAATAATTCTGCACCATCCTCTAAGACAACATTGTTCCATGACCAAATTTCTATAGCCTCCATAAGATTGTTAGTATGAAAACCCTTATGCATCAAAAAATGAAATTGGATAGAATTGCAACCATCAACTCTCCCAATATGAGAAGAATGACGATTCGCTCAAAAAGAGCCATCATTATTGACTTTTAGGACTCTACGTGGAGGAGGATACCAATTCCCCTGGCAATTCACTCGTTGCTTCACTAGCTACCTAGTGTATTTAGGAAAAGTGTGGAACCATTGGTGGGTCCCTGGGTAAAGATGAAGATTGAGGTGGTTGCAAATGGAAAGGTCACCAAGAGTCATACCATTGTCTACCATCCACTTAGTCTAAATTCCCTCATGCAGAGAATGGGTGATCTTGTACCAAACTTACATGACTCCAACACAAACATCTTGAAAATATGCATTGGTACTACTTCAACTAAAAATGTTTTAAAATAATAAATGAAGGCCTAGAAACTCACTTAGCCTAAATAGGTTATGTGGTATAGGGGGCACTCCCCAAATGATTCCAAAAAAAAAAGACAAGGAAGGGACATGACAACAAGGTCTACCCCAAACATTCCAACAAAAGGTGCCAATTCTAGATGGATAAGAGCACTGGAAGAAGATATAGGAGACGAACTCCCCTCCAATGTTACACAACACACAAATTGAGGATCAATTTTCTATAAATCTCTTGGCCATCGTTCTCTGATCCCCCAAGAGCCCAATTTGATGAGTTCTTCCATAAGTCTCTTAATATATTATTAATTAATACTATTTTAGTAAAGTTGTGTCTTCTTTTAACTATAGTTTGATAAGGTAGTTGTAAATAATATTATAAATCAAGAGAAGGTTTTAAATTATTCATATTTGAGGGCAAAGACAAAAATACTCAGGACATTTTATCTTTATTCATATAAGTTTAATGAGTACATTGTTTCATGAATATCTATTTCATGTGAATGAATTGTCTACTTAGGATTTATTATATTTAAGTGAGATTTTTTGTAAGCAATAAAATTTCTTAGAGGATATAATGAACATAATGAGATCATATTTTATAATTGCATTTCTTTATCAAACGTTTCTCTTACCTATGATATATAAAATCCCCACATGTAATTTATACAAAGAATATGTTAATGGTTGAAGCTTCATAGATGATGTATAATAAATGAAATATACGTAGTAAATTTAGAATTCTTAAATATATTAATGTGAATCATAAGATGGAAATTTAACGATGAAAGAGTGGGTACTGTATGTTGGATCTTAGCTATTGGGATACATAGTAATTAGTTTTCAAGTTCCATTGAAGTAGGGTTTACCATTTTTTTAATTTATAATTTATACTCTATTGTAACATGACAAAGGTATCCAACCAACAATATTGAAATCAGTTTCAAGGTAAACAAATGCATGATATTGAGTCTACTTAAGAACATTCAACATGTTAGTTTATGTTAAACACTTAATATTGCATAGATGTCTATCGCATACTATATTGTTTGAATTAATTCAAAACTTAATGTTCACACACCATTTCGCATTGCAAACTCTTCTAAATAAATTTATACATTTAAAACCAACATTTTATCAACACTCTACTATACTCTACTATTGGCTGATTAACTTGTAGTTTTCAAACAACATATTATATTTTGTGTTGAACCAAAATATAAATTTAATTTTGCATGCACAGTATCATTTTTTCAAAAAAAATCATTTTTCTTGATTTCTTAACAAAAGTATGAATATTTTAAATAGTTTAGGAACAATAAATTTGAATTTTTAAAAAATCTAAATATGTCACTTAAAATTATTCAAAAGTATCAAATTTCTTATCATTTAATATTATGTATTACTTTATATTTTAAGTGATAGCATTTATGTCAGTGCTTCTAGCAAGTTAATTTATGCTTTCTTTAAAAAATTTAATTTAATTTAATTTTGATAAATTTATTTTTCTTTTTCTTTTTCTAAACGTATTTTAATTTATTTAGTTTTCTAGTTGTTGTAATTAGTTTAATTTATTTTTTGCTAATCATTTTACTTATATTTTTAAAACTAAATATGAATAAATAGTATTTTATTATGTATTAGACTTTTTCATTTTACTTATATTTTAAAACCTAAATATAAATAAATGGTATTTTGAAATGTATTTAAAAATAAATAAAAACTTAATGGCAGTTTAATTTATTTAATACAATAATATTTAACAAATAATTTTATTATTAAACATCTACTGATAATGTTGTAAGCACACAGGAATACAAGTAATAGTTATATTAATTTATAATATTTGTAAAATAAAATAAAGTAAATTAAATTATTAAATTATAATTTAGTTAATTAATTTGATTTTTTTATTAGTATTACTATTTTTTTTTATCACAAAAACAAATTTCTATATGTACATTATTTTTTATTTTAATCAAAAAGTGACATAGCACTTATATAATATATTTATTAATAAACTAGTTCAAGGGCTCATCAGAGAAAGAACTAGCAAGAAAACTCTGAATCATTGCCAAAATACAAAAGTGTTAAAAGCTGATATGTCATAGCAGGCATACCTACAACAAAATTCAATTTCTTTGCACTAAGCAAGAGTACCCAAAATATGATATATATCAATACTCAATAATGATCAGGGTCCAATTATGCCAATAAACCTCTCCTTCTGAAAGATTTAACTAAAATCAATAGAACTTTGAACCTTCAATCTAATTGGAGCATTTGTGAATCATGCACAAAGAATGTGCAAGCTAATCTATTAAGAATCATTCATCTGCTTTTTGTCCCAAATATGGCACTCTGCTAAGCATGGGAATTTTGAAAAAATAACCTCTGAATGGTAAGATTCAAATATGGAGCCTTCACAACCAAGATTAGCTAGACAATTAGCTAATTTATTGCCCTCCCTTAGAGTGTGAGAGAAACAAGTAGCTTGAAAAGAATAAATTAAATCCCAGCATTGTTGAAGGATATAGGCTAGTTTTCAGGTATGTGAAGATCGTGATAAACAAGAATTTATAATTACTTGAGAATCACCTTCAATATGGATGGTGGAAATATTACATCTCTTTACCAAAATTAGACCTGCCAATAGAGCTTGGGCTTTTGCAAGGTTGCTAGAACCAACTGGTAAAACATTTGCTTTGATTGCAACTACTTCACCTTGCCAATTTCTAATACAAGCACCCAATCCTAACTTACCAGGGTTCCCACGAGAGCAACCATCAAAATTAAACTTTAGAAAATTTCTAAAGGGGGGAGACCATTTTACATGAAGTTGATCAGATGGATGATTAGAATTCCAGTTTGCAGAGAAACCTGGAGGTAACTTAATTTGTTTCCAGAATTTTAGAAGAAGATAATCCCAAACAGAAACTGAAATATTATTCATACAATTGAACATATTTGCATTTACTCTTTCTGAGATTGCATTCTCAATCCCATCTAGAATAGATTCTAGGTTTGATTTTTCATTGCGAAAAATGATCTTGTTACATTCCCACCAGATGGCGCACACCACAGTAGCTGGGATGCACTTCCAAATAATAGCAAATAGAGATCTTGAGAATAGAATTGGCCAAGATTGAAATAGGTCCCAAAGACTATTTGGTAGAGGTAAAGACATTTGAAGCTTGTTCAACACAAAAACCCAACACTGATAAGCAAAGGGACACTGGAGAAGAAGGTGATCTGTAGATTCTAGCTCCTTGTTGCATAATTTACAAATAAAAGATTCAGCAATACCTAGCTTGGACAATCGTCCACTGGTGAGTATTCTTTTTCTAAGGGCTAGCCAAGCAAAACATCCAGCCTTAGGCAACATAGTGGAATTCCAACAAAAGGAAAAAGCTCTGCACTTCTTGCTTGAATTATATGCTTGTCGAAGACCATAATAACTATAAGAAAAAGTGATTGAAATGATAAAATATAATAAAATGAAATAGCATGAAATAATAGATTTAATCCAAGAGAGCAAGAAGAGTTTTACCATACAAATGATAAAAGATCAATGGAGCAATACCAAAGAGGAAGCAACACAAGAGACAAGGATTCGATAAGGGGAAATTAAAGAAAACCCCTTGTGAGTATTATGAATGAGGCAAAAGCCTATGAATGAGAGAGAGAGAGAAAGAGAAAAAATGGAGCAAAGTAGCTCATTTACAATAGCATCAAAAACTTGATGTGAATAATGGAGACTAGATTAAAATGAGAGAGAAAAGCACCTCTTTTAAAGAGATGAGAAAGGAGTTGCATTTCTTTGCATGTGTAACTCTCATTTCTATGAATGCAACATTCATAAAAGGTGTGTGCAAAGTGTCAAGTTTCTCTTAAGGAGGAATATCTATTTTTCTTATTAAAGAAAATACAAAAATGAGTTGTCCTCACAAGTGGACAATAGGACAAGAATGACATGTCCTCTACATGTGGACTAGAGGACAAATAAATAATACATAAGAGATACCTTGGTTTATCCCAATAAATAAATAAATACAACCAAGGAAAGATTATTAATTCTAACACCCCCCTTTAATCTTTACTTGGGGAGATGTTGTCAAAACCAATTTACAATATTACAACTTGATTTTTTGAAATATCTTAATTGTGCAAGAGGTCTCTTATTATCATGGGTATATCATTGGAGAGCCAAGAGAAGTTGATAATTCTTCAAGTGTGTTACATCTTCAAGTGGATTCATGTGGCATATGATCTATACAATGAATAATGATATCTTGTATGTGCCTTGATGGATTACCTAAAACATAGAAACAAAGGCAACTATCCAAAAGGATAATTTCATCTTATATTCAAGTTAGAAACTTTTTATGTATAAGTAAATTTTCATAGAGTAAATATAAGTGTAACTTGGTACCGAAAAGAAATCAAGATAAATCATATCCTGCAAAGAACAAATATGTTATCAAAACTTTCAAAAAAAGACCATTGAAAAGGCTAGCTAATGAATCTAACATGAACAATGCTTCAATCACGTGGATATAAACAGTCCACTAATAAGTCATTTTACTGCAAGTTAATGGGTGATCAATCCATAACCTGCATGACTCATGATTTAAGCAAAGAAGTATACATAACATTATATGACATATTTTCAAAGATGTCAAAGGGAAGAAGTATGAGTATTAACAATTGACTGCCTTCAAATAAGAGTAAAATGACTTCAAGATGGGTGAAATTATCTAAAATTGGAGGGAAACTACAATAATAAATGGTATTAACCATAAAGTGCCAATATGGCAATAGAATGATGCTAAAAAAACATAAACTGCACTTATGTGCCAATCATTAGAACAAAATAAATGTTGAAGGCAATAGTGTATAATAACACATAATCCCAAAGAATAAGAAAAATAAATAAAATAAATTTACTTATGTGAAATAAAGAATGCACTCATATTTGATAAGTCACAAAAGACACAATAATTTGTATATTTATTAGGATATATATGTGGGCCCCCATATATACACATGAACAAATATACCTAAACTATCATGGTATGAAATCATGCAAATATAATTAAGATCATATATAGAACATAATTTCTAGGCAACATACTAAAGAGAAATGCCAAAGATGATGAAAGAGAATTATTAACATCAAACAATATTTGCAGTAATTAATTCTCCTAGGTTGAAGTCCACCCATTCTAAAAATTGATCTCTTTTACTGTCATGCCAAAACTACGAGGGCTAAAACACACACAATTTTTTTTTTAATAATAATAATTAAATTGCTCTAAGTTGAAAAGATTGATAACAGTTTAAGTACATGTTCTCTACATTACGTTTTAAGATTATAAATATGAGGATGATTACATCGTTAAGATTTTGAAACCTTCATTATTAGATTGATATCAATCTTAAGTAACATTATTACATTAACTTAGAACAATATAAGAAAATTATTTAAATAAAAAAGTAAATGTATTCAGATTTAGATTAATTTCTAATCAACATCAACTATAAATCTCTTAGACAATTATCGATTGACAAACTTAATCGATATAGGAAAGTTACTTTAAGAAAATGATTAACTAAAACTAAAACTGAATATATATATATATCTAAAATTTATTAACTTAAACATTTTGACTATTTAACATATAAATCAACTGTCATAAACTTGCTAACCTAAGTTTAATCCACTAACAACTAAATAAATTCTAACTGATTAAGAAATTAAAGCTTCCTAAAAATAATTAAACAACTAAAACAAATCTAAAAACCTAAACTATCTAAATCTAATATCTATACTTTAAATAAATTAAAATTGACTTCTCTTAAATTAATTTACATGACATAAATTCAAAATAAGTAACTTAAAACCAACTTAACTAAATCTAAAGTAACATTTAATACAAACTTATTTTAAAGCATAAAAAATAATTAAATAAATAAACTAATTTTTACATTCTAATTACAACTAAACAAGGATTAGCATTCTAACTATTAACTTCAATCTAAAACTAACTTTAATATTAATATTAATAACAATCTAAACTAAACAATAAACAAATGAAAACTAAACCAACAAAACATAATTATTACTAGCAATAAAATTAACTAAAACATAATTAAACTAAAACACAATTAATTAACTAATCCTAAATTAAAAGTAATATTGACTAACAATAAAAAAAAAAAAAACATAAACTAAACCTAGACTAACCACCTACTAACTACCCTAAAACACCTACAGTACACCCTATCTCCCCTAACACCCCCGTATCTCCCACTTGGTCCTTGGGCAAGTGCTTCCGAAGGTCAAGCGCTGGCCATGGGTAAGCGCTCTGCCCAAGGCCAAGCCTTTGCAGGCCAGCACAGAAAAAATGGCGCCCAAACTTGCTAGGGAGTAAAATAAAACAAGCTCCAAAAACAAGTTTTAAACTTTTCCATGGTCTGCAAATTTGTGGATGTGATAGGGCGACATCATCACTATGATGACTAATGACATTGCAACCAAAAACATTTAATTAAACCTTTTTAAATAATAGCACTTGGGATGTGACGCCCAAGGTAAGATAGGTAGGCAATTAAGGGATAAAGTTTTTTTGTTAAGAAAAAGGATATTTAGTTTATATTAGTTTTAAATTAGGTTATACATAATTTCTATTATCATTATTATTTTTAATTTTAATTTACAAGATTTTACAAATGGTTAAAAAAGAAGATATTTTAAAGAATATTCTCTGTTATGAAAGGGGCATTTAATTTATTTCCTCATACAAAATCCAGAGACCATTTGGCTCTTGGATACAACTTTTTTTTTTTTTTTGTGAAAATTTTCTAAGTATAGACTTTTCAAGGCAAGTATATATATATATTTTTAAGGTGTATATATATATATATTTTTAATAGATTTAAAACATGGATACAATAGTTTAAAGCATATTAACACCATATTTAATGTGATCTCCTATACAACTTGAATGTAATATATTAACCATAGACATTATCTTCTTTCCTTAACATAATTATTATTTTAAACATATAAGAAGCATATAAGGAACTTGAAAATTTGCTCAATTAAACCATCATCAAATCCTCTTATTCCTGATGTGCATCCATCCAATTTGAAATTTTGATAAAATCACAAGATAAACAATTTTACTCAAACACCAATTTTATTGGTAAACCTGATTCAAAGACTCAGCCGGGAAAGAATCAGGAAGAAAACCCGGCTTCGTTGCCAATCCAACAAATTTTTGAGATACAAGTTTCATAGGATTTCAATCCTAAATTACAACCCTTAAATGAAATTTCCTTCATGACCCTCAACAAGGGTTCCATATCCAATTCTGCAACACATTTTTACGAACCATGGAGGAAACAAAATCTGATCAGGTGATAACAAGCATGACCAAGAAACAAATCAAACATGCATATTCATACAAGGTTTTCACTATAAGATTCACAATGAATCAATACTAGGGAAAGATGGATTCTTCCAACCAGGAGAAGTCAAGCACAACACCAAACAGATGCCCAATCAGGGCTATATACCAAGAACTTCCATTCTTCAATTTCAACATACCAAAATCATACAAGGTTTGTGTTGACAGGCAAGGGCCCATAACACCCTACCCTTTCTCCCTCTTCTCATCCTGAGAAGAGACTCTACACTGGTTGGAGTCCGACTAAATAGACCTTTCCCAAAATTGGTCACTTCTACCATCTCCAAGTGTGAGTAATACCAAAACACCCATGCAAGAAAAATCTCAAAAAATTGCAACATAAACATGAAAGGAAATCATCCAAAATCACATGGTTTTCAAATCTTCCCAACATACCCACAACCATACAAACATTTAAACAAAAACAATGTAGCATAAGCATGAAACAAGAATGAAATTTGAACAAGGGAGATGATAATTCCAACCTTCACAAAGAGGTAATGGCAATGAAAAAGTTTGAGTAGAGCTTCCCTTTCCTTGCTTCAATCTTCAAGAAACTCCTCTCTAAATGTAGAGATTGGGTAACAACCTCCACAAGTCCAAGAAAGGCCTCTAAATATGCCTCCAACTCAACTACCAAAGGGGGTCAATAACTTCTCCCACCCACTTGCAATTCTAGAAATTCCTAACTCAACCTACACTATGGTTAAACCCTAAGTGGAGATGAGGTGAGGTAACTCAAGATAACCATGGTCAATTTTCGCACAAAGGCAAAAAGGGACTTTTTGAGTGACCTCAAAAGTCAACAAAAGGGGCTTAGGGGTTGGAAAAGACCCCTAACCCATACCCATACCCTTTGGGTATAATAATTTCATATTTTGAAGCCTTAGGAATAGGTTTAGAGCCACACAAAGGCTAGGAAATAAAATAGGACCAACTAATAACTCTAAAATGTAGATTAAGCACTAATCCGGATTAAGGGTGACTAAACTCGATTAAGAACCCAATAAGAAAACTGACACCAACTTAAACCAACTTGGGTCCAAAGGTTACACAACTAACCCTAGCTAGCACGCTAAAGAGCTCAACAATTCATGAGTGTCAAGTGACACTAAAAGAACATAGTTATGAACATTAACATTTACAGAACATAGAAATAAAATACATACATCTCACAATACAATACTTGAATTATGAACAACAAGGTCTCCAAAATTAAGACATAGAGATCAATTATGTTCCTCCATTGCTTTCCTCAGCTAAAATTATCTGCACACTCATTGCACACATTAGTAGTCCCAAAAATCACATGCACATATATACGTATCAGAAATTCACATAAATTGAAACATATAAAAATCAGGGTTTCTTGCCTCCTACTTATATCCTTCATCATAAAGATTCCAAAATTAATGTGTTAATCCTACATTTTACTTAATTCATCAACATACATATACATAAGGCATTAAATGACGGATATCAAATATCTGAAAATAACATCACATGACATGAAATAATATGATATGTTCAAGTATCAGATAATGTCTCAACATCTCGAGTCGAGAGTAACAAAAAGATAAAGTAATAACTAAGGCTATGAAGGGTCGGGGTGAGGCCTCACATTTAATAAGTACTTTTTGAAACCATTTATTTTTTCTCTTAACAAATTTATCACTAGAGGAAGAGTCATGATGTATGAATGCATCGTTTGTTTCAATATTAGCATTATTACCATTATCAATATTAGCATTATTACCATGATCTACAAATGCATCATTACCATTACCATTGTAAGAAAGAATAGGAGGAATAAAGGTAGATATATGAGGAGTAGGGTTTAGAGAAGGAGATTGGTCCTCCACTAACACAATTCTACTTCCATGAACTTGTTCATTTTGAGCATTAGAAGAATCATGCATGCCATTTCCTGCAAGACAAACATTTCGTGCTATGTGCACTTTGTTAGTAATAGGATTATAAGCTGGAAAACCTTTGGTATTTTGTATTTTTTCACTCATGCACCTAGTACATGCAATCTTAGATGGAGCAATAGGAGGTAAATTGTCAACCATATTAGATAAAATATGCTCATTTTCCAAATGAGTGACCCTTTCATGCTTCATATTAAAAGCAATATCTTTGTGCAAAGAGAGCCTAGAAGAGGTGAACCCAAAAACTTTAAATAAGTTATCATCGCCTAACTTAGCATTAGCAACAACTTCATTAGTGTTAGGATTAATAACAGAGCACATGTCCCTATGAAACTCAACTTTGTAATTTTGACATAATTATACAACAGAAAGAAAATTGTATTTCAACTCAGGAACATAAAGGACATCATGTAATTTTCCATTTGGAATACTAACATTACCAAATCCTTCAACTTTGCAACTATGATTATCATCTAATTGAATTGAAATATTAGAAGGATCGGGTTTTAAATAATCAAACACTTCTCTATGAAAAGTAACATGTTGAGATGCACCAGTATCAATAATCCATTCTAAATTTTTAGAAACATTGTAACTAACAGTAAAAGCATGACTAGATGGATGAGAGTTTTGATTATTTTTATTGATAGGTTGCTTATCTTTTTGTTTTTTAAAACAATTATTAGTTACATGACCATCTTTCTCACAATAAGTACAGTGGGGTTTTTTATTAGATTGATGAGTATTATTACGATGAGTGTTTGGATGATTATTGTAATTATTATTATTATAAGTATTGGGAGAATCATTATTAGAAGATTTGAAATTTTGATTTTGACTTTTAGACGCAAAAGCATGTTCATTAGATCTAAGATTACCAAATTGTAACAACTTAGCTTCCTCTTGACGTAACAAATTTTGAAAAATACTATAAGTTAATTGAGTAGACAAAGTAGGAATAGCAAGTCTAGTAATAAATTTTTGAAATTGTCTAGGAAGACATTTCTTTAAAATAATGGCAATTAATCTAATATCAGTGAGAGTAACACCTAATCCAATTAGTTGACTTTTAATATAATCAAATTTAAGTAAAAATTCATCCATGGATTTGAAATCAATATACCTTAAGTCTTCCAAATTGTCTTGCAATTGAATCTTGCATGATTCAGATGGCCTGTCATACATTTGCTTTAAAATATCCCAAGCTTCGTGGGCATTAGTGCAATGAGAAATTAGAACATATAAATTTGGGTTAAGAGATATACCAATGAGGCCAAGGGCTTCCTCATTTTTAGTATTCCATGCATTTTTTTCATCTTGTGTAGCCGAGGTACCAGGAACTACAGAAGGGTCAGTAGCAATATCTAAAATATGCTTTAAATGGAATATAAATGAAAGATGAGTTTTCCAAGCATTATAGTTTGAGTTATTTAACTTGATTTCTGAAATTAAAGTCGACATGATTTAAAGAATTATGTTTAAAATTTAAATAATAGATTTGAAATAAAAAAGTGAGACTTATTATCCACAAGAATGTTAAATAATTATTAAGAGATTTAGAGAGTCAAAATTAAAAAACTAAAATGTTCCCTGCAAAACCACTGGTCAGATTGAAGAAACAGAAAAAATAAAAATTTCAAAAAATTGAAAAAAAGTGTTATACACAGAGAGCGATAACTTTTTTAATTTAACTCTATTTTAGATAAAATTTAAAGAGTTTTTTCATTTTTATGTCTTCTAAATGCTGTTCAAATTTCAGCCAAACCCAGATCACGGATTGAGAGATATCATAAAAATACGAACTGTTGTCTTAAAACTTGAAAAACAAATAATATTGTACATATAGTACAATAACTTTTGCAATACTATTCTAATACAAATGAAATTTAAAGAGTTTTTTCATTTTTATGTTTTCTAAATGCTGTTCATATTTCAACCAAACCCAGATCATAGATTATGAGATATAAGAAAAATACGAACTGTTGTACTTTCCTTTCTAAAACAAAAACAAAAAAAAACTTGAATTTCAAAAACTTCAAAACCTTGCAACAGAAATAGGGTTAGATATAATAAAAAAATTAAAAATAAAGAATCCTTTGGCAGCAAGCCTTCTAAAGGAGGTTAGAAAAAATAAAAAATGAAGAACTCTTTGGTAGTAAACCTTCCAAAAAGGGTTAGAAAAAAAAATTTGAAGATTGAATAAAAAACCTGCAAAAAAATAAGAATAAATTTTTTTCAATAAAGTTCTCGAATATGGTAACCTTCACAAAAGCTCAAAATAAGGATTAGAAAGCTCTGATACCATGTAAGAAAAAGTGATTGAAATGATAAAATATAATAAAATGAAATAGCATGAAATAATAGATTTAATCCAAGAGAGCAAGAAGAGTTTTACCATACAAATGATACAAGATCAATGGAGCAATACCAAAGAGGAAGCAACACAAGAGACAAGGATTTGATAAGGGGAAAGCAAAGAAATCCCCTTGTGAGTATTATGAATGAGGCAAAAGCCTAAGAATGAGAGAGAGAGAAAGAGAAGAAATGGAGCAAAAGAGCTCATTTACAATAGCATCAAAAACTTGATGTGAATAATGGAGACTAGATGAAAATGAGAGAGAAAAGTACCTCTTTTAAAGAGATGAGAAAGGAGTTGCATGTCTTTGCATGTGTAACTCCCATTTCTATGAATGCCACATTCATAAAAGGTGTGTGCAAAGTGTCAAGTTCCTCTTAAGGAGGAATATCTATTTTCCTTATTAAAGAAAATACAAAAATGAGTTGTCCTCACAAGTGGACAATAGGACAAGAATGACATGTCCTTTACATGTGGACTAGAGGAAAAATAAATAATACATAAGGGATACCTTGGTTTATCCCAATAAATAAATATATACAACCAAGGAAAGATTATTAATTCTAACAATAACCTTCCTTGATTGAGTAATCACCACCTTTGGCCGAGGGCCATCTAACTATATCTTCCCTATTAGAAAAAAAAAACAATTCTTTCAGCAAGAGAGTCCCTCAACAAAATGAGACTTGGATGACTAAGAAGATGTGTTGGAGGTTCTTTCCAGAGAACCCTTCTTGAATGAATTTCAATAGCCAAAACATAGTCCCAAAAAGAGGATCCCCACTTAGCTTTTAGGACGTGGTGTGCTTCATCCAACTTTTCTTGTTTGCATAGAGGGGGAAATCCATTCCATGAGTCTTCCCAAAACTTTACTTTCTCTCCACTATGAATTTCCCAAGTAACATAATTACAAACAATATCCTTTGAAGACACCATAAAATTCCATATGGTTGAACCTAAAGGAGGATCAGACACAATAAAAATTCTGGAAGGACTTGAGGAATGTAAATATTTTTCTTGCATGATTGAACACCATTTTGCATGAGATTTTGTATACATTTTCCACACAAGCTTGCCCCTAAAAGCCTTATTTCTAGTAGCAATATCATGCAACCCCACACCCCTAGATGCCTTATCATGAGACATTTCAAGTAGAGAGACAAGAGGAAGCTTCTTATTATCTGACAGATTTCCTTTCCATATAAAGTCTCTGATAATCTTTTGAATTTGAAAGATTATAGAAGAGGGAGCATTGAGAATTGACAAATAATAGTTTGGGATAGTTGTAAGGACAACTTTAACTAACAAAATATGGCTTGACAAAGATAACCATCTAGCTTTCTAAGTAGAGATCCTAGCCCTAATTCTATCAATGATAGGAAGCCAAAAATTTGTCTTGTTTTCTCCCATAAAAAAAGGAATTCTAAGGTAAATGGATGGGAGGTGATCCACCGGGAAACCAAAAGTTGAAGAAATCCTCTGAGCCACTACATCATTAGTGATGAAAATGAAAATTGTGGACTTGTTGGCATTGATTCTTTGACTAGAAACTTATGAATATAGATCAAAGACATATTTAATATGGTTAGCTTCCTTTACATTTGACGTACCAAAAAGAAGAGTATCATCAGCAAATAGGGAGTGGGTAACAGTAATAGATGTACGAGGAATCAAAATTACTTGCCATAAGCCCAATTGTGAAGATGTATTGATGAATCTGTTGAAAGCATTAGCCATCAAAATAAATAAAACTGGAGATAGTGGATCACCCTAACGAATCCCTTGAGAAGAGGGGAAAAAACCAATTGACTCTCCATTAATAATGACTGAAAACTAGGCACCAGAAATACAATTTTTGATCCATCCGCACCACTTATCTGAAAAACCAAATTTGGAAATAACTTTAAAGAGGAATGACCATCTTACCCTATCATAATCCTTCATCATGTCAAGCTTGACCACAAAACTAGACAACTGATGAGAATTGATAGAATGAAGAGTCTCATTGGCAACAATAGCGCCTTCCCATGTTTCTCTTCCTGGCACAAAACCACCTTGATCTAAAGAAATGATATGAGTAATAAATTGCTGCAACCTCATGTATATAGATTTAGTAATCAATTTATAAACCATGTACATTATTTTTTATTAAGGATAAATATGGTTTTATAGGGCACCCAAAATTCTAATAGTTTTAATAAAACATATAAATTTTAGTGTCCCAAAATTAAATAGTTTTTTTGATAATCAAGACATTTTAGACCCTAAGGTTATTGTTCAGGTTTTCACTAATTGTTACAAGACAATTTTTACTTCTGAGGACTCCTTTGAGGCTGAGTCTTTAAGAAATAAATGCAAAATGCTTATTTGTAAAAAGTTAGACCCGGATGATATTGCTATGCTTGCTAAAGATATCTCTATTGAGGAGATTGAGGAAGCTATCATGGCTCTCAACAATGATAAGGTACCAGGCCTTAATGGTTTTCTTGTTGAGTTCTATAAATCCAATATTAGTTGGATATGTAAGGATCTCCATGACTTATACTCTGAAGCTTTGTCTATTGGCTCCTTGGGATAGGATGTTAATCGAGGGATCATTAAGCTCCTCCCCAAGGATAGAGATAAGAACCTGATTAGGAATTGGAGGCCAATTACCCTTCTTAATGTGTCATATAAGATTTTGGCTAAAATTATGGCTCTTAGGTTAGTCAATATTCTTCCAAATTTTGTTAGCTCTACCCAAACTGGTTTCATCAAGGGTAGATATATTCTCAAGAATCTCATTACTAGTTGAGAAGCCATGGAGTGGTCTAAATGCTCACACCAAAACCCAGCCATGCTTCTTTATAATTTTGAGAAAGCTATTAATAGAGTTGAATGTAAGTTTATTCTTATGACATTAGAGGCCTTTAGTTTCCCTCCCTCCTTTTGTAATACTATATAGGTGATTCTTAGTGAGGCTTCTACTTAGGTTAAAGTTAACGGTGTTCTCTCCACTTCTTTTTCTCTAGTGAGGTCCATTAGACAAGGGTGCCCTTTGGCACCATCTCTTTTTGTGATTGCTTCAAAGGCTCTTTACTATATTCTTACAGGTTATTCTTTATCTCCTGATGTTAGAGGTATATATTTTCAAAATGATGAAGAGCTCATCAATTGCCAGCTTGTGAATGATATTGTGTTGTTCTTTGAGCTTTCAAAAATTAATTTTAAGGCTTTGCAATATAAACTCAGTTTTTTTTGTTCTATATCTGGGGCTAAAATATCTCAAGCCAAATTAGTTTGTTTATGGTGGGATGTGCAGCACCCGAATTGGTTTTCTCAATACAGTTTTCCATGGGGAGGCCCCAATAAGATTACTAGATATCTTGGTATCCCTTTCTTAGTGGAACCTACCCTCAAAGAAATTTGGTCATGGGTTAAAGAGAAGATTGATAATAAGCTTAACAAATGGCATAATAAGGCATTATCTCTAGTAGGCAGAATTTAGGATTGCCAGACGATGTTGTCCTCTTACACCATTTACTATTCCTCTACCTAGTTTTTTAACAATTATCAGATTGCTGCAATTCATAAGTCAATCAAACAATTTCTTTGGTCTGATGGCAAGGGTAATAATAAAATTCATTCTATTAAGTGGGCTTGGTGCCACTCTGACAAGGCCCTTGGGGGACTTGGGTTGAAGGATTTAAGAATTCGGGGTATTTCCTTATCTGCCAAATGGATTTTTCAATCCATGGAGGGGGACTATCCTTGGAAACTGTTGGTATGAAACAACATTGAGAGGGTTGTGCCTAAGAAAGCCAAATCTTGGACTAATCTTCCCTTTTGTGACCTTATTATTGGTAATTTTCCTATCATGGTCCAACATTCTACAGTTTTTAGATCTATTTGGAAGGCTTTGGAACATGTTAGGAGATTCATCATTAACAAGGATTTTCATTGTAATAATCAAATCCATGGTGAAAGATCCATTTGGTGGAATCTTCATCTAAATGGTAAACATTTGGCCCTTACCCAAAGGTGTTCTACTACACTATGGGCTAAGAAAGGTATTAAACAGTTCATAGATCTCTTTGAGTAGAATCAAATGACTCCTTGAGATGAGCTTAAAAGTAAAAATGATATCCTTGATTCCCATAAAAGAACTTAAAACATGATTATGCAAGCTATTTATGGTCTTCCCACTATATGCCATGTTGATTCTCAAAGGCACCTTAATTGTAACTTGCCTGGTGGAGTTGTCACAAATCTACTTAAGACCAATAATATATACAAAATCCTTGATTGTAATACAGATATTATTGATCATGTCAATGTTGTTTGCTACTCTTCTTATGATGATGATGTTTGGAAAAAAATACTTTGATATCTTATGGAAGAATTCTGTTGAGCCTAAAATTAGATGCTTCAGATGGCTAGTCATGTCGGACAAGCTTCCTACTAAGAGAGATTTCTCTAATTTTGATATTTTTAATTTATGCAAAGTTCCTAAAATGGGTAGACATATTCTTTTAGATTGTACCTTTGCTAAAGAAATTTGGAGTGTTTGGCATTGTTTATCCTATTGGTGTTAATATTCTTCATATTATCACTGGTCATATTAATGGTCTTCATAAAGATACCAACTTATTTTCAAATATATTATCATCTAACATTCTTTGGTAGATTTGCAAGTGTAGGAATGAGAAAAGGTACCAAGGTAAGCTGAGGGATCTTAACGAGTTTATTCAAAAACTCAATTATTTTAAAATTTCTTTGCAGGTGTAGGCTACTATGTTGATCGAGCATGACAAGATGAGAAGGTTTCTTCGTGATGGGCATGCTACTTTTTTCCACTATGAGTTGAAGCATGGATACCAATGGCATAGAACCCTAGGTGATCTACAAGCTTGCATTAGGTTGAACAAAGAAAGTGAATGCTACAAAAGAAGATTTATTTATGTTGATACAGATTTATAAATGTAAAAGTGTTGTTTGGATGAAGGGTTCCTTAGGTTGGACTACTTGGATGGTCAATTACTATGATGTTATTACTTAGATAGTCCTTCTTCTTCTCTTTTTGTTATGTTGCACAACTAATTCTATTCTTCCTTAGTGAGGCTTGGCCTCCTTGTTGACTTTCATGGTGGTACTTTGGTTGCTTTGTGTTTTCTAAAACTCTTATTTCTAATAGGAAAAAAAATAAAAATTTAACCAATACATGCACTCACAATCATAACTAGTAGAACTTGGTTAAATCCAACATTTAAACCAACACAATATAAGAAAGAAAAAAAAAAAAAAATAGAGAAAAATAAGGTACAATCAGCTAGAGACTAATTCTTGAACATTTTGTTTCAGCTCCTACTAAATTCTTTTGATCTTCTCTATGACTTTTTTCAGTTTATTGTTTTTATTTGAGTCTATTTCTTATCCTTTCTCTATGTGTTGGAACAAGTACATTTGCTAGGACTCCCATCTACCTCTCCTTTTTTAGCTTCCTCTAGGTTGAGCTTAAGCTTGACCTCCTTACCCTACTCTAAGTTACCCATGACTCTATTCATATATTCTATGATAGCTTCAAGAAAACCCTATCATCTAATTATCACATCTCTTGTCACATTTTCCATTTTATCAAATTTTATCTTTATTTGTTTGATCATCTGTAGATTTTGATTCTAATAAGTGTCCTCCTTCCCTTTCACTTCCTCTTTATTCTTTATTTCCTAAATTTTCACTTTAAGAAATCTAAATTTTAAATACATAATTTTTATTGAATGGAAAATCCACTTATATAGTTTGAGTGAGTAGAGGGAAACACCATTTTTAGTTTGTAAAACTATGAGGAGGGTCGATGGCCAAATCATTGATATCTTCCTCCCTGAGTTTGACATTGAACTCCCCCTCATCAATGGCTTATAGAATTAGTATCCTTAGCTTTTTCTTCTCATTTTCCTCTTACAAAAAACTTTGTTTTTCTAAATTTCATATTAGGGTGTGAGATAGGCCTTTAGTCTCACAACCTTCAGCATCTTTTAGAAAGATGAATAAATCATGATTAAATAAATCATCATAGTTAACAAACCTAATGGCTTCTCTTGGCTCGTCATCATCCCCATTATATTGAGGGGTATGAATTTCCTTTTTTTTTAATTACTATTGGAGAACTCATTTCATACCAAATTTCCTCAGTTTCTTTTTCTTTTAATATCAAAGGAGAGCTCATCTTATTTTCATCTAAACGTAAAGAGGGAGGGGAAACTAGGACGTTACCACCCCCAAACAATCTTTCCACAAATTCATAATTTTCACTTCATCCAAATTTTCCATGTCCATGCCCACTTTCCCCTTACCCTCAGTTGCTTCTTTCTCTTCTTCATATTCACTTTCTTCTTTAGATTCTAAAACAATCTCTCCATAATTGGCCTTAGCCTTCTTTCTTTTAGTTGAATGATGAGAATATGTACCTAATTCCATTAAAATCACTTTAGCTTTCTCCACTTTTTCCCTGAACCCTACATTTTACCACTATATTCTGTAACCTTCCTAAAAATAGGGTCTGAAATAATTTTTTTCATATGACTTCGAATTATCCTTATTAGACCCTCATGAAATATGGGTTTTTTGGGATTGAGCCTTAAAGATTAAATACTCTAAGACAACAAACACAACACATATAATGCAAAATACACTATTTTTTATATCTAAAGTGATTAAGAAGCACAAAGTGGTAGATATGATCCAAATCATATCTCCCATCAAGAAAAATATATTCCCTTACAAGGGTAAGAATAAACCTCCAAAGTAACTTCACAGATGATACAACAAAAACACCGTTGTCCCCTTTAACTAATTTACCATCTTTATCTTTAGGAAATTTTTGAATAGCCAATTTAGAATACTATTGGTAACAAAAAAATAAGGTTACCTTTATCATCAAGCTCCATTTTTTTTCCTTTACTACTACATAGATCTACAATTTCCTCCTACCCAGGTTAAACTTTGTCATTATTCCAGCCTTTGAAAAATAACTCTTTAACTTTTTGTTTTGCAATTTTAATTTTTTTATGGATGTATGGGGTTAGGCACCCTTCAACCAATTTTCCTATACTTCCTTCTCCTTCCTCTATATATTACAATTTTTCAATTCCCTTCTTCTCAATTTCCCACCCATGTTAACAAATTGTAGAGCCAAGCTCTCAAATTTTCTCTCAAGACTATAAAATTTTTCAAGAAGAAAAAAAACTAAAATGACCCATAATAATCATGACACTTTTATTATCACACAACTAAAACTCAAGCACATCCCAAAATTATTAGATATCATTTCCCAAAGTATTTCCCAAAGTACTTCCACAATTATTCATATCCTCATGATTCGCAAATGGGATGAATCTCAAAATAAATAGAAATTTTTGTTTTGAACTTAATTATTAAATTTTTTGCTTTGTTGATAATATTTTCAATGGATCAATTAGGAGCTATGGCATTAGATAGGCAATTTAACATATTTAGTGAATCCCCTTCTATCCATATTCCCTTCACGTTGACATCACTAACCATTTTTAATCCATGAAGAAGATCCATTGCTTCAACTAAGTGGTTGGTTGGAATACAAAGTGGGATTGTTGTTGCTTTTAACATTTTTACTTGGTCATCCCTAACAACATGTCCACAAGTACCTAGATCTGAATTTCCCTTATTTCTCTCTCAAAGCTCATCTTAATCGAACCTGTTGAAGGATTATCCCTTCTTGTAGTTTCCCTTTTACTTTTAACTACTAAATCTAGATCCTTCTTTCTACTTATAATCCCACCAGCATCGAAGTCTACATTTTCCTTCTATATAGTTCTACAAATTTGAATAATACCCTACTTAAAGTAGAGAACAAATAAGGAGTAAGGTTGATCTATATCCTTGAAAACCCTACTATTCCTTTCCTTCCAAAGATTCAAGATAACATGAGGAAAAAATAACACCTAGAGATATTTTCAAATGTTTCCTTTAAAATCCTTCCTAATTTGTGAAAGATCCTTTATGCTTTTTAGCATAGCCTATCTCAGATTCCAAGCATCTAAAATCTTTGTCTACGTATTCTATGAAAATAGAAATAAAATTAAAAATATGGTTCACCAATTCAGCCTAGGTTGCAGATAGAAAATAGCTATTAGGTAAACATATACCCATTTTTTTGAGATTGTCCCTAGTCATATTTTTTTTCTTATAGGAATAACACTATTTTTTTTTTTTTTTTTCAGAATGAGCTTATTATTCAAAATAGAGGACCAAACTAGAGGGAGAGTTGCATTAACTTGAAAATATTTGACAACTATAGACATAGAGAAATCCCCTAAAGGAAATCCATCCCAAATCAAAGAATCCTTACAGTCTAACTGAATAACAACTACATAATGACTCACTTGAATTACTTTTAATTCAAGAGTTATTTCTCAAATTCTCACCCATTAACCACCTCTATAGTAATTACCAACCTTGGACCCAGACATATGAACATATTTATCTATAATTAGATTTGAGACAACAATTGAAGAAAGAGGTTAATTTAAAATCCAATCATCATTTCAAAAGTCAATAGGTTAACCATTTCCCACCATCCATTTAGCTTTATGTTTGGAAATTTATTTAGGTTTCTTGATGCCCTTCCAAAAAATAGAACTTGATAAACTTTCTAATTTTTTAGAAAAAATTTCCAATAGGGGAAGATCTTTTAAGTATTTTCTATGGATAATATTGTTGCAATCTTTCATTTGTCCTTAAATCTAACAAATTTTATTGGCCATAAGAGAGAAGTTCATATTTTTAATTGATTTTAGTCCAACTGCACCATGTTTTTTTGATCTACAAACCAAGACCTAGGAAACAAGCACCAACCTTTTGTTTTCTTCTACATTTTTCCAAAGAAAAGTTTTTTGAATTATTTATATGGCTTCTTGGAGCTTCCTTGAGTAAAAGCACAAACATATGTCACCCTTTTGTAAAGGAATAGGCTAACAAAACTATAACTAATCACTTGCAATGACATAAAACTAGTATTATTATTTAGAATTTGAAAATTATGTAAACTAATGAAATATGTAGAAATTGATAAAGTTTATGATTATAATATTTAATAATTATTTGGATTAATAATTTATATATTTTCATATTTTTTACAAATAGTTTTTTAGTTGGTCAACAAAAAAATAAAATAGAAATAAACCTATTTTTGTTTGATCTAAGACTATGGGTATGTGTAGGATCATGGTGTGCCAAAAAGAGGTGATCTAAAAAATATGTAGTCTTGGAATTCCTCAAAGCATTTCAAAAACTATTCCAACTTATTTTTCACACATCCTAATGCTAAAGAAAAAAAATTAATACCTTTACTAGGCCTACTATATATTT
Source organism: Cupressus sempervirens (assembly GCA_028749045.1). Taxonomy (NCBI): domain Eukaryota; kingdom Viridiplantae; phylum Streptophyta; class Pinopsida; order Cupressales; family Cupressaceae; genus Cupressus; species Cupressus sempervirens. Next base: position 295,071,613 of record CM053786.1, on the reverse strand, counting down.
TGATGTCAACCATATAATATCAACTTAAAAAATGTCCAAAAAATGTGTTTTTGGCTTGCTCTTGTGTTTTTTTTACTTCAAACATGTGGCTAATGACTTTTTTTTCACCAAAATTTGCTGAAATGAAAAGGGTTTCTTTGGAATGTTTGTAGCTTTCCATAAATGTAAGGTTTGTCAAATTATGAGTTTAGTAAGTAATTATTACTTATTTTCTAATGGACTTATGTATAAAGTGTTGATTGACACACTGCTTCAAAAAAATAAAAACTATAACTTTCAAATGGTACAACATTTTTGAAATCCAAAAGATGTATGGGGAAAAAAATTAAAATCAGATTTTGTAGAGTTTTGAATTAGTTAAGGTGGTCAAAAACAAGATTTTTTTATTCCAAAATTACTAAAGTAGAAAGTTAATAATTCATTATTTATTTAGAATAAAATATACAAAAATACATATCACATCCATGCATAACACTACTTCTTCTATCTAGAATATTATTTAAAAATATTATTATTTGATTTTGATTAAGGTGGTCAGACATACATGTACTTATTTTTATCCTAAAAAAATTTAACTATTGCATTAAAATTCAAGACCTTGACCAATCAATAATTTGAAAAAAAAAATTTAAAAAGGCATAGTATTTTAGAAACTAAATTCAATTTCTTAGATATTCTTTTCTCTCAATGTTTTCTTAAGAAGTTTATAACAAGTAAAAAATTGCATGTCAAGTTGACATAACCTTGATTTGCTGATTTTTTATTGCCACTTAAGAGCATAGCTTGGTTGATCATGATCCTGCACATACCCCTATGTTATAGTTAACATATATGACTAAAATAATAAAAAATAAATAAATAAATTTAGACCTATATTTTCTTGTTTATAATGATTCAATTTTCAACTCTCCTGAAACCAATAGTGTTCATCTTCCACCACATTTTTGAAAATGAATCTATTCCAACTAGAAGAAAAAATGTAAATTCTAGAAGAGGACTTTCTCCTCTAGAATGTCATATAATTTTTATTTTTATTTACTATTATTCAAAAAAAAAATTCTTTCTCAGAATCTACATCTCTTTAAGTGTTAATATAAGTGCTTGTAGAATTGTTTTATTACAATATACTATATAAGTTAAAATACTATAAACTCTATCTGAGAATATTTTTGACTTTGAGCTCGTTAAAATGGTGTTTATATGTTGATAAATAAAATATCATACAAAATATTGAGAGTTATTGAAATGTCAATTTTCTAAAATAATTTTATTTCTTAAGTAATTGGGTACAAACTAGTCTAAAACATGCATTTAATAGAAATTTCCAATTCGAAAAACATCTGACCATATATAACTTAGATATAATGAATTTATCTAAATCATATGTTTGGACAAAATGGATTATTTGATAGAAATTCTCAAAATTAGCCATTCTGATAAGTCGGTCTAAAAGGTGACACAACTTTGTACTTTTACCCCCCTATGATTTTGAACAAAGCACATAAACTAGAAGACTTTGAAAAGTAGAATTAATCAAATTCAATTTTTCATCTTGACTAAAGAGAAAACCTTTTGAACTAATCAATTTTCTTTGAAATCTATCAACCAGGGATGACCTAATATGGTCATAATGTTTAACCCAAGAAGAAAACAAAGTTAGTATGTTGAGAGATTCCCAATTTGACATTCAAAAATTCTAGAAAGTGTTCCTTGTCTAACAATTAGAGTGTTTGTGAAGAAGACATAACTCTTTTACTAGTTAATAAGATGAATCAAAGATGAAGTATAGGTCTAAAGAGTGTTTTTGCATGCTTTTTCCTCCTTGAGTGAAGCCTCTCCGACAAGGGCTATATCATCATTGAACTATTCATGTAAGCACACCAAATCCTTAGAAGAAGGTTTCAAAACCTTAGGAAAACCTAAAGAAACTCAAAAATGCTAGAGATGGCTAAGAGATCTAGTCACTAGAGAAAAGAGGACCAACAAGATAGGATATCTCTACCCCAAACCCCAAGAAGGTGTAAAAAAATGGAAGAATAACCATTTAATAGCACCATCATAGAAGAAGTAGAGATTATTTGATGAGCAAGTTGAATAAATAGATTGTAGATGCCAAGGGGTTCTACAATTTTGAATAGGAAGTCTTATTCTACATGATGATAGGCATCTAAATGTTCAAGTTTAAGTAAGAAACCTTGAGATTTAGAACAAGCAGTTGAATAAATGACTTTATGGACTTTGATAATGAAATCTAAGATTTGACAACCATGCACAAAGCCATTTTGTTTTGAAGAGATGAGCGAAGAATGGAAATCCAATAATCTCATAGTCAACACTTTAGAGAACACTTTATATACAAAATTAAACTAGCTAATAGGTCTATACTCATTTATACTAATAGCTCCAACTCTATTTGGAATAAGGGCAATAAAAGTAGAGCTAATTTCCTTGTGTGGTTGCCTAGATCCAAAGAAATCTTTAACTATAAAGTGGACATCATTTTGCACCACATCCCAAAAATTCTGGAAGAAATACATTTGGAGATCCATTTTGCCTAGGATATTTTTCCCCTTTGAAGGAGAATACAATTTTCTTAATTTCCTCAATAGACATAATAGCTACTAGATCCTTGTTCTTCTCCTCTTTAGAAATACTATGGATAGATTCCATTAACTTATTCTTTCCATCCATAGATAGATAACTATCTTTAGAAAGAGAGATAGACAAAAAACAAAAAATATATTTAGACATCTCTTTATCCAAATTTTTCACTCCGTTATTGATAAAAATACTAAGATTCTATCAATTTCTTTGTTCTTAGAAGCTATCCTATGAGAAAAATCTAGTATTTCCATTTGTGAAATTTAACTATAGGGCATTGGATCTCTATCTCCATTAGAGGCATTTATATCATTATAAGTAACTAGAATATCCTTTTCTTTATTGTCCAAACCATGGATATCTTGAAAATCTTGAACAATTTTCTAAATATCTTCCAACTCTAATTTGATATCAGTATTTTTTTGAAAGATGTTTGCAAAAAACTCCTTATTCTCAACTTTAACTTTTCCTTTATTAAACATCAAATTTTTAGCTACTCTAAACGTAGGTGTACCATCAATCTAGATATCCAACCACTCATAAATCTCAACTCTTAAAGCAGGGTGTTACAACCACATTTTCTCAAACCTAAAATGGGATATCCTTTTTTTTAGACTAATCAAGGATTTATTGATTGATTAAATCATATTAACTTAATTATTAAGTCACTTATTAACTCTATTTTACTTAAGCTAAACTTTAGGCATATAATAATTAATTTTTTTTATTAATTATTATAATGCAACCTAGGTTAGATATTTGTTAGAGTCTTGAGCTCCTCTACAAGGACAACATCTCTTTGTAAAATTCATTCACTTTTGACTCTATCCATTTGTCCTTTTTCTCATCAGGAATGTCTTATCTATGGATCTTGGACTTCTAGTCTCCATAGCTTTTGCTTCTCTCTTTATATGAGTGGTGTTTCCATGTAGTGATTCTTGGGACCTGAGGGGTTGATCTTTCATCAACTTCAACATGGTATTAGAGCTCTAGATCTCTATGAGCTTATTTTATTTATGAGAGGTTTGGCTTGGCTTTTAGATCTATGTTTTTTATTTCGAAAGGTTTCATTTTCTAGAGTCTTTTGTATTGGATCTATGGGGTCACAATTTTTTGGTACACCTTGAGCCCAAATGGACCTCATCATTGATCTTAGAGTGCTTGAAAAGCTCTATTTTCATATAAAATTTATCCAATTTGGACTCAGTTGGAATTTGAGGCAAAAATAATCCAAAATTGGTCATGTTTCCCAAGGCGGTGATTATTACAATTTTTTACCTAAAAATGTAAGTTTTCTGGCATGAAAATCAATATTTCTTGACATGAAAATCAAGGCTTTTTAGTAAAAATGTTGATTTTTTTGGTATAAAAATTGATATAGTTTCTATTACACATTGGCATGCTTACCGAGGTAATTTTTAGTACTAATAGACTAGCTACCCAAGGTGCTTTAGCATGGGTCTCAAGTTGGTGATGTTATATTTTTCCCTTCTGACTCTTTTCTAACCTACTTGTGACTTTTTGTCATAACTTGACCATTTGAACTCTATTTTTTGCAAATGATAGATCATTGAAAAAGTTGGTTCTAAGCCCATCATGATAATCTTGTTTATTTAGACTTTTGATGATGTTTTATTTTTAATTTATTCCTTCAAAGTTAGAGGTCCTATTTTGCACTCTAGGAAACATTCTATTTTTTAGATTTTGCTCCACGTACATCCCATTGAATTTTTTGTTTCTTGCATTCTAGTGAATATCTTGGTTGATTCAAGTTTGGAGATTGATTTTATTGCTTTAGATGACTTTTCATGGTTTGTACTATCTATTTTGTTAGCCCCATGTCTCTTCTAGTGGATGTAGACATCATTTGTATGGATTCTTCCAAATGCACTGAGATAAAGTGTCATATTGGATATATATTTTTATTTCAATACTTTTGACTTATTTTGACTTCTTATTCAAGTAGTGTCTTCTAAGGAAACCCAGGTGGATTATTGTATTCTTCAAAATTTTCATATCTTGTGCCTTGTTCTACATTCACTACTTTGACTAAACTTCCATGGGAGGTCGACGTTTATCCTTTGCTTTCCATCTTCCTTTGTCTAGTGAGTTTCTCTTATGTGACATTAGCATCATGGTGTTTCTAAGATTGTTCAACTTAGTACACACATATATACTCTTTTGTGGATCTTGATCATGCTTCCTTGACATGTACTTCTTTTGGCCCACTTTTCTAGTTCCCTATCACCTTACTCTTGTCTACATTACAGGAGTTCTTCTATTGTTTCTCATGATTCCTTGAATGTTTCTTGTGACTAAATGTTTTAGTCACATAGTCATTTATTTATCATAATTCTACTAGTGAATGACTATAGCTCCACAAGTTGCTTCATGTCATAGATTGTATGAAGGCAATCCAATACAAAGTTTGGTATCTTCTAGTTGTAATCATTACAAGGCCCTTTAGATGGAGAATTTTGATATTAATGGGATGAAAATTGAAGTTATGGCCTACAATGTTGAGGATGGTATCAATGTGACTTAGAAGTGCCTAAAAAATCAAGATGATCTTTTGTAAGATGAGGAAGAAGAAATGGGTCATAGAAAGATTCAATCTAACATGGATATACATCTAGGTTGGAATAATTTTATAGAAGGTTTAACCGTAATCATGCTCATGGAAAAGAAAGGGTGCCTAGTGTCAATGATGAGTTCAAGACTTCATGATGACCAACAACTAGAAACTCAAATAGAGGAGAAGATCAAAGATGCATTCAAAAACTTGAAAGTCTAATTCTACAATTCTTTCATTAATGATATACATCATAAGAGAGAATTAAATCCAAAGTCTGAGGGTTTTGATGAGACGTGGTTATTTGGATACATTCGCTTGTCCAAAGAAATGGAGCATGTTAGGAATCTAATATTTGGAATCCAAGGAGAAGACCTACATTTGAGTTCAAAGTAATGGGGAATTGTTGCCTATTAAGTAACCATGGCATATACTTTTACTAGCCAATCAACAGGTTTGCATGATCATTTGGAGCCAGAGCTATCAGAGGTGGTGGTTTCCTACCATGTAGATATGTTAGGTAGGCAATTTTTTTGTGCCTTTCCCTTGCTTTTGTTTGGTCATGTTCCCAATTTTGTTGTGCTTAGTCCCTTTTCATGGATTTATCTCCTTTTTTGGTGACTCTATAGCCCTTTTGATAAAGAACTGCTATTTTTTAACTCTGGGTTCATTCAATGTCCTACACAATCCTCTTCTCTAGATAGAGCCAGCTGTTACTTGATTATTTTAGAGGGAGAGTTAATTTTATTAATTCTGGAGAGAGAGAGAACAATTAATTTCCCACTATTCAAAATCCTCTCTCTCCATGTACTACCTCTCTCCACCTACTACCTCTCTCTAAGTACTACCTCCCTCTACATACTAAAACTTCTAGAAGGAAATTCAGATTTGGGTTCCTCTCACTACTTATTAAAATTCTCTCTTCTCATACTAAAACTTCTCTCTCTCTACATACTAAAACTTCTAGAAAGAAGTTTGGATTTGGGTTCCTCTCACTAGTTACTAAAATTTTCTCTCCCTGTACTACAACTTTTCTCTCCATGTACTACCTCTCTGTACATACTAAAATCATCTCTCTCTACATACTCTAACATTTTTCCCTAATCTTAACCTTGAGAGATTTTCAGATTTAGTGGAACGGGAATGTGGTAGGTTGCCTCTTGTAGTGAAGATGGTTGCCACATCAATGAAAAACTATAGTCTAGAAGAAGAGTGGGAGTTATAATTGAATGAACTACTTATTTCAAAGGAGCCCATCTTGCAGATCCTGAAGCCGAGTTATGAATCCCTGCCTCGACACCTAAAAGTCTACTTTGCCTGCTTTTGTTTCTTTCCCAAGGACAATATGATTCCCTACAAATATCTCATTCATTTTTGGTTAGCAGAGGGACTTGTTACTCCATCATATCTCAGAAAAGATGAGATGGACGCTGAGATGAGTTACCTGAATGAGCTTGCAAATCTACGTTTAGTTGATCAAACTGGATGATCTTTAGATGCATCACTCTCTTGCTCTATCCAGAAGCTAATGTTGGATTTGTCCATTTACATTTCCATGGAAAATAGATGTGAGTTTGCTCCTTCCTCTCTCCTGAAAAGGTGCTATAAGATACTACTGGCTCAACAAGGTATGGACACTGATGCTATCTCATAGAGCAGTCTTTGTAATCAAAAATTTCTCTGCACTCCATCACTGTCAGAAAATTCCAAAATCTGAAACTTTCCAGAGAACTTGTTTGATGGTCTCATAGTGTTGTGTGTTCTTGACTTTGGGTATACTCAGATCAGCACATTACCTATATTTGTTGGCAACACGCAACTTCTCAAGGTTCTAAATTTATCATGGACAAATATTAACGAGTTGCTAGAATGTGTGAGGAAGCTTAATTATCTTCAGTTTCTTGATCTTACAGATTATGCAAACCTGCGAAGACTACCGCACTAGATAGGAGAACTCAATTGCCTATCCTATCTCAATTTAATCTTATGCTCTAAAATGTTGGATTATATGCCTAAGGAAATACTGAAGCTTGTCAATCTGAAGACACTAAGATCATCATGGTTGAAGCTTGGTTTTGAAGAGAATGAGTGGTTAAATCTAAAAGATGTGAGCAATATGATCAAACTCCAGGAAGTAATGATTTCTATTAATGATAAACAATGTTTCAAGAGTGTTGAAGGTGGCATCCTTGTAGGCCTGGTGAAAATGCGTCATTTTGGATTATGGAATAATGTTCCTGAAAAGGAACATGATATGGAATTGATTCTTCCTCCTTTCCCAGAAACAATGAGGTGTTTGAAAGATCTTGATTCACATCATCTTTGTTGATTCTCTATGCCCAGTTGGCTATGCCTTGCAAGAAATTCGAGAAACCTTTTTTTGACTTATTGTAGTTGTGATTATCCAGCGCTACAAAAGATCCCCAACTTAGAAGTCTTATCTCTAATTGGTAATTAAAAAAATGCACAAAATTACCAAAGCATTTTGAAGAGTCAAGGGGATTTTCCAAGCTTGTTCAACTATTAGTTCAAGGCTTCCCCCTATTGGAAGAGTTCCTAGCATTGGAGGACAGAGCAATGGAACACCTCAAGATACTAAAGATATGGGATTTCCTGAGAGTGAAGAAAGTTCCAGATGGATTGGAGAAGTTGAAAACATTGAAGAGAATTGAGTGCAGTGGCAGTTATGGAGCTAAGAGTGAGTTAATGGAGAGGTTAAAGGAAGGTGAGGAGGACTTGAATAGTATTAAAGCTAATAATCCTCGCGTTACCATTAGCCTTGTTAACAGGTTTAAAGATGGGTCAGCTGTAACGATGCTGGTATAAATTTGAAATGGTTTGATGATAATTATGAAAGGTACATCTATGGTAGTTAGTTTAACGATGGGGAGACATTTTTCAGCTTTGTAATTGTCATGGGCTAGTAGCGACAGAGTTTGTCAAAAATATTTACTTTATATATACTTTTGTGAAAGCTATTTTATATCTAGTGATAGGGTCCCCTTAATTTTTTTTAACTGGATGTGGTACCAAGTGAACATCTATGTGATACTAATTGGTGAATTTCCTCTTCTAAGAGCATACACATAACACATTTTTCCATGGTGAATTAAGATGTAGTCCAATAGTATTTAGATGCAAATACAAAGCGGTAAGAAACAAGGAAATGAGTTCTCATAGGATGAAGTGCTATGACTTAATCATTACCTGTTATGAAAGACAACAACTACAACCTTTCTGAGTTCATTCAAGTTGATATAATTTCAAACAAATATGGGTGAATATCTCAAAGAGATGCCACTTTGTGAGGGAGATTTTTTCCCAAAAGCTATTAAAGTGATGAAGCTCATCTAATCTACATAAACTTTAACCATGAATTTGAAGTGATATAGCTATGGCCATGTAAATGAGAAGGTTAAAATTGAGAATAAAGCTCATGTTATATTCAAATATTCTTCAACACTCATGGATAGAGAAAAGAAGCCAAGCTCATTTTGATGACATGACTACCTCATAGCACATTCAACTATTCAGGTGATGAAGTGATGATAAACAAATGAAGAAGATGAAGATGAAAGGATACCTCAGTGAAATCATTTTTTTGGTCTTTCATTGTGGTAGGATACCTCAGTGAAATCATTATTATGGTCTTTCATTGTGGTCTTTTAGTGTTTCACTTATTGTAACTAAAGGTAGAATGTTTTGTTGTACTTTGTAAAAGGTTGGAATTAGTTGTGAAATACATTCCCATTGTCCAAATCCTAACTTTTAAAGTAGTTATGAACTTGAAAGATTGGTTATGCTAGAATAGCTATAAATTCTTGAATCTCAATGTAATAGGGGGACTTTATGGACTTGGAGATAGGGAACACTTATGTTTTGATAACAAGGCAATTTTTGGAAAGTGTGTACAATTGTTGTTCTTGTAATCATTCATTTCTTATTTTCTTAGTGCTAAGAAGTAAAAGAAAGTACATTTTGCATTCTTTTTTCTACTGAATTTGAATTGTTCAAGTGTTGATTCATCAGTATGGGTATTTTCATGGTATCGTGCAAGTTTTCATGAATTATTGAATTAGCATTGTGCCTATGATAGCTCTCAAGCGTAGTTCTTGTTTCCCTTCATTCGCGGTTTACATCAATTTTATGGAAACATTGAAGTGTGTGTTGCATTCATCATCAATATTTTCCTTTCTATATTCTAAGTTGTAATCATCTTTATTTAAAAATGAAAAATTTATCCTACAAGGGAGCTACCCTTCCAAACATAGAGGAAGATTGTAATCTGGTAATGATCGATTTCAATCTCTCCAACTTTGGCATGGTTGTCACTATTCACATGGTGAACAAGGTCATTTTCAAAAGTAACTATCATAGTGACAAATCTATTTACCAATACTCTAATTTTTTAATTCTTTTTTATGATTTTTAGATTTTATTTGCCATGTACTTTTAGCTTCATTTGAAGTTTCCACGTGCCATGATTTAAAATAGATATTTTCAATTTGGGTCTTTTTCGTTGATGTAAATGTCCCTAGTATAGATAATTTGACTAGAGAATGAACTTGTTAAAAGGAAATGTGTTTACATAAAGAAGCTTTCCCCTTACAGATCATTAATGGAAGTTTCCTTCAATTTACAATTTTCTACCTCTAACACATTCTTTATTTATGCATGCCATTTTTCAAGTTCACTCAAAGATTATACTTTGTTATAATTATAATTCAAGAGTGATTGTTTTCCAAACATTGTTATAATCCTATTAAGATTTTAACTATGGAGAACTAAATTTGGACAACTCTAAATCAAATATTAATAAACTTTTTATTATCATTATTATATTTCTTTAAAGTTATTAATTGGATGATCAGATGAAAATGAGTTGTTATTGAAAAATGAGTGGTTGTTGGACTTCTTCCTAAACTATATTTTAAAATTTAATTTGTTTGGATGATTAATCTAAAAGTATATGAATAGAGGGGTAGTAGATACTATTAAAAATGGGTACTATTAAAAAAGTAATAGGTTATTTACACACAAAATACGCTAAAGAAAAAGAAAGTCAATACTAATATTGAATATACTATCCAAACAAATTAAAATTTATAATATATTATTTGAATTAGACTAAAATTACCACCAGCTTTAGAATGATAGTTTAAATTGATAAGATTTTTTATAGCATCAACTTCCTAGTTCTATTTCTACATTTCGGAGAAGATAGAACTTCACATTAATCATACTCTCCTTTATTCAACTTTGATCAAGGTCAAAGTAAATGAAAGTATAATTCATCATTACACAAAAAGCTTTATAAGGTTTTCTGCTTGCTAACTCTTGAGGATGCTAGTACTCTATCAACTATTGATGCCACCTGAATGATAATTGAATCAAAGTATTTAGAACATGTACTGAATCACAATTGTAATAGACACAAAGAATCCTGATAGAAGTTGTCTATTAAATAGGTAAAATATATAATATATAAATATTTCATCTCAAAATTTCAAATTGTCTTCTAATCTTATCAACTGACTGAACAATGGTTTCCACCTCTAAAAGCAATGTAGCTAAGTAGACATGTGGCATTAGAGTTTAAGGATATAATATATCACATCTAATAAAATATTTGTTATGAAATCTCCTTAGATTTATAGATCAAATGCCAGGTTTCGTATTTATTTTCATTGAAAATTTGTCTCCTCATAAACAATGTCTAAGTTGTTCATTAGGTTTATTATATATAAGAGGATGGATATTATTGTTTTGCTTTATGAGATATTAAATTTAATAACTTTTTAGTGAAATCTCTTTAAAGTTTTAAGCAAATCCAATGCATTTAAAAGATAGTTTGCTATTATTGCATTGATCCTAAATGTCAATATAAAAACATGTGAGATGTTGGCATGTCCTATTTGATTTCTAGCAGATAAATGAGGCTTCAAATGGGCACATTTCATCAATATGGTGGGTTTAATAGCACATGTCTATTAGTTTTAGGTAGCTTGGACAACTATTGATCCATATGTGACTAATTAGTAAATATTTGTTAATTAATTGACTCCTTCTAGAAGCAACTATTAACCTATTGGTTAGGTTGTTTTAATCGAGAAGCAACTAGAAACTTCTTGGTTAGGTTATTGTCAAGAAGAAACTAGAAACTTCTTGGTTAGGTTGTTATCAAGAAGCAACTAGAAACTTCTTTGTTAGGTTGTCTTGTTCAAGAAGCAACTAGAAACCTCTTCATTAGGTCGTATAAAAGGGGGGTCAATAGAGGCATTCAAAAAAGTCAATAGAATAGAATAGAGGAACACAAGTTGTAGAAGCATTTACAGTGTTAGGAAATGAGTTTTTAGTAATAGAAAATAGTATTTTAGTGTTAGTGAGGGGCATAGTGATAGAGTTGGAGATAGTAGTGGGGAATATTAGCAGGAGAAATTAGGAGTTTGTCTAAATTTTAGCAGTAAGAGAAAAGTAACTTAGTATCTCTTGATTTGTTGAAGTTAATATATTTTCCATCTATAGAACTGGTATTCCTTTAGGGTGTTTTCTAGGGACAATTTTTTTGAAAATATTGTGTTCCTTTTGTTGTGAATTTCTTTCCATATTTTATTGGTCAAGTTGTAGTTGTGTTATTTTTTGATATTAGCTAGGAATTTATTTATGATAGTTTAATAATAATTTATGATAAGAGATTAATAATTAGTGGCTACAATAGTGTTAATTTTCACATGGTATCAGAGCATTGTTGAGGGTTGAAGAGTTTTTCCCTACGAAAGAAATTAAGGGTTTATAAAGCATAGTGTGATCTCTTCAGAATTATTATTGCTTCAATCCCTTCTAATGGCTTCAACTAGTTTGAGAGATTAGGAAAAATTGGATGGTGTCTTGAATTCTTGTGTTTGGAAGGCCAAAAGTTATATATTGTTGGAAGAGAATGGTATCAAGGACTATGTTACTAGTGTTGTACTTGTATCGATGGATTCGACACAACTTGCAGCATATAAGAAGGATGATGTCAATGCAAGGAGGATTATCCTTGATGGTGTCAAGGATCATATTGTTCCACATATCTCAGAGCTAGACACAACAAAGAAGATGTGGAATGCCATTCTGAATCTATATCAAAATGCTACCACCAATAGGAAGATGATTCTCAGGGAGAAGCTAAAGAATATGTGAATGAACTAGGGAGAAGATGTTACAAGTTACCTCATCAGGCTTTGACTTTTCAAGGATGTGTTAGCAGCTATTGGGGATAGTCCTAGTGATGACAAGCTAGTGAGAATTGCCCTAAATGGGTTTCCTAACCAATGGGGCATCTTTTTTTAAGTTGTTAGTAAACGAGATACCTTACTGAGTTGGGATCAACTGTGGATTGATTTCAATTAGGAGGAGTTTAGCCTAATTCTTGTCAATGGGGCCAACAAGAGTAAAAAAAGTGAGGTAGAACAAGAGAATGTTGCCCTAGTGGGGAAAGGGAAAGCAAAGAAGTGATCTAGCTAAGGATTGAATTCACAAAGCATGAGAATAAGAAGAAGGACCTTCCTAAGGTCAAGTACTTTGGATGTCATGAGTATGGTCACTATGTCAGTGATTGCTCAGAAAGGAAGAAGGAAAAGAAGTAGGTGGTAGATTCAGCAAGTGCAAAAGAACTCTCCAATAGAATGGAAGATGAGTGCATGCATTTATAGCTTGTATGATGAGCTCAAACTCACAAACTATTTGGTATATAGATAGTGGGGCATCATTTCATATGATAGGAGTTAGAAGGAGGAGAACTCCAATATCAAAATTTCCATGAGAAAGTTGTCCAACCTCAACTCGGTTAGGAAAGAAATTGTTAAGTTTTAGAGGGACAATGGAAAGATAATTCTATTTCATGATGTATTGATTAAGCACAAGGATTTGAAATCACCCATAACGATTGGAGTTAGGAGTGGTCACCTTTATAGGTTCTAGTTTGATACTCCTAAGGCACTCATAAGTAGTTTTAATCCTAGAGATTTTGGAGAGATATGGCATAGGAGGATGGGCCATATTCACCATGGAGCACTCAAATTGCTTCTTGAGATAGTGACACGTGCTCCATAGGTGAGAATAGAGCATGATGATGTATGTAAAGGATGCATGTTGGGGAATTTTATGAAAGCATCTTTTCCAAGGAGTGACACTAGATTTGAAGGTGTTCTTGATCTAGTACATCCAATTGTTTGTGGAGTGATATCAACAAAATCTCTCAGAGGATATGAGTACTATGTTACTTTTATCAATGATTTCTCTAGAAAGACCTAGATATACTTCTTGAAGACCAAGGATGATGCTTCTAGTTGGTTCCAAGAGTTCAAGGCTTTATTGGAGAACTCGATAGGAAAGAAGATAAAGGTTATTTGATTAGACAATGGAGGCAAGTACAAAGGAAATAGCATTGAGGAGTTCTATACTATGGAAGGAATCAAGAGAGAGTGGACTATTCCATACAATCCATAGTAGAATGGAGTTTATGAGAGGAAAAACTATTCTATATTAGAGGTAGAAAGATCTATGATACATGACATGAATATGCCCTACTACTTATGGGTAGAGGAGTGTATTAAAAAAATTCTACATTTAGAATAGGGTTACACATAGGGTACTAGGGAAGATGACACTAGAGGAAGCTTTCATGGGTAAGAAGCCTAATGTTAGCCAGTTTAGAATATTTGGGAGTTTGGCATATTGAAATATTATAGGTAATTCATGTACCAAGTTAGATTAGGCTGTGGAGAGAGGGTACTTTTTTGGGTACAATAAAACTTGAAAGGCATATAGGATTTTAATCTTCGGGACTAGAAGAATTATTATCAGACACGATGTTAAGTTCATGGAGGACAACCCATTTAGGAGGTCCAAATATTTTCCAATAGATGATCAAAGTGAGTGGCTAGCAAAATCTCTTAGGCCTAATCAAGGGCACCAAAGCACAAGTATAGTTATGAGTACAAGTGTAGGCTCAAGTGGTGAAGATTTACAAAGAATTGAGCAACAAGTGCAATAGGAAATGCATCTAGAAGACTTAGAGGTTGATATTTCATAATCTATAGTTGGCATCAAAAATTTTGAGGTTCACAAGACAGTAAGGGATACTCAGGAGTTTGTGGGAGCTCTTGGGAAGAGTACTAGATAGCAGAGATAGCCAACCAAGTTCAATGACAATGTGGCATTAGATAATCAGTTGGCGAATTGTGAACCTTCTAGCTATTAGGGGGCTATAGAGCATCAGGTATGGCAAGATGCTATGGTTGAGGAGTATAACTTAATAATGCAAAATGATGTATGGGAAGTAGTTTCTAGACCAGTAGATAGGGGAGTTGTTGGATCATGTTGAATCTATAAGATAAAGCATGGTGCAAATGGTAGCATCAAGAAATACAAGGCAAGGTTCATGGCCAAGAGGTTCTCTTAGAAGGAAGGAATAGACTATAAGGAGACATTTTTGCTAGTGGCTAGGTATAGTTCTATATGAGCTATGATCATATTTGCAGCACAGATGGGATGGTAGATCCATCAAATGGATGTAAAGACAACATTTCTTAATGGTGAGTTAAAGGAGGAGGTATACATAGAGAAACTAGAAGGCTTTGTTACACAAAAAAAAGAGACCCATGTGTGCAGATTGAGGAGGCCATTGTATAGACTCAAGCATGCTCCTAGAGTGTGGTATGAGTGCATTGATACATACTTGGAAGAAATGGGCTTTGTGAAGAGTGAAGCAGATGCTAACCTCTACTACTTGGTGTTTAGTGGTAAATATTCTCATTCTTGTTCTTTATGTGGATGACTTGTTTCTTAGAGGTTCACTAGGGCTAATAGAAGAATGCAAGAGGGACCTTGCAAAAAAGTTTGAGATGAAGGACTTAGGACTTATGCACTACTTTCTAGGCATGGAGGTATGGAAAATAGATGAAGAGATTTTCCTTGGTCAAAGGAAATATTGCATTGAAATCTTGAAGAGATTTAGGATGGAGGATTGCAAAGCCATGTCTACACCCATGATCACAAATTGGAGGAAGGTAGATACATCTAAGTAGAAGGATGTAGATCCCAACTTATATAGATAGTTGATTTGTTCGCTTAGATATTTTGGCAATACTAGGCCAAATATAGCATTTGTAGTAAACTCTCTTAGTTAGTTCATGGTTGAACCAAACAAAATGCATTGAAAAACAACCAAGCATGCATTGCATTAATTGCACTATATAGTTGAGTATGGGATCAGCTATTTTCAAGGTGAATGTATCAAATTGATGGGTTGTACTGATGTAGATTAGGTAGGAAGTACAATTGACAAAAGGAGCACTTAAGGGTGTTTTGTTTAGTTTGAGATTAGGAGTTGTATATTGGTTTAGTAGGGAATAAATTTTTTTAGCTTTGAGTTTAGTAGAAGTAGAATGAATAGCAGCTAGCATGGTAACATGTGAGGCTATATGGCTTCAAAATTTGTTAGTATCCTTGTTTGGTTAGAAGGTTGAGACTACTATGATACACTATGATAATTAGAGTTGCATCAAGTTGATTGAGAAAATAATGTTTCATGATAGGTCTAAACATATAGACATCAAATATCACTTCATCAAAGATTGTGTACAATGGAGGGCTGTTTAGCTATAGTACATAAGTATAGAGGAGCAAGTAGTATACATTTTGATTAAGGCTTTAGGGAAGGCAAAATTCATCTTCTTCATAGATAAGCTAGCTGTCATGTAGAATAGCTTCCTGGCTAAGAGGGAGTGTTAGTTTTAATTAGCTTGGATAGTTGTTCATCCATGTGTGTTTAATTAGAAAACATTTGTTAATTAATTGACTCCTTCTAGAAGCAACTAGTAAGCTAGTGGTTACATTATTTTAATTAAGAAGCAACTAGAAACTTCTTAGTTAGGTTGTTATCAAGAACCAACTAGAAACTTCTTGGTTAGGTTGTCTTGATCAAGAAGCAACTAGAAACTTGTTGGTTAGATAGTATAAAAGGTGGGTCAAGGGAGGCATTTGAAGAATTGAATAGAATAGAATAAATGAACACAAGTTGTAGAAACATTTGTAGTGATAGCAAATAAGTTTGCAGTGATAGTGAATAGTCTTGTAGTGTTAGCAAAGGGTGCAGTGATAGCATTAGAGAGTGCAGTGATAGCATTAGAGATAGTAGTGCAGAATGTCAATAGGAGAAATTAGGAGGTTGTCTAAATTCTACCAGTGAGAGGCAAGGAATTATGTATTCCTTGATTTGTTGAACGTAATATATTTTCAATATATAGAACTAGTTTTCCTTTAGGGGTTTTCCAAGGGATGATTTGTCCAAAACTATTGTGTTTTTTGTGTTGTGAATTTCTTTCCATATTTTATCAGTGAAGTTGAAGTTGTGCTATTTTTTGTTATTATATGTAAATATATTTATGATAGTTTAATAATCATTTATGATTGGAGATTAGTAATCAGTGGCTACAATAGTGGTAATTTTCACAATGCCTACATATACTAAGATTTAGATCAATTACTAATTGTGTGCTAAACTTGACTAACCATCACAAGAAGTTAGCATTATCCTAGACCATTACAACTAATGAATGCTATAGTTGCAAAATATGTGATAGTCAAATAAGTTTTCTTGGAATGTTGACTAAGCATCAATGTTGATAAGAACAGGCTAATCTTTTAATGGTCTTCATCTTATGGTTTTTGGATAACAAGTTAGCATAATTCAATTCCACCTTCAATAAAAACTTAATTATGCATAAACTTACCTATTCAAATATAATTATTGAACTAATTTTAAAGATACCATTGTCATCAGTGATGATTTGTAAATCTTTTTTTAATTTAAAAAAAAAAATGTTTACATAATCTTTGGATAAGTCAAGAGTGTTAACAATGCGATGAAACTCTTATTCAATTCAATAGTGTACTTTTGAAATATTTTTTATTAATATTTATATGTATTGATTTATGAAACATAAGATGTTTACTAAAACTAATGGACACCTATAAAACATAGATAATTTGAAATGATGGCCTAGGGAAAGCTACTCTGTGAAATCTTGAAGAACAAGTCATCACTTCTTTTTATTTTTGTGTTTTAACATTTTTGAATCAAAAAAGTAAAATTTACACTCAAAATAATTGGAATTACAATTCTATATGTAGAAATTTGACACATTTAACATTCAAACCATCAAACCTTAATCAAACACATGTTTACCTATATCTTATTGTAAAAAAATTATTTCTATTTTATTAAATGTACATGTAAATCAACTTTTGATTATAAATCAATTTTAATTTTTTTTATATAATCCTTTTCTATTAACAAATAATATACTAGTTACAATTCACAAAAAGGGGTTTGGGGATACATGATCACACTGCAAGAGTTCATACAACTAAAGCCAGAATCAACAACTATTGATAAAAAAAAAACTTCAAGAAACCCATCAGGTTGCCAAAGTAGTGCTAGCTAGGGGGGGTGGTTCATCATGATCATAGAAACCCCAATCATTCCTAGGATTGGCAGGCAAGCTAGGAACAATCCAACCATCAACAACATCTTTCGGGGTTTGGTTTTCAGCTCATAGGGGTGAAATAGCCAACTCTAGGTGAAAAGGCCATTTGCCAAAAATAATACGAGGAGCACTAGGAGGGTGAGCCACCAGACCTAGGAACCAACCCACTTTGTGAAAGCCATGATGGTTTGAATGAGAAGCCTAAAGAAAGTCACGGAGCAATCATTCTAATTTATTATATGAAGCTTTGAAAGGAGCCCAACATGAATAATAATAAGTGTGCATAGACCTTTGAAAAAATCTAGAATTTTCTCACAAGAGAAAGGGGGCTTAGTAAGCCAATAATCAAGCTTCTATTCAATTTTAACAAGTAGAACATTCCACAAATCCACTGGTGAAGGTTGAATAGAAAAGGGAATTCCCACAGAGAAAAAAATCTCCCCATGTGTGACCCATATTCGAATTGGTCGAGCCATGTTAGAGCTGGAACAAATGATTGCCTATAGTAGAGCATTTTGTACCATTGAATAGTAGAACTAGAGGCTTGACAAAAGGAGTCTAGGCATTGCAAGGCATTAGTGATGTTCTTGTCATCCTCCAAAAGAGTGGAAAAGGAATCATCAGCAAAATGCCCATTGACCAACTAGGATGAGGAATTTGGCAAGGAGATGCCATGAACCAAACCAGAGGAAAAAAAGTGGGCTAGCAAGTAACCAAACCCTTCAGTAGCAAGAACATATAAAACTGGAGCCAGAGCACAAATTTGAATATGGGAATTGGCATTGTTAAATTTTTAAGTGAAAATGACAAATTATTAATGGATTTATATTTTTGGTAATAATTTTGAAGATAATTATTTCATGTCAATATTTGTAATATTTGAATTTTCTTTCAAATTTTTATTGTTTATAAATAATTATTAAACCTAACTTGTAGGACCCTAGGGTGTAGTGGATTATGATGGTTGATTATCAACCCTCCTAATAAAATAAATTGACATGCAATATAAATATAAATAGTCGTAATACTAAATATGTGTGTAAACTAGGTCCAAGTGATATTAATCAACTTATAATTATCTTTATTTTTTTAATTTTATGTTAAGATGATGTTTTATGCATGTGTGTGTGTGAGAAAGAGAGAGATCGAGGCAAATTTTTTTGAAGGGACAGGCATAGAGTAAGGGTGTGGGGGTGAAAGGACCTAGAAGAGAACATAGGAGATGAGTGAAATGAAGAGATAGTTCATGATAAAGATATATGAGGTAATAGAATGACAATAGCTAGGTAGAAAGATATGTCAATAGGTGGATAGATAGAGAGAGTAGATCAATGAGAAATGGAGAAAATTGGGTATTAATTATTAGGCTTGTAGTCAATAACAACACTCCTTGTTATGTGGGTTTGTAGATTCTAAAGATTTTATAGAAAATTAATTTTTTTATGCAAAGCAATATTTATGATAAAAAGAACAACATCTGACAAGAACAATGCATGTCCAACCATTGTAAAATTCAAAATATTATAAAACTTGTGCTATTCAATGAGAAGATATAGAAGGAATTTATAAAGTAGATGAAGCAAGTGTCCATATTGGAGATCTATGCATTCTCATGCAAGGTGACACAAAAATAAATAATCACTCTATAATTTAGAGTAATAGAAGCTGAAAATGAGAGTACAAACTCTAAAAAGTTTTAAAAGAGAACAAATTTCATGTAAGGATGCATCCTCATTCTTCCATGAAATAAAATGTAAATTTTTTTTAAGTATCTATCCTCACTCTTTCATGAAATAAAATATTTACCAGATGTTTTTACTGAAGAAAAATGTAAATTAGTAACAAAGAGATAAGTTAAGAGAGATGGATGAATGAGTCAAACTATTAGATACAAATTAGAGGGAAAGTGATAAAATAACAAAGATCTATACCGTGATAGATGGATAATAGGTCAATGGTCAAATGGATAGGTAGACAAGATAAAAAAAAATAGTTAAAATATGAAATAGATAAAGAGAGGTGAAAGGTAAAGTCAGGGATAAGATAAGATACACCTAGGAATAGAGAACTGAATGGCTATATGCATGAGTAAAAAAAGATTTGACATTGCCATAAATGTACAATTGATTGTTGTCTTATCCATAAATAGAAAAAAAAATCATTCATCTAAATTTTATCCCTATGAAAGAAAGGATTTCCTCTATCACTATCATGTGTTTAGTGTCAAATTCCCTAACCAAAGTAATAAAAATAGTCCTACTATTATTTTTTCAATATAACTCTAACTTCTAGTGGTTTCCAAATGTTACTACAATTTCAAAAAATAGATAGAGAGAGGGGAGAAAAATTATGGCTAATTAAAAAATAAAAAAAAAATATTTATATAAAAACTTACAATACTTTTACATCAACAACACAATGAAATCAAATATATATATATATATACACACCAACGTAGCCTTTTCATCTTACATCCTTCAAAGATGCAAGTACTAGCTATGTCCCCTCAAAAATATCTCCAACATACCCATTAACCTTTGATCCAATTTTCTTGTGGGCACAACACCCATAGTTGATCATGGTAGGCTTTGTGATGCAAGTAGCTAGAAGACAGTAAATATTTAGCTTTCATCTTAAATGTTGCCACTAGAAAACAAATTGTTTTTCACCATTGAACATGGCTTTGTTACATGTCATGACATATACTTTGTTAAACAAATATTTTGTTTAGGGTCCATTTACTTCATGGAAGATGATGAGAATTAGATTTCTCATAATCTAGATTTGAAAATATTTTTGGTTGTTTCAAAATTGGCAAAATGGAACTAGAATACTAGAAATCTAATTTTGTCTCAAAACCAAGATATAGAATTCCCACTGGGAACTATGAATTCAAAATCAAAACTTGGCTATGCTTTTTGAGCAGTGTAAAAATAATAAATTGGGTCCACCTACAACTCCAAGCTTACGAATAAAAATGTGTCTTCCCACTCATCTTCAGAGTGAAACAAACAATGCAACTAAAATAAATCAAAATTTCCACAATTCCACGAACCAAATGTATTTCATCGAATTTAAGTATACAATTCAATTTCAATCATTTTAATTAATGCTTCTTACAGGTTAAAAATTCTATTACAAAACTTTAAACAAGGAAGTTTTTCTAGTTTTCTTTGCTCTTATTTTAGGTATTTAAATTTTTATATATTTAAATTTTAAATAATTTTTTTTTATTATTCTTTTAAAATTGAATACCAATTATATACTATAATGTAATATATAATTTATAATATTTATTATTAATAATTTATATAACAAAATCAATTTTTTTCACAGATCTAAAAGCACCATAATATAAAAGAAAAAAATATATTGTAAGCATACAAATTTAAAATTAATTGAAATTGTTTATTATATAGTTATTTTATATTTATAAAAATTAAATAATAATAGTATTCAAATATTTGTTTTTCAACAATAAAGATAAGAAAGATGATTGAAAGAAATATTAGTCTTATTCTAATAAACATTGAATTGTTTATTCAAGTAACCCAACAGTTCAACCTTTTGCCTTCTAACTAGAGGTATTTTGCTAATATATAATTATAATTTAGATAAAAAATTCTTTATTTTGAAAAATGACTTTAACTTCAATTATTTTATTTAAGTTATATACTAAAAAAAATCATAATAAATAAATAAATAAATATATATATATATATTATATATATAAACTTAACTTCAAATCATTATTAGCTTCAAAATAGTTTACTATTTTTCTGATGAATATTCCTTTTCTATTAATTAAAATATACTAAGATTATAATTCACAAAAAAGGGGCCAAGGGATACAAGATCACCTCGCAAATGAGTTCACATGGCTGAAGCCAGACTTAAAAACATAGCCTTGGCTGGAAACAACAACTATTCATCAAAAAAAAAAAAAAAAACATAAATAACAACCTCAGGCTACCAAAGTAGTGCCAGCTGAGGGTGGAGGATCATCTTTATCATGAAAACCCCATGCATCTATGGGATTGGGGGACAGGCTGGGAATAGTCTAGCCATCATCAGCAACATCAGTAACTAAAGGATCAGTGGCAGCCTCTGAATCTTTAACCTTTAGCTGAATAGGAGAAATCACCAAGTCCAGGTGAGACCATTTCCTAGAATGCACTCAACAAGTACCAGGAGGAGGAGCTAGGGACTAGCTAGAATCACCATGAGGTAGGGAAGTAGACTGATGCCTCCATCCACCATCACCACCATTGGGAGAGAAGTGGCAAAAAGCATGGGAGTGCATCATGTGTGAGTGGCGGCCTGAGGATTGGCATTGAGGATGGTTGCCATGAGGCGTCGAGGTATCTACCAAGGCATTAGGAGGAAATTTGGAAATAGTGTAGGGAGCATTGCCCTAGTTGTTTAGCAACTCCTACAGGTGAGAAACTTCTAGGGAAACTTTGTTAGCTTGCACTTGGATCTACATAATTACATTGTTACAAATGCATGCCTTAGTGTACATAGCAATGTTAACATCCAAAAAACTATGAGTTAACAGAACAACATTCCTATCTTTTCACAGAGAAAACAAAACTTCCATCCTAAAGGTATACCAAATCTGGGTGAATTTATGAGATATTATGGGGGATTCACCCAGTAGGATCATGTGCCATGAAAATGGTTCAATCCTGAAAGGCTTAAAAAATCATGAATCTAGTGCCAATAATTTTGAGCATGCTTACAAAACTAGAATATATGCAAAAAGGACTTTGGTTGTCCAAAGAAGGGGCATGGGATTAGGAACCCCAATGTGCTTGAGTCAAGGCCCTAGGGGAAGACCTTGGAAGGCAAGGCACCAAGAAAAATGGGCAATCTTGGGTTCTATAATAGCACTCCAAATGGTGTCAAAATGTTTTCTCCATTGAGAAAGTGAAGATTGCAAATGCCATTGCTAGTTAAGTATGTCCACCATTAGAAGATGGGGAAAAAGCCATCTATATCCCATATTGGGCTTGTAATTGGAAAACGGAGTGTAGGATACCACTTCCAATCATGCCACCAAGGATGAACATACTGAATCCCCACTTTATGAACTAAGTGTACAAGGATGGAAAACAACAGAAGGTCAAAAGTCTTCTGATTTGAACTGACACGGTGGTACTAGACTTCCATATTTCCTATGACCTAAAACTCATGGTGAGTCTTTAGAAGAGGTCCTTAGGAGTTCTGATGCCATGTTTGAAAAAATGCAGAGTACTGGCACCTTGAGTCTTGGTGAGAGGAGTATCCTGAATGACAAATAGGAGAGACCACAAAGTGTTCTGCTAATTCAAGGAGAGTCCATTAAAAAACTCATCTCTAGCCCAATGAAGACAAGGCTTAATAGCTTCCCAGGCTTTCCATATGCTCTTGATAACAAATGAGCCCTATATGGCCACTAGCTCACACATGATGAGAATGGTTTGAAAACCAATCCCCTTATACATAAGCCTATTAACAAGGAAGCTAGAAGAAATATAGTGTTGAACCAAAATCTTCTAGGCTTCATCTCTAGAAATAGATTAGATAATCCATTTTGCATAGAGAGCAAGGCCCTATTTCCAAGTGGAAAGAAGGCCAAGACCACCAGACTCTTTTGGGAGACAACAAAAATCCCTAGCAACTTCATGAAAGCGATGATGATCAAAACTAAAGGCCTACAGAAAATATCTGAGCAATCATTATAGCTTTAGACATGAAGCTTTAGAGGGGGCCCAATAGGAGGAATAGTACACATGAGTGGCCACCAGAATCTTCAAACAAATCTAGAATTTTCTAGCAAGAGAAAGTGGCTTGGTGATCCAATAATCAAGCCTTTTGCTAATCTTGGCAAGCACATCATTCCAAAGCTCCATAGGTAAAGCTTGGAAGGAAACGGGAATGCCAAGAAAGTGAAAGATTTCACCATGAGTAACCCATTTCCACTAAAATTGGCTAAGCCAAGGTGAAGCTGGCAAGAATGACTAGCAGTATCAGAGCATTTTATACCATTGAATGACAAAGCCAGAGGCTTGACAAAAAGTGTCTAGACAATTTAAAGCATTTTTGATGTTTTTTTTCATCCTCTAGAAGAGTAGTAAAGGAATCATCAGAAAAATGTCCATTGACTAACTAGGAGGAAGATTCAGGCAAGGAAATGCCATGAACAAACCCTGAAGACACCAAATGAGCTAGAAAATATCCAAAACTTTGAACAAAAAGGATTTAAAGCACTGGAGCTAAAGGGAAACCTTGCTTGATTGAATGAAAGAGACTGAAAGCCTCATATTGTGAATTATTGATGGTAATCCAATCATTAGCATCACTAAAGAGCATATCCATGGACTGAAGGAAATTGGGACCAAAACCCATAGCCTGAAGTATAGCCAAGATGAAGGGCCATTCAATGTGATCATAGGCTTTAGCAAAATTTATCTTTAAAAAGATAGCCTTCTACTTGGACGTGCAAGCCCATTCCATACCTTCCTAGACAACAATGATGTTGTCAAGAATATATCTAGACTTGATGAAGCCAGTCTGCTCAGGCCACACAATTAAAGGCAATATGTGCCTAATTTTGAGAGAGAGTGCTTTGGAAATAATCTTATAAGACACATTTAGAAGGGTAATGGGCCTCCAATTGCATATGTCATCTAGATCACTAGCTTTAGGTATGAATTTGATATTATCTTTATTTATAATGTCTCCTAAGTTTTTAGAATGATATGCTTCAAGATAGACTTTGTGTAGATCAAGACCTATTTTCTCCTAGAGGTGTTTATAAAATTCATAGGCAAATCCATCACACCCAAAGGACTTGTCATCTTCCATGGAGTAAACTACCTTTTTAAGGTCTCTAAGGGAAAGAATTTGGTTATAGAAAGCAAATTGCTCAGCTGCTAGGCACTTTGGAGTAACAGAGATACACTTTCTGAGAGCTTCCTCTTGAGCAACAAAATTTCCTTGTCAAGCAAAGATGTTCTCATAGTGATGAACGAATGCTTACAGGATGTCAGGAAGACTAGACATAATAGTCATTCCTTGTTTGATATTTTTAATCCCAACATTGGTATGATGGGCTCAAAGAGCCTAAAAGAACTCCTTCAAGGCTTTATCACCAACCTCCAACCAGTGGAGACAAGATTTGATTTGGGCTCCTCGGGCAGCATACTTGTCAGCAATTTTCTTGTCATGGTGAAGCTTAGCAAGCTGAATTTGTAGATCCACATCAAAGGGGTTGAAGGTGAGAGCCTCAAAGGCTTTTTTGAGGGCAAGGTTATTGGCTTCATATGATCATTTTCTGAATATTTCTAGTTGATGCTCATAGATGCATAAGAACTAAACAGTTCTACCAATGTCATCATTCCACCATTGAATCCATCTCCTTTGAGAGTGCGGACATGACTCCAAATTCCAAACACATTGGATATGTCAAATGGTGGAAGCATGCATCAGCATAGGCATGTTGAGGAAGAACTGAGACTTGTCCACCTTGGGGATAACTATTTGCCCAGAAATGGAAAAAAAAATGGGATAGTGGTTAGATAATGTCACATCTGACGGGGGAATAACAGGAAAATCTTGATCCTCAAAAAAGAAGAAAAATATTGTGTAGTGATCATAGAATGATTGAGACATTTTAAAATGTAGTCAAAGCTAGCTAGAAAGTTGGACCATGTGTGCTAGACCCCACTACCCTAGTGGTGGTTTGTATTGGGATAAAAAAGGCCCAATTTATTTTGCATGTAGTATTAGGCTTCTCTTTCGCTAGCTATCCAATGAAGAAGTAGAATGCTATCTTTGTGAGAGGCCACTTCAACATATTGAAGTCCCCACATATGACCAAAGTATCTAGAGGCAAGTTGTTAGCTAGATAGACCCACATCTGGCACCTTTCCAAAACATCATTGGAAGCATAAATATTAAGGACTCCAAAAGAATGATTGTTAATGGAAAGAAAAAGATAAATAATTCTATGTGTGGGGTCAAAACCATGCGAAATAATAGCAGAATGAAGGCAAGGTGACAAGATAGTAACTACACCACCTCAACTAGCTTCATGTTGAGAGGAAAACATAATATTATCCTGCCAAATGACACAACATGTAGCACAAAGCATTAAACCAAAAATCTCAACTTCTTGCACATAGAGAAAATCTAAATTACCAACTCTATGATGGGTATCCTAGACATAGAACTTTCTGGGGAGATCTGTAAGACCTCGAACATTCCATGAGAGGAAGTTCATGAGAACTCTTCCATATCATCCTTGTCCTCAAGAGAGGAGTAGCTATTTTGCAAGAAGGTAGCAACCTAGTGGAAGTTAGATGGGAAACCCTCTGAACTTATAGCTTCTTGTTTCACCTTTGGTATGTTCACACGTCTATGAGGACTACAAGAATGCCTTTTCATTGATGACACTATGGAAGAAATTGCAAGAGGAGTATGAACCCCAACCAAGGCAAAAACCTTGGTAGTCACCTTAATCCCCTACATACCAGTAGGGTTTGAAACCTATGAAAACCCCTAAATGGTTGTTGTGGAAGCCGCTTGCATCCCCACACTAGCTAGTGTTGATGCTCTTGTAGGGATAGGAGGAACCATTATGATAGTTGCATAGGATTTCTTGGGGGGCAAGGGATTCAAGGTAACCTTGCCCTTGCACCCAAAAATAACCCATTCTTTTTTTTTTTCCTTTAGCCTGTTTGGCAAGAACTTCTTTAGGTGTGGGCTTGACCCTAGGTGTAGCTAGAGGGCAATCCCTAATCTTGTCTTTCGTGGACTGGCACCTATAACAAGTGCTAGGTAGGTTCAAGTAAAGCATCTTTTGGGAGAAGGTTTGAGCTCCAATATGGATTTTCATAGAATCCTTGAGATCCTTGGAAAGATCAACTTTGATGCAAACGCATTGTTGTGGGCAAGCATTAAAAAAATTCTTAGGCTCTTTGGTGACAACTTTTCCTAGGGCTTTGGCATGGACTCAATGAAAGGCTAGCATGGCAAGGGTAGACCTAGGAACTTGACCCACATAGGAACCCTAAGCTTTTTATCATTTGAGAGTGTGAAGTCTCGGGACCACTTTTGGAAAACAAGCAGAGAGGAGCGCACAGACCAAGGTTCATTTTTAAAGACCACATCTGCTTGCGATAGGTTATCGAAGTGAAATAAAAAAAAACCTTTGGTAAGGTTTTGCACTGCATCAAGGTGGACTCCATGAGGAGTCCAACACTTGTTAACCCATTCTTTGAGCATAGCTTTAGGAGGATTCCTACCCACAAAATAACCTATCAAGGTATGTTTCTCTAAACAGTTACATGTAGAATCAAATTCTTGCAAAGGAAGGATAATGTTAGGATTACCTCATGAAAAACCTTCGGGAAAAACTTGCGTGAGCATTTTTTTTTTTATGGTGTCGTGGTAGTCCGAAGCAGTAGTGTGAACACTAGAAACAACTAGTTCACCATTGGCCAGAGCCGTTATATCCTATTCTAAAAGCTCCCATAGTAAATGCAGCGTGACAAGTGTTGTGTATAGAAGGAAAGCTCAAATGAAGAACTGTACACAAGAAAACTATAAGTTCATATGAAGCAAGAAACGCTAGCAGAGCCAAAAAATCTTAGATCATATTGAGACTATTTCTAGTTTAATATTTCAAAGATATACATATTTTTAAAATTGAAATAATAGTATTATTCAATTATTTTTTAATAAGATATTCTAAAATCATTAAGATACATATTATATCTTGTATCATTAACATACATTATTAATAAAAAATTATTAACATACATATTCTTTGTTGCTGGAATGTTTTTCCATTTTATTTTCTTCTAGTAACATACTAATGGTATTCTTAGTTCTATTTTGGAACTTATATATTTTTTGAAGTTTAAATCTAGTATCAATTAGATGACTTGAAGGTAACCTCATGCTCCTTTCAGCCCTTTCTGTACTCTGGGGTCAGCCCCCCATCCTTTTGGCTGCTATCAATACTTCAAAAATACAATATCATATTATAAAATACTTATTACTAAAAAAAAAAACAAAAAATATCAAACAAAAAAAGTTAAATGCTTAAAATGCTCAAATGTTGTTAGAAAAAGAGAAATTAGTAGAATGGCTAAATTTAATCATAATAATATTACCTTTTTTTTTTTCCAACACTTCAAATAAAAGTCTCTATGAATTGTACGCAATAAGAAAACCTCTAGTAGAATATAGGGAATACAAATATCCTATGTCTTGTGATTTGTATGGCATGTGTGGCATGGCATTAACCATCAAAATAATTGGTTGGGTAGTGGTTTCTACACATTGCTTCCCCATTGACTTTTTTATGCAAGTGGCTAGGAAGACATAAACACTGTCCACTTAAAAATGGAAGGTAGGTGGGTAAAAGTACAAACTGGTGTCACCCTTTTACAAAGGAAAAGGCTAACAAAAGTATGATTGTTCAACTTCAATGACATAAAACTTGTACTATTATTTAGAGTTTGGAAATGAAGTAAAGTAATAGAATGTGTAAAAATGGATGAATTTAGGATTATAATTATTAATAATTATTTAGAATTAGAAATAATATATTTTCCTTTTTTTCAAAGATAACTTTTTAGGTGCTAAAAAACACTAGAATTAGGGGTCTAGTTTCCACCACAAAATGACATGGAAATAAAGTTATTTCCCAATGATCTAAGATTATGTTATAGATAACATATCTAGCTAGAACAATTAAAAATAAAAATTGTCTTTAGACCTATATTTTCTCTGTTATAATGTTTCAAATTTCAACGTATTCAAATCAATAGTTTTCATCTCCCACCACATTTTTCAAAATAAATGTATTCCAACTAGAAGAAAAATTGTAGATTCTAGAAGAGGACTCTCTCCTCTAGAACTTTGTATAATTTTTTTTTTTTTGATATGCTTTAATACTTTTTTTCTCAAAATTTACATATTCTTGAGTGTTAAAATACGTAGTTGTAGAATTTTTTAATTACAATATAATATATCTAAGTAAAACACTATGAACTCTATATGAGAATACTCGTGAATTTGAGCTCTATAAAATGGTGTTTATATGTTATTAAAAAAATATGATAAAAAATAGTAAGAGTTATAGAAACATCAATTTTTTGAAATAATTTTATTTCTTTAGTAATTGGATTCTAACTAGTATAAAACATGCCTTTCATAAACATTTCCAATTGGAATAGTGTGAGACCATATATAACTTCACTAGAATAAATTTATCAAGATCATGTGTTTGAACAAAACTGATTTTTAGATAGAAATACTCAAATTTATTCATTCTAACAAGTCAACTTGGAAGGTGACATAGAATTGTACTTTTACCCATGTCTTTCTTGTGAAATGTCTACACAACAACTAGATTGGACACCAATAACTTGATAGGAGTGATTCTTGATTCCATTTCCAACTATACTCTTCTCCAAATTTTGCAATTATGTTAGACCAAATTAATCAGTCATGTTCCCTTTGAGTTAGGAAAATTAGTCAATATCTGAAGACTTTGTTTATGGGATAATTATCTTGTGAAAAAAACTAGTGATTGGTCTTTTCTGACAACCTTATCTAATTGCTCCTCTTTAGAGTATCTAGACTTGTCAAGTAAATATATATATTAAAATTTGTTACCCTCCTCTATTAGTTGGTGATAAAACCATCTCTTTCATTTGAATTTGGACTTTTTAGGTATGACATAGACTTTACAATGCTCACATTATGGTGAAGAAACTTTTGTTGCACCATGTGGTGAAGGAAGATTCCTGAGGTGAAGGGAGTGTCCCGAGGCAAAGAGAATTTCTTGAGGTAAAGAAAGATTCCAAAGGAAAAGGAATATTTCTGAGGTAAAGGAAGAATATCCTGAGCTAAAGAAATATTCCTAGGGTGAAGAAATATTTCCAAGATGAAGGGATTGTCTTGAGGTAAATAAATATTCTAGATATAAAGGAATATTCCCTAGGAAAATTGAATGTCACTAAAATCCTTGGTAAACAAGCTTTTCTTGAGAAAGAGGTTGTACTCTTTAAAGATGGATGAAGGAATGACTATGGTAGATCATTTAAAGAAATTCAACATGGTGATATGAGAGCTAACATCTATTAGTGTCTTCATGAGTGAAGAAGAGAATTGCATGTTACTATTGTGCTCATTGTCCTATTCATGGGATCATCATGTGATAGCCATTGGAAGTATTATCACTCAATTTAAAATAGATGAAGTGGTTTCTACACTTCTATCAAAGGAGATGCAAAGGAAATATTATCATATGGCTAAGGAGACTCTCATTGTTTGAGACAAAGTGAAGGAGAAAATCAAGAAGGATGTGAATCTTGAATGTTCTGGAAAGGTGTCCAAAGTGAAGTGCATGAATTGTTGGAAAATTGGTCATATGAAAAAGGATTGTAAAGAGAAGAAGAAGAAGAAAATGTAGAGTTCTTCTGAATCTGAGTCTTCTTAGAGTGATGTGGACGTTTCTAGTAGTGCTAGTTTGGCTAGTCAGCTATTTGATGATGATTGGTTAGAGTAATTTAATCTTCATGTGAAAGATGTTTGTCATGATTTCATGTGTGAGTTGTTACCACCATATGGTAAGAGTTTTTGGTAGTGACATAGATGCCTTGTGTAACTCAACACCACAATTTAGTGGTAGTCGTTGGTAGTAAAATAGAAAATAATATTCATTAGTATTATAGATGCTAAAGGTGTGAGACTCGATGTTGCAGAAGGATCATTTAACATGTGTTGAAGTACCATTTGGAGATGTTAATCTTCATGTGATTGAAGATGTCGACATCTTGGTGGCTCAGTAGAGTCTTTGATAAAGGTTTGGATTATGTTTTCATTTAACATGTTATGATATGTTTAAATGGAGTATGTAATCTCTTTGATTGAGATTGTTTAGATCATTTTGTCATGATTATGCTCTTGAGGCCATGGTTGAAATATTGACATGTTGATCTTGGTTTAGGTTTCTTTCTACTGAGCATATTGATTATTTGCTTGATACTTCATGATATTGTAATGTTGTATTTGTAGTTAGAATGAATTGATCTGTTAGATGTACTCTTGAATACCTAGAGATTTTGGTAATGCTATTTAATAGATTTATATTATAATGACATTACTTGTGTAGTGGGAGCTTGTTAATGTATATGTGGAAGACTGACTTTAAGGTTTAAGACTATAGTTATAGATTCTATATGTTTTTTTTTTAACTCATTTTGTATACTTTGGAGGTATCAAAGTATGAAAAATTAATCTTGAATGGAAATGTGGTCATGTTAAGTGCCTCTCTAGATATGAGTATGTCCTCATCAAGTGGGAGATTATAATTAGGATTGACTCTGACTATACAATTCTCATAGTATAGTGAGGAAACTTTGGAAGCACTATGTGGTGAAGGAAGATTTTAGAGGTAAAATGAGTGTCCTAAGGTGAAGGGAATATCCTAAGGTAAATAAAGATTCCTGAGGCAAAGGGAGTGTCCTAGGGTAAAGAAAGTCTTGAGGTGAAGGAAGATTTATAAGGTAAAGGGAGTTCCCCAAGATGAAGGGAATTCCACTGAAGACATCCATGTCACGAAAGGCATTCATGCCATTAAATGTGTCCATTTCACTAAAGGAGTTCATGTCACTGAATGTGTTTGAATGATGAGAGACATCTTAGTGAATGGAGGCATCCGAGTGACTGGAGAAATTTAATAGCTAAATGAGTCATTAGTGGATAGATGGTTGACCATTAGATGGATGATCTCCAAGGATGTCAGTAATTGATTTGTTCTATGATAGTTAATGCACTACATTCCTTATGGAATTAAAGAGTGTATAAATGTCTGCAAAAATTGTTAGGAATGGAATTGGTCAAAAGTACAAAATTTAGGTTGATTGTAAAGATAATATGAGTTTTTGAGCGTATCCAAAAATTGGATTTTGTTGTATGGAAATTGTTTACTATATAATACAAAGTTTCTTAGGGGGTTTTGGGTGGTGAATTTTTCCCAAATGGCTTTCCCACATTAAATATGACCTACTTTGATTATGATGTGTGCGTTATATTTTTCATGTTCTTATTTTTCCTCTACATCTCAATGTTGATGAAGTAGCTATGAAATCTTCCTTATTTCCCCAATAAATTGACATTAGGAAGACATTTTCATACATTATTTCCCCAGTAAATTGACATTTAGTGAAACATACCAAATGGCATTGGAAACCTCACAAAGTTGCTAACATTAGATTTTCTTTGATAATCATTTCAATGGTTCCATTCTATTATCACTTTGTCATCTTCAAAACCTTCAAGTGTTGTATTTAGATAGAAATAATTCAGATGGAAGAATTTGAAAAAGCCTTGATCATGTAAAAATACTAGCACTATTGTCACTAAGTGAAAACATGATTTTAGGCCAAATTCTAGAATGTCTTGGTGATCTTCTACAAATGCGACGCATTGTTCTTCAACACAATGAATTTTCATGAAAAGAGGCATCTTTGGAATTGCTACACTTGGCACATAATAGAATAGACATAAACACACCTCTTCAATGGTCAAGTCTTATGACTGTCAAATTTTATTTCAATATTTATAGAAATCTTTTACAAGGTTATATTTTAGTAATGAGTAAAATGGTAATGGTCCAGGCTACAAATGTGTCTAACTACTCTACCAAGTTTCACAAATGTCTAGTATTTGAATCTTCCATGCAATTCATTTGATGGAACAATACCAAAATCACTCACATGTCTAAATAATATTAAGGATATTGATCTCTTGAGAAATAATTTATCAGGAATAATTCCATTTCTTTCCAAGATATGAAGGTGCTCTAGTATATCAATATTTTTTTAAAAAAATTGTTAGGAGAAGTTCAAAAGAAAGGAGTTTTCGCAATAATTGACCAGTCACTCATTTTTGAAAATGTTGGTCTTTGTAGTAGTTGAATTAAATTAAAACTATGCTCCAATTCCAAACACAAATAACTCTTGGCCTCAAAAGAGGTGACCATACTATTTGTGTTTGGCAAAGAACTCTTTGTCATATCTTTTGTATTGTTTCTAGTGGGAGTTGTTAGCTTTGGATCTATTTATAGAGGAGTTCTCAATGATGGTATAAATATTGCTATTAAATTTCTTAGTTTATAGGACAAAAATGCTTGTCAAAGTTTGAAAGAGAATTTACTATGCTAAACAGAGTTATCACAATGTTATCAAAATTACCTCATCTTGTTCTAACTTTGATTTTTCCATTAACACCAAATGAAAATTTAGAGCGATAGTTATATCCCAAGGAAGGAGATGAATGTAAATTAAATTTTAGTGACTAATCAAGAATAAGAAATGAGATAACATAGGGAATGAAATATTTACATCATCATTTCTTTGTACAAGTTATGCATTGCATCCTAAAACCTAGTAATGTGTTATTAGATGACGATATGACTCCACATGTAGAAAACTTTGGCATTGCAAAACTATTTTTTTAAAACTCAACAAATTCATTGACTTCTACAAATGCATTAAAGGTATCTATTGGCTACTTTTCTCTAGGGAAAAAAATTTTCATTATCAAAATATTGATAACTATTGATTATTTTTTATTTTATAATAGAATTTTGTATTGATTGAGAATCATAATTAAGAATATTACTCTCTAGAG
Organism: Cupressus sempervirens; assembly: GCA_028749045.1. NCBI lineage: Eukaryota > Viridiplantae > Streptophyta > Pinopsida > Cupressales > Cupressaceae > Cupressus > Cupressus sempervirens. The sequence continues at coordinate 295,038,211 of CM053786.1, read as the reverse complement.
TATGGAGTTAGTGGAAATATTTGAACAAGAGGAGATGTATAAAACTATGGAACTATACTTTTATAATTGTGTACATGGAAGAGACTAACATACACCATGTTTGAAGAAGGTGATAATCTAGAAAAATGAGCTAGTATAAATTTTCCAAATAAAATTGAGGAACTTGTGGACAACCAACTACTAAAAGATGTTAATGAATGAGACAAAGCAATTGTATTTAACCTCCTTTCTAAATTTATGAACATAGGGTTAGTTTATAAAAGGGAGATATGACATAAACAAAAAATATGGTGGAGATAGTTGGAAGATTTGAAAAAATAACAAGTGCATTTCTTGGTACTCCAAGAAATTTTCATTTTCCAATTAATATCTCACCTTTACTTGATAGTACAAATAGACCAACAAATTGAAGCTCTAGGAGGCCTAATAATTGGTCTAGATCTACATCTTAGCTTGTCATTGATCTAATAGCAAGCTTTTAGCTACACTTTTCATGTTTTGTAATAGGGTATGTGCAGGATCATGGTGTGCCAAAAAGTGGCGATTTGAAAAATATGTAGTTCTAAAATGCCTCAAAGAATTTCAAAATCTATTCCAACTTTTTTTCCACCCATCTTGATACTAAATGAAAACAATTAATACCTTTATAATTCCTACTATATCTTTCGATAGCAACCTTATATGATCATCTTTAAAACATCTCAAAAATGTATTTTTGGCATGTTCTTATGTGTTTTTTACTTCAAGCATGTAGCTGACAACTTTTTTTAAACCAAAATTTGATGTAATGAAAAGGGTTTCTTAAGAATGTTCTTAGCTTTTCATAAATGTAAGGTTTATCAAATTATGAGTTTAGTAAGTAATTAATATTGACATACTTGTTGAAAAATAGCTATAACTTTCAAACCGTATAAGATTTGTGAAATCCAAAATATGCGTCACATTCTATGCTTCAACCAGTATAAGAAAAAAAAAAAACTTAATTTTGATTTTGTTTTAACTAGTTAAGGTGGTGAGACACGGGAGTTTTTTAATTCTGAAAATAGTATAGTAGAAAATTCATAATTAATTATTTATTTGGAATAAAAATTCTCAAAAATATGCATCACATCCAAGCATGAGTCTACTTTTTATATCTTAAAGTATATTTAAAAATATTATCATTTGATTTTGATTAAGGTGGTCAGACATACACCTAGTTTTTATTTTCGCCCTGAAATTTTTGTAGTACTACATTAAAATCCAAAATTTTGACCAATCAAATATTTTTTTCTCCAAATAGGGCCTTGTAGTTTAGAAACTAGATTCAATTTCCTACAGATTATTTTCATACAAATTTTTAATATAAAGTACATAACCACTTCAAAATTATGTGTCAAGTTGACATAAGCCTGATTTATTAGTTTTTCACTGCCACTTAAGGCCATAGTTTGGTACACCATGATCCTGCACATACCCAATATATTATTTCTTATAGAAATTATTTCATATTTAGTTTACTATATGAGTTTAGTTAATTTACACATTTTTTAAGTATAACCTGAAAAATAATATTATATTTTTTGAAAGATAATGCTATATATTTTTTCAAATGTTAATTTGAAATGAAAATTCAACTATTTTCATAGAGAAATATAAAAGATCATTGTGCATGATGAAAAAAATTAATGCAAAAATGATTAAAAACTCTAGTATATACATATCTATTTAAAAAATGATTGACATCAGGTAAATTACTAAATTAACTAGAAATTAAATAATATTCCCTAGTTATAAAATATTATTCAGATTCTATTATACTAAGCTTGTTAATGATTTATTATTCATTTTACTTACCATGTGAGTGAGGATCTTGTGAAAATTTCCATTGCAATCACTGATTATTAATCTCATATCTTAAATAATTGTTTAACCGCTGAAAAATATTTCACAACTAATATTGAAAAATAACACAACTACAACTTTACCAAATATATAGAAAGAAATAAGCAACACAATGAAAAAATATATTTGATTGTCCTTGGAAAAGCTCCTAAGGGAAAACTAGTTCTATAGATGAAGAATTCTACTAACTTCAAAAAATCAAGTGATACAAAATTCCTTGCCTCTTACTAGTATCTAATTTTGACAACCTTCAAATTTCTCTTGTTGATATTCCTCCACTGGTATCACCAACTCTATCATTGTGCTGTTTCTAACACTAAAAGACTATTTTCTAACACTTCAAATGCTTCTCCAAGTTCTTCATTTCAAAATGCCCACTTGATTCCCTTATGTTCTACTTCTCTTGGAAAACCAATGACCAATATTGATTCTTAATTGGTGACTCGGATAGAAAACAACTTAAACCCCAATAAAGTTAGTTTTTAGTTACTTCTAAAAGGAGCCAATTATTTTAATTTAATTATGTTTTCTTTAATCTAACTAATTAGTTCGTAAAAAAAAATTACTAAATAATTACATATGGACAAAAAAGTGTCCAAGATAACAAAGTAACACTCGTTCTTAGTGAGGCGACATATATGCATGACACCTAACTTGTCTCTAAATAAGACGCATTTTGTCTTCCTAAAATATTTAGTCAAAATGTCTTCTACCTTCACCTCTATATGAACATATTGTAGCTAAAAAAGCACCTAGTGTACACAACCTCTAATGAAGTGATATATGATGTCTATATGTTTAGACCAATAATGAAACACTAGATTCTTTGACAACTTGATGCAACTCTGATAATCGCAGTGTATTACAATAGTCTTAAACTTATGACCAAAAAAGGACACTAAACACTTTCAAATTCATCTAGATTCACATGTCACAATGCTAGCTATGTAGACTAATTCTTCTGAGCTCATAGCCACATAATTTTGTTTCCTAGTGAACCAAGAGACAACTCCTAATCCCAAGCTAAAACAATACACAGAAGTGCTCCTCTTGTCCATTTTAATTCCTTCCAAATCTATATTAGTATAGCCTATCAAATTAATACCTTCACCTAATTAATATCTAATCCCATACTCAATTGCACCATGCAAGTAATGCAACACATGCTTAGTCATAGTCCAATGCATTCTCATTGGTTCAACCATTAAATGGCTAAGCGTGTTTGCTGCAAATTTTATATTTAGCACAGTGTTTACCAAATACATAATTGAACTAATCAATTTCCTATATAAGATTTGGTGTACACCCTTTTCCTTGGAAGTATCTATCTTCCCTCAACTAATTATCATGGGTGTATGCATGGCTTTGTAATCCTCCACAATGAATCTTCTCAAGATTTTAATGTGATATTTTCCTTGACCAAGGAAAATCTCTCCATGTGTCTACCAAGCCTCTATGCCGAGGAACTTGTGTATGAGTCCCAAATCATTCATCTCAAACTCTTTTACAAGGTTCCTCTTGTAGTCCTCTATAAGACCTAGTGAACCTCTAAGAAATAGGTCATCCACATAAAGAACAAGAATGAGAACCCCTCCCCTAACCACCAAGTAGTAGAGGTTAGAATCTGCTTCAATCTTCATAAAGAAATTGTTTTATACATATGTATCAATGTGCTCATACCATGCTCTAGGAGCCCTCTTGAGTTAGTACAAGGCTCTATTCAATTTGCACAATGCGTCTCTTTTCTATGTGCTACAAAGCCTTCTGGTTTCTCTATGTATACCTCCTCCTTTAACTCAACATAAAGCAATGCTATCTTGACATCCATATGATGGATTTTCCATCCCATCTCCTTCACAAATGGGATCACAACTTGTATAGAACTATATTTGGCCACTAAAGCAAATGTATCATCTTCATTGTATCTAGCTCTGAGATATGTGGAACAATTTGATCTTTGATACCATCAAAAATAGTCCTCCTCCTCTTGACATCATCCTTATTGTATGTTGCAAGTTGTGTTACATCTATAGATACAACTACAACACTAGTAATATAATCCTTTATACCATTCTCTTCAAACAATAAAGAAAGTTTGGCCTTCTAGAATCAGCACCATCTAATTTGTCCTGATCTCTCAAACCAATTGAAGCCATCTCAAGTGATAAAATAGATAATAAATCGAAGGAGATCCAACTAGGTTTTATAGACCCTTAATTTCCTTCCTAGGGAAAAAAATTTCTACCATCACATTGCTCTAATACCATGTGAAAAATCCTGTTGTAGTCACTAATTGTTAATGTCCTATCTTAAATGATTATTTAACCACTGAAAACTTATTCGTAGCTAATATTAAAAAATAACACAACTACATCTTCACCAAAAATATGGAAAGAAATAAGCAACATGATGAAACAATATTTTTAGAAAAATTGGGTAGCTAATAATCAACTAGGGGAGAGGACCCAATAGTTGAGCACCATAACTTCTCGCATTGCAAAATCTTATATGGAATTTTTAAATCACTTCCATATTTTTGCAACAACTTACTTGGCAAGTCTCCTACTTGTAGCTAAGGTTTCAGAGCCACATCATAAAATATGACGCCACATCAGCATGCTTTTTGCCAAGGTGTCCAAAATAGCCCAAAAAAATAGGTAGACCAATCGTAGTGCATTAGAGAGCCCCATACTTGTGCAGCTGATGTGGCATCATACTATTGGTTGTTTTTTGGGAGAAGGGATGCATTTCATTCAATTATGGGTAGTTTGATTAAAAAGAACAAATTTGAAATCACAACTATTGATATAATCTTGCCAAAAATATTAATTATTAAATGAGTAAGTATGGATATTTAATTAACAACTCCTATAAAAACCATTGAAACATGCTCAACTATTGAATCTTATTCCCTATACATGGGATTTTAGAAACGAAAATGTTGAGAATGATTTTGGTACCGAATACCCTCTACAGAATGTGAATTTGGGTATATGGGATATTGGCAACCAAAAGAATGTTTTTATATTGTATATAGTTGATAATACTTCATCAAACAACATATGTACTCTCTTTCAAAATTGAATTGTTGCATGAAATCATTCTTCTTCGCAAGAAAAATTTTTAGTGCCTCAATCTAAAGATTATTAAGATTTATGTCACGCTTTATTATTAATTTAGACTTTCAATAAGATTAAAATGGATGATCTTTCTAAATTTAGCTTTTGATGTTTACAGTAACCATGTATATTAAATTTATTTATATTTCATTATCATTCTACACATGTAACCTACTTACAACTGCTTCTTATTTTCTCACATCTACTCTTTTACAATTACTTTAAATTCTAATCCCTTTTTGTCAAACATCTTTTGGTGCAAATTTAAAAACTCTACATACAAATAAATTGGTTAATTTTACATATCTCACACATTTTGTTGGACCTTGAAACATATGAACATTCCAAATTAGTTATTCAAATTATAATATCGATGCTTGCTGCATTTTTTAAATTCCTAAATTATTTTATTGAACTATTTATTATTTATGTGAGTCACTCTAATATCTTGTTAGTCTAAAATATTGATAAAGTGTTCTTATTCCTAGATTCTCTAATCCTAGTTTGTTAGATTTAATATTTATATTTTCTAGTTAAACAAGATATAGTGGTAGAGGGAATTTATCAAAGATCCAATACAAATATAATTCAAATGGATACTTCAAAATCAAGAAGAATTATTTAAGCATTTAGAGTACACATACTAGCAACATATACAATATTCCTTCCTTCCACTATTATATGAGCGGAAAACCAATTTGCACCATCTAAATATTAAAGTGCCTTTATATTCTAAAATTTGTTAAATATGAACTATTCATATACATCTTCATGCTTGTATAAACGTTTCTAGATTTTCTTTGTTTACAAAGAGTGGCAATTGATTTATTTTTGTACATGCCTCCATAAATTACATAGCTTAGAGGAAATGTTCAAGGATAATATCTCCAAGCTACAAATCTTTATTTTCCTCATCCAAAAAGCTAATGATGGAGAATGCTCCAATTCCATCTATTATATAATTGTTACATAAAATCAACCTGTTAAACATTTGTTGAAGGTGCAAAACTACTAATACAACATGTAAAATCATGAGATATGTTAAAAAATATAAGTCCAAAGATAAAAAGATATAGTGCATGCACACACTTTATCGATCAACCAACTCTTTTGTTGTCACTTGACCTAACAAAATAGATATCAAAATAGAATTATGATTACATAAAATTTCTAAATGTTTGTTCTTTAATAGACCATTTATTTTATTGAAATAAAAATATTCTGCAATACCAAAGAAACTTAGAAACTTAATTCATTAAGAAATATCTTAAAAGAAAATGAGATCCTTTTCTTATACCAACTTGAAATGAAAATTTAAAAATTAACTTTATTCTTCCTGTACATCCTGAATTAGATGATCCTTTCCCACTGAAGATTTAAAATAATCCGAGTTTACAAAAAAATAAAAATTAAAAAAAATACCCATCTCTATACCCTCTCATAAGTAGGCTATTCTTAGCTTTAAAACAAAGTAAACCTACAATCGTTTGTGACTCTTCTTTAATTTATTTTTTACATCAATCAATAATTTTCTAATCCTAATTGTTCTTTAAAAAAACTTACATCAATCAACAATTTTCTTAAAAGCTAATTTTTCATCATAAGTTAATTAAAGAGAAAATACTTCTTATTTGATTGGAAATTCGTTGATCTATTTACATTTCAAGAAATTCTATGCAAACACGTATTCCATGTGGATCCTGTAAATCTTTTAAAAGATGTATGCTATCCTGATCATCTAATCTCTTCAAACTTTTCTCCAGACAAATATGTCATACTAAAACGTTAAAAATAATAAACAAATAATAAAATTCACTTTGTTAGTGTCCACTACAAGCCTGACTTGATTTCATATTCCACAATTAGTAGAAAAGCAAAATAAATTGCAGTTCTTTTCATGCTGGTTCTTATCTCCATGTCTTTAATGGAAAAAAGTTATGCGCCCTATCATGTCTTTTATGGAAAAAACTTATGCGCCCTATTATAGTTTTCATCTAAAAACTAAAAAGATTCTCCACTCACCACTGGTTTTCGTCATAGACAATGATGTCAAAATGGTCTTTTTATGACAGGTCATGATAATCTTGCCGACAATAAAAAGATTCCCCACCCACCAATGGTCTGTTTAGTTAAACTTCGCAAATACATCCTAAGCATTCGGTCGGCATAGATATCAGAACAAACTCTGTTTTTATTCATAATGCACCAGTCGTTAAGTCAAGTCATCTGCGTGATTGACTATTACATCAATCCATTCAGACTCACATTTTATACTTCAATATTACACATTCTAAGATCTTCAAAATTTTACAGATTAGGTTGAACTTTTCAATCTAAGTGCTTTCAGTAAATTCTAGGTATTATAAAACATGAGACTTGATGAGTGAATCCACTATGATGAAACATAATGTAAACGAGGACGTTGTTTGGGAAAAATATCAAAGCACAAGTAGACGAGGACGAAATTGGTGTGTGTTACCATCACAAGACATCAACTTTTTGAATGATGACTCTTCCTTTCCTTACACGGCACTGACAACATTTTCGTACAGCAGACTTGTATTTGTAATCATGATAATATCATGCTAGATCTCCTGCTTGACTTTGCTCCCTACAATTGCATTCCCCGTCTTTAAGGTCTGTCTAGTTAGTCACTTGGAATAGGAAATAGGAATACATATTTCCATTTTGTCTCTAAAATAAGCTTATACCTATTCCAAAAAAATACCCATTATTGGAATAGCCATTCCTATTCCCAATAATACATGCCTATTCTCCATTCCTATGCCTGCGATCAAATGGGCCCTAAAAGAAACCTTCTACCAGATTTCGAGGAAGTTCTTGTAGATGAGGAGAGTGAGCTGGTTGTAATGTCAGCATAGGCCATGTTTGTGGCCTGGATTTGAGTGGATACAATTTGTAAGGTAACATCCAATCTACAATGTGGCTACAACTGTCCCTCTCCAATCTACCCACTATATATTTAAGCTCTTGGATTTCATCCTAAGTCCATTTTGTGGTTCAATAGCTATTAATAGCACTATTCTTTGCATTATTAAGCACATCCATTTGAGGGTTCTCCATTGTGATGTTACTCAAAATAAGAAGAGCAGGATCAATAAGCTCCTCGATTTGAATTTTTCCCTCTTTACTCTCCCTAACAATAGCTTTCATCATCTCTCTCTTAAGTCCCATCCTCAAAGAAAAATTCTCAAAATTTCTCCAAACCACTTTCTTGTCTTTGCCCATAATCTTGTGAGTGTAATGGCTAGACCCATATTCCTCAAAACTCTACTCATTCTCTTCCCCCCTCCCCTAATTCTCATCTTCCTCATCATTTTCCTTCCCCTCCTCCTACCTTTCCTCCTTGGATTCAATATCTCTCCCTCTTTTAAGCCTCCTAGAAGACTTGCCAACATAATCCTTCTTTTTGTTGATAGGCAACTTTATAGTAATGTTTCTCTTCCCTCCGATCCTCTCCTTATTTTCCTCTTCTTTGAAAATGGTATCTTCCTCCCCATCACCACTATCATCCTCTGTATCCAAGCCCTTCACCTTCTAATTGTAGTCTCTATCAAATGAAATCCCATTGCCCTATTTAGGGTCAGGAGTCACTTTTTTCTCCATTTTGATTTTCTTTTTCCCCTTATTATGTTGTGGGATGGCATCCTCCTCCATATCCGAATGCATCTCTTGACTATCCTTAGTATCATATGGGGTATAATCTTCTTCTGACTCATTCAACTCCTCTTTACCATCCTTGCCAACCTTCGTATTCTTAATTTCTTTCCCCATTTTTCTAGCCTTAAAAAAATCATATATTATTAGAAAAAGCCCCTCGTGGAAAGCTAGATTACTTATGGGAATTTCCCTATAATCATTGATATTATCATTAATAGATGAATATAGGAAAAAAGGGATTGAAATCTTCGCCACATACCTAAAATGGCTAAGAAGCACAAAGTGGTGAGTGCAAAGGCAATCGAATCTCATGTCCAGGGAGATTTACTTGATAATAATCCTCAACACAAACCTCCATAGTAGCTTGGTAGAGCTTGACAGGTAGTAAGTGCTTTTCTTCACTAAATCCTTCTTTTCGTCCACATCCTTGGTAAATTCAATTATAGCCTACCTAGAAATCTACCTATCTCTATAGATTTTCCTCCCAATAATGGGTATGCCCATCACCTCAAAGATAACCTTCTCCGTCACCTTGAAATCCACCCCATCAATTTTGACGATCCCCTCATTCCAAATTTTAACCATTATATACATAAAAGAGGGTTTCCACCCTTGAATCCATTCAATGAATGTGGTGACTTCACCTTTTTTCAATATGTTCCACACCTTAGAGCGATCATGCTACTTTTCTGCTTCAAGATGACATGGTCCACACTCTCACTATGGTTCTTACATAGAATGCATCTTTTAGGCATTAGATGCTCCCTTTTGGTAAGGTTGTCTTCCTTCAAGCTATGGTTTTGGAGCATTATCCAAGAAAAAAATGTTCATTTGATAAATAAGGCCAAGATACCATGGTTTGGCCCAAACATGGATTGTTTCAACTTTTTGCATGGTTTCGTAGCTCGATGCAACATTTTAGTTTATATCCTTCGTCTCCCCCCAAATAATGGCATCCTTGTTGAGGGAAAAATGTATATATAGAATCATGTGCATTAGTGGCTTTAGTTCCTAGGACAACTCCATCAGATCCACCTATTCATTATTAACCTTGTAGTTGCTCAAGCTACAAAAAAATCTTATACATAAGTTTTCCTAGCTATTGTACAACTCGATGCTCCATAAGGGCCCTTTTCTTAGCTAGTCGTCATGCAAAAAATTTATATCTTCCCCATTACCTAGTTTCCATTTTTATTTCTTAGTGGCTATTCCCTTAGTCCTTAGAATGCCATTCCAGATGTTGGATCCCGTTGGGTCATGGTCCTTATTGATGAAATAGTTTAAATTAATATTATCTACATATTTATCCTTCAAAATATTCCTCCATTCCCCATTGGAGTTGAAAATCCTCCATATTTGTTTAGCTTGCAAAGCCCTATTGAACTGCTTTAGATTCCTAATTCCCACCCCAACCCTGCCCCATGGAAACCCCCACCCCCCCCACCTCCCTCCCCGCCCCCCCCCCTTCCCCCCCCACCACCACCTCCCCCTCCTCTACTTTTTGGGTCTACAAATAGTCTCTCATCCCACAAATGGGTACTTCTTATTTCCTTCATCACTAGCCCATAGTAAATTCCTCTGAATGGACTCCAAAGTATCAATCACTTTTGGGGTATAGAGAAAAGGATTAAAGCATAAGTTCAAAAATTTTGCAAAGAAGATTTGATTAGAAGCAGTTTACCCTCCTGCCACAAGGTAATGCTTTTGCAGTCTGCCTTCTTTCTATTGAATATATTAATGAGCTTGTTCCAAAAGAGGTTAGGAGGTTTGGTCCCCAGAGGAAGCCCCAAATAATTAGAAGGAAGATATCCAATATCACAACCCAAGATGCCAACAATTGTCCTCTGTCTATCTGTAGGGGTGTTAATAAAGAAGATCAAGCTCTTGCTCGAGTTAATGAGTTGAATAATGACATTGGTATAGGTATTGAGAATTCTCTTTATTTTTCTAGCTTCTTTCACCAAAGCCTCTCCCCCTAAAAACGTGTCATCCATGGATTTCTCATGAGAAAATATAAGGGGACTAGAAGAAGGTTTTAACCTAGAAATTTCTCCTCTACTTCTTTTGTCATCAATAAGTCTTCCCAGGCATTTTGCCAGAATGATGAAGAGGATCGGTGAAAGAGGGTCACCTTTCCTAAGACCCCTAGGAGATTTAAATAAATCAAAGGGAGTACCATTAACCATCATTGTAAAAGAGGTGGTGGAGATCAGTTGAGATATAATATTTCTATTTTTATCATTGAAGCCAAAAGCTTCCAAAATTTTATCTAGGATCATCCAGTCCACCATATCATAAGCCTTAAAAGTATCAAGTCTGAGTAGAAAATGTTCTTTTTAACCTTCATCTAAGGAATGAATTACCTCATGCATGATAATGATGGAACCAAGGATTTGTCTACCAAGGAAAAATCTTGATGGCTAAGGTACAATAATCTCTCGTAGTATTTTAATAAATCTATTAGTTAAAACCGTTGAATTTTTTTTGTAAAAAGAGTTGCAGAGACTTTTGGACTTGAAATTTTCAAAAGAATCCACACCTATGACTTTAGAAATAAAAACAAGAAAAGTAGCATGATCTCTTTAAGCAAGCTCCTAGCTCCAAAAAGTTCGAAAACCACTTTATCAAGGTCATCTTTTATAACTTTCCAATACATCTAGAAGAAGAAAGTAGTGAAACCATTTGGGTCGGGAGCTTTTTTAGCTAGCATATTGAAAAAATTCTCCTTGATTTTCTCATAATCCAGAATAGCCACCAGATCCTTATTTTGGCTAGTAGTTATTACACTAGGGATGGTCTTGAGAACTTCCTCCTAGTCCTCATCTCCCAAGTTTAGCTCTTTTGGTAAGATAGAAGAGAAATATCTAACTTCTTCCTTAGCAATCTCTTTGTCTTCCCCTATAGTATCACCCACTTTTTTAATACCACTAATTCTATTGACCAAGCATTGTGTTTCATAGTAGAAAGGTGAAAGAATCTAGAGTTTTTATCCCCTTCCTTTAACCACATTGATCTTAAACTCTACCTCCAAAATTTTTCCTCTTTTCCCACAATGTTGTAAAGGCTAGCCAAAATAGTCTTTTTATCATTCAAGCTACTTTCATCATAACCCATATTTTGTATCCCTTCTTGGACCTCTGCAAGTTCCTCCAAAATCCTTTCTTTTGATTGAAATATGTTCCCAAAGTCCATCTCGTTTCACTTTCTGATCTCCATTTTAATGTTTTTGAGTTTTTTAGTGGCCTTATATATAGTTGTACCATCCACATACATACCCCACCATTCCCTAATTTTTTCATAAAGACTATTCTGTGCATACCACATATTCTCAAATCTGAATGGGAAAGCCTTTTTTCCTATTGATAGTTTCTAAGGTGAGAAAAATAGGGGAGTGATTCGAACCTAGTCTCACCATAGAAGAAATTTTTCATTGATAATGATTCATCTAATCCAATGTGATTAGGGATCTATCCATCCTAACCTGGATACAATCTATCCCAACTCTCCTATTAGACCATGTATATTTTTGACCTCCTAATTTGAGGTCTAGAAGGGCTATGTCACTGATCATATCTGCCAATTTTTGTGTACTTTCCAAGTTTGGTGGGAGCCCACCAAATTTCTCCATGTCCAAAAGAGGGGTATTGAAATCTCCCATAATTATGCTCTTAGGGTCTCCCAACTTAGCCACCAGATTATAAATTTTGTTCTACTAGAGTCTTCTACCATTCTTAGTGTTTGGGGCATAGATATTCATAATGAACCAACTTTCCTAATCCTTGAGATTTTTGAATTGAATATGCAAAATTTTACCTTCATAAAAAATGATGTCCTCTTTTAAGTTGTCCTTTGATATTATTAATAAACCTCCTAAAGAAAACTCAAAATTGGTAGACATAGTCTTCATCCCTTTATTGAAAATAATGCTTTCAACTTTCTCCTTCTTCATTTAAGTTTCCTAAATCAAAAATATATCTGGCCTATGACCCCTTATCATATTTCCAACAATTTCCTATTTTTAAATTCCATTGAGTCCACACATGTTTCAAGATATGACTTTCATAATTTATTTTGTGAGCATGTTTCTTGGATGGTTTTATATTTCCCATCTGCTATATTTCTCCTTGTTACTTCATTTCTAATTTGATTCATGTTCTTCCTACCTAGAGTTCTGGATTTACTTACTATGCCATATTTAACTCTACTCCTCACAGTGACAAGATGTTGGTGATGGGTCCCTTATATTTTTCTTTTTCTTATTCTTAACTATTATCTAAAGTCCTTCATTGTCAAGAAGTAGATGTAGATACCATTTCTAGAAAAATTTTAATTTTCCTTGGAGACAAGTGCTTCTACTTAAATTTTATTCTTGAGATTGAGAAGGGCCCTACACCTCCAAATTTCTCCCATTCTTCTAGTTGTCTAGAACAAAGGAGTCCTCATTGAGTTCCTCCACTATGATCTCACCTTCCTCAGGATTATCCTTATCTCCTATGTCTACCTTCCCAACTAAAAGAGCTATGATATTAGGGTTGGCCTTAAAATCTCCCTTTCTACTATTGCCTTTTAACATTTGCTTCTTTTTCTACTTGTTATCCTCATTGGTTTTATTTTCTTCCAAGCTCTGGTGATCAAGAAGGTTCACCATTTTGTCATTGAGTTCCTCCCCTATAAAACACCCTTAGGGTTCTTTCCAATGGGAGCTTTCACCTTCCACAACTTCTTGAAACCCTCAGCTTGATTCTTTTGTTGATATTGGATCTATTTTCTTTTTCCTTATTTTCTTTGACCTTTACAAACTTTTTCCTTCTCTATGAAAATTGGGCACATTTTGGCCTTGTGTCCTACCTTTTTGTAATAGAAGTAGGTAAAAGGCACATTTTCATAATCTATCTATTGCACATGGCTCCTCAATCTTGATTGGAGTTTAATAACTTCTAGCATATCCTAACCTTCAACCACCCCTACACATATTCTAGTATAGGTAAGTCTTTTCCTGGCTATTATAACTAGATCAATAGATAGAAACTCCCCAAAAGAGCTAGCAATGCCATCAAAGACATCTTTGTGCCAATATTGTAGTATGTTTTCTCAAATTTAAATATTTATTTAAGAACTATTTGAAGGATTTCAAGGTTTTGGATTTTTCTTCTTGAGAAGACACATTTTGTAGTTTTTAAAATGACTATTTGAACTTAAAAAATTTTGAATCTAAAAATAATTTATTGAAATATAAGATTTACTCTTTATCTAATTGATACATTAAATTTATGCAACCACATTTTTCTTACTGACATTTTGCAATCCTTCCCACATCTACCAAGCATTATTTTAGATTCTTGATTCTAAATTTAATGGAATTTACGTTCTTTAATCATGTTTTCTATGAAATCAATTAGCTTCAAAAGAAGTTTTTGTTTTCAGATTAGGTTATTTCATATTGAAGTGTTGAACTCTAGGAATCCTTCCATCTATTAGAGCCATCTATATTTATTAGATAATAATACACTTGTGAAAAGATAGATATCTTAGAAATATGCTACTATATGCTAGGATTGAACTATTTGACTTGGAAAAAATGGCGAAAATCAAAGCTTAATGCATCACAATTATTTCACATCTTAGTTGGAGTTTTCACAATACTTTTAGTTTGATGTAAATCTTCTAATGAAAACTAACAATTGTGATAATTAAATTAAAGAAAAATAGATTCCATAACATAGTCAACTAAATCCCTCCACCTACTCATTCCATTTGAAAATTTCAAGAAATAATTTTTAAAACTTTTTTTTTTGGGGGGAGATTAGAAATGAAGGACGCAACTTACAAATCTAAACCTAAAAATGTGCGCATGGGATTCAAAAGTATTTTGAAGTACAAATATTTTTAGTATGAGGACATAGAATTATTCATAGTTGTTGAGACTAACCGGAATGAAGATGCATTGACACATAGAAATCATTTCAATTAAAAAATCATCATGTTATTGTAAAATGATTAAACAAACATACCACAATTTGAGTAACCATTTTTTATGAGGTAACCCTTTAGCATTGGATCAAATTAAACATCAATTCTTAATCAAATTAAACTATTGAAAGAACGTTTTAGTAGGAGCTATTGAAGCAATATTTTAGTAGGAATTATTCATTTTTTAAAGAATAACTATAATATATTAGGACATAAATAAAAAATTAGTGGTACAATTTAGTAGACTCAAACAAAAGACCTCTCCCATGAGAGGCTCACAAGTTACTATTGTATTATAGGCTCTTTCTTAATAAAAAATAAATTATTAGCCTTTGATAATATTGAGTAAATTAAATTAATTTATAACTTTAATATTTAAGTTCTTAAAAAAATAATTAAATTACTAATATAGGACACTACTAATTTGAATATTTAAATTCAAGAGTAGTTTATAAAAGTTGAATATTTAGTTAATTCCAAAACTAGTAAGTAATGGATGAGTTTTTAAGATAAATTTATTGTTATTAAATATATCTTTTGAAGGCATGAATAACTCACATAGTCAGAATATAATGTAGAGTTAAATATGGGTTTCAGAATTTCATTACTTTAAATATATAAATCTAATTTAAATTCATTATTTTTTAATAATTATGATTAGCTACTTTAATCATTTAATTCTTTGAAAACATTGAATAAAATTAAATTAGTTAGAATTTTAGATAATTGAAATTAATTTGAAAACTATAAGACTTAGTAAAATGAAATCCTTCACCTAAAAATCATGACTAGAAGGAAGGAAGGGAGGGAGAGAGAGGGGGGGTGGGAGGGGTGAATAATGGTGAGTGAAGGTTGGGGAGAGATCATTTGATGATAAGAGGGAGAAAAATATTGAGAGAAAAATATTAAGAGAGAGATAGAGATAGATAGTTTAGAGGTTAAGTAACATGAAGTCAAGAGACAAAGGGTAAATAGGTGGAAGAAAAGCTCAGAGGAAGGATGAGAAAGAGTGAAAAAGAGTAATAAGGGGGAGAAGTATAATATTGTGTGTGTGTGTGTGTGTGTGTGTGTGTGAGAGAGAGAGAGAGAGAGAGAGAGAGAGAGAGAGAGAGAGAGAGAGAGAGAGAGAGAGAGAGAACTAATGGTGAAAAAATGTAGGGGAGAGAGTGTTAGAGGGTAGTTAGGGGAAAGAGATATCATATCATAGGAAAAGTTACACAAGGGGGTGAGAGTGAGATACATGAGGTCGAGAGAGAGGAAGGGAGATAGATAGATAGAGAAAGTGTAGAGGGTGAGAGACATGAGGCATAGATAATTGATGTAGTTTGCAAACCAAAATTAATTTTTGACAATATTAGTAAATGAAACTAGACACAGACATGAAAATAAACTAAATTATAACACTAAGACAAGTTAAATAACATCACTAAACCTAATTGACATATGAAAACAAATTGATTTCCAAAATTTCAATGTTCCTTTTGAGATATAATATTTATTAGTTCAATTATTAAACCTTATTGAAAATTATATTATATTTCATAGTGCAATATAAATAAATGTATTTTTTGGGAAAGTAAATTAGTCATAAAATTTAAATAAGATTGTTCTCGTAAGAGCTTACATTTGAATAATTTTAATTTTAAATAAGAATATCTTAAAAAATAATAACTAAGATGATATAAAATATATATTATTTAAAATTTAACAATGACCCAAATGAATTTATTTGGAATGGCTTAACAAATTTGAACCTATGGTGAAAATGGAATATTTTAAGGGTTAGAAGGACTACATTGTCACCATATTTGGGGTTTCATCTCCCTCAACATAGAATCCATCTCTAAATCTTTGGTTTACCAAATGATGGCCTAAAGTTTATCAAGAAAAGAAAAACCACAAAAAAGGCACTGAACAAATATATTTTTTGTTCTTAAAAGATTTTTGGTATGGGGATATAATTTTGTTTCCTTACATTTTTTTGTACTCCTTAAATAGGAGTATAGACAGTCCTAGGAACAAGGCATCTCTCTATATCCTTCATGAAGGCTTGATCCTTCTTTTCATTGAGACTTAAAATCTAGAACCCCTACTTTGAGCCCTAAAATAAAACATGAATGTAGGTCGGCAAGTAGAAGAAAATATTCTTCTAGTAAAAAGAAAAGAGAAGTAGATAGTAAATATTCAGGGACGAAACAACAATATTTTGTATTTTTTTACTATTGGGTTCTGGGTCCATGTAAAGCCTTCTTTTACCTCAATCCAAGGCACTGACCAAAATTGGATATGAACCTTGCTTAGTAAAAAAAATCAATCACCACTTTACCACCATGCTACATGATAAATCTTCTCCTAAAACTAATTTCAATAATGAATAAAAAAATTATTGGACACAAAAATTATCAATAAATATATTTGGGTTTTAATTTAATAATTAATAAAAAATATATGATTAAAAATTAAAGTCTTGATAACTCTTGACTTCCCTATAAATGGTACACTTAGATCTCATTGGATCTAGGTGATGCTCATAGGGGTGAAGCACGAGACTTCTTCAGAGGTCACCCATCCCAGTACTATTCTAGCCTAGGCACACTTAGCTACAAAGTTTCCTCCATGGTTAAACCCAAAGCTTGCAACCCCATTTGTAAAACCTTCACCAAGTGTTATTCATTATGAACCATTCATTAGAAAGCCCCTTAAGGTCACCAATTGATAAGTAGGAGATAATTTTCACAGCAAGTCAAATTGTGATATTGTCCTCAGGATTTAATTGTGTGATTTGGAGTAAAACTCATTGACCCACGTTTCATCAGTAGTAATTCAACATGAATCCATCTCTCATGAGAATAAATGGAATACTTAGCACTCATTAGATCTAGGTGATGCTCATAGGGGTGAAGCATCGAGACTTCTCAAGAGGTCACCCATCTTGGTACTACTCCAGCCTAAGCATGCCTAACTATAGAGTTTCCTCCATGGTTAAACAAAAATCTTGAAACCCTAATTAAAAAACCTTCACCAAGTGTTGTGCCTTATGAACCATTCATTAGAAAGTTGCTTAAGCTCATCAATTGATAAGTAGGAGATAATTGACTTGCTGTGGAAATTATCTTCTACTTATAAATTGATGAGCTTAAGGAGCTTTCTAATGAATGGTTAATAAGGCACAATACTTGGTGAAGGGTTTACAAAATGGGGTTTCAAGCTTTGGGTTTAACAATTGAGGAAAATCTGTTGTTAGGTGTGCTCAGGCTGGAGTAGTACTGGGATGGGTGACCTCCTAGGAAGTTCCAGTGCTTCACCCCTGTGAGCATCACCTAGATCCATTGAGTGGCAAGTGTTCTATTTATTCTCAAGAGAGATGGATTCATGTTGAATCACTACTCATGAAACATGGGTCAATGAGTTTGACTCAAAATCACACAATTAAATCTTGATAGCAATATCAGAATTTGATTTGCTCGGGAAATTATGTCCTACTTATCAATTGATGAGCTTAAGGAGCTTTCAAATGAATATCTCATAAGGCACAATAGTTGGTGAAGGCTTTGCAAATGGGATTTTAAGCTTTGGGTTTAACCATGGAGGAAATTTTGTAGTTAAGCGCACCCAGGCTAGGGTAGTAGTGGGATGGGTGACCTCCTAGGAAGTCCTAGTGCTTTATGCCTATAAGCATCACCTAGATCCAATGAGTACTAAGTGTTCCATTTATTCTCATGAGAGATGGATTCATGTTGAATCAGCACTCATGAAACATGGGTTAATGAGTTTGATTCAAAACCACACAGTTAAATCCTGATAGCAATATCAACATGTACAAATTGTAGTTTTTTTCCAGATTGGAAATATAATCTATTATTATGCCGAGAGATGTTCTATACAATGGAAACAAAAATTCCGACCCAAAAATATGTGAAAATAAATTCATTGTCAATAAAAAAGAAAATGAAGCAATTACAAACTTTTAAATTAAATATTACTTTATAAAATAAAAAGCATTCTTTATATAATGGCTTGTCAAAATAAAAGGACACGAAATGGAGGAAAAAATAATAGCACCCAAAAAATAGGGCCAAAAAAATAGGACCACAAATAAATAGGGCTGAAAAAATAGGACTCAAGTAATAGGACCTAGAAAAATAGGGCTAAAAAAAATAGGACCAACAAAAATGATTTCACTAAAATTTTAAATAAGAAATATTTTCTTTCTGTTAAATATATTTTTCCATGCACAAAATGCTTATTATTTTTGGGGAGTGGGGGAATTCGAAATAAATTCATGGAATGTCAAAATGCATCCCTTGGGTATATGAGGAGCCTCTCATAGGTTATAAAATAAATGCTCCTTGTTTGATTTTCATTTTGAGGTTTTACAGGGAGGAAGAGGTGGAGATCATTGGAGTAGATTAGAGTTTTTAAAGAGGAGTAATATTTTTTGGAGGTGAGATTTTGATTTTTTGATTTTATTTTTAATATAGTTTTACATATAGATTTAGATATAGTTATCTATTTAGATTTAGATGTAGATTTAGTTTTAGTTTTTTGAAAATAATATTCTACTTTGATTTATATTTCAATTTCAATTAGTTTCATTTCAGATTTAGAATTGTATTCAAAATTGTTTTAGAATTCCATGTAATTCAGCATTGCATGTTTGATTTAGATTTAGAACTAGAACTGCATTCAAAATCTATTTAAATTTTATATTTGAAAATATGTTTCATTTGCAAGTTTTTAATATGCATGTTTCAATTTAATTTTATATTTGCATGTTTAATATTATTTTTTGAATTGCATATTTCAAAATACTTTTGGTTTGCATATTTTAGATTTGTATGTTTTGTAATAGTTTTATATTTGCATGTTTCAAAATATGTATATTTTCATATTTATGTTAAGAGGCATTCTATACAATGATGATGGATATGCGAGATGCCTCTAGCATGAGAATTGCTCATCTCTATGGCTAGGGCTTGTTTTCCCTAGGCCTAGATGTTTGGGCAATTCTGCTGTGTGTGTGGGTATTGGGGAAGCATTTGGTGAGGAGTTGTTTTTGTAGGCAGAGTTGAGGGTGTGTGTGGAGCAGCAGGGCAGAGTTTTTGAGCAGCTATTTGGGGTTGAGGTTAGTTGGGGCTAGATGGGGAGTGTAGGGCCTTCATTCTTTGGTGTTGTGTGGTACACATCATGGTGAGGGTGTTTGAAGATAAAAGATTTTGGCTTGGAGATAGGGGCTTTGAATTTGCACATGGGGCAATTGGAGATCCATGCATCTCAGATATTATCTGATGATTTGGTGATGGTTGATCCCTTTACAAGGAGGGGCTGAAGGCCAGTCTGGAAATATCCCATCTAGGGTGAACGCTTCATCATTGCAGGGTTCTATTTGTATGAAGAAGATGAATGGGTGTTTGGAGTGATTTGATGATCGACCAGTGCTAGTTATTCAACTTGAGAAGATTTCAAAGGATATGGAGTATTGGGGCAGGCATGCACTCATTTGTAAGTTTTTGGGTCTCTGGCTTTCTCTCCCTATTTTGGAATCATGGGCACATCAGATTTGGAACATGAAAGGGGATATGGAAATTCTTCTAGCGGCCAACAACTATTTCATGGTTTTTTTCTCAAATATCTCAGATAGGAACAAGGTATTCGAAGGGGGTCCATACTTCTTTAATCAGGTTGGGCTTTTCATCAAACCCTAGCACATCAGATTCAACTCTGCTAAGGAGATCCCATCTCGGGTCACTGTGTGGGTTTGGCTTCCATGACTGCCTCTAGAATTTTGGAGGGAGGATATTCTTCATTCAATAGCACTTCTACTTAGGAAACTGGTTGGGTCAGCCACACAAACCCAAGATCGAAAAGTAATTTCATATGCACAAATTTTTGTAGAGATTGATTTAAATTAATTTGCTGCCTTCTTGGGCCCTTCTTCATGGATTCAATAGTTGGACTATGAGACTTTACCATTCAGATGTAGGATTTGTCATGAGTATGGGCACTTACAATGCAAATGCCCTCAGAATAAATTATCTCAATCATCTATGTCCATTGTGCCAACCCCTAAGGATGACAAGGGTAAGGCCCCTATGCTTGAAGGTCCCTCTAGGGACAAGGAGGGTTTTATCCTAGTGAAGCTACATAATAAAGGAAAGGGGCATAGTAGAACTTGCATGGATAGACAACGTGATGGCTCCTTTAACAAGTTTAATGTTATGGAGAATTTGGTACAAGAGGAAGGTATAGCTATTGTGATTTCCTTGAGTGATGGTTCTTTTTCAAGACCCCTACTAGAGGAGGTTAGGAATCTAGCCCAAGTTCCTGAGGAAGAGCAAGGCCAGCTAGTTGGTTTAGATGGATTGGTTTAGGAGAAAAGTTGTGATATTCCTAGTGGGTTGCATCCCTGTGATGCCTCAAATATGATAGCTTCTATCCATCTTGGCAAGATAGGCATGCTCGACAACACAAAAGGCTCTAAAGCTACTTCCACTTTAGGATTACAATAAAAAACCTTTAAAAAAGGGTCCTTAGAGAAGTCTAGTAAAATTGGAAGGAAGATAGATTAGGAGAAGGTTAAGATGATGGGAGAGGCTTTGGTTGACGTGGGGTTTGTGAAGCCCATTGAGTCCCACTTCTTGCAATCACCTAAATGATTGTTCTTTCTTGGAATGTGAGGGGGTTGAACATCATCCCTAGACAAAAGGTTGTTCATAGATTGATAGATTCTCATTCTCCAAATGTTATTTTCATTAAGAAGACTAAGCTTATAATTGATGAATTGGATAGCTGTAGGCCAAAGTTATGGCCCCATGGTTGCTGGTAGGAAGTAGGTGCTTAAGGGAGCTCAGGTGGTCTCACTTATCTTTGGAATCCTCAGAAGGTGAATCCCCTATTGTGGATTGTGAGTAGTTCTTCCATCTCTTTTATGGCTTCTCACTTTGACATAGGTGAAAGGTGTTTGTTCTCCAATATTTATGCTCCTAGTGATTTTGTAGGTAAATCTCTTATGTGGTCACATATTATATTTGTTTGATCCTTAGATCCTTTTCTTCCTTGGATTGTGGTTTGAGATTATAATGTTGTTACTAATTTAGAGGAAAATAGGGGTGGGTTTTCTCAATTGGGCCCTTCTTCTAGTATGCTTAGAGATAATATTGGTTTTTTGAGTCTTATTGATGTTAAACCTAGTTATGGTATATTCACCTAGAATAACAAAAGGAGTGGGATGGAAGCTATTTTAGAAAGGCTTGATAGGTTCTTGGTATCTTGTTTTTGGATGGATATTAGATGGTCTACTAGATTAGAAATTCTTGATTGGAGAGGCTCTGGCCACTAGCTTATTATGCTCTATGTCACTCCTTTCAAGACTTTTAAGAATCCCTCTTTCAAGTTTTAGATGATGTGCTTGAGGGATCTCTCCTTGGAAGTTCTTATGATAGCCTAGTGGTATGAGGGCAAGCCTCCTCATGGTATTTCCATGTACACCTTCAGGAAGAGGCTTCAACATGTGAAATTTAAGCTGAAATAGTGGAATAAACATTGCTTTGGAAACCTTCAAGAGCGTTTGAGAGGAGCCCAGGCTAGGCTAGACAATGTCACTCCCTAGATCAGAGACCAAGGAATGACTCAAGATTTAATGTCTAAAGAATCCTTAGCTCTAAGGGAGGTAGAAGAATGGGATCTCTGGGAGGAAATATTTTGGAAACAAAAGTTTTGGGTGGACTAGTTGCAAGAGGGAAACACTACTTTCTTCCACAATATAGTTAAAGCTCACATATCTAGAAATTCTATCACTTCTCTTGTTTCTACTTCTGGAGATCAACTCTTTTCAAAAGAGGAAATTTCTCTAGAGGCCACTAGATACATTTCTCAACTATTATCTAAAGAGGAACCTAGTTCTTTGGTAGAGACAAGGGCTATTTTAGATTTCATTCCTCATGTTGTGTCTCACAGTATGAATAGGGATCTGCTAAGACCTATTATGCTTGAAGAACTAGAGAAGGTTGGATTTGATATGAAGAAAGGTAAAGCCCTAAGCCCAGCTAGCTTTTCCATTGAATTTTTCCTAGAGTTTTGGGAGATTATTAAATTTTATCTTCTAGATGTAGTCTAGGAATCATATCAAAATAAACAAATGCTCAAGTCTTTGAATTTTACTTTCCTAGCTCTCATTCCCAAGTTTGATTGGGCTAATATGTTGGATTAGTTTAGACCTATTACTTTATGTAACTTCACATATAAAATTATCAGAAAATTAATTACTAAAAAGCTTAAGCCTTTTCTTGCCACTTTGATTCCTAAGGACCATGGAGGTTTTGTTAGTAGTAGATAGATTCTTGATCGGGTGGTTATTGCTTCAAAGGCTATTCACTCTATGATCACGTCCAAGGAAAAGGCTATGTTTATTAAGCTAGATTTAGCTAAAGCTTATTACCAGGTTAGTTGGGAGTTCTTGGGCCATGTGCTTCTTGCTTTCGAATTTGATATGGATTGGGTGGATTCAGTTCTCAACTATGTGACTTCCCCATCCTTTTTGATTCTTATTAATGGACAATCCACTAATTTATTCTCTGCTACTCGAGGACTTCGACAAGGTGATCCTATCTCTCTATATCTCTTCATCATTATGGTAGAGGGCTTAGGAAGATTTATAAAATTTCAAGTAGAATAGGGGCTTTTTCAATGTTGGAAGTGGCACAATGATATTCCAGCGTACACGCACATCCAATTTGTGGATGATAGTGGACTTGTGGGATTGGCTACTATTAATAAGGCAAGAAACTTCAAAATGATTTTGGATACTTATTTAAAAGCTTTTGGATAGAAAATTAATGAAGGTAAATCATCTATTTATTTCTTTAATACTCCTCAGTCAATTCAGCTTAGGATTGCTAGGATTCTCAAGTTTCAAGTTGGATCCCTTCCTTTGATCTATCGTGGAGTACCATTAGCCCTAGGGACTCAGCAGAAAGAATATTGGTAGGTTCTTTTGGATAAATTTCATAGCAGGGCGAGTCACTAGACTCATAGGTGGCTCTCTTCTGCTACAAGGGTTATCCTCCTCAAGACTGTGGTTCAAGATCTTCCCATTTATAGATGTCTAGCACAAACTCCTCCCATTAGAGTTATGAAAGATTTTGATCATTTGTTATGATAATTCCTTTGGTCAGGTAATCTCCTCTCTTCCAAATGGAGCTCAGTCAATTGGGACACGATTTTCTTGCCTAAGTTTGCTGCGGACTAGGCCTTACATGCATGGCTCTTGGTATCAAGGCTCTAGTGGCAAAGTTATACTAGTGGCGGTGTAAGGATCAATATCAAGATTGGGCAAAGATTTTGGCTCAAAAGCACTTCCCAGGATTGGAGTATCAGGATATTCCTAGGCTGGCATTGGATGAAAAGGGATCCTTTATTCAGGACACTATTAAAAAGTGTGCTCCTCTTATCAAAGAAGGCCTTTTCTAGATATGTAATTAGGAGTCAAGTGTGTTGTTTTGGTAGGACTCTTGGGATGGCCATCCTACCATTCTCTCCAACTACCCCCGCCTCCAGCCTCTGTGTTAGATTTTTTCAGCTATAGGATGGACCAAGGTAGCTCATTTCAAGACTATTAAGCAGTGTGGATCGATTGATGTGGCTGGTTGGAAGGATTTACAGAAATGGGGCCCATAGGGCTCCACTTAGATTTGGGCTAAGCTAGCTAATCTTCTCTTTTTTAGGCTATGTAGCTCTTCCAAGGAAAAATACATCCTTGCTTGGGGTCCTTGCCCTAAAGGAAAGTTTAGTGTGGCCTAGGGATATGCTTGATTGGATAAGCAATGTAATGGAGTTCATGAGGTTCCCTGGTGGAAGAAGGTTTGGAATAAATTCTCTTGGGTGAAATGTAATTTTTTTCTATGGTTGGTTGCTCAAAAAAAGTGTCTTACTTTGAATAATCTCTAGAGAAGAGGGTTTCAGGGTCCTTTTTTTGTTCCCTCTACATGTTGAATGGAGAGGATGTTTCTCATTTATTCTTCTTATGTCCTCTCTCTAGAGAAATCTAGCATAAGTGGTGGGAGGTGTGGTGTCATGGATACATTCATGCTAAATCTCTTATTGAATTCTGGGATAGCCTTGGTAGACCCCCTACGAAAACTTTATTCCTCCAGGTGGCTTGGGCTATTGGACCTACTTTCTTTCTTTGGAATCTTTGGTTGGAACATAATCGTCAAATTTTCTGTAACTCTAGCTTGGGAGTCACTAAAATATGGCAGCTAATTTTAAGTAGACTTTAGGAGACTGTCTATGCTAAATGTGATATGATTGAGCTAGTGGATCCTGATGAATTCAATATATTTAGGAATTTGGGATTTGTGGATAAAGGATTAGGAAGCATAAGTAGGAAGAGATCTCAATTGCTCAAGAGAAAGGTTTGTAGGGTCGGGAGATGGAGACTTCCACCAGGTGCAATCCTTAAGATTAACACTGATGGGTCCTCCCGTGGGAACCCTAGACATGCTGGTGTGGGGGGGATTGGGAGAGATACATATGGCAATATTATTTTCATGTTCTCTATTTACAAAGGAGTTCATTCTAGTAATGTGATGCAGGCCTTGGCCATTAAGGTGGTTATGGAGTAGGCTTTCTCTCTTGGATGGAGGAGAATGGTGTGTGAATTAGGTTCTCAGATTGTTATGGATATGATAAATAGTTAGAGTGTGGATGACTCTAATTGGAAAATTGCCTCTATTGTTAGAGAGATTCTTCACTTGAGTAGCTTTTTGGATGGGATCTCCTTCTGTCCTATTCCTATAGAATGGAATGGAGTGGCTAATGTCTTGGAAAAAGGGGCATTACAGAAAGGATCCCATTGGGATATTTCAGATAGGGATGATCTTCTTGTTGACTATATTGGGACTTTTGAGCAATTAGTGGAGAAGGATAGAACTTAATTTGTTATGGGTTTTTGTTTTGGATGTTTGGGCCTGAGGCCTTTTGTAATTTGGCTTTGATTGAATAAAATGTTACCTCTTTTTCCAAAAGAGGTGTTCTATACAATGAAAGGAGAAATGGTCAACACAAGCATATGTCAAAATAGATTCATTTTTAACTAAAAAGAAAATGGAGCAATTACAGACTTTTATATTAAATATATAATTATTAACTTATTAAAAAAAAAGAATTCCCAAAATAATAGCTGGCCAAAATAAGAGTAAGCTAAATGGAGCTCAAAATAATAGGTCCCAAAGAAACAAGGCTGAAAAAATAGGGTTGGATAATCATGACCCATAAAAATAGGGCCAAAAATATAGCACCCAAAGAATAGGGCTGAAATAATTTCATTAAAATTTTAAATATGAAACATTTTCTTTTTGTTAAATATATATTTTCATGTACATTAATGCTTATTTTTTGTAGGTAGTGAGGGAATTTGAAAAAAATTTGTGCAATGTGAGTAGACATCTATCGGGGGGTATTAGGAGACTTTCGTAGGTTATAAAACACACATACCTTATTTCAATTTCATTTTGTGTTTTTGTAAGTAGGAAGAGGTGGACATTATTGGAGTTTTAAAAGAGAAGTAGATTACAATTTTGGAGTAATTTTTTTACAAGTGAGATTTCTATTTTAATTTTTAATTTTTAATTTAGTTTTTCATTTAGGTTTAGATTTAGTTATGTTTTTAGATTTACATGTAGATTTAGTCTCAAAATTAGTTTTAATATTCTACCTTGATTTAGATTTCATTTTTCAATTAGTTTCATTTCAAATATAGAATTGTATTCAAAATTGTTTAGATTTGCATGTAATAGTTTATCCTTGCATGTTTGATTTAGATTTAGATTCCAAATCACATTCAAAATCTATTTGATAATAATTTTCATTTGCCTACTTCTAATTTGCATGTTTCAATTTGGTTTTAGATTTGCATTTTTCATATTAGGTATAGATTTGCATATTTCAAAATACTTTTATTTTGCATGTTTTATATTTGTATGTTTTATCATAGTTTTATATTTCCATATTTTATAATGATTTAATTTTATCATTAATGTGGATGACAAAGTCATCACATTAATAAAATATATATATTTTTAAGTTAATGATTAATTTAAAATTGATGAATGATATATCTAAATTATATTTTGTCATTATTTCATTAGATTATGTATGTGTTTTATTTAAATATTTTTCATAGTATAAATAGGTTTTTATTATTAATATTTATGTTTTAAATGTTTGAAAAGTGGAAGGCAATGCCACTATATTTTAAACATTACAAACTAAATGTTTCTTATGAAACAATTTTAATTTTAATTTATCTTATTCTAAGCATTATTCATTTTAAATAATTTATTTTAATTATTAATACTTTTTTATTCTTATTATTTCTATATGTTGATTTTTTTTAATAACTTTGTAGGTTACCATTTGAGTTATGGACACCTCGAACAAAGAATCAATAAATATTGATACTAGCCTAACTACTTCAATGGCCTCAAATAATTTCTTTGAGACCAAGTTTGACAAATGTCCACATGTAATTAAAGAGTTGTACACAACCATAATTAAATTTTTGGAGAACAAAATATTTTGAATTGACTATGTTGACCAAATGGAAGTAATGCGGATCAAAGATGCAGAAGAATTCTTGCATGACACATCTACAAAAGTGGATGGGTTTCCCTTAATGATGAAAGAAGTCTTTCACAATCATTTTTCAAATAAACGTCACAAAAGAATCCTAATCATTGAAAAATGTGACATGTATTTACACCATTCTAAGGATGTTTTTGTATATAGTTCATTATTGTCTTCAGTATAATAATTTTATTTCTAATTAGTTGTATTGGGAGTTTTGTTTCCCCGTTGTTTTATACTTAATGAAGAAGAGAATAAGAAAAAAATAAATTTATTTTTGCACAAAAGACTTCTTCAATGGATGTGGAAACTAAATATTTTAATTAAGAAAGAAAATCATAAGTTTAAATAGATGTACTTCATCATGGGCATATTTATTGATTACAAGTCTTAATCATTGCAATAAAACTTGTATTAGCATTATTAAAAATTCAACAGTATGCAATGTTTTCACATGACCATGGAGACATGATTTCCATAAAATTCATTCTTTATCTATTCTTTCAAACTTTTTTTACATCATCTAAATAGTTGTGTTGGGATTTATAATTTCCCTTTCACAAATAAGACACAATGAAATTTTTTCCACTCTTTGAGTCATTTTAAAAACCTATATCCTAAATTTGACCATAGTTATACATGTTTGGCCCTTGTTTGAGAAATTAGAAGGGCAAAATTTGATAGAAATTTTGAATAATTCTTGAAATTTTGGGGATACTCTCGAAGGGGCTTCGTTTCAAGTCTCTCAAATGGTTAACCACCAATCCTAGAGGGTCTTTGAGGGAAGCCCCCAAAGCCACACAATATGAATAGAAGCCTTAATGGCTTCATGTAAAGTCGTAAAGGCTTTGTGTGAAGCCCATCTAAGCCAGTGGGCCGCATATGCTTTGCATGAATCCATAGGCTTTTTGCAAAGTGTATGTGACATTGTGCAAAGTCAGAAGGCACGTGGCTTCATACAAAGGCATGTGGAGGATTTTTGCAAAGCCTAGGCTTCAAATGAAGCCTTTAAAAATTGTTGCACCCAATTTTTATCAAATTTGTTCATGATGAAAAGTAGGAACCATTACACACGCACAGATATATATATATATATATATATATATATATATATATATATATATATATATAAAGACAATAGGGAGAGAGAGGGGGAGAGAGATTAGTGGGTCTATCTAGAGAGCATGGAGGGAGAGAGAGATTATAGGGTGTATCAAGAGATTAGAGAAATAATTTTGGGGGCATATTGAGAGAGAGAGAGAGAGAGAGAGCATTATAAAAAAATTTAATAACATATCATGTCGCAATAGAACTAATCATGGGCTTTACAATAGGACTAACCCACATAAGAATTTAACCATTATAATAGGACTAACCCGCATAAAAATTTAACCTGACAGTTAACCTAAAACTAAGCTAAAGTGTAATAATAACATTAACATCATCTATAATATGATTAGTAATGTCAAAAATATACTTAACTACAATTATAACACAACCCTAACTCTAACTCTATCTCTAATCATAACTCTTACTCTAACTCTAATTATAACTTTAACCCTAATTCTAACCCTAATCCTAACCCTAACCCTAACCTTAATCCTAACGTTAACCCTAATGTTAACCCTAACTCTAACTCTAAATCTAACACTAATTCTATCCCTAACCCTAACCCTAACCCTAACCCTATATAATGCTAATTCTAATCCTAAGTCTAACTCTAACTCTAACTCTTATTCTGATGCTAACCCTCACCCTAACCATAACCTTAACCGTCAAGCTAAAAGTAACCCTAACTTTGACTCCAACTCTAACACTAATTGTAACCCTAACCCTAACCCTATATAACTCTAACTCTAAACCTAATTTAAACCATCATTCTAACTCTAACTGTAACCTTAACTCTAACTATATCGCTAATTCTAACTCTAACTCGAAAAATAACCCCAATGATAACTATAAATATAACTCTAATTATAACCCCAACCCTAATACTAACCCTAGCCCTAACTCTAAGCCTAACCCTACCTATAATCCTAACCCTAATACTATATATAACTCTAACTCTAACCCTAAGCCCAATTATAATTCTAACCCCAACCCTAGTTCTAACCCTACCTAACCCTAACTCTAACCCTAACCCTAAATCTAACCCTACCCCCAACTCTACCTCCAAATTTAACTCTAACTCTAACTTGAACTCTAAATCTAATTCTAACTCCAACTCAAACCCAAACCCAAACCCAAACCCAAACCCTAACCCGAATTCTAACCCTAACACTAGCACTAGCACTAACACTAACACTAACACTAACACTAACACTAACACTAACACTAACACTAACACTAACCCCAATTCTAATACCAACACTAACACCAACACTAACATGAACACCAATAGGAACACCAACACCAACACCAACACCAACACAAACACTAACTCTAAGTCTAATTGTAATCCTAACCCTAATTCTAACCCTTAGTATAACTATAAGCCTAGTGCTAACCTTGAATCTAAGCCTAATTTGAAACCTAGCTCTAACCTTAACTCTAACTTTAGTTCTAACCCTTACTCTATCTCTAATTCTAACTCTAGCTCAAAATATAAATTTTATTCTAGTGATAATCCTAACCCTAACCCTAATTCTAACTCTAACTATATTTTTCACCCTAATTCTTAGCCTTACCCTAACCCTAAATCTAACTCTAACCCTAATTGTATTTAAAACCTTATTTCTAACCATAATCTTAACTTTATCTCTAACTCTAACTGTACCACTAACCCTAACCCTATATAAGCCTAACTCTAATTTTAATTCTAAACCTAACCCCAAATCTATCCCTAACCCTAACCTAATTCTAACCCTAGATGCTAATTCTAATATTATGTCTAACCATAACTTTAACTCTAATTCTCACCCTAACCCTAACCCTAACACTAATGCTAACCCTAACTCTAACTTTAATGCTAATTTTAATCCTAACTCTAACCCTAACAATAACAGTAACACTAACTCTAATATTAACTCTAATATTAACTCTAACTCTAGTTGTAACCCTAACGCTAACCCTAATGCTAACCCTAACCCTAAGCTTAACCCTAATACTAAGCCTCCTTCTAACCCTAATTCTAACCCTAACTATAATTCTAATGCTAACTCTAACTCTAACCCTTATTCTAACTCTACTTCGAACTTAAACTCAAACCCTAACTCTAATTCTAACCCTAAACCTAACCCTATTTATAACCCTAATTCTTACCCTTTCCCTAATATAATCTCTAACCCTAATTATAAATCTAATTTTTTACTCTACCTCTAGTTCTAACCCTAACCCTATGTTGAAATCTGATTGAAAAGATCATTATTGAAGAAGGGAGATTGTTGATAAAGAATGTTTTCAATCATTGTTTTGTCATTGACGAAAAACATGCTATTTGTCGGAATGAAAATTGCTTATACAATCCAAGTACTATCACTTAATTGATTGATGAAGATGATTTAATCAATAAGATGTAACAAAAGAGCCTAAGGGAAAGTTTGGTTTATGGTTTTGTAATGAAGTAAAAGGATCAGTTAAGACAATGGTAAAATAATGCATTGATAACACACTTGAAGATACAGAGTTTGGATACACTTAGAAACTCTAGAAGAATAAGTTGTAACAAAGTTATCTGCAAAGCTTGAGTAAATTCTTTAGTGAGTGTCAAGCAAGTTAGTTCATGTCGAGAAAATTATTAGTAAGTGTCGAGGAAATGTCAAGTCTAGTGTGTGTCAAGTAAAACAAAAGTTGATGAGCAAGTTCAAGTGCTAAGCTAGAGAAAAGTGTAATAGGTGCTGAGCATCAGTAAAACTTAGTTGATGCCAAGTGAATCCACAATAGGTGCCGAGTAACATAGTATGTGTTGAGAATAAAAAAGTTAATAGTGTCGAGCTGCTACATTATTTGATAAGTAAAAGATTTGCTAGATCTAACCTGACAAGTTTGTTAATTTGAAGTTTGTGAACTAGATGGAAGATAAGAATGCTAAGTTGGTGGCACAAAATTCTAGGTGAACCATTTTTTGGTGAATACAAGTGGATTTTATATGATATTTCTAGAAGAAACAAGATAAGGAGTAGATATATCATATCTTACCTAATGCATTCAAACCAAAAATAAGAGAAGGAAGAATAGAGCCGAAAAAGCATTCTAGACTTCTATTTAAGGAGTTATAGGTCAAGAAGCAAGAGTGGTTGGAAAGAGAGAGTATGTGGTGTTTAGAAGACATTGAGAAAGAAGAACAAAGTACAGAGACTCTACTTTGATAGGTGACCACAAAGGTGATTACATTGGCACAACAAGCATGGAGACTCAAGGAGACAAATCTTGAAAGGAGGACAAGCTATCAAAGCTACAAAGACTAAAAGCTAGGAAAATTTGTGAACTGTATTGAGATCTGAAATCTGTAAGATATGTTGTGAGTTATATCAGGTCAAAAGCCCTTATTGTTACTCTCTAGCAATTGTATCAGTTAGGGAAAAATCCTATGAACTTAGGTTGGTTTAACAACCATATTTTAAATCCTTTAATAGGGTGACATTCCGGGTGAATGTTCTAAAGTCCTTTAACCAGTCTGCCTTCTAATAGGATGGTTGAAATCCCTTAACCAGGTCACATTTAATAGTGTGTTTTTGTAGCATTTAACATGGTAGACCTTTCACAAGTCATAACTTCAGAAGAGTGAGAAAGGAGTAGCATGTTACTAGTGGTTTCTGCGTAAATCACTATGTTATGTGTTCATCTTTGAAGTCTTATTCCTACATGTTAATTTTTTAGTAATTTGCTAAGATGAATGTTTGGCTTGGATGCATGGTTAGTTTAAACGGGCTCATTATACTTAGTGAAAATTTTTTATCATGACATTTGGATCTTGAATAACTGATTCACCCCTCTCTTAGTTATTCTAAAGCATTTCTAACAATTGGTATCAAAGCCATCTACTAATTTGGTTTAAAAGTACTAGAAGCAGAAAGATCAAGATGTCCAGGAGAGAAGTTCCCAAGCTCAATAGAGATAACTTCACTGCATGGAAAAGTTTAATGAAGCTCCATCTTGGATCAATAGTTGATCATGCACAAACCTTAATTAAAGTAGAACATGTTGATCCAGTTGGTGCACCTACTACAAAAGATATGAAGAAAAAGAAGAAGAACAATCAGGGAATGCTAGAGATTGCCTCTGCCCTCAACTATGTTGAATTTGATGACCTCAAGGGGATGTAACTCTACATTCAAGATGTGGAAAGCCTTAGTAGATATTTATGGAGGAGATTAGAATGTCCAAAGAGTAAAAAGGGAAAGCCTTAGAGGAAAATTTGATTACGTGAGAATGGAGGAAGGTGAGAACATTGCTCAATATGCCTCTAGAATAAAGGAAGTAGTAAGTCTAATAAGAAGTTTGAGTGGTCATTTGGATGATGATACCATTAATAACAAATTCTTAAGAACCTTTCTCCCTATCTATGCTATTAGAGTATCAACCATCCAAGAATTAAGATGTGTACCATGAAACAATCTAACTCTTAAAGATATAGTGGGAAGACTTACTACATTTGAGTTATCCAACTTAGATAACTATAAACCTAAGAATCTTGAATATGCTTTCAAGGCCAAGCTGTTGTTGAAAGATACTAAAGAAGTGAAAGCAAAGAAGAAGGGAAGAAAGATAAAATATGCATCCAATGACAGTAGCATAGATGAAGAAGATGTGGAACAATTGGAATCATTGCTGGCAAAAAGATTTCACAGAGGCAAAGGTAAATTCAAAGGTAAACTACCTATCATTTTTTTTAATTGCAATGAAGTAGGACATATTGCTGCAAGGTGCACATAGAAAAAGAGCTATAGAGAAGGCAACAAGCACGAAAGCAGAAGAGAAGATGATAACAGAGATTACAAAGACAAAGGGAAAAAGTGCTACATTGTTGAAGAAGAGGATTCTGATGAGAATAATGATGAGGTAATATATGTAGCCATGAAGGATGAGTTAGATAAAGATGAGCCAACAACACTAGTAATCTATGAAAATAAGAATGATAGGTGGATCATAAATAGTGGGTGCTCATATCACATGATAGGATACAGAAGTAAGTTGGTTACTTTTAATTTGTATGATGGAAATAGTGTTTGATTTGGAAATGATGCTCCATGTCTAATCAAAGGAAAAGGTTCCATTAAGCTTACAAAGAGATTTTTATGTGATAATGCATATTATGTTGAAGGATTGAAGTACAATATGCTAAGTGTGTCACAGTTAGGCAATGTAGGATGCAAAGTAGAATTTGGAAACAAAATTGCCAAAATCTATGACACTGATTGAAATATGATAGGAAAAGGAGACCAAACTACAAGTAATCTATTTTACCTAGATATGGAGCATGTTTCCTATCTCAATGTAATATTTGATGATGTTTGGCTATGGCATAAAATTCTATGTCATGTCAACTTTGACAATTTGATTAACATCAGAAAAATGAAGAAAGTCAGAGGTTTTCTCAAACTGAAGAAGCCTAACAATACAATGTACAAACAATGTTAGCTAGGAAAGATGACCATGTCAAGTTTCAAAAGAAAAACCTATACTTCCAAAGAAGTACTAGAGTTAGTCCATACTGATTTGTGTGGCCCAATAGAAGTGCAAAGATACAAAGGAGACATATATAATGTTTTTTTTTGGTGACTACTCTAGAATGATGACTGTCATGTTCTTAAAGCAAAAATATGATGCATTTCAAATGTTTAAGTGGTATTTGGCCAGGGTTGAAAAGGAAATAGGGAAGAGTTAGAAGTGCCTAAGTTCAGATAGAGGAGGAGAGTTCACATCAAAAGAATTTGACACATTTTGTAGTGATAAGGGAATTAAGAGATAAACATCAACGCCTAGAACTCCCCCATAGAATGGAATTGTATAGAGAAGAAATAGATAAATGATAGACTATGCCAGAACATTGATGATGGAAAAGAATGTTACTCTAAACTACTAAAGAGAAGCTATAAGTACAGCTATCTACAACCTAAATTGAGTAAAAATCAAGAAAGGTACAAATGCAACACCTTTTGAATTATGGTATGGTCACTCTCCCAATGTAAAATATTTCAAAGTATTTGGTTGTAAGTGTTATATTCTTAAAAATTCTACAAATGGCAAGTTTGATGCAAAGAGTAATGAAGGCATATTCCTTGGATACTCCACTATAAGTAAACCATATAAGTGTTTAAATACTAACACTTACAAAATTGTGGAGAGTGGAAATGTAAACTTTGATGAGCATAAAAAAGTTCAAGTTGATGAATCCAAGAAACTAGAAGAGTACATAACCTTTGTATACTTCTATGAAGGAATTCCTATTGAAGAAGAAGTTGCCAATCAAGTCAAGAATTAGCAACAAGTTTCAGTATCAATTGAGTCACAACCAATGAATGTTGAGTTGCATTCAAAAGCTGAGTTGTAGACTAAAGATAATGCACATTTTCACTCTAAAATTAGTACACATGAAAGAGATGTAGAGCTACCTGAAAGAGATGTGCACAGTGAGTCTAAAGTTGAAAGACCAAACATGGAAACAAGGATAGAACCAAGGTTATCTAGGTATGTGAGATGACATCACCTTGCTAAACAAATAATTGATGACAAGGAAGCCAGACTAGTGACAAGGAATAGACTAAGAAATGAATCATGTCTATTGAGCAAAATTGAACCCAAAATAGTGAATGATGCTCTACTAAATGATGATTGGTGTAAAGCTATGGAAGAAGAGATTGATCAGATAGAGAATAAAAAAACTTGGACATTAGTTCCAAGACAAGATGATAAGAATGTGATTGGTACCAAGTGGGAATTTAGGAACAAGCTAGATGAAAATGGTGAGATCACAAGAAATAAGGCTAGACTTGTTTATAAAGGATATGCACAAGATGAAGGACTGGACTATGGGGTAACATTTGCCCCTGTTTCAAGAGTGGAAGGAGTAAGAACTCTACTTGCATATGCTACCTAAAAAGGTTTTAAAGTCTAGCAAATGGATGTATAGTCTACTTTTCTGAATGGTATACTAGAAGAGGAAATCTATATTGACAACCACAGGGATTTTCTGATGACAACCACAAGGATATGTTTTGAAACAAGAACCTAGAGCATGGTATGAGAGACTTTACAAATATCTTGTGAAGATAGGATTTGACAAAATAGATGACAAAATCAACCTATATATCAAGGAAGAAAAAGGTAAAGATATATTGATATTTGAAATCTTTGTTGATGATTTAATTTTGGGGGAAAAGATGCACTATGAAAAGATTTGGTTGATGAAATGAAACATAAGTTTGAGATGTCAATGTTTGGAGAAATCAAATTCTTTGTTGAATTACAAGTACATCAATTGAGACATGGCATATTTGTGACTTAATCAGAATATATAAAGGAGATACACAAAAAATTTGGCTTAGAAGATTCAAAACTAGTTAGTGCACCAATGGTAATAGGACATAAGTTATCTAAGAATGATGAGTCAACTGAAGTAAATTAGATAATGTATAGATCAATGATTGAAAAGTTACAATATGTTGTACACAGTAGACTATACATTGCATTATCTATTGGAATATTGGCAAGATTTTTATCAAACCCAAGATAAAATCATCTTATGGTAGTAAAAAGAATAATGAGGCACCTAAAAGGAACAGATGAGTTTGGTATATACTATAAGAGGACTAAATGTTTTTAGTTGAATTCCTACAGTGATGTAGATTGGGGAGGTAATATATATGATAGAAAAAGCACTAGTGGAGGGGCACTCTTCTTAGGTAAAAGATTAGTCACTTGGACTAGCAAAAAGAAAAGTTGTACCTCATAGTCCATAGCTGAAGCTAAGTATGTTGTTGCTGATATCAACTGCACCAATATTGTATGGATCAAGAAATTTTTGAAAGGTATAAAGGAAGAGATAAGTGAACCTATGATACTCTATTATGATAACACAATTGCCATCAACATATCAAAGAATCCTATGATACACGCCAAAACAAAGCACATTGTAATTAAGTATCACTATGTAAGAGAACTAGTGGAAGACAAACACGTGAAGATGGAATATGTCAACTCAAAGGGAAAAATCGCTGACATCTTCACAAAACCATTACCTAAAGATGAATTTGAGTATCTTAGAGGTAAGTTAGGGTTGATAGCCCTATCCAAGGATGCTTAAGTAATAGCAAGATTTCCCTATATCAAATGACTTGATTGTTGAAATGATATAAATTGATGCAGAGGATACTTACTTTAGGTTTTGCCTAAAATAATTAAGATACTGAAATTCCAAATAAGTCACAACAAATGTAACAGAGGGAGAAATTGGAGTTCCTATAAATTCTACACTTGCATGATAAGATGCTAAAACAATATGTCTTTGGCATTATTGTCAAAGAGGGAGAAATAGCAAAAAATGATCAAAGTGGAAAGCTATAAAAAAGAGGGTGAAATAGTAGAAACTGATCAAAACTATAGGATCAAATGTGTAAAGGGAGAAAAAGTAGCTAAGAGGGAGAAAACTACCATAAACAAGAAATCAATCAGGATGACAAGATCAAAGACGGAGTAGAAAAAAAAAAGAGAGCAGACAATGTATTAGCAAAAGTGATATCCCTAACACTTTGAAAGAGGAAGTTACTTATAGAATTTAGAGGGAGTCATAAGAAATTCAAATTTTCTGATAGAATGAACAATTTTGGATACAAAATTTTCTTTTTGGTATTTGACTTACTGTCTTAACCTAGTTAGCATTTTGATAACTTGGTTGATCAGTTTGGTTTGCCATCAGTGCCAAAGAGGGAGATTGTTGAAATCTGATTGAAAAGATTATTATTGAAGAAGGGAGATTATTGATAAAGAATGTTTTCAATCATTGTTTTGTCACTAATGTCAAACCTGCTATTTGCTAGAATGAAAATTGCTTATAAGGTCCCAGTGTTATCACTTAGTTGATTGATGAAGAGGATTTAATCAGTAAGATGTAACAAAAGAACCTAAGGGAAAGGTTGAGTTATGGTTTTTTAATGAAGTACAAGGATCAGTTAAGACAATGGTAAACTAATGTATTGATAATACACTTGAAGATACAGAGGTTGGTTACACTTAGGAACTCTAGAAGATAAGTTATAACAAAGGTATTTGCAAACCTTAAATAAATTCATTAGTTGGTGCCAAGCAAGTTGGTTCATGTCAAGCAGATTATTAGTAAGTGCTGAGAAAATGTAAAATATAGTGTGTGCCAAGTAAAATAGAAAGTGTCAAGAAAGTTCAAGCGCCGAGCTAGAAAAATATGTAATACATGTCAAGCATCAGTAAAACTTAGTTGATGCCGAGTGAATCCATGGTAGGTGCCAAGTAACATAGTATGTGCCAAGCATTAGAAAGTAAATAGTGCCAAGCTACTACATTATTTGAAAAGTTGAAGATTCACTAGATCTGAGCTGACAAGTTTGTTACTGTGAAGTTTGTGAACTAGATGGAAGACAACAATGCTAAGCTGGTGGGACGGAATTCTAGGTGAAACATTTTTAGGTGAATAAAGGTGGATTCTAGATGATGTTTCTAGAAGAAACAAGATAAGGGGTAGATACATTTTATCTTACCTAATCCATTTGAACAAAAAATAAGAGTGGGAAGAATAGAGTGGGAAAAGGATTCAAAACTTCTATTTGAGGAGTTACAAGTCAAGAAGAAAGAGTGGTTTGTTAGAGAGAGTATGTGGTGTCAACGAGAAGACATTGAGAGAGAAGAACAGAGTACAGAGACTCTACTTTGATAGGTGACCACAGATGTGATTGCATTGGCACAATGAGCATGGAGACTCAAGGAGACAAAGCTTTAAATGAGGACAAGCTATCAGAGTTGCAGAGACTGAGAGCAAGGAAAACTTGTGAATTGAATTGAGATCTAAAATCTACAAGTTATGTTGTGAGTTATATCAAGTCAAAAGCCCTTATTGTTACTATCTAGCAATTGTATCAATTAGGTAAACATCCTATGGACTTAACTTGGTTTAAAAACCATGTTTTAGATCCTTTAATAGGGTGACATTCCAAGTGAATCTTCTAAAGTCCTTTAACCAAGCTCACTTCTAACAAGGTGGTTGAAATCCCTTAACTAGGTCACATTTAATAGTGTGTTTTGTAGCCTTTAATAGGGTAATGAGAAAGGAGTAGCATGGTACTAGTAGTTTTTCCCAAATTAGGTTTCAACATAAATCACTGTGTTATGTGTTAATCTTTCATGTCTTATTCCTACATGTTGATTTTTCAGTAACTTGCTAAGATGAATGTTTATCTTGGATGCATGGTTAGTTTAAATGGGCTCACTATACTTAGTGAAAAAGTTTTATCAGGATATTTGGACCTTGTATAACTAATTCACCTCCACTCTCAATTATTCTAAAGCATTTCTAACACCCTAACCCTAAGTCTAACTCTAACTCTAACTCTAACTCTATCTCTAATTGTAATTGTAATTCTAAAAATAACCATAACCCTAATCCTAACTCTAGTTAACCCTAATCTTATCCCTAACCCTAATTTTAATCCTAAAGCTAACCCTAACTCCAACTTTAACCCTAACCCTATCCATGACCTTAATTCTAACCCTAACCATAACTCTTCTCCTGAATGTAACATTTTATGTAACAATATTCTTGAAATAAAACAAATTAAAGTCATGCAAATTAAACACCGTATATAGAATTAAAATATTAAATGTTGAAGAATAATTTTATAGTTAATAGTAAGTTTATACAAATAAATTTTTTATAGTAACTTCATCTAGCTATAATTAAAAATAATTAATTAATTTGATACTAACCTTATAAAAAATAGAAAAATTGATAGTAATTTTTCTCAAGGCACCTATTTTCATAAATCCATTAAAATAACCTTGGGATTAGATGAAAAAATATGCCTTAAGAACGATTACTCAATGTAATATATATAAGCTAGTTTTATTAATTGAGGAAATATTCTATAAAAAATTTAATTGGATAGAATGACACAAAAAATAGAAAATAGACTTATGTTTGATGATTTATTTTTGAGTCTATAGAACAAACTCATACTAAAGAAAAAGAAAACTATTTAATCTTCAGTTGAAAAATAATGATGTTATGAATCTAGCTTTGGAAATTAAAGCCATAAAATAAGATGTTGATGTTTCTCGTGGAAATGTTGATAAATATCTCTTATCTTTTATCAAATCACTTCATCAATACATTTGACATATCTGTAGTCTCTTCAAGGAGGCAACCAATTGAAAACAATTACCTTTGATCTATTGGTTGAAAAATTAGCAAATTATGAGGTTTTTTGAAGCAAAATAGATAATACAATAAAAAATGCATGTCTTGATCATCAAGAGAAATCTTTTAATAATATCTCTTCATGAGATGGTTATACTGATAGAGGGAAAGGTAGAGGTAAATGGAAAGAAATGATAGACAATTTTTAGATTGTACAAGACGTGATATAGAACGTATTCATGAAGCACATGCATATGAGCTCTCTTGGGATAAGATGGAAAGTTTTAAAGAAAAGAATTGAAGAAAAAAGATAAAGCTAACATTTATAATGATGATAAACCTCTAGATGATGAAATTTCAAGAGAAATTCAATCATTTTGTGATAGTGCTGAATATGTACAAGTATTTTAAAATTTGCATCTAATTCCTCATGGTATGATTCTTTTATTTTAGAATTGGAGCAAGACAACATATGAAATTCAAACATTGTTACTTTGAATAATTCTATGGAAGTGCCTGTGGTCCAATTTACCTAGAAGATAAATCAAGGTTCAAACCTCTTGGAAAATGAACTATTTGACATAAGTTGCCTAATCTTTAGAGCTTTGTGCTTCATTATATTTTATTTATTTCTCAACTGTATTGAATTTTTTATCACTAGTATTAGTTCAATAGAAAGGGTATTCTATTGCGCTATAAGATGGACAAGTTTTTGCAAGAAAACAATCTAATAATAATAGAATAACTAGTATGTTGACATCAATGACAAAAATTGGCCCTAAATCATGCCTCCAACAATATATTACCCCATAGGAAACTCATCAACATTCATTCTAACATTCTCCCTCTTTGACATTGATAACAACCCAGATGCAAAATCTATAAGTTTCAAGAGTAGCAATTTTTTTTCCCATCTAGCTTTTCTCCACTATTCATATTTCCCATGAATGTAATCATGATGTAGTGCAAGGTAGGAGAATCCCCAAAGGAGATATTCTAGCCTCCAATGATTAACCACGAAGAAAATGTAACACAAAATACAAGATCTGATACCAAACTCAACTCTTTATTCATAAAACAACTAATTACATGCAATGTGTTAGGCTATAAGGCCTCCCCAATTACAATTGAATATAAAGTAAGTAATAGTTTTACAATATCCCTATAGATCCAACCCAAACCCTTGCTAGAACAGATCTATAACACAAGAAAACTATGGTAGAAACCTCCAATGACATCTAAACATTTTCTCAAAATGCACCAAGTAATCTCCTTATTTTTCAAGTTGCAACTACTAGCTTTGCTCACAAATTTGCTACTTTCAACTATTCCATCTTGAACTAAATAATCCTCCAAGACTGCATAAGAGCCCCTTACTTATATCTGACTAAGCGACAAGTCTACCTAGCAAGTCACACATTAAATAAACACTTACATTAAATACTTAGATATGCGACAAGTTGGCCTACTACAAATATTAAATACTAAATTTGTTAGAGGGCTTACAACATGAATTAAATATACGTAGAACAAATAACCAAGACCAAAGTAGGTCCACACAAACTCCTATGATCACTCTACAACATGATTAGACTCCTCACACATGAAATGCACCAAGTTGATTGATTAAATCTGTAAGAACTCTATTTGGCAAGCCCAAATTGTCAAGCATCAGGTTCCACTAGCCAAGCAATGTTGAGCTCCTTTATGTGTTGATAAATATATCATAAGCTTAGAAAAAGTTTAGATGTTGAGAAAGCCTTCAAAAACCAAGCTCCTCAACCAACACTACATGGGTGATCCCACAATAATGGGTTCCACTTTTTGACCAATTTTGACACTGAAATCAATATTTTTGCAAGAAACGTCGCGTTCAAGTGACTATATCTCCAAAACTATAAATAATTTTGAGATGAAATAAACTAGTGATTTTGAATACTTTGTTCCTACTTTGTAACTATTTTTTTTAATCTAAAAAAAAAAAAAAATTATGTCAACTTTTTTATCTCCTCCGAAAAGTGGTACATAATAAAATTCAATATTTTAAAGAGTGACAGTCCGTTTGACACACATGACTTTTCTTCTATAAATGATAATGAAGTAATTATTTCGGCGTTGGATTTGTAACATCAATATCTAGTGTCTGCATTTGGTTTGATTTATTTTTGTTGAATATTGTATAGTTTATGAAGTTTTGAAGTGACATGAACCATAATTCAGACATACGTTCTGTTTGACACAGATAATTTGAAGTAAATTTATCATAAACCATTTTTTTTTTTTAATAGAAAGGTATCTCAATAAGCCAGTGCCTCAATATTTTTCAAAAAAAATTTGACATAATTTACTAATTTTCTCGAGGTGTCAAAGTCGGTTGATGTTTAATTAGTAATAAACCTATAATGAGTTAAACTCATATTTGAAAGTCTTAATGATTAAATTATGTATTAAAATTATAGTCATTGGAAAGCTTGCTCTGAGTAGCACATTTTGACATTTTTTATTTTATAGTAGGAGATCATTCTCCTGCAATTATGGCAGTCAAAAGAGCAGAAAAAAAATGAAAAAAAGGTTAAATTTTTTGTGATTTTACATGTCCGTGCGAACATGGCTTCGCACGAACACATTTACCATGCTCACGTGAATGTATGTTCATGTGAACATGAAAATCATGTTTGCGCGAACATATTTATCATATATGTACATGCAAACATATGAAATATGTTCGTGCGAACATATGGTAACTTCAATTTCTCATTTTGCAATTTTTTTCATTTTTGTTCGTCCCACTAAAGTGGAACCCATTATTGTGAGTTCACCCACATAGAATTTCCCAATAATGATTGAGCACCAGTCCTTCTATGACCAAGTTCTCCAACTCCACAATCCAAGCACTTCACCATGAAGGAGTGTCACTAGACTAGGATTAAATGATAAAACTAAACCAAACATCCTCCATAGCCC
This sequence comes from Cupressus sempervirens, assembly GCA_028749045.1. Classification (NCBI taxonomy): domain Eukaryota; kingdom Viridiplantae; phylum Streptophyta; class Pinopsida; order Cupressales; family Cupressaceae; genus Cupressus; species Cupressus sempervirens. Next base: position 294,995,647 of record CM053786.1, on the reverse strand, counting down.
TACAATCATATTTCCAAGGTCTGCTAAGAAATATGTGACAACTAATCATGTCCAAAACATCACATAATAGTTGATCCTTATACTGCTCAATATGAAAATCAACAAAACATTGCTGCCTCTTCCAAAGCATGTTCATCTTGTAACCAACCAATCATATAAGGAGAGGGATGTCTCACTCTATTCAAGCAAAGTGTATTAACCATATCCTCAACAACTAGGTTTTGCATACTACTACCACCCAGATACCACATTTTTAGATTTTACCACTAGACTTACAATGAGTCTTTAAAAAATTACTCCTTTTACATGGTTCTAGTGCCTTCTTACCAAATAGTAGTTTCCAAGCCAAAAAATTCTCCCCTCCTTGGTTAGGATCATTGAGATGGTCCTAAACATCATTCACTACAATAGTAGATCATATTAATCCAATATTGTGACTACTTTTGAGAAAGGTTGAAGGAAGCATTCCCAAATTCCTTTGTAGAATGAAGAACTTGGTAGGAGGAACCTAAGAATTAGTAGCCAAATTAAGTTGGAGGATAATGAGAGGGTTAGAGATCATCATAGAAGAAAAACCTATGGAATGCCAAAAAAAGATATAATGAAGAAGAGATTGAAAAAAGGAAAAACTGTACACATTGAACACTTGGAGGATATGTACATGAAGAACTAGTTTTGGACTTATGTGGTGAATCTTAGAAGATGTTCTTTCAGATACTAAGAACATATTTTCGCATAGTTGAGGTAATACATAAACATAGGCTATATGTTAAGTCGTGTCAAACATGGTAGGACTAGTAGGAATACTAGTCTAGAGCCTACAAGTAAGTGTCACAAATTTCCCTTTATCAACTAAGACATGAGACTCAAATTTTTCTTGCATCGAATTTGGGAGGCATATTTTTAGGGTTTTGGCACCCAAAAGACTCTAACCATATATATTTATGAAACTTCATTATCAAAGTGTTTGTGTGTATATAAGAAGAAAAGTTTCCACATCAAGAGAAGAAGATGAACTAATAAGAATAGAGAAGAAAACATATAGATGAGCTACTATAGATAGGGGACTATAGACAAAGTAGAATACTAGGCGATAAGGTGATATAATAGATATCATCAGTGAATTCAAAATGACAAGATAATATTAAGATATCTTCAAAGTATACATTAGAGACCTATAAGGCAAGGTGTGCCACTTATTTAGATTAATATTTAGATTTTTTCTCACCATTATATTTAGTTGTAAGCTCTTGATCAGGCATGCCTTACTAGAAGATATTACTATCAATCATCTAACAAGTTACCTCTTGGAATGTAACTTTAAAACCTTTTAACATGGTATATTTGAAATGCTAATGTAATCCTAAAAGGTTACTAGCATTCATAACTAGATGTGTTCTTAGAAAGAATAGTTGTAGTCTTCAATCAAGAAACCTTTTATCTATAGTATAAGTGTAGTGGGTATATAACTCCCACTATATTTTTCATCCATTCATCGAGGGTTTCAACATACAAAATCTATGTGTCACTTGATGTATGCATTTGAGTGTAAGATTACATGAATTTATCCTTCTTCTTTTATCAATATAGTATTTGTTAAGTGGTTTCTATTTACCTTGTTTGGAATAGTACCATTTCAAGATGTCTTATGGATTCATAGCAAGTATGGTACCAATTAGGACCAACACACTCTATAAAGAGTCATACGATCCCTTGACTAAAGAGACTGGAAAACAATTATACATTGACAAAATCTATAAGTTCCAAACACCACTTATAAAACAATCAGATAGTTGAATAATACAAATAAAAAAATTTAGAATAAAATGCGTCAAACACTTCATCTCTATAGAATCATTCTTGATCACAATGTCAAAAATAGAAAATATAATATAATTACACTCAACACAAAAAAAGAAATCAACATAACACTTAAACTTCACTATTATTTTCAATAAAAATAAAATATTCTATGATAAGGAAGAAACCTAACTCATGAGAGAACTCTTCTACTTTGCCAGCTTCATCATCTCACTCACATATTCTTCCCCTCCCCTCCCTTTGAAAAAAGTAAATCTCCATCCTTTTGTTGCCAATCACCTACCGTCCTCATCCCCTCACTATATAATACAAAAATACAAAAACCATCCTTTGAAATGAAAAACTTAGTCATGTCTCAACTAAAAAAAATAAAAACAATTTACTATTTTAAACAGAAAATAAAATTACATTAAAAGAAATATTAAAAGCTAGTTATTGCTCAAAATCTAAGTATAGGAAATGCCTCTTTATGGGATTGGAAATTTGAAAATATCTCTTTCCATTTACTTTCAAAGCATTGTGTTGTTCAATAATTCATCATATGCTGACTATGCAAATCTATTACAAAATGTATTATTTGAAGATTACAATCTCTTAAAAGTTTTCTCCAAGCAAGTACTCCATGCTAATAAAAAATAATAAAAGACCATTTATTAGTGTCTCAAGTGACATGAGAGACTTGGCTTCCTGGTCTTTGAGATGGCCATAGCTTTAGACTTTATAATCATCAAGATTCTTTTCACTAAATTGGCATATTTTCTCTCATTTTCCCCAATTATTAGAAATTCAAATCAAATTACATCTAGTACTTAATTTGTACTATATTGCATTTCCATGTTTTCTTTTCCCAACTCCACCTTTTTCTATTCTTTACAAGAATTAAGACATTACACTCGCTGTCTAGCCTTCATTTCATATGAAAAACAAAAGATTCTCCATCCACTACTGAATTTTGTCATGCTTAACGAAGGCTACAAATGAAAATTTAAGATGGGTTGTAATCAACCTACCAAATTTCCCATGGATCATTGATTGATCAAAGTATATTTAAATACTGATTCTCTAGTATTTGCCAAGTTTTTAAAATATTAATTATTATTTTAATAGAATTTTCTGATATTGAGCATTGATTTAATTCAAGATTTTAAATATTGAAAACATTATTATAAATCTATTATTTGATGTGCTCATGAAAAGTTGTATAAAGACATGTGGATTAAATTTACAATAATTGGAGTTGAAAGAAATGATATAACATTTGAGTGGATGTACAATATTGTTTTCAAATACTTTATACAATTTTAAATAACCCTTTAAGAAAATCACTAGATTATAATATAAAATGATAGTTCTTAATAAACATTTCTATTTGAAAACAAAATCTACCTTCATCAAAAGATTGTTTCTCTACTCATATAAGATATTTTTGTATTTCACAACCATATAGCTATGATAGATCATAATAAAGTAAATCTAAAATTAAATTATTAAAAAATAAATTTAGATAGACTGATATTAATTCTATAATATTTATTTAAATTTAATTATGTAATTTTAAATTAATATTTATTGATCCAATCATTATATGTGCTGGTGGATTAAGAAAATGTATTTGGAAGCATTGCAATTTTCTAACAAGGTTCACTTCCTTAGCATCAATAATAACATGGACATTTCAAATGATATGATAGATGCACTGGAAACTCCCATGTTTAAGATACTCATATATTTATTAACTTGACACTAGTTGAAACTTCTTTTTGTTTAACTAAAATAGTTCCTCTTGTGTTCTAGTACATTTAGTTGTGACTTGATTTTTACTATACTCCATTCTCATGTTTCATTGCTCTACCAACACCATCTTTAATTAAGTTGATAATATCTTCAATTAGACAAAAACATGACTAGATAGCTCACAAACTATTTCATATATTTTAAACTTTAACTTTGACAGTAAAATAAAATTTTGTTGGGTGTCAAATCTTCTTTTTGATATCTTCCATAAGAAATAATAGTAAGAGGAAACTTATATGTAGTGTAGGAAGGTGCATTCTTCTCATAAAGAAATTGTTCTATTTAAAAGGTTTTAGGTACATTAATTTTGACCAAATGCTATTGATAGGCGTGACTAATGTAGCTTTGGAGAATCCAACGGGCATTAATGATAATGTAAGTTTAGTAGATGTTATAGGCTCTATTGCTGAAAGCTAATCTAATCTTTTAAGTATATTTTGTGTTTAATAGCTTAAGGCAGGGGTCATATGGGAGGGGCTTGGGCTCTATTTTTGTGGAGTAGGTGGCTCCATGGTAATTTTTATATGGGGTAAAAGCTTTAACTAGAATATTTTCATACAAAATAGGAGCCTCGAATTTTTAGCCCTCTCAATTTGAGCACATGAAAATGGAGTGGGGCTAGATTTAGCCTCAATAACTTAGGGAAGATTTCTGCCATTTTTCAACAACATTTTCCCATCAAAATAAATAATCCAATGAAACAAATTTATGAAGAAATATAATTTTTCATTTTCAAAATTCATTACACAATCATCTTCCTTGAATTTAGGAACTAATTTTTAAAATGGATTCACATATGAATTCATAGGACAGCTTCCCTTTTTAAATATGCCTAAAAAATCTTTGTGGAATTTTCTCTGCATTAAAGGAAGTGAGTTCCCATAGACCAAAGCCTAAAAATGTTGAACAACCTTTGCTAGCCAAAATGAACTAAATAGTCGCATGGGATCATCCTCTAGGCCATTCTACATATTCAATGAAATGCCTCATAGAAATTTGGACTCTACTATGAATAAAATAGAGAATATCTTAGATAGACACATTGAAGTATATCTTTTGGGGAAAAAATTCAAATTGGAAATCTTTAAATAATAAATAAGGATCATTCTAATGATGTGTGGTTCATGTTTGAAAATTTAACTTGCAAAGATTAAAGTTCTTCATTTCATGAATTTTGTTAATTTTTTTCTATTTGATGGAGGGTTCAAACTTGCAAGGCAGCCTAGCAAGGGATGAGGCTTGTGAGCTACCAACTAGCAAGGGCCACCACTTGAAGATTTAGGAATCTGATACAGGTCCACATGTGCTTGAAAATTTTGTTATTTTGTATATCAAATTATAATAATAAAAAATGATAAAAAAATTGATTGAAAGAGTTTAAAAATATTAAATGATTGTTAAGTGATGTAATTTTTATATATTAAAACTGTCTTAGATTTAGTTACAAACTAAAACTTTGATGCTCATATTCATTTGAAAAATATTATACTCTATCATTTTTTACTTCATAGAACCCACTTTTCTATTGAAAAATACTTCTTCACATTGTTCTAGGGGTCCTCAACCTTAGACTTGTATTTGAGTTTATAGGTTTTAGTTTAAAACCAAAAATGATGAGAGCCTAACTATATATACTAAAATGTTCTATAGATGTAGCTACATTTAAGGCCATAAAATGTTACATGCATTTTATGTAGGAGACAAATCAAATTACAAAATATAATTTTCATGAAAAGTTAGAGAAATTGTTTTGGGACTCAAGAAAGTACGAAGCTATTTTCCAAATTCATGACATTTATTTAATGGAAAGGAGGAATGTTTTTCTTTCTTCTCAAATAGTGAAAATTTTGCAATTGCTTATGTTTTGTCCAATCACTAAGAAAAACTATCAAAGTTGTGAAAGATCTTCTTGAGTAAGTGTCAATAACTATGCTAGTAGGAAACTAATCCTTGCAATTGGTACATGAAAAAATGTGGCAAGACATTAATTCTCCCCATGATTTGCAATACTTAGACTAGTTTTGTGGAGAATATTGCTAATAGAATAATACAAAAAAAAACTCACACTATAATAATATATACCATGTCATGTACATAAGTCCTATCTCAATTTGTAGAAATTTATTTTGCAATAATTTTTGTTCTAAAAATTTGACATTATAGACTATGGCATTGGCTTCATTAGCATAGGATGTACTGCAAATCTCTTTTATCTACTATTTTGCTACGTATCAAAGTTAGTTTTTCAATAGCATTGATATTTAATCAAATTAATTTTATAAAATCAACATAAACATGATTTAAAAAGGTTAAGGTGGTGGACAATGAGTGAAAAGTAGAAGGTGAAGAGCCCTTTAAGTAAATGGAAAGATACTCGTCTTGTATGAAATTGGAAAGCGGTGCTCATAAATACTCTTTATATTTTGTATAGTTCTTTTGTTCAGATTATCTATATGTTATTTTATTTTCAAGCTAGGTTAACCATTTAATTAAAACAATATATTGGTTCACTTTAAATTATGATGCATATTTTCATTGATCCTTTTCAAAAGTTTGACACTTTTTCTACATAGTCCATGCAATAATAGATTAATCCCAATCATGACATGGAATTTTAAGTGGCCTCACTTTGTCTTTGGATGAATTAGCAAGGGAAAAATTTATAAGAGGTAAGATTGTATACAACACCCTATAAGTCATCAAATCAAAGCTCTAGTAGCTTTTGATCATAAGAGAAATCCTACTTGGTGATCAATGGTCATTCAATATACAAGAGTTATGGTCCTAAATATTTTATTTGCAAAGCCTACATGATAATGATTATGTATTAGATATCCATGAGTTAATTCATTTATTGTTACTTTAGTTTTTTCCTTTGTTCTCTAAAATAAATAGTAGGCAATAACTACATTCACCTAATGACTATAAAATATATGTAGGCTCAATCAAACATATGATTTAGTATCAATGAAATGTCAATTACTTGATAGGATATTTGTAGGTATTTTGGATTTCTCAAAGTTGAGTGCCAAATGAGGTACGAACAAGAATAGAGAAATGATAACCTTATGGATGCAAGCATAGTCATGCCAACATTAAGTCCCTAGTTACCTAAGTTGAAAAGGGTAGTAGTTTTAGGTAATAGACAACTTAAGCCATGTTCAAACTTACCATATAAAATTAGAATATATCTTTCATATGCTTGTGTCCCAATTAAGTATAGTAGAATGCAATAAATTCCAAAAGAGAACCAAATGTCACAAAGAGTGACCATGATTACTATGGGGGCATTTTGATATGAGGTAATTGTTTAGTAACCAAAAGCTAATAATAATGGATTTGATTTCTATAATAGGAAGAAAACTAGCAAGCATGATAGATATTGAAGTTAATGGGTGTTTGTTAAAGGTCAAAGAGTAGAGGAATCTGAATTATTGAAAGGATATGAGTGCTAAAATGAAGGTTAATGTTCATGAATATAATTAAAGAGTCTATATTTGGGTCTAGGTATCTTGGGATGGAGACAATCTATATACAACTTCTTTAGGCATACAATATTAGGGAGAAAATGTCCTTAACATTCTATCCATCCCCAATAAAAGTGAACTTCTAGATGTAGAGTTACACATATCTAGCTTATAGATCTCTAGTTATAAGTCATTTTGGGATTCTAATTGATGGTAAATTAGATCTCAAGTTTTAGTCCTCCTATTTATTTCTAGGTGGATTCAAATATTTCTAATTTTCCATTTTATACATAATATTTTTATTTTGATTAGATCACCACTATGCTTATTTAGTCTCTTTTAGTGGAAAATTAAGAAGATTAGTCCATTTTTCATGGAAGTTATACCAAAAAAATTACGAAGAGTGATGAATTTATTGTGTGCTAGAAAATGAGATCTGCAAGAAGCGTGGGTTAACAAACAAACACAAGTTTAAAACCTTCAACATGCATCAAACATTCACCAACATGCAAGGAACAATAAATCAACCAATGCTTGCTTGGGTTTTGCAACCCTAAGCAACCAACAAATCCAACTTTCCATCCACCTCTACAACTCAACAAAGGCAGCAATGAGAGGCCCTATTGGTGTGTTAAGATGGGGGCTATGTCTAGTGTGCTCTCCCGAACACAACAATGGAGTGAATCTCTTGAATGAGTGGGTGAAAGTGTGCATGCAAGTAAGATATGAATCCATACTAAATGAGATGAAGAATACCTGAAGAATTTTCTATGGAGAGAGCCCTTTTTGAAGGCATGCAAGAATAAAGATGACATGCAATGAAAAAATAACTAGATCTTAAAACTATGATAACAATGCAAGCTAGAATGAAACTACAAATGCATGTAGAAACTAGTTTAACAATGCAAGATGCAAACTAAATCAGCTACCAAATTGGTAGTATGATCCTAGAAACCTCTATGAAAATCAAACTACAATGTAAAACCCTCAACAATGAAGATTCTAGACTCAAAATAGCAAGATAACAAAGCAATGATGGGAGATGCAAATGCTTGAGACAAGGCCTCTATTTATAAGCTTGAGGGAAGGCTTGGTGAGTTGGCCTCCACATAGGCGCCACAAGGGAGAAATATGGGCTAGAGGACAAGCCATGCAAAAGCTATTAATTTTTGTGGGGGATAGATTTGTGAGAGGTCTAAGAGGCATAAATGAAGTGGAAGAGCTTTTTACACATGTGTGAGCAAACTCTTAGGAGCTAAAAGGTTTTTAGAAAGGGATTTAGGATAGGATTAAATTAAATAGGATTTAATTTAATCATGGGTTTAGAGGAATTAATAGGATGTGAGGATTTAAATAAATAAAATTTATTTAAAAAGGGGGAGACATGGAGGATCATGTGTTAAATTAATTTAACACATTAAGGCTAGGAGTATTTAAATTAAATTTAAATACTTAGGAGAATGAACTCATTTAATTAAACTGATTTAATTAAATAAGTAGAAGAATGTGAGCAATATAACTAACTAATTAAAATGTCATGAGAAATATTAAAATTAATTAATATAGTGTTTAGGGATGATTTTAAGCATCTACATTTTGCCCCTCTTTGATGTGATGTCAAAACGAAATCATATCAAAAAAAAGAAAATATAGGTTTCCCCAGAGAAGGATAGGAGTCCTATGGAAACCATATGGGAGGAGGGTGCCCCCTCGAGGTAATGGGGTGAAAATGAATATATTTTGCCCCATTTTCTCGAAAATGGACACGGGAAGGAAAAGGGAAAGAGAAAAGGCTTAAAAGATGATGTTGCATGAAGCGCGGTGAAGTGGATAATGATTAATCTAAATAAAACTTAACTACACGAACAAATGAGATTTAGTTGTGTTCATAGGGGAGAGCATACCTTATTTTGATATTGCAAGAGGAGTTATGCATCAAAAGCTATAGTAGTATAGATGAAAATATTCCTTTGCGTGGACTAGACTCTCAACACAATAGATGTATGTTTCAGAGTTATGATGGAACAAATGACATATACACAGTGGAAAGGTCTAGACACACCCAAAGTCTTTTTAGGGACCTCTGGTGCGATGTGTGCTAACTTGTTGCCCCCATTACGCAATGTATTAACATAACCTAAAACTAACATATATGAAATAAAGCCTCCAATAATAGATCATACCACAAAAACATGTGTAGTCAATGAGAGACATTCCGGTACAACCAAAATATGGGAGATCAAGGTGCACCATAAAAGGCTGTCATTAACAAACGAAAAATAAAATCAACCAATAAGAGACCTCATGACCAAGGAGTCATTTAGTCCACAATTCCTACCAAGAACCTGATGTCTAGAAGTGAATGTCGAAATGCCACCTATAGGAAGGATTCATCCTAAAAAAGTGTGTCAAGTTGAAATGTCAATGATTGTAAAATCATGCATTTTTGGCAAGGGCTATGAAGTGAACAGGTTTCTTGAATCATTAAGTCAAAAATGATGATTTTGTGTGAGTCCAAGTGTGGTCACTATTGTGAAAAAGTTCAGTGTAATGGGAATGACAATCATTTTACAGAAAAAAAAAATGCCTTGTAGACTAGAGGTCTTTCAAAGATGGAAGTGAAACAAAGCCTCACAGACAAGAGGTCTTTTATTGGATAAATGAAACACAAAAGGCTAGATAAAACTTTGCACAAGGAAAATGGAATGGTGGAATGAAGTGAAGTGAAATGAAATTCAAGGAAAATACCATAATTTTTTTAGGAACATTTTTCTACTTTTTAGGGCTTTTTTAGGAACATTTTATGAATTTTTTTGGATTATTTCAAGAACATTTTATGATTTTTATTTTTTTTTGGATTTTTGCGAGACTATAAACATTGTACAAGAACTACAAAGGCTCAAGCATAGAACCGCTTGAGATGCTAGATATTTATAGGCTCAGGGAGCGGATCTCCCTCTAGAGTAGCAATCTGATATGCCCCAAAACCATATTTGGCTGTAATGATATTTGGACCTACCCACTTTCCCTCAAACTTTCCTTTCTTTTCACGGTTCTAGAGGTTCTTCATGTTATGCTACAAAACTAAGTCACCCACTTCAAACTCTTGTGGCTTGATTTTCTTGTGATACTGAAGCTGAAGGAGATTTTGATACATGCAGAGATGGTTTAGGGTAGCGAGATGTCTCTCATCAAGGAGTGCCAGTGCTTGCAAGTGAGCAATTCAATATTCTTCTTCAGATATCAAGTTCTTTAAAGAGACTCTCAAGGAAGGGATCTCAATTTCAATGGGCAAGATGGCTTCAAAACCATAAGCAAGGGAAAATGGGGTGGCTCCTATCGGGGTATGGATGGAGGTACGGTAGGCCCAAAGGGTAGGAGCAATTTGAATGTGCCAATCATAGCCAGTTGCATCAACGGTTTACTTTAGGATTTTCAAAATGGTTTTATCTATAGCTTCAGCTTGGCCATTGCCTTGGGGGTAGTATCGGGTGGAGAAATGTTGGGTCATTCCAAATTTCCTACATAGTGTGGCCACCTCTTGATTTTTGAAGGGGGTTCTGTTATCAGTCATAATATCTTGGGGTATACCGAAATGACAAATATTGTAGTTCAAGATGAATTTGGAAATCTATTTTCCGTTGATGTAGGTTAATGGGATAGCCTCAACCCATTTTGTGAAGTATTTAGTGGCGGCAATAATGTACTTGTGGCCATTTGAGGAATTTGGGTATACTTGACCAACAAGATCAAATCCCCAGTGGGAAAAGGGCCATGGGGTGATGGTGGGCTGAAGGTCTTGGGTAGGAGCATGTATCAAATCACCATGCTGCTGACATGGAACACATCTTTTCACAAACTCATATGCATCTACTTCCATAGTGGGCCAATAGTAACCTATCCTAAGAAGCTTTTTTGCTAATGTAAGGCTGCTAGAGTGGGCACCACAAATCACTTGGTGAACCTCTTCTAATGCCATTTTGGCTTCATCTGAGTTGAGACATTGGAGGAAGGTTCCATCAAAGTGTTTTTGAAAAAGTGTGTCACCTAGGATGGTATATTGGGTAGTTCAGCGGACAAAGGTTTTGCTTTGATTTAGGGTGAGGGTTATGGGAATGGTTTTGTGACATAAATAGGCAAAGATGTCGGTGTACCATGGAGACTCAGGACCAACAATCTCACACACCAACTCTGAATCAGTTTGCTCATAAGCAAGAGTAAAAAGGTTCTCAATGAGAAACTCACATTTAGGACTATATTTTGGCATGGAAATCATAGAGGCAATAGTAGCCATGGCATATGATGCTTTATTATTAGTCCTTGGAATCTGCTGAAAAAAAATCTCTATAAAATGCTACTTAAGGTCCTCAACTATTCTGCGGTAGGGCAACAAGTTTTCATCCTTGGTGTGATATTCATCTGTAACTTGTTTAATAACCAGTTCTAAATCTCCAAAGACAAGAAGGTTTTTGATATTCCATTTGATTGCAAGGGAATGAGATTTTATAAGAGTTAGGAATGAGATCCCCTTGTGGTGTCACAAACAAAATTCTTGCCCCTGATCCCTTTTATGTAAAGGATCTATCAAAAAATAATTTCCATGGTGTAGTAGGGGCTAGGGTCATAATTGTGTCATCTAGAAAATTGGCTACAATGGGATGGTCACATTGAAGAGGAGCTTCAACAAGCTGATCTGCAATTACTTGTCCTTTAATGGCCTTACAATCCTTATAAACGATGTCAAACTCACTTAAAATTATGACCCATTTTGTTGCTCAGCCAGTGAGGGCTGCTTTTGATAACAAATACTTGAGTGGATCTATCTTGGAAATGAGATATGTAGTATGATTAAGCATATAATGACATAGTTTTTGCATACAAAAGACTACAACCAAACATGCTCTCTCAATAGCAGTGTAGTTTAACTCATAGCCAACTAGTGTTCAACTGAGGTAATATATGGCTTGCTCATTCCCCTTATCATCTAATTGTGCCAAAAGTGCTCCTAAGGCAACTGAAGTAGCTAAAATGTATAGAATCAATGGTCATCCTGCAACTGGAGGTACTAAAACTGGAGGATTAGCCAAATATGTCTTAATTTGTTCAAATGCTTTTTGGCATAGACAATCCCATTGAAACTTGTTTCCCTTGCAAAGAAAATGCTGAAGTGGATGGACTTTATCCGCTCGTTGTGACACAAATCTCCTAATAGATTGTAACTTTCCTTGAAAACTGCAGAGTTGTTTCAATGTGGTAGGTGGAGGCATATCCATGATGGCCTTCACTTTTGCTGGATCGACCTTAATACCTCTTCTTGACACAATGCAACATTACAATTTGCCTAATTTGACCCCAAATATGCACTTCTTAGGGTTAAGACGCACTTTGTATTTCTCCAACCTATCAAAAATAGTGGTAAGGACATCAATGTGGGATTCTCTTGTATTGGATTTTCCTAGGATATCATCAACATAGTCCTCCATTATGACATGTAGAAGATCATGGAATATGGTGGTCATCGCACGTTGATAGGTAGCACTGGCATTTTTCAAGCCAAAAGGCATGACTTGATAACAAAAGGTTCCCCATGGAGTGCTAAATGCTATCTTATGTTGATCTTCTTCTGCAATTCTGATTTGGTTATAACCAGAAAATCCATCCATCAAAGACAACATCTCATGTCCAGCAGTCAAATCCAATATGATATCAATGTTAGGAATTGGAAAATCATCCTTAGGACATGTAAGATTTAAATCTTGAAAATCTGAACAAACACAAATGCCCCTAGCTGCTTTCCCTATAGGAACAATGTTGGAGACCCACTCAGGATGGTCAATAGTATGGATGAACTTTGCTTCTTACATTTTTTGCAACTCTGCTTTGACCAGGAGTGCTACCTTAGGGTGCATTTTGTACAAATTTTTCTTCACTGGTTTAATTTTGGGATCAACTATTGAATGATGTATAACCAAATTTGTGTCTAAGCCAGGCATGTCTTTGTATGTCCATGCAAAATTGATTTTTCCCTTTTTCAAGAATTCAGTCATGGCTTTTTGTTCCTCAAGACTTAAGGTAGCAGTAATATAAGTGATTCTTGAACTATCCTCTGTTCCCAAATTGACTAGAATTGTGTCTTCATTCAAAATATGCCACTTTTTTGGTGGTAGGCATCTAAATGGCAAGTCAAGCTCTCCCTCTTCTGGCACCTCTAAGAGGTTTTCACTAGAAGATGTGTCCTTTATTTTATCTTTTTCATCATCCAAAAGTGCCCCAAATGAGTTTTCACTAGAGGATGTTTCTTTTACTTTTTTATTTTTATTTTATTTTTCACTTTTGCAACTAAGAGAGTTGACTTGGCTACCAAAGTAGGCTTCCTTGTTGTACTAGATCTCATTTTCATAATCTCAGAGATTCTTAAGGCCAAAAAGTGCCATCACTGCTTCATCAATTTTACAAATGTCAAGAGCTGGTGGTGTATCTTGAAGATCCCAGTCTATCATGTTGGGATTTTTGAGAGGTAGGTTAATGGATGAAAGGTCATCTATGGTAATGGCATGGACATAGTTATCTAGGTCATCTTCAATATATTGGAAAGGTACTTCAAAGAATTTCTCCTCTTCAGTCTTAGAATCAGGTTCAACCATATAATAGTCGTCAGCAAAGGATACCTTAGGTTTGATGGAGCCCAATCCTTGTCCTTTAGGATAGCTATTAGCTTCTAAGGGTTTTCTAATTCCATCTTCTTTTGGTCCAAGGCCGATACCATGATATCCCATGTTTTTGATAATGGGAGGAGCCTTAACATACTTATCTTTGGGAATCTCCACAGGTTCATCTTTTCCATCATAGTATAGCCAATCTAGAATATTATCTTTTATGTGCTCATCACTAAGTGAACCCCAATGCTCAAATGAGGTCTTGTTAATATGCACAGTCTCTTTGTTGGCAGGAGGTGGCAATTGTGAAGGCTTTCCAAAGGAATGAGTGGAGAGTGGTAGTTGTCCAATTCACAAGGCATTTTCAAACTTATACTCTCCCATTCCTAAATCAACAAAAGTAGCCTTCTCCCCTGTAATATTGACCTTGGTATCTCCCACCTTTCCTTTTCCTTTATGGGAATTGGAATCATCATTGGCTAATTCTAGCATTGCTATGGAAGGTGATTATGTTATGGTCAGAGATTTTGATATGACTTTGGCAAATACACTAATTAGACAAAAATTTGTTGGTGCACCTTCCAATCTGTTACAAAATACAAAAGGAGTGGGATCCCCTGGGATTGTGACCTCTCTTCCTTGGTGAGGAAATTTTAAGCATTGATGATATGTGGATGGTACCACTTTGAGTGTATGTATCCATGGTCTACCAAGCAAGATGTTATATGGCAAATCCAGATCTAGGACATGGCATTCAATATTTATGACAGCTGGTCCAACCTTGAGAGGTAACATGATGACTCCTTTTATTTATGTTTCCCTCTCATAATATTCTTTTGTTGTGATCCTTTTATTGATATCTAGGAGGTCTTCTGGAAGTCCCAAGAAATGGATCATTTTTAATGTACAAAGGTTCAAACTGGATCCATTGTCTATAAGGACTCTTTTTATTTTATGCCATTGTATGAGGACTTCAATGTAGAGCAAAAAACTATGGTGGGGATGAGCACCTTGGAAGTATTTGTCTATGAAGACAAGGTATTTTTGGGTGGAAAGATTTCCAATCATACGAGTGAATTGGGAAGCATTAATATTTTCAGGAACACGAGACTCTAGGAGAGCCTTTTCCAAGATCTCTTTATGGATGGGTGATGTGGTAAGAAGCTCAAGAATGGATATTTGTGCAAGAGTCTTACCTAGTTGGGACAAAACATCATAGAAAGAAGTAGGCCTTTGTGAGGTGGATGGCACAACAAGCACATGTGGCATTGATGGATTAGTGTTATTGGGAGTGGTAGCTTGCAAAGTGAGTCTTCCCCATCGAGTGGTGGCATCACAATCAGCCGCTTGTAAGACAAGTGTATTTACATGAGCATCTACTTCTTTGATGTGACCACACAAGGAGTCAAATCCTAATATGTGGTTAGTGGAGTAATCATAAGGTAATGCATTTGATGTGGACATTTGATTTGAATTGTTGGTATTGTTATTATCATTGTTGTGGTCGGGAAATGGTTTTTGTAATATCTTTAATTTAGCATTTTTAGAGGTTGGACCTCCCTCTACTTCAATTTCCCCATCATCAACAAGATTTCGGATAAAAACTTTGAGCTTGATACATTTTTTGGTGTCATGTGCTTTGATATGGTGGTATTTACAATATTCATTTTCCCTATACCACTTTGACTTTGGTTGATTTTCATCAAAAGGACGTGTGTTAGGAAATACCATCAAGTTGTGATCCACTAATTTTTGAAAGATGGCCTCCAATGGTTCATGAAAGTTAGTGAACTCTGTATTTTGATCATAGTCATGATTATAGTTGTTGTTGTGTGGAAAGAATTGTGTTTGATTATGAGATTGTTGATTTCCTTGATTGTCATGATTTGAATTGTTGTTGTTTCAATTGTGGTAGTTGTTATTGTTCCCTCCTTGAAGGTTTTTGACATCAATAACACCATCATGTGTAACACCCTTATTCTTGGACCAAAATTTGTGTTTGCTATTGTTATTTGACTCATTGTTGGAGGATGATGAACTATAATGTTTAATGGTACCTTTCTCCAAAAGTCCATTTTCAATATTCTTACCCTTTTTGACTAAAGTGGCAAAGTCTTCGGGACTAGCCATCTTCATGTGGAAAGACATTTTGGGTATCAAGTTTTTGATAAATATATCCACAAGATGGGAATCTTATATTTTATATGGCATACGATTAGCAAGATGTCTCCACCTTTGTAGGAAGTTGGCAAAAGTTTCTCCATTTCATTGTGTTGTGTTGCACAAGTCACTTAGTGAGACATGGTGTTCAATGTTGTAAGAGCATTGTGCTATAAACTTGCTTGTCAAATCATTGAAAGAAGTAAAAGAGCCATTACGTAAATTCATCAACCACTCAAGCACATGGCCTTCAAGACTTCGTGCAAAGAGCCTCTTAAGATAGTCATCACTGTAGGCTACTTCTTGGCACAAAATAGAAAATTCCTTGAGATGGGTGACGGGACATGTCTCTCCCATATACTTGTCAAATTTAGGAATTTCAAAACTGCTTGGAAATGATACCATATTAATGGATTTATCAAATGGAAAAGGAAAAATTTCCTCAAAAGAGACATCTTTCAACCCTTTGTTGTTCATGTTAAGGACCAAACTTTGCAATTCCTGGATTTGTTGAGACAAATCTTGATTGGGTTGCACTTATGATTGTTGAGAGTTAATAAATCCACCTCCTAAATTGTAGGGAGTCCCAAATGTAGTGTGAGGTAGTGGAGGTACTCCTCTTTGGACAATGTATTGATATTCAATTGTTGGAATTGGCACAAATGTCTTTACCATAGTGGTTGGCACTTGGAAATAAGAGGAGTGCATTGGTTGTGTCAAAATTTCCATTGGTTCAGTAGGCACTTGTCCAATGCCTAAGCATCCCATAGTTGAAGTTGTCAAGGTATTTTGTGGAATACTAGCATGTGTGGTAACATTGGGCATGGCACTAATGATTTTTTGAATATGTTCTACACTCAATTGAAGTGTGGGTTGTGTTGAAGTGCTAGATGTGGTCACAGCACTAGTTGTTATCATGGTTTCTTTCCCTTCACTAGAAGTCGAAGCTGCATTTGAAGTGGTCAACACGGGTGCATCGCCTTTTGTAATTTGTCTAAACAAAGTGTTGTCGTTAAAGCTTGGGGGAATATTAACACCTTCCTTGACCACATTGTAGGGATCTGTAAGGAATGTCTTAACATACTAGGTACATCGTTAGGATCAATAGGATCTTCATCTTGGTATACTTCTTCGTCATTATCCCCCAAAGTTGTGTTATGGAAGGGATCTTTTGGTTTTTGCATGGATGTTGAGTTAGGCCTACCAAGGTTCAAACTAGAGGGAATTGGGCTCCTTGATGAAGTTGTGAGTGGAGAAAAAGGATTCTCCATCTCTGACTGACTCAATGATTCCTACAATCGTGACATGGGATTAAATGTGAACTTTCCTGATTGTGTATGTACCATGCAAAAGTGATCAAGTTAATGGGTGGAAGATTATGGAAGAAAAAGGAAAATGAGGATGAGAGCTATCAACATTATGTGATCAAAGAGTCAACTACAAAAGACCTTGGTTTAGCAAACAAAGTTTGATTAGGGGATAATAGTATCTTTCTCTTACCAAAGATAGTCTAGTGATCTGGCAGGTAAGATAAGACACCAAATTGTTTACTTACTATTTGGAGATGGACTTGTGATCCCCAAATAAGTAGGTGTGATTAGGATAAATATTTGCTTATGGATGAAAGGTCTAGTGTTGTAATGTCAAAAGATGTTTCAAAGTTTAAGCTCTCTAGAAGAAAATTTGAAAATGGAAGACTAGGAGTTTGAAAGGATGGAGGTAGATATTAAAAGATGAAAGTGTTGTAGTTACCAATGCAGTTAACTCAATCCTCGTTTACTAGAAATAAAAACCTTGGGTTCACTACTGGGAAAGTAGACTAGTTTCAAAAAGTTTTCCATTGTATTCAATTCTATCATAGCAGTCTTGTCTAGCTTGTTCCTTTTGGATGTCTTTGATTGCATATCAGAATTGTTTGTCACCGTGTGCTAGGTTTTTTCGTTCTTTGTAGATGGGTGGTTTAGAAAACTTCACTTTCTTATGTTTGACTTGGTTGACTTTATTGGTCATGGCAGGAATAAACAAGACCCAAGTTTCAAGTACCCAAAAACTTTGCAATAAGATGTGACTAGACTCAAGAAATTTCAAAATTCTACCTACCAATGCAACCGTGAGTCAAGAAGACCTCACTTAACCTACCTCACTTGATGAAAGGTTACCTCATACATTCACTCGTTTTAGAACTTGCTTGATGTTTTGGCTTAGGTTTTGAATGTTTTGAACAGGCACGCCGAACACGCCAACAACCCTAATAAGGCTATCTCTAGGATGAACAAGGCTTATCTAAAGGGTGTCCTTGATATACACTAGGTACATGAGGCCCAAATCTATAAATGAAAGGAAATACTGCCACACAGTCAAGGAGAGACGATAAACCAAATATCCTCCTTCACTTCCCAAAGGTATAAAGTTCTTTGGGGCTTAGCCAAGAATGACAATAGTCCACTTCCAAGAGAGGTGTGATGAAATCCCCAAGCAGGCCTCCTAAAAAAAAATAAGCAAAACCACTTATTTCTTGTGCACCCAAGATCGCCCGAAGGTGCAAGGGGAGAGAATACGTAAGTGATCTTGGGGTTTAAAAGACACTTTTTCTTTCCCAATGAAACTTTAAGTTTTGTAATCTACTTGAAGACACACATGTTTAAAGCATACAATGTTCTTTCCAACTTGAAATCGTCGTCAATATAAATGAAAGCACAGATTTGTCAACAAGAAGATAAATCGAGCGTGTATATAAGTATATTGTTGAAAATAAAATCAATTTCCCTTAATGCATTCAAGATTGTGTGAGTTCGTTTTAAGCACCAATTCCAAATGTTTGCTAGCCTAAGCATACATGTTCATTCCCAAAACAAAATTAAAGCAAAAAAAAAAAAAAAAAAAAAAACCTACCAGCAATATTTGGTGTTTGATAGAGAAAATAGAGATCTAAACAACATCAAAATCTCATGAGACTAGAACCATGACGATGGGCTTAGAATTAACTTTTTAGCGATATTTTGTTTTTCAAAAATAGAGTTTGTATGCTCAAGTTATGAGCAAAAAATGGAAGGTTACTCTTTATAGCTTAGAAGAGTATGTGGACTACTGATGCGGTGCTGACATTAGCGACCTGTGAGAAAAAATTTGATGGTGAGGAGAATGTCAAGCAATTTTTTTTTTGTTTTTTGACATTTTTGCTAAAAAAAAAGTCATGAGATGCTTGAATAAAAATGATAAATCTTGTTTGTAAAAAATGGAAAAGAATTTTTTTTTTTTTTAAAATTATTTTTTATTTATTTTTGTTTTCTTTTTCTTTGGCATTTTTTTTTTAAACACTACAATTAAGTTTATTGATTTTTGCTAAAAAGGGAAACGGGCAGAGGTGTTGCAGCGTGGAAGTGGGATTATGGCTCCAGGTGGTGGAGAGGAGCAAGGTGGCAGAGGACCACATGGGAGGTAGAGCAGTGTTTTGCGGGTAGTGGTAGAGGGTTTGCAGTGGAGGGCATGGGATGAACTTCAAAGGAGGAGATGGCGGGAGTGGGGGAAGAGCAGTGGGCTAGGCCGCGACAGAGCAAGATCTGTTGCAGGCGGGGCGCGATCGAGTGGTGGACAGCAGCGAACGGTAGTTTGTGGTAGGAGGTGGTAGGTTTGCTAGCTGTAGGAGGAGACATACAGGCAAGGGAGTAGCAGTAGCATTGGGAGATGTGGTGTTTGGTGGGCGGCTAGGGTTAGTCGTAGGGGAGTCTTGGAGGAGTTTGCATGAGAGCAGCAAGGATGAGGACAGAGGGATTATGACAGCGATGAAGAGGGTAGAGGGGATATTCGAAAGGCAGAAAGGATGGCCAGTTGCAGGCGGGTGGTGAGGAAGCACTAGCTAGGAGACTTGGGGGAGCTACTAGCAAAGAAGGGGGAGAGCCGAGGAAGTGGGGGACCGCAGCGATGGTTGTGCCTCTCGCAGGTGAAGGCGCTGCTTGGGGGTGGTTACACCGCTCACTGAAACAAACTTTTTATCTTATTTTATTTTATTTTTTTAATTTTTATTTTTAAATTTTTTATTTTAAAGTAACCTATTTTTTAATTTAAACTAAGATATATGAAACAAAATTGCCCCCTCATTTTAAAAAAAAAAATTAATTTTTTGATATTTTATTTAATTTTTTGATATTTTATTTTATTTTTTAAAATTTATTTATTTATTTATTTTATTTCTTTGTTTTTAATTTTTTTGATTTATAAGCAAAGCAAATTTTAAAATATAAATAGAATAATGCAAAAATAAAGAAAACCCCTTGAATTTTTTAAAATTTTTTTTTTTAAAACAATTTATCTATCAACAAAAGAGGAGTATTTTTTTTCTAATAATGAATATTTAATGCATATGTACCCTAGAACTTGAAAACAACGCAATAAACAAGATATAAAGTGTTTTATGTCAAAAGACTTCCCTTAGGTCCTCCAAATGCAATGATGGGCTTCTTGGCTCGATTAGACACTCCTCATGAAACTTGACTTCCAAATGCTTCCTCAACCTACAAGCTCACAAAACACTCAAAAACACCTTAGATCGTTAGTTTGAACTCGTGAAGTGGGTCCGATCGGGCCTGCCAAAAATGTGTGCTAGAAAATGAGATCTGCAAGAAGCGTGGGTTAACAAACAAACACTAGTTTTAAACCTTCAACATGCATCAAACGTTCACCAACATGCAAGGAACAATAAATCAACCAATGCTTTCTTGGGTTTTGCAACCCTAAGCAACCAACAAATCCAACTTTCAAGCCACCTCTATAGCTCAACAAAGGCACCCATGAGAGGCCCTATTGGTGTGTTTAGATAGAGGGTATGTTTGGTGTGCTCTCCCGAACACAACAATGGAGTGAATCTCTTGAATGAGTGGGTGGAAGTGTGCATGCAAGTAAGATATGAATCTAAACTAAATGAGATGAAGAATACCTCAAGAAATGGCTATGGAGAGCACCCTTCTTGAAGGCATGCAAGAATAAAGATGGCATGCAATGAAGAAACTAACTAGATCTGAAAACTATGATAACAATGCAAGCTAGAATGAAACTACAAATGTATGTAGAAACTAGTTTAACAATGCAAGATGCAAACTAAATCAGCTACCAAATTGTTAGTACGATCCTAGAAACCTCTATGAAAATCAAACTAAAATGCAAAACCCTTAGCAATGAAGATTCTAGACTCAAAATAGCAAGATAAATCTTGCAAATTATGGGAGATGCAAATGCTTGAGACAATGCCTCTATTTATAAGCTTGAGGGAAGGCTTGGTGAGGTGGCCTCCACATAGGTGCCACAAGGGAGACATATTGGCTAGAGGACAAGCCATGCAAAAGCTCTTAATGTTTGTGGGGGACAAATGTGTAAGAGGTGTAAGAGGCATAAATGAAGTGAAAGAGCTTTTTACATATGTGTGAGCAAACTCTTAGGAGCTAAATGGGTTTTAGAATGAGATTTAGGATACGTGAGGATTTAAATAAATAAAATTTATTTAAAAAGGTGGAGACATGGAGGATCATGTGTTAAATTAATTTAACACATTAAGTCTAGGAGTATTTAAATTAAATTTTAATACTTAGGAGAATGAACTCATTTAATTAAAATAATTTAATTAAATAAGTAGAATAATGCTAGCAATATAATTAACTAATTACAATGTCACGGGAAATATTAAAATTAATTAATATAGTGTTTAGGGACGATTTTAAGTGTCTACAGTTATGTTACACGTCAAATTAAAATTTAACAAGAGAGCCCATTTTGTGATCAATATTATTAATCCAGGGAATTGATATGCCATGATGGGAATTACATACAAATTATGTTATACAAATAGATAATGATCTTTAAGTTCCACCAAAAATTACATATTACCAAATAGTTAAAGAAGAAAAGGATTGTGACCGTTGTGAGCTCATGTAGTAATACTCAATGGAGAACTTTCATAGAAAAAGGGAGACCAAATACCCCTTTCATTATGGTACTTTTATTATTTATCTCTTACTTTAATTCTTAAGATAAATTTATATATTAAAGAATTTGGTTTAGAGATAAGATACTCCTATAGAAAAATAAATAGGAAACATATGAAAAGTCTTCTAGCCATTGAGCTACATCACATTGCATGCATACAGGTCAATGGGATGAAGTTACATTAATCGATGTCCATGTGCTTAAGGAATTGGTTGCATTTCAGTTTGGATCCAACCTTTTTATTTCTAGAATGCTATCTAAGGATTAAAAAATGCATTTTTTTATTGCTTTCCACTTGCATTCCTCTATCTTAAAATTTTCTACAATAAGAGCTTCATTGGACTATTCTCTGGAATGTTATTTAAAAAGGCTATGTTTCTTAGTTGTTTTCTATAATACCTTATATTTTATTGTATTAGTATATAATATTTTATAAAACTATGGATATAGTTGATTAGATAGGCGTAAGGGTTTATCCATGTGCATTTAAAATTATTTGGAGTACCATATTACAATATTAAAGTGTTTTCTTGGGATGCTCTAATCTCTGTAATTGAATGGGTTTCCTCTTTTCCACCTACACTTAATGAAAAAAAAACTTTTGGATATGGCAGTGGAGATGCTTGGAAAATCCACATTTCTTCAATTTTTAGTCTATATATTTTTTGTTCCCTTGGTAATACAAAGCTAAATAGTTAGTAGTTTTGATGATATTACTATTATTTGGGTTGACAACATTTGCTTTGTTGTTTTTTGGTTGACCTTGACCATTCAAATTTTCTTTGGGAGATGTGTTGTCATGCATTTTTAATTTGATGACATGACTTAAATCATTTATATAAAACTATTTTTACTTCATGATTGATATTATTTGGATTCAATTTTATTACTATATGTTCCATCTAAATTTCTTTTTGGAGCCTAGTTGATTAATGTCTTGAGGAGATGGACAACATACAAAAAAGGATCAAATTATAAATGAGAGATTTATTGGTTGAGTCTATTTTGGGGCTATGAGTAATAAGTTTACAAAACTATATAATGGAGTAATTGTGTTAAAAAGAGATTGCAACATTAATGTGTGATGGATGCTTCTTCTCTAGAAATTTATTTCATTTTTTCATCATCCAATGTTTCATGTATCATGTCATGAGATATTGCATCTTCTTCAAATATCTCTATACCACTCTATCTTTATCTGGAAATTCTTTCCAAGAGTAGTAAGATTCCTTAGATGATGAGCCTTTAAAACAAATATTTCAATACCTATTTCATTTAGTGGGTCTTTACGCACATTGTAGGTTTTTCCTCACTTCCTTTTACACATAAGTATCTTGGTACCCCTCTATCAAGTGTTGTGACCTCAACCTCCACTTGCACACTTTCCTTTGAAGTTATTCATTTAGTTAATATGGTTTTATGTTTAATTTAAAAATGAAATTATTCAACCTTTAATATATCTTGATTCTTCCCTCTCTCATCTCTTATCATTTTGGTGTGTTTAACACAAACTATAAGCAGATTTTTTTGAATATAAGCCCAAAAATTCATCAAATTTTAAAATTATAGAAAATTAAAATTTTCCTATATAGAAATAGACGCAACTCACAACACAGGGGTATCTTGAAGGGAGAATATATTAATTCTCATTTGATGGCATAGTGGCATATATATCTAGAATACAAGGGTAAAAAATGTAATTACATTTGTAAGGAAATGGTGGAAAATATAATAGGAGTTAAACTCCCACAAATTAAGTGCAAAATCTTTAAAAATTATTTAGAAGAGTTTCTAGTGTAGAAATGGCTATGGAATGTTACACGAAATTGTATTTTACTATGAGAGTAGACATATATGTTGGGAAAAGTTTCTCAATTTTGTATTTACTTGAGGTTATTATTTTTCAGAAAAATAAAATTCATTTGAGCATTGTTTTCCCTTGTTCCTAGCTACAAGGTTCAGAATTGTTAGATAAATATATTGATGCATTTTTTTTGTCAGATTGTGTTGAATTTGGAAGATCAAATTTGTCCTATAAGAACTAGATTCTATATTAAATCAAGAATTTAGCCTTGAAAATATATTTTATTATTTTTGTCACAAAATTATTTACTAGTATAAGATTAATTTTTGGTAAATTCTTCATGCAAAAAATAATAAAATATATTTTTGACCTACTAAATTATTCTTGCAGGAGCTATAATTTTAAAGGTTATGACATAAATGGTAGGAAAAAGAATACATTAAAAGCATGTAGAAATAGTAATGGTTAGTTGGTTTATTTAGAAAATTTTCAATGGAAAGTTATGGTAAGCATAAAGTTGCAGATTACAGCTATGGTGGCTTTGGCATTTGTTTTTCCTAGTAGTTACCCCTCCTCGCCTCTTCTATTCAATGCCATTACTCCCATAAAAGGCTCATTGAAAACACCTAAAATTGTGATTATATTGATTCCTTCATCAACAAGAAGAGGAAAGGTGTTACACCTCAAGAGTATAATGAGTAACTCAACAAATGGTCGAAGCAGGAGCCCCATCTCATTGAGATAGTGGCAAAATTTTTATCCAAACAAAGACAATAAATAGATCTCCCATATTCATGAGGTGTCTCAAATTCATACCTTACTGAATCACTAGGCAATCTAAATGTTAAAGGGCACTAAATAATAGAGATGACAATGATGACATTATTTTTTGATAAAAGCATTTATCACTCTGACTGCTCATTGTTCAAATCTATATAAGGAAAGGAAACATGATGCTAAAATATAACACAACTATGTACAATGTTTCTTGTTAGACAAATACTATCAGTAGGTAATAAAACACTTAAATGAATCAAGAAATCTCGAGAAAGATTGTTTATATTCATGAATAGGTCCAAGGCCATCCCTATGATAGAGAAAATAGTGATGAAATGATAATGAAAACTACAATACAACTTCCAAAACATTGTTTCTATTATAATATATTGTCCACCACTATAACTGAGAGGGGAGGGGGGATGGGGTGGGGTGAATCAGTTATGCAATTATTACCATAATTATCAACCTTATTAGACCTTAACCATATGAGCAAAATAATTAAAAACCAGAAGAAGATACTCATGCAAAATAACACTAGCTATGTTAACTAGGGAAACCCTTGATTAGAGGGAAAACCTCGGTGGAGGTGATACCCACAAGATAATACACTAATATAAATATTCCTTGTTAGAGGATGGACCTTGTTAGGAGTCTCTAAAAAAGATGCAGTACACATCAGTCCCTGTTAGGAGACTTTGAATCCATGTTAAGAGATTCCAACCTTGTCAAGAGTTGTAGAAGGCGAATGGACCTAGTGTCCAAGAAAATTTAGGGGAATGTTATGCCCAAAAAATACAAGGGGGAAAACACACATAATTTTGTTTTTTAAAGATAATTCCTCTATGTTGATATGTTTGCTATCATAAGTTAAAGTGGGAGGTACAATGTAGATAGAAATATGTTCTTGAATCATCACCTTGAAATTCCATTTAGGTTTATAATCATGAGTAGGAATAAATCATTAAATTTTAACATTCATTGTTTAATCAATCAATTAATTTAAAACTAAATTAACTTAATTAAAAGATTGAACTCATAATTACTTTTATATAACTATAAAATATTTTACTCGCAAAATAATAATATACTAGACCCAACACATAATACCAATTGATTATTTAAACCAATTACATTATCTAACATCTATAATATTTTAACACACACCTTGTCTACATTATCACATATAAATTTGAATTTAGTTGTCTATTCGACACTCTAAGTTTAATCTAATAATCCAATTATTTTAAAAATAAATAAATTAACTAATCATAACTTAATCCTACATATTAAAACATGTCATAAATCTGACTTAACTTTATATCCGCTACTAATCTCAAAATATTTTAAAATAAAATAACACTAAAAAACAATAAAATTATTAATACTAAAATCAACTATTTAATTAATCTTCACTACTTAACTTTAATTTAGGTAATACTTCAAAAAAATTTAATACTTAAAAACATATTTACCTAAGAAATAAAACTAACTAATTTACACTTTAGTAAAACTAACACTAAACTACAACTAAATTTAATTAAAATTAAATTAAAAATTAAAAAAATTTCTAACTATAACTTTATTACTAACCAAACTAAACTAAAATTATAATTTAAAAAAATACATATTAATACTAACAAATAATACAAACTACAAACTATTACTAACAAACCCACTAACATTCTAATTACCCCACCCCACATGCTAACAAAGGCTGCATGAAAAAATGTAGTAAGAAAAATCTGCCAAGGGCAAGTATGCCTAGGCCAAGGAGGGCGAAAGGTAAAAGGTGAATTGAAGTTTTTAAAACTTTTAAACAACTTGCACACATCCTAAAGTATACCCTCCTATCCTAAACTTAACTAACCACCAGTAACTTACCCACTCCCTTTAACCCCCATACATTCACCTCCCTTCCACACCCTTTTAACAATCCCCATGGGTTGGGGGGGGGAATGCTGCCCCATGTTTGCATGCCATCCCATCACTATCAGGGCCTAGGATAAGGGGAAGAGCTCCCAAGACCAAAAGGGTGGAGGGAGTTATTATTCAACTTAACATATATACCTTTTTTTTATGTGAATGATGCATCCAAAATAGGAAAGAAAGGGGTGATGTTAGCTATGACATTGATGGAAATTTCTCATTCAATGCCTAAGTTAAGACAAGATAAAAGTGGGGGCAACATAGATAAGACTTTGGGGGGAATGGGTAGTAAAGCTAAAAAGTTTGTTAGGTGAAAACTTATGATAGAATTAGGATAGATAAGATATTTTAATTTATGTATTTATTTATTTGTTTAAAAATCCTTTTGATATTAATTAAATTTAGCAAATCAAATTTCTAAGAGAATCTGACCATAATATTCTCTATTTCAGCAAGGGATTAATTCATTTTTCCATAGAAAATCCAAAGAGCATATTTGCTCTAGGAGATGGATTTTTTTCTTTCAAGCCCTAACATATTCTAAGTGTGGATTTTCTAAGTTGTGTAATTTTCCAAGGGGGGGAATATATATATATATATATATATATATATTTCAAATTGGATTTGAGTACACAAATCTATTTAATGAAGAGCAAAGATATTCATTTCTTTCTAATGTTGATTATAAACATCAAGTTTAAATATTTGTTTAAAACATAATGTAAGATTATTTAATCTCCTAATAATCATAACAATGATTTGAAGTGCCTATCATAACATTACATTTTCTTTAACATATTTTGAACTTTTAATTGCATGATTATTTATCATAATTTTATCAAATTAAACCAAATCAAATAGATATGATTAGAAAATATAAGAATGTTGCAGCAAGGTAACATCATCATATCTAATTTTTAAGTAACACATATGCAAAGAAAACTTGAAATACTAGAAAAATCATATGCAAGAATATTACTCAATTATCTTTTTCTATTGAACCACCTGATTCAAAGGCTCCACCGGGAAAGAACAAGGAAGAAAACCTAACATCATTGCCATTTCCAGAATAAGTTAACAATAACATTTTTACATAGGATTTCAATCTAGAGGAAAAATCTTTCAACTTAACTAAATTTTAATAAAAAATCTGAATTTCCTTCTTGGCTCCACAATAGGGAACCATTACCCATTTTTGCAAAACTTCATGGTGATCTTGGAGAGAATGAAAACTGACTGGGAGACAACCAATCATAACATAAAGATAAATCATACATTCAATCCCGTCCAAATTTTGCACAATAGGCTCGACATTAAACCAGACTAGGGAGAAAGTGGATTTTTTCAATAGGAGATGTCAGACACAACACCGTAACATATGCCCTTTCGGGGCTATAATCTCAAGAACTTCCGTTCTTCCATAGATGTCCTTTTGGGGCTGATATCACAAGGACTTTCATTATTTTACTTCTCAAATTCCAAAACTCAAAACATGGTTTGTGCTAATGAGTAGGGGCCCATAACACACTACTCTCTTTCCCTCTTCTCATCCAAAGAAGAGACTCTGCACTGTTGGAGTACAACTAAAGACCTCCTCCCATACATGGCCACTTCTACCCTATCTAAGGGTGAGTAATTCCAATACAACCCATACAATCCTTTAAAAATTCTAAAAAAAACCACAAAGGAAAGACATTTAAGAAAACCTATTTCAATCCCTCCCAACGTATTCAACATATGCACGAGCATACATATGCAAATAGAATAAATTAGGCATGCAAAAAAACATGAACAACATGAGCGGAGGGATTCCTACCTTCAAAATTGGGTTATTTCCATAGAACAATCTGAGATGGGCATTCCCTTCCTTCTCCTTCTCCTTCAATCCTAAATTCTACTCTAGAACTAGAGGTTGGGTGAACACTCAAACCCTCTCAAATTTGCTTCTAAATAAGATCCTAAACTCAACCACTCCAAAAGCAATAACTTCCCCAATTGCCTAAAAGTTCTAGAGTCTTAACCTCAAGATGGAGTTAAAGTTATGCAACCTATGATGAAATCATTCAATTTTCACAATAAACCAAAAGTGAGATTTTTGAGTGACCATAAAAGTCAACAAAAGGTGCTAGGGGGGTTAAATGCCCCCAACCCATACCCATACCCCTTACGTACTTAGATTTCATGATTTTAGGCCTTTAGGATTAATTAGGGACCTATCAAAAGCTAGAAAATTTTAGGACTTTCTAAAAACCTTCAAATATGTAGATTACTCACTAATCCTAATTAGGGGTAATTAATCTCGATTACTAACTAATTAGCAAAAAGGTCACTAAGTTAGTATGACTTGGATTTTAAGGTTACTTAGTTAACCCTAACCATCATGCTGGAATGCATATACAATTCATGAGTGTCAAGCAACACTGAAAAATCACTATTACAAAACATTAATACTTATTGATTACAGAATGATACATTTATACATCTCATGATACAAATAAAATATGAACAATGGGGTTTGTGTCTTTTGTTAGACTCAACCATGGTTTCCACAATTGGTACATAGGGTTCAATTCCATTTCTCCATTAGACTTTCCAACTAAAATATCCTGCACACTCATTGCACACATCAATAGCTCAAGAAAATCTAATGCATCTATATAGAACTTATTAGGGAAATAATAAAAATTAAAACATGAATCTTGCATATAATTAACTATTTAATTCATTTCTACTCACATTTAATCATCAGTAATCACATAATCAATATAATATAACTTATTCATTAATTTAGTTTAAAATACTAGAATAATCATCGTTAGGCATGCATATACCTAACATCATAAACATCACCAATTAAGGATTACTGAACTATTTGGAAGCACAAAACCTAATCATTGAGGTACCAAAATCAACACTCTTATCATCAGGTGAAAATGCCTCATATCATTGTTAGTGTAATTTCAATGTTTAAACAGTTGAGATAATGTAGTAGTTCTCGAATCACTGAGTATTAAAGCATGGATGTATCAACTACTCTCACTTCCATTAGGACATTCACAACATAAAACATACTTCATATCTATTCTAATCTCCTACAATAAATTTAACAAAGAAATTCATATTTAATAAGTACATGTGAGGAGGGACCTTATAGAGAAAGAC
Source organism: Cupressus sempervirens (assembly GCA_028749045.1). Taxonomy (NCBI): domain Eukaryota; kingdom Viridiplantae; phylum Streptophyta; class Pinopsida; order Cupressales; family Cupressaceae; genus Cupressus; species Cupressus sempervirens. The sequence continues at coordinate 294,966,101 of CM053786.1, read as the reverse complement.
CAATGAACCCACTATCCAAATGATCTTTGTATTATTCATAGTACAATAATAGAATTAAACTATACTTCTCCTTTCATTTTCTGTTTCCTATCATCTAGACTTCTTCTGATCTTCATACTAGATCACAAACTTTGTATCCAATAATGCCTTTGATCACTTAATTGTATTTATCAAACACACTATTCTTATTGACAATTACTCAATCGCTTCACATTTTAATGAACCTTTACAATCAAGAAAAACACTTTCCTTTATACCAAGTCTTCAAAACAATTCCTTGAGTTAGCCTTGTGGCTTTCCCAATTAATTATAGTAGGACCACAATAAGATAAATAATTATCTCACAATCACATAGCACTGTTAGTTAAAAATCTATACTATAGTATTCACTTATTCTCTCCAAAAGGTCTTGGACACATCATTCTTAAACAACATTTCTTTTACTACTTTTGATACTGATCTATTTATATCTTATGTTATTCCATTCTACTCAAGGGTCTTAGGGTGAAGATAATTTTCTATTAATTTCATTCTCTTCACAAAATGTGTTAACCTCTCCTCCTCTATCTAATCTCAAACATTTAATCTTAACACTAGATTCATTGTCAAATCTATCTTTGAATATTTTGAACTTCTCAAATGCTTTAGATTTCTTTTCAATAAATGTTACCCATGCATCATTCTAGTGAAATCATCCAAATAAAATATAAAATACCTTTCTCCATAGAATCCTCTTGTCCTTGTAGGGCCACTCAAATGTGTATGAACAATCTCCAGCTTTTTTGTAGTAGTGAACTTCTTGCAGGGAAATGATATCTAATTCTCCTTAGCCATTGTACATTATTTAAAAACAACATTAGTAGGCTTAAATATATTAGGAAAATATCTAACTACAACTGAGTTACTAACCTTCACAATTTTATCAAAGTTTGTATGACAAAACCTCCTATGATATAACCAATTATTATCCACTTTTGCAACCAAACATGTTACTTCACTAGAATTCAATTCAAATAAATTACCTCTAGATCTTGTACCTATTCCAATTTTCTTACCATCTTTATCTTTGATAACGTAAATCTTTTCTAGGTATTGCAACTGACATCATTTATCCACCAACTGTTCAACACTCAACAAGTTATACTTTAAACCATGAACAAAGTAATCCTCATAAGTCTTTTTTTTTTCATCAGGAGTAATAGATCCTATTCCTATTCTATGATAAGCCACATTTTTTGTAACTCTAGAAATACCTCCATCAGACTCTTTGAGTTTAAAAAACTTATTCATATCACTAGTCATGTGATGTGAACAACCACTACCAATAACCCAATTAGATTCTTCTCTAATTTACTTATATCAAGATCATCTTTTTTCATGGCTACAAATCCTAACTCGACATCACTTTCACTCCAAACTCTTCCCTCTGATTGTTCATCTTCATTTGCATACAAATAATTTCTAGGTCTTCTATACTTACAATTTCTATTTATACTTTTTCTCCCTTTTAGGACACTTAGAAGCATAATGACCAAATTTATTAGAAGTATAACACTTAAATATTCTCTTACCACATGGTTCTCCCCTCACAAGTAGTGATATACTTTATTCAACCTTATTTTCCTCCTCAGATGTGATTCTAGTACTGCTAGCATAATCTCCATGTGTACTTGCACTTCTAGATAGGCATGGGTGAACACTTTAAATACTAAAAGCTATTTATATTCTTTTCAATTATCCTAGTTGTCTCGAACTTGCCTCCATTGCTGACAATCTTGCAAGCAAATTTTATCTAGAAAACTTCTATATACAAGGTTTTAATGATTGATTCATTCAAGAGCTACTTGCTTGAATGGTGATGTCAAAGTTTTTAGAATCTTCCAGAAAACCTAATCTTCTTCCTTAGATCCACTACAAGATTTGATTTTTGAAATGATCTCTAATATGAACTACTAACATAGCTTCTTATAGGTTCATCTTCTAACATTTTAGCATCTTGAAAGAAACATATCCAATTCAGCAATTTTATTCCTTTTTTATGGTTATCTCCTTCAAACTTATAGACTCTAATTCTTTCCAAATATTATGAGATGTTTCTAGTGAATTTACTCAAATGTATTCATTCTTACGAAGAGCCATTAATAAGGCTTCTCTAGCTCTCATATTGCACATTTACATGTCTCTTTCTACTTCAAGCTTACTTTCTTCCACAATAGTTTTGTTGTCCCTTGTCAAAAGCAAATATCCTAGACTCATGCATAGAAGATGAGTCTTCATCTTCTCTTTCCACTTGTTATAGTTAAATCCATCAAATTTAGAACTATCCTTTCCAAAGTAGCTCACCATTAATCTCCCAAAGCTATTAAGCTTTCCCTTCAAGGACTTGAACCTCTGATACCAATTGTTGGAATATATAGTCTACCCATATAACTAGGGGGGGTGAAATAATAATGTAATTATTATCACAATTATCAACATTATTAAACATTAACCATTTGAGAAATATAATAAAAAAACACAACAAGAAACTCATGTAGAATAACACCAGATATGTTAACTAGGGAAACACTTCATTAAAGGGGAAAACCCTGGTGGGGAAGATACCCACAAGGTGATGCAATAATATAAATATTCCTTGTTTGAGGATGGACCCTATTAGCAGTCTATGAATTTTTTTTAGCACATATCAATCCCTATTGGGAAACTTTGAATCCTTGTTAAGAGATTCTAACCTTCGAAAGAGTTGTAGAAGGTGGATGGACCCAATGTCTAAACAACTCTAGGGGTACTTGACCAATGAACCCACTTTTCAAATGATATCTATATTATTCTTGGCACAATAATAGAATTTAACTATACTTCTCCTTCCTCTTTCTCTATCCTATCAACTAGAGATCTACTCCTTCTGATATTTATACCAAATCTCAAACTTTGCATCCAATAATCCCTTGGATCTCTTACTCATATTTTAAAAACACTCTACTCTTCTTCACACTTACTCTATCACTTCACATTAAATTGACCTTTTACAATCAAGGAAAAAACTTTCCTTTATACCAAGTTCTTAAACCAATTCTATGAGCCGGCCTTGAGGTTTTTCAATTAATTATAATAGGACAACAATAAGATAAATAATTATTTCACAATCACAAAGCACTCTTGGCTCATAGTGTTTACAAAGTCTCACATGTGCAACTCCGGCACTTGCACACTTTTTGATGTCATTTTTACACTATCCTCTATCACTCAACAACTTCACATACCCTAATTCTATCTCTATTAGAATATACAATCCAAACACTAGAAACTGCTTCTTAGGTACTTTGTTTCTATGTTGTTCTCTATAAATCATGTATATCTTCCATATTTATTTGACTTAAGTCATGCACTCTTAACCTCAACATTAGGAAATAATGTAGAAAATGCCCTTAATCATTCATCACCTAAATATCCATACATCATCTGTATGACCTCATTCTTTGTCTTCTACTCAATGAGTCTTCGCATAATTACTGCTATGTTGACATCAATGACAAACATTTTCATGAATGCAACATGTCAAATTTTTCTAGTTCTTAGGATACTCCCCCAAAGAAATAACATCAAAATCCATGCTAAAATATTTTCCTTTGGCATTGATGGCAACATAGACAAAAAAACATCTACATTCCAAGAATTCCAAACAACACTTGGCTACTACTACTGATATCATCTATTCAAATATTCTTCATCAATCAAATTTGAAATCCTTTGGAATGCAACTATATTCTACAACTCTTTAAAAATATCATTAGTTGGAAAAACACTAATCAACTATCAACTAATCCTCCATACATCAATCTCTCCCCCATTCATATTTAGGTTATGTTTATCATGCATATTCTCCCCCATTGACATCAATGAAAAAGGTTTCATTATGTCAATTATCTATTCCAAGTCTTCAACCAACTCAAGTATCAAAAGGCACTATTCAAGATCAATGCAAAAGAGTCCTTATTGACTATTTTCATCACAAATACTCCCCCATATAGTAGACACCAATATTTAGTCTAGTCAAACAATAGTGTTTTGTACCATTGGACTGATGCAATCTATGGATCATCTTCATTGAAGTAGGTAGGGTCATAACTGCAAGCATATATACCTCTCAAGTACTCAAATGTATCTTTAGGAAATGACTTAGTAAAGATATTTGCAATATGATCTTTAGCACTGAAATACTCCAATTTGATTTCCTTCTTTGCTACCTTCTCTCTTAAAAGATGATACTTAATAGATATATGCTTAGTCTTAGAATGCAATACATGATTCTTAGACATACATACCATACTTGTGTTATAAAAATATATGATAATAGGTTCTAAAAATTCTATCCTATTATCATTCAACATTTTCTCCATCTACATTACCTAATTTTGATTATTTTTTGCTACTGCATAATTTTCTTAGTTATACTTTGTGAAATACAATCTTGTTTCTTTCTTAGGAAAGAAACCTATCTTCCTCCAAGAGAGAATGATCCACCTTTGGTACTTTTTCTATCATCCATACTATCTTCCTAGTCAACATTAGTGTAAGGGTAAAAGCACAGATCTGTGTCACCGTTTGTGATACCAAAACCTGTTTTGGTCAAATCTCATTTCTCTATCAAAACTCAATTTTTTTCAAAAACTAAAAATACCCTTTTATAGATCTTAGATTCAATATCATCATTATATAAGTTTTTGAGTGTTTTGATTAGTTATAATAAGTTATAATCTCAAAGTATTATAAGTTAATATTTCAACATTTCAAAAGATGCTCCCTCAAAAAAGAAAAAAAAAATAGTAAATCATATCAAAAAAATTTAAAAATTATATTTATCTCTAGAGGAGAGAATCCTCTTCACGAATATGTAATTTTTTTTCAAGAAAGTATAGATTTCATAGGAAAGCTTTGACCAAACGAAAAAACAGTTGGATTCTAATAAGGTCAAACTCGAGTACTTATAACAAAGAAAATATTTATCAAAAATAATTATTTCTTTTTTTGTGCACTAGCTATACATGTCATCTATAAGATATTTTCAAATTAGAACAAAAAAAGATGATTTGCATATACTTGTTTGATGGGAACTACACCCTATATTTTTTACAGTTAAAAAGGGACTTCAAAATAAAATAAAATGAATAAATTCTTACTCAAAAAAATTATAAAAATTATAGGCATAAAATTCATCCAATTCTACACATTTCATCACTTTACATCATCTTCATATTTTAAACACAAATACCATTTTTTTTGTCACTAATGTTGAACTATCACATTCTGATATCATGTTTCCTTATAAAAGGTGACACATGTTTGTGCTTTTACCCGTAAGCACATAAAGTTAAATCACTTGATCTATCATACCATATCGCATAATCAGATGTTCCCTTCAAATATCTGAATATCATTTTACTATTGCATAATTATACTCCTTAGGATCACCTTGAAATCTAGCTACAATCCCAACTCCATTTGGTACATCTAGTTTGGTGTGATTTAGATATTGTAAACTTGCAATCATAGATCTGTACTTCTTCTGGTCATCTGTAGGTATTTCATTCTTGCTAGATAATGTATGACAAGTTATAATTGGTGTTCCAACATATTTTGAGCAAGTCTATCAAATACTTAGGTTGTGAAATGAAAATGCCATCATTATTTTCCATAATCTACAATCCAAGGAAAATTTTCATTTCTCCAATCATACTCATTTCAAACTCATTGTTCATTTCTTTAGAAAACTTATCACTTGCCTCATCATTACGTCCAAAAATTATATGATGAAAAAATATTACTATTATCAACAAACCATTTTTAGTTTCTTTTACACACAAGTTAATATATGTTGTACCTTTAGCAAATCCTAGCCTTTCCAAATACTTGTCCGACCTTGCATACCAAGTTCTAGGTGCTTTCTTTAAACCATATACCTTTTCTTCAAGGTCTCCATTTAGGAAGGTTGATTTGACATGCATCTGATACACCTTGAATTTCTTTAGTGCTGCATAAGCATAGAACATTCTCATAGTTTCCATTCTGGCTATAGGGGGATATTTTTCCTCATAGTCTATTCCCTCTTACTATGAATATCCTTTGCACACAAGTCTAGCTTTGTTTCTTACAACTTTGCCTTGTTCATTCATCTTGTTTATGAATACCCATTTAGTTAGTATAATATTATCCTCTTTGGGTCTAGGAACTAATTCCCATGTGTCATTCTTCACAATCTGATCTAGTTCTTCCTTCATTTCTTGAATCCAATGATCATCTTTGCATGCCTCATTTTCATTTTTAGGTTCAACTTGAGAAATCAAACATAATTTCTCATTCACTCTATTCCTTGTAATCACACCTTTCTCTTTTCTTCAAATTATTGTCTCTTGAGGTTGATTCTTAGTCAAGTTATTATTAGAAGTAGGAGTTTCTAATTCAACTCTTTTAGATATTTTTTCTCCTCTCTTCTAAATAATTTGCACATCATTCTATAGATCACTGTTAGTCTCAAGAAAAACTTTTTCATTCTCTCTGATAAATCAAGTATTTTATTCTTCTTCATTAGAATTGTAATCCATCATCTTTTCCATAATTCCAAACTTTTACATTTTTAGTTTCAAATATTGTCTTCATTCTATGATTAAAAAATCTATAATGTTTACATTTAATGAATAATAAAAAAATATACCTTCATCACTTCTTTAATCAAACTTACCAAAATCATCATCTCTCTTAATGTAGAACTTTCTTCCAAAACTTCTAAAACACTTCACTAAAGGTGTATGACCAAACAACAATTCATAAGGGGTCTTGTTTGTACCTTTCTTGATCTATACTCTATTCATAATATATACTATAGTATTCACTACTTCTCTCCAAAAGGTCCTAATCACATTATTCTTAGGCAACATTGCTCTTGCTACTTTTGATACTGATCTATTTCTCCTTTGTTCTAATTTATTCTTCTCTGGATCTTAGGTGAAGATAATTTTCTCTTAATTCCATTCTCTTCACAAAATATGTTAAACTCTCCTCCTCAATTTGATCTCAAACATTTAATCTTAAGACTATATTCATTCTCAACTCTATTGTTGAATATTTTGAACTTCTCAAATGCTTTAGATTTATCATTAAGAATTGTTACCCACATCATTCTAGTGAAATCATCAACAAAAATCATAAAATACCTTTCTCCATAGAATCATCTTGTCCTTGTAGGACCACTCAAATCTGTATGAACAATCTCCAGCTATTTTGTTGCAGTGAACTTCTTGTAGGGAAATGATATGCTCTTCCACTTAGCCATTGTACATTCTTTACAAACAACATTAGTAGGATTCAATATCTTAGGCAAAAATCTAAATACAAATGAGCTACTAATTTACAATGTTATCAAAGATTATATGACAAAACCTCCTATGCCATAACTGACTGTTATCCACTTTTGCAACCAAACATGTCATCTTAGTAGAATTCAATTGAAATACATTACCTTGCAATCTTGTACCTATTACAATTTTCTTGGCATCTTTATCTTTGGTAATGCAAGTCTTTTCTATGAATTTCAACTGATAGCCTTTATCCATGAACTGTTCAACACTCAACAAGTTATGCTTTAAAATATTGACAAACTAAACATCATTAGTGTTATTTTTTCCATCAAGATTAATAGATCCTATTCCTGTTATGTGAAAGGCCATATTTTTTCCAACTCTAGCAATACCTCCATCATGCTCTTTAAACTTAAAAAAATTATTCATATCACTAGTAGTGTGATGCGAAAAACCATCATCAATAATCCAATTATATTTCTTCTTTATTTGAAATACTAGATATTTTACTTCTCTAATTTCCTTATATCAAGATCATCTTATTTTACATGGCTACAAATTCAAACTCATTATTGCTTTCACTCTAAAATCTTCCCTCAAATTCCTCATCTTCATTGGCATACAAATAATTTCTAGGTCTTCTAGGCTTAAATTTTTAATTTATACTTTTTCTCCTTTTTAGGACACTTAGATGCATAATGACCAAATTAATTACAAATCCAACATTTAAATATTCTCTTACCATCTATTTCTCTCCTTACAAATAGTGATATACCTTATTCAACCTTCTATTCCTCCAAAAATGTGGTTCTACTCCTGCTAGCATAATCTCTATGTGTACTTCCACTTCTAGATAGGCATGGGTGAACACTTAAAACACTAAAAGCTATTTCAATTCCTATAAATTATCCTAATTTTCTCAAACTTGCCTCTATTACTGATAATCTTCCAAGAAGAGTTTATTTGGAAAAATTCTTTGCACAAGGTAATAATAACTCAATCAATTGAGCTACTTGCTTGAATGGTAGTGTCAAAGTTTTTAGAATTTTCTATACAACCTCATCTTCTTCCTTAGATCCACTACAAGATTTGATTCCTGCAACAACCTCTGATATTCTACCACCATAGCTTCATTTAGATTCATCTTCCAAAATTTTATCATCTTGAAACAAACATGTCTAATTCAAAAATCTTATTCTTTTTGTATGCTTATCTCCTTCAAACTTATAGACTCTATAAGTCTTTCCCAATATTATGAGACATTTACAATGACTTTACTTGACTGTATTCATTCTTAAGAATAGGTATCAGTAAGGCTTCTCTGGATCTCATGTTGCACATGAACATATCTCTTTCTGCTTCACTACATTTGGCAAGCTTACTTTCTTCCATATTAGTTTTGTTATCCGTTGTCAAAAGCCAATATCTTCGATGCATGCATAGAAAATGAGTCTCATCTTTTGTTTCTAATTGTCATGGTTAACTCCATCAATTCTAGGACTATCCTTTATGAAGTAACTAATTGTTGGTGTAAATAAGTATTTACTTATTACACTTAATTTTTACTTAGGTTAATGCATTATTTAATTATTTTGCATTATTTTATTATTATTTTAGGCGAGACACTTAGGAGTTTGTGAACACTCATTGAGTTATGTAAATCTAATTATGCACATGGTGTCTACAACACAAGAGTGTGCATCATTCACTGAGTTTTCCTGATGACAACACAGTTATCCACATTCCTCATTTAGGACGTGTTGTCTACACCACTGATTTGTGTGCTACACCATTGTAGGATTATCCTCACATCATCACACTTAATCCCATGCTCAATGGAGGATAATCCATATTTGGTGGACATGTGCCTGGTTGTATGACATATCATGATGCTAACTTCTATGCATTCTAGAAGCTCTCCTGAGGCCTTTATATTTAGGCACTCCTATTGTAATCTTGAATCAATTAATTAATTGAATATCATCATCTTGATCATACTTTGTCTATTTTGGTCTACTGTGTGCTTGTGTTGAGTTCTTTAGTTCTTGGGTGAATTCTAGCCTAAGCCAAATTCTTACATGGTATCAGAGCTGAGGAGGATTCTCATCATGTAGCCATTCAAGATCGTTCATGCTTTAGTACCTTGACACAAATCTAGAGGATCCACAGACATTGGGAGTATCTAGAGCTAGGTCTGACCTCTCCATTGCTTCTGGAGCATCAATTCAGTGAAGATTGACTATAAACTTGCCTATATTGGGTGAAAGTTGATTGTGAGGAAAATTTATTTTGCAAATCAAAACCTGAAGCCTCCAATTTGCAATTGGGTATGATAGTTTAATTTGATCTTATTAGTTATTTTTCAGATCTAAATCTCAACAATTTATTTTTATTTTTGAAATTATTTTCGAATTAATTACAAAGAAAGAGAAATTTTTTTTGCCGAACCAGGCAGTGACACCCTGGCTCGGTGCTCTATATTTTTGGTGGGATTTTAGTATTTTTTAGGATTTATATTATTTGCAGGCTAATCATCGAGTTGTACCTCAATTAACCCACAACAGAGTGCAACAACATTGACGGCTGACCAGTTAATTTCCAGCACACATTATCAATCACAGGCAATGATTTTCAATAGTCAACCAAATTCGTTAGCGACTTTTGCTATTTTAGGTTAGTGCACTAAGTGTTTTATACATTGCATAAAGCACACACCACATGCATGTGGGACAAACCTTTGCAATTCTGGCAAATATTTTGTTAACTTTGACTCTGATAGTCAAAGAATGGCATCCTGCAAATCCAGCACGCTGCACATATTTCAGAAGGTTGAAGTTTTTCTAGCAACGTTGTTCTATTTCCTCATGTGAATAGTTAAATCTATATGTTGACCCACCAACCATGTGGCACATTTTTTTTTCACCACAAAGATAACATGCAACTGAAAATCACTCACCCACACAGACACAGGTGTCTACCACGTCAGCCGCTAAATCACTGCCCCTTAGCTGTACAATCATTGACATGCCACATAGTGACTCAGATAGCAGTCAATGCCACGCAAGATGCCACATCATCCTGCATGGTCAACCTATCTCTCACTACCATGTTAGCATCCAACTCAGTAGTACACATCACCCTGACACATGTGCATAGTCTATACCATTCTATACAATCTGTATAGTCAAGTGGCGCTACATCATCTACTGACGTCATCATTTTCAAAGCCTAAATTTGATGCCCATCTGGACATCATTTTAGGGTGAATTAGAACTACTGTAATGGCCATATGACTATCAAATTTAACCCCATAGTTTGCTGATGCAACCCTTCTCCAGATTCATTTTGGTTTTTGTAGTCCGACGTCAAGAGGACATAACTCAGACATTCGGACTCCAAATTAGGTGCGATTTTTTTTGAAATTAGGTAAAATTTTCTAAGTTTTTCAGTGGTGCAGCCATTTTTTTGCTTTGGTACATGGATTGTTCAAAAATTGCATTTTTTGGTGACTGTACCTGGATAATCTTTCATTTTGTAACTTCAAATGCTTCGTACGGGCACATCTAGAGTTGAAAACAGGTTCTATTTTTTTTTTAAAGTGCATATATTTTTGTCTACTTTCTAGATCTAGTATTAGATTATAGGGTTGTGTGGACAAAATTGTCACTTTTAGCAATAGGGCCTTTCTTTGCTTTGTAATGCTTCAGAACTGTAGCACATTGTAAAGTTTCAAATTTGTACTTTATTAAGAGGTTTTAACAAGCAAAATTAGAATTCCAAAAATGCCAAATTAGCAAGTGCCCCATTGTAATCGCACTACTGATAAAGTGCCCAAAGCATCTATTTTGGGGGGGTTTCTTGATTTACTGAAAGGGGGGGGGGGGTGTTCTTTGTGTTGTGTTCTGTCTTTTCTGCACTTCTCTTTCATTTTTTGCATTATGGGTAACTTTAAGTTTCCTAAATTAACTCCTCATAACTAAGCTTCGTGGTCAATCAAAATTTTGTAACACTTAATGAATAATGGAGTTTCACAATATGTAGATGGTACTCTTCCTAAACCAGTAGGTAATAATGTATCAAAAAGTAAAATTTTACATTAGGTAGCAATGGATAGAAAAGCCCTAGGTGATATATGTTTGGGGGTAGACGATAAAATCATGTATCAAATCAAGAAATGTACTACATCCAAGGAAGCTTGGGATACCCTCGAAAGCCTTTATGGTAAAGTGTCTGAAGAGGATGTGTTTAAAATTGAAGATGAGCTTGTATCCTTAGATCCTAAGTCGTATGAATTAAGGACAAAGCTTACAAATTGTGGGAGTTCTATAAAAGATGATAGACTGATCTATCTCATTCATAACAAGATGCCATCGAAATATTCCACATTTGTATCTTCTTTTAACACATAAAGACTACCTTAGGGTTTGCCTACAAGAAAGTCACTTTTGATGAATATGTTAAACTATTGGATGGTGAAGAAAAGAAGTTGAAATCAATGGGGATTCTCAAATGACCTTAGTCCAAAGAATTGGTGGCTAATGAGGGTTCTCAACATTCAACTGGACAATCTTCAAATAAAGGAAAGGGTAAGAAGAAATGGAAGAGTAAATCTGAGGATGCAAAAAAGATAACACCTCAATCTAATAAAAAGGGAAAGTCCTCGAATTCCAACAAGAAAGGGGACAACAATAAGGAGAAGAAGAAGTGTGGTTATTGCAAGAAATCGGTTCATGAAGAGCATGAGTGTTATCTTAAAAAGATTGATGAGTTAACCAACATCATGAAGAAGCATCATGTTCGATTGCCTAATGCTTACAAGGAGAAATGGTCTTCTCCAGATTCAAAGGGCAAAGGGCAAGCACTCAAGGCTAATTCAAACTCTTCAAAGGAATGGATATTTGACTCAGGTGCCTCATATCACATGGGTTCTTCAAAGGACATTTTTTCTTCAATGAATCACTCAAAGGTACTGCACATCTTCATGGGGAATGATAGCAAAATGCAAGTTGAAGGAAAAGAAAATGTGGAGATGGAAAATGGAGAGTTTCAAGAAGTTCTCTATGTTCCAAACCTCATTTCAAATCTCCTTTCAATCTACCAAATCACTCATCTCGGAGATGGACATAGAGTTGAGTTCCTTCCAGACTTAGTAAAAGTGCATAGTCTTAAAGATGATTCCTTGGTTCCAGTGGGGAAAGTGAATGATCACAAGAGGTTGTACTCTTTCTCACATTTTCTACCCAAGACTTCTTCAAAGGCCTTGTTATCTCAATCAAATTCAAACGTGCAATTATGGCATGAGCGGTATGTTCATCTTGACTATCGCTATCTTTAGCAACTTTTCACATACCACATGGTGAAAGGTCTACCTCAAATCAACTTTTCTAAGGGTGAATTTTCAACAAATTCAGCGAACATGCATCTAGAGGGGAAGTTACAAAGAGGGAAGTCTTCAAGAGCAACCAGTGTTTTCCAAATGGTTCACATGGTATTAGCAGGTCATTTTGCATTAAGATAGGGTCGCTACATACTTACCTTAGTTGATGACTTTTCAAGGTCCATTAGGGTCTATTTTCTGCATAAAAAGAATGAAGTGTTGGAAACATTTCTAGCCTTCAAGACTCATGTAGAATGGAAATCTAGGAAATCCATCAAAGTACTCTGAATGGACAATGGAAGCATGGATGCGAACAAAAGATTTAAGGACTTTTGTAGACATGAGGGTATTGATCTTCAAATTTCACCAGCATTCAATCTACATAAGACAGATGTTGCAGCTTTGAGGATCCAAACTCTTAAGTCTATGGCAAGTTGAATGATTCATGCCAAGTCTCTAGATCCATCATTAGAATTCAAAGCCATCTTAAGTGCCACTCACATTCTTAAACATTCTCCTCATCCATCCTTAGATGTAAAAACTCCTTTTGAGGCATGGTGCGACAGAAAACCTATTGTGACACACTTCAGAGTCTTTGGTTGTCCTACATGGGAAAAAAGATCTTCCAGAGGATGCAAGGCACAGTCATCTCAGCCTTGTACCTTCATTGGTTATGAAGATGGTGTGAAGGCATATGGAATTCTAGACCCTAAGACACATCAAATATTTGTGGAGAAGGGTGTATACTTTGAGGAAAGTTCACCAAGCTTGTCCTCTACTCCTCTTTGCACATCATACAATGTGAATACTGAAAGTGATTTCAGCGATAGTGCTTCAATAGATTTAGACACATGGGGTTCTATTGATAGATACAGTGAGAGGTCACTTCATCATTTTAGTCCTCATCCATACATCGCCACAATGATAGGTCCAGAAAAACAAGGTACTTCTAGTCTTCCAAATATAGGTTCAGTGATAGATTTGGGGGATAATATTGATGATCTACCTCTTCTTCTTGATGCAGATTTACCTTCTTTAGTAGTCATGAGAGCTCCATCTAACTCTCTTGTTCATTCTCTACGTGATTAATCCTTACAGGTTGAAGTGATTGTGGATACTTATGATCAATAGTTACAGTAGGGTTCTTCATTAGTTGCAGAGAGAGTCAGTTCTTTGGGACAGGTTCTTCAACCAGTTGTGCAGCTTTCATAGACATCATTCATCCATGGGATTCTTTCCACACATAGTGGAAGCATCTCATTTGTACCTTTGGCATTGTTTCTTCCTAAGGGGAGGAACACCATTCTGCAGTCTTGGATCAGCTTCTTCATCGGAGTAGTCACTATTTGGCATTCTTCTTTGGGGGGGGGGGGGGAGCCCATCCTATCTCTCTTCCTCTTCTCATCATTCTCTTATGTATATACTAGATGTATGTCATATTGGGGGGGTGTCCTAATTACTCCATCCATCCATGCATCCTTCCTTATCTCTCTTTTTTTTGGAGGAGGATTTTTACCATGAGGTTTTCCCTCTTTCCCCGCTTTATGGGAGATTTCATCTCATTATGTACATGGGTACCTAACATGGCCTAGTAGCCTAGACCCATACTGCATTTCATCCTAGATTTTGTAAGCTTAAGGGCATTCCGCTAAGTTGCACTTAAGAGGGGGTGTTGGTGTAAATAAGTATTTACTTATTACACTTACTTAAGTTTTACTTAGGTTAATGCATTATTTTATTATTATTTTAGGTGAGACACTTAGGAGTTTCTGAACTCTCATTGAGTTACACAACTCTAATTATGCACATGGTGTCTACAACAAGGCAGTATGCATCAGTCACTGAGTTGTCATGATGACAACATAGTTATTCTCACTCCTCATTTAGTACATGTTTTCTACACCACTGATTTGCATGCTACACCATTGTAGGCTTATCCTCACATCATCACACTTAATCTTGTGCTCAATGGAGGATAATCCATATCTGGTGGATATGTGCTTGGTTGTATGACATATCATGATGCTGACTTCTATGAATTCTAGAAGCTCTCCTGAGGCCTTTATATTTAGGCACTCCTAGTGTACTCTTGAATCAATTAATTAAATGAATATCATCATTTTGATCATACTCTGTCTATTTTGGTCTACTATGTGCTTATGTTGAGTTCTTTACTTCTTGGGTGAATTCTAGCCTAAGCCAAATTCTTACACTAACCATTAATCTCCCAAAGCTATTAAGTTTTCCCTTCAAGGACCTAAAGCTCTTATAGCAATTGTCAAAATATATAGTCTTCCCATATTACTTGTTGGGGGGGGGGGGGGGGGGGGGGGGGTGGTGGGGGGGAAGGGGGTGAAAAAATTATGCAATTATTATCACAATTATTAACCTTATAAAACCTTAACATTTTAAGCAATATAATCAAAAGACACAACAAGGAACTCATGCACAATAACACTAGATATGTTAAATCAAGAATCCATTCATCAAAGGGGAAAACCCTGGTAGGGATAATACCCACAAGGTGATGTAATAATATAACTATTCCTTGTTAGAGGATGGACTCTATGAAAAACATTCAATACATATCAGTCCTTGTTAAAAGACTTTGAATTAGTATTAAGAGATTCCAACCTTGTTAGGACCTATAGAAGGCAGATGGACCCACTATCCAAACAACTTCATGGGAAAGACCAATGAATGGGCCACTATCTAAATGATCTCTATATTATGCTTAAAAAAATAATAGAATTGAATTGTGCTTCTCCTTCTTCTTTCTCTATCTTGTCAACTGGACTTCTACTCCTAATCTTGATACTTGATCAAAAACTTTGAATCGAAGAATCCCTTGGATCACTTACTCATATTTACCAAACACTCTACTCCTTTTTGCACTTACTTGATCGCTTTGCATTCCATTGACCCTTTAAAATCAAGGAGAATACTCTCCTTTATATCAAGTCCTCAAGATAACTCCTTGAGTTGGCCATGTGGCTTTCTCAATTAATTATAATATGACCACAATAAGGTAAATAAATATCTGACCATCACATAGCACTGCCAGCTCATAGTCTATACAAATTCTCACAAACGTGACTCCAGAGCTTGTGTATTTGATGAAATCATCATAATACTATTCTCTGTCACTATATAAATTCACATAACCTAATTTAATCTCTATTAAGAGATACAATCCAAACACCATAAACTTCTTTTTTAGGTACTCTATTTCTATGTCACTCTCTGTAATCATCTATATCTTTTGTATTTATATGAATTACATCATGTTCTCTTAACCTCAACATCGACACAAAATGTAGAACATGTCCTTAATCATGCATCACCTAAATATTCGTAAATCATCTCCGTGACCTCATTCTCACTTTGTTACTCTAGCAGTCTTCATAGAATTACTGCTATGTTTACATCAATGATAAACATAGTGTGAATGAAACATGTCAGTGTTCTCCAATGCTTAGGATACTCCCCCAAAGGAATACCATCAATATTCATGCTAACATTTTGTACATGATCTAATATAAAAAAATCTTCCAGCATTTTAAAGAGGTAATTACTATAGGTTCCTAGCATGTGTTTGTACACATCATCAATAGCTCCATGCCGATTTTCTATTTTTCTATAAGATTCATTGTGTCTTCCTTCATGTTGAAAGTGAATGAGTGAATGTAATATTGATTGAACAACTTAAGGTTCAAAATGTACATGCATAATTAGCTTTAATGAATTGACTAGAAAATATTCAAATTGAATTCAAACATAACCCTAGCACATTTGGTCTTGAAAAGTATTGGGAATGTAAATAGAAATGGAAGATTGGATGGGCCTACACCAGACACTCGAATCAATCAGCTCTTTGAGTGTTTTGGTTAAGCCCAACAATCAGCCAATGTTATTGCAATAAATTCAAATTGAGTAATATAAGATATTAAACTATTTATCTTAAATAGAAGGAAATGTAAATGGTGTTGTGCTAAGAAAAAACTAGATATTGAAGAGGCTCATATTTCCATTGAAATAGAGAAAATTATGAAACATTTGAGTAATGTAAAAAGTTAAAGTCATAACTTCACAATGCACAAAATATTATTGTATGTTTTAAAAATTTAATTGACTCAAAGGAAAAAGAAAAATTCTCAATGTTTGAAAAATAAGGGAAAAATGGTCACTCTACACCCAACTATCTAGGAGTGGATGCTAATTAATAAAATGATTACTTCAAACCCTACTCTTTTATATTCATAAGTCATTATTACTAAAAGAGGGGTAAAAACTATTAAAATAAAATGAGATATAAGAGGGAGAAGTCAGTTAGAGGCTCTATCAAGAACAAAAAGATCATTATATTGTAGCTAATTGAGGGAGTAATTTCCCCACATTGATATCTGATTAGAATTGATTGGCATATTAGATTAAATCACATCTTTTATTTAATTATTATCTCTATTCAATTCCAAAGACTTTTCAATTTTTTTGAATTATCCATTCAATTTCTAATGAAGATGTAGATAAAGTGACTTTTGAACTTCTATGAAGATGTATAAAGAGTCTCAAGATGAATTGAAGAAAAAGAGGAGATGGAGATAAATATTGTTTGCTGAGATTATCAAATTTTATTAGATCTTATATATGAAGTTCATGGTCAGACATCTTAACAATGGGATTTCCCAATTCCTATAGAGTTCATGGACATACATCTCATTCATGGGATAGCCCAAGTTTTATGAGCTTAGACACACAACTCCTCCATGAGTTGAAAAGTCACTTTATCTACAAATTCATTAGAAATTGAGTGGACAATTTAAAAAAATTGAAAATTCTTTGTAATTGAACACAAATAATAATTATTTAAAATATTTTATTTAATCTAATATTCTAATCAATTATGATCAATATCCCAAGCAATGTAAGCAAAATGAATATGCTCTAGTGATCTACACAAAAGAGGAATCTAATTTAGAATTGAAGCCAAGTGCCAACTAACATCTGAAAGTGCCTTCAAAGTAAGAAGGTTCACAACCACTTGGGAGTTACACTTGCAAATAATCCTGCACCATCCTCTAAGACAACATTGTTCCATGGCATTGAAAATTTCTAGAGCCTCCATAAGATTGTTAGTATGAAAAACCTTATGCATTGAAAAATGACAATGGACAGAGTTGCAACCATTGATTCTCCCAATATGAGAAGAATGAGGATTCCCTCAAAAGGAACCATCATTATTGACTTTTAGGACTTTAGGTGGAGGAGGATATCAATGCCCCTTGCAATTCACCTATTCCTTCACTAGCTACCTAGAATATCTAGGTAAAGTGTGAACCATTGGTGGGTCCCTCAGTAAAGATAAAAATTGAGGTGGTTACAAATGGAAAGGTCACCAAGAGCCATACCCTTGTCTACCATATGCTTAGCCTAAATTCCCTCATGCGGAGGATGGGTAATCTTCTACCAAATTTGCATGACACTAATCTAAATATCTTGAAAATATTTGTTTGTACTACAATTAAAAATGATAAAGAATAAATGAAGGCCTAGAAACCCACTTAGTCTAAAGAGGTTATGTAGTATAGGGGGCACTCCCCAAGTGATCCCAAGAAAAAGACAAGGCACATGCCAACAAGGTCTACCCCAAGAATTCCAACAAAAGGTGTTAATTATGGATGGATAAGAGCACTAGAAGAAGATATAGGAGATGGACTCGCCTCCAATGTTGTACAACAGACAAACTAAGGGCCAATTTTCTAGAAATCTCTTGGCAGTCCTCCTCTGATCCCCCAAGAGGCCAATCTAATGAGTTCTTCCATAAGTCTCTTAATATATTATTAATTAGTAATATTTTAGTAAAGTTGTCTCTTCTTTTAACTGTAGTTTGACAAGGTAGTTGTAAATAATATTATAAATTACGAAAAGGTTTTAAATTATTCATATTTAAGTGCAAAGACTAAAATACTCAGGACATTTTGTCTTTATTGATATACATTTAATGAGTAGTGTTTCATGAATATCTATTTCATGTGAATGAATTGTCTACTTAGGATTTATTATATATCTAAATGAGATATTTCATAAGCAATATAATTTCTTAGAGGATATAATGAACATAATGAGATCATATTTTATAATTGCATTTCTTAATCAAACATCTCTCTCACCTATGATATACAAAATCCCCACTTATAATTTATACAAACAATATGTTAATGGTTGAAGCTTCATATATGATGTGTAATCAATGGATTATATGTAGTAAATTTAGAATTCTTCAATATATTAATGTGAATCATAAGATGAAAATTAAATGATGAAAGAGTGGGTATTGTATGTTGGATCTTAGGTATTGAGATGCATAGTAATTAGTTCTCAAGTTCCATTGAAGTATGGTTTACCATATTTTTTTATAAATAATTTATACTCTATTGTAACATGACAAAGGTATCCAACAACCAATATTGAAATCAATTTTAAGGTAAACAAGTGCATTATACTAAGTCTACTTAAAAACATTCATCATGTTAGTTTATCTTAAACACTTAATATTACATAGATGCATATCACCTATTATATTTTTCGAATTAATTAAAACCTTAATGTTCACACACCATTTAGCATTGCAAACTCTTATAAATAAATTTATATGTTTAAGACCAACATTTTTTCAACACTCTACTATACTCTACTATTGGATGATTAACTTGTAGTTTTTCAAACAACATATTATATTTTCTATTGAACCAAAATATCAATTTAATTTTGCATGCACAATATCATTTTTTCCCAAAAAAAAATCACTTTTCTTGATTTCTTAACAAAAATATGAATATTCCTAATAGTTTAGAAACAATAAATTTGAATTATTACAAAATCTAAATATGTCACTTAAATTTATTTAAAAGTAGCAAATTTGTTATCATTTAATATTATGTATTACTTTATATTTTAAGTAGTAGCATTTCTATTGGTGCTTCTAACAAGTTAATTTATGCTTTCTTTAAAAAAATAAATTTTATTTTATTTTTTTAAATTTATTATTATTATTATTATTTAAGCATTTTCATTTTTAAAAAAAAGTTTTTTAGTTTTTTAGTTGTTTTAATTAGTTTACGTTATTTTTCGTTGATCATTTTACTTATATTTTAAATCCTAAATATAAATAAATGGCATTTTTAAATGTATTTAAAAGTAATAATTAATGGTAATTTAATTTCTTTAATATAATAATATTTAACAAATAATTTTATTATTAAACATCTATTGATAATGTTGTAAGCACACTCCAATACAAGTAATAGTTATATTAATTTATAATATTTGTAGAAAAAAAATTAAATAAATTATTAAACTATAATTTAGTTAATTAATTTGAATTTTTTTGTAGTATTACTATTTTTTCTTTTTAGTTTTTATCACAAACAAATTTTGATATGTATGTTATTTTTGATTAAGGATAAATATGGTTTTATAGGGGACCCAAAATTCCAATAGTTTTACAAAAATATATAAATTTTAGTGTCCCAAAATGAAATAATTTTTTGACCAATAGATGCACCTACAACCATAACTAGTAGAACCTTGTTAAATCCAACATTTAAACCAACACAACCTAAGAAAGAAAAATAAAATAAAATAAAGAACAATAATGTACAAGAAGCTAGAGACTAATTCTTCAACGTTTTGTTTCAGCTCCTACTGAATTTTTTTGATCTTCTCTATGACTTTTTTTAGTTTTTTAAAAATATTTGAGTCTATTTCTTCTCCTTTCTCTAGGTGTTGGAATAATTACATTTTCTAGGACTCTTGTCTACCTCTCATTTTTTAGCTTCCTCTAGGTTGAGCTTAAGCTTCACCTCCTTACCTTGCTCTAAGTTACCCATAACTCTGTTCATATATTCTATGATAGTTTCAAGAAAACCCTACCATCTAGTCAGCACATCTCTTCTCACATTTTCCATTTGATAAAATTTTATCTTTATTTGTTTGATCATCTCCCGATTTTTATTCTAATCAGCATCATCCTTCCCTTTGGCTTCTTTTTTATTCTTCGTCTCCTTAGTTTTCACTTGAAGAAATCTACATTTTAAATACTTCATTTTGAGTGAATGGAAAATCCATTTATCTAGCCTGAGTGGGTAGAGGGAAACAACATTTGGAGTTTGTAAAACCATGAGGATGGTCTATGGCTAGATCATTGATATCCTCCTCTTTGAGCTTGACTTTGAACTCCCCTTCATCAATGACTTATAGAATTAGAATCCTTAGCTTGCTCTCCTAATTTTCCTCTTAGAAACAACTCTATTTTAAAAATTAAAAAAAAATTAGGGTGTGAGATAGGCCTTTAGTCTCCCAACCTTCAACCTCTTTTAGAAAGATGAATAAATCATGACTGAATAACTCATCATAATGAACATGCCTATTGGCTTCTCTTGGCTCCTCATCATCCCCATTATATTGAGGGGTATGCATTTCTTTTTCTTTGATTACTATTGGAGAAATCATTTCATTGAAAGCTGCCTCTA
This sequence comes from Cupressus sempervirens, assembly GCA_028749045.1. Lineage (NCBI taxonomy): Eukaryota > Viridiplantae > Streptophyta > Pinopsida > Cupressales > Cupressaceae > Cupressus > Cupressus sempervirens. Next base: position 294,944,838 of record CM053786.1, on the reverse strand, counting down.
TTTCTTTTTATTTTAATATTAGAGGAGAGCTCATCTTATTTTCATCCAAACACAAAGAGGGAGGGGAATCTAGGAAATTACCACCCCCAAACAATCTTTCCACAAATTCATAATTTTCAACTTCATCCAAATTTTCCATGTCGATCTCCACTTTCCCCTTACCCTCACTTGCTTCTTTCTCTTCTTCGTATTCACTTTCTTCTTTGGATTTTGAAACAAGCTCTCCATACTTGACCTTAGCCTTCTTTATTTTAGTTGAATGATGAGAATACATACCTAATTCCCTTAAAATTATTTTACCTTTTCCTAGTTTTTCACTAAACCGTACATTTTACCACTATGTTTTGTAACATTCCTTAGAATAGGGTCCAAAATACTATTTTTCATATAACTTCTAATTATCTTTATTAGACCCACATGAAATATGGGTTTGTTGGGATTTAACCTTAAAGAATAAATAATTTGAGACAACAAACACAACACATAGAAGGTGAAATACACCATTTTTTCTATCTAAATTCATTAAGAAGCACAAAGTTGTAGATATGATCCAAATCATATCTCCCATCAAGAAAAATATATTCCCTTACAAGGGTAAGAACAAACCTCCAAAGCAACTTAATGGATGATACAACATAAATACCATCAGTCCCTTTTACTTAATTTACCATCTATATCTTTGGGAAATTTCTTAACAATGAGTTTAGAATACTTTTGGTCACAAAAATTAAGGTTACCCTTATCACTGAGCCCCATTGTTTTTTCTATTACTACTACATAGATCTGCAATTTCCTCCTACCCAGATTAACTTTTTCATTATTCTAGCCTTTGAAAAATATCTCTTTGACTTTCATTTTGGCCATTTTAAGTTTCTATGGATGTATGGAGTTAGGCCCCTTTCAACCAATTTTTCTATACTTCCTTCTTCTTCCTCTATATATCACATTTTTTTGGTTCCCTTCTTCTCAATTTCCCATCCATGTTAACAAATTGCAGAGCCAAACTCTACAATTTTCTCTCAAGACAATAAAATTCTTCAAGAAGAAAAAAAACTAAAATGACCCATAATATGTTTGACACTTTTATTATCATACAATTAAAAATCAAGCACTTCCCAAAATTATTACATATCATTTCCCAAATTATTTCTCAAAGTACTTCCATAATTATTTGTATCCTCATTATTCCCAAATGAGATGAATCTCTAAATAAATAGAATATATAATTTTTTTTGAACTTAACTATTAATTTTTTTGCTTCCTTCATAATATTTTTAATGTATCAAGAAGGAGCTATGACATTAGATAGGAAATTTAATATATTTTGTAATCCCCTTCCATCCATATTCCCTTAGCATTGGCATCACTAACAATTTTTAACCCATGAAGAACATCCATTGTTTCAACTAAGTAGTTGGTTTGAATACAAAGAGGGATTGTTGTTTCTTTTAACATTTATACTTGGTCATCCCTAACAATGCCTCCACAACCACCCAAATTTGAATTTCCCTTGTTTCTCTCTCAAAGCTCATCTTAATCGAGCCTGTTGAAGGATTATCCCTTCTTGCAGTTTCCCTTTTCCTTTTGACTACTACATCTAGATCCTTCTTTCTACTTATATTCCCAACAACATCGATATCTACATTTTCCTTCTATATAGTGTTGCAAATTTGAATGACACCCTACTTAAAGTGGAGAATAAATAAGGATTAAGGTTGATATATATCCTTGAAAACCCTATTGTTCCTTTCCTTCCAAAGATTCAAGATAATATAAGGAAAAATCAGCATCTAGAGATATTTTCCAATGTTTCCTTTAAAATCCTTCCTCATTTGTGAAATATCCTTTAAGCTCTTTAGCATTGTCTAGCTCAGATTCCAAACATTTAAAATTTGTGTCTATGTATTCTACAAAAAATAAAATAAAATTTAAAATATGGCTCACCGATTTAGCCTAGGTTGCACATAGAAAACACCTATTAGGTAAACATATACCTATTTTCTTGAGATTCTCTAAAGTCATATTTTTTCCTTGTAGGAACAATACTAATTTTTTTTTATAAAAAAATTAAAGAATGATCTTATTATTCTAAATAGTGCACCAAATTGGAGGGAGTGTTGCACTAACTTGAAAATCTTTGACAACTAAAGACATAGATAAATACCCTAAAGGAAATCCATCCCAAATCAAAGAGTCCTTAGAGCCTAACTAGATAACAACTACATTTTGACTAACTTGAATTACTTCTAATTCAGGAGTTATTTCTTGAAGTCTCACCCACTAACCACCTATATAGTAATTACCAACCTTGGACCCAGACATATGAACATATTTATCTATAATTAGATTTGAGACAACAACTAAAGAAAGAGGTTAATTTAAAATCCAGCCATCATTCCAAAAGTCAATAGGTTAATTTTCCCTCCTTCCATTTAGCTTTATGTTTGGCACTTTATTTAGGTTTCTTAATGCCCTTCCAAAAAATGGAACCTGATAAACTATCTAGATTTTTTAGAAAAAAATTCCAATAGTGGGAGATCTTTTAAGTATTTTCTATGGATAATATTTTTTGATCTTTCACTTGTCATTAAATCTACCAAATTTTATTGGCCATAAGAGAGAAGTTCATGTTTTTAATTGATTTTAGCCCAACTCCACCACATTTTTTTGGTCTACAAACCAAGTCCTAAGAAACAACCACCAAACTTTTATTTTCTTCTACACTTTTCCAAAGAAAAGTTTTTGAACTATTTCTATGGCTTCTTGGAGCCTCCCTGAGTAAAAACACAAACATGTGTGACTCTTTTGTAAAGGACAAGGCTAACAAAAGTATAATTGTTCACCTTTAATGACATAAATCTAGTATTATTATTCGAAATTTGAAAATGAAGTAAACTAAGGAAATGTGTAGAAATGGATGAAGTTTAGGATTATAATTTTTAATAATTATGTGGATTAATAATTTATATATTATCATAATTTTTATAGATAATTTTTTAGTTGGTTAAAAATGCTAAAAATTAGGGTTCTAGCTCCAACCAAAAAAATATGGAAATAAACTTATTTCCCTTTGATCTAAGACTATGGGTATGTGCAAGATCATGGTGTGCCAAAAAGTGGTGATCTAAAAAATATGTAGTCTTGGAATTCCTCAAAGCAATTCAAAATCTATTCTAGCTTTCTTCCCACCCATCTTGACACTAAAAAATAATCATTAATACCTTTATAAGACCTACTATATATTTTTATGTCAACCATATAATATTAACTCTCAAAATGTCCCAAAAATGTATTTTTGGCATGCTCTTGTGTGTTTTTTTTCTTCAAACATGTAGCTAATGACTCTATTTTTTTCACCAAAATTTGATGATATGAAAAAGGTTCTTAAGAATGTTTGTAGATTTTCATAAATGTAACTATCAAATTATGAGTTTAGTAAGTAATTATTACTTATTTTCTAATGTAGTTACATATAAAGTGTTGATTGACACACTCCTTCAAAAAAATACTATAACTTTGAAATGGTACAACATTTTTTAAATTCAAAAGATGTATCATATTCTATACTTCTACTATAAGGGGGGGAGAAAAAAAGAATTTGGTGGAGTTTTGAATTAGTTAATGTGGTCAGAAAAATAGTTTTTTAAATTCTGAAAATGCTAAAGTAGAAAATTAATAATTAGTTATTTGTTTAGAATAAAAATATACAAAAATATGTGTCACATCAAGGCATAAGTCTACACTCTTCTATTTATAATATTATTTAAAAATATTGTCATTTAACTTTGATTAAGGTGGTCAGACATACGTCTACTTAATTTTGACCTAGAATTTTGGTACTATTGCATTAAAATTCAAGATCTTGACCAATCACTAATTTTTATTTTTTAGAAAAAAATAGGTAGGCATAGTATTTTAGAAACTAAATTTAATTTCCTAGAGATGTTTTTCTCTCAATGCATTTATAAGAAGTTTATAACACGTAGAAAATTGCATGTCAAGTTGACATAATCCTAATTTGTTGTTTTTTTACTGTCGCTTAAGAGCATAGTTTGGTTGACCATGATCCTGCACATACCCCTATGTTATAGATAACATATATGGCTAGATCAATAAAAAAAAAAAAAAATTAGACCTATATTTTCTTGTTTAGAGCGTTTCAAATTTCAACTCACCTGAAATCAATAGTTTTCATCTTCCACCACATTTTTCAAAATGAATCTATTCCAACCAAAAGAAAAAATGTACATTCTTAGAAGAGGACTTTCTCTTGTAGAACGTTATATAATTAAATTTTTTATTGACTATTATTCAATTTTATTTTTTCTCTGTCAAAATCTACATCTTTTTAAGTTTTAACATACATGGTTGTAGAATTTTTAATTATAGTATACTATATCACTTAAAACACTATAAACTCTATATGTGAATATTCTTGACTTTGATCTCTAGGAAATGGTGTTTATATGTTAATAAAAAAATATCATACAAAATTGTATAGTTATTGAAATCTCAATTTTCTAAAATACTTTCATTTCTTAAGTAATTGGATACAAACTAATCTAAAACATGCATTTAATAGATTTTTTCAATTGGAAAAGTGTCAAACCATATGTAACCTAGGTAGAATGAATTTATCTAGATCATATGTTTGGACAAAATTCATTTTTTGATAGAAATGCTCAAATTCAGCCATTCTGATAAGTTAGCCTGAAAGGTGACAAAATTTTGTACTTTTACCCTGCTAGGATTTTGAACAAACAAAGCACATAAAATAGAAGACTTTGAAGAGTAGAATTAATCAAATCCAGTTTTCCATCTTGACTACAAAGAAAACCTTTTAAACTAGTCAATTTTCTTTGAAATCTATCAACCTGGGATGACCAAAAATAGTCATAATGTTTAAGACGAGGATAAAGCCAAGTTAGGATGTTGAGAGATTCCCAATTTGACATTCTAAGATTCTAGAAATTCTTCCTTGTCTAACAATTAGATTTTTTAATGAAGAAGACATAACTCTTTTACTAGTTAATAATATCAAGTATAGGTCTAAAGAGTGTTTTAAAATGCTTTTTCCTCCTTGAGTGAAGCTTCTCCAACAATAGCTATATCATCAGTGAACTATTCATGTAAGTAGAAAAAAATCCTTAGAAGAAGGTTTCAAACCATTAGGAAAACCTAAAAAGACTAAAAAATGCTAGAGATGGCTAAGTGATCTAGCTTCTAAAGAAAAGAGGACCAACAAGATAGGTTATCTCTACCCCAAATGCCAAGAAGTTGGAAAAAAATTGAAGAATAACCATTTAATAACACCATAATAGGAGAAGTAGGGATTAGTTGATGAGAAAGTTGAATAAATGGATTGTAGATGCCAAGTGTTTTACAATTTTGAATAGGAAGTCGTAGTCCACATGCTCATAGGTCTCTAAAAGGTCAATTTTAAATAAGAGATCTTGATATTTAGAATAAGCAAATGAATAGATGACTTCATGGACTTTGATAATGAAATTCAAGATTTGGAAACCATGCACAAAGCCATTTTGTTTTGAAGGGATGAATGAAGAATGAAAATCCAATAATCTCATAGTCAACACCTTAGAGAACACTTTATATACAAAATTATACTAGCTAATAGGTCTATACTCATTTATACTTGTAGCTCCAACTTTTTTTGGAATAAGTTCAATAAAAGTAGAGCTAATTTCCTTGAGTGATTTCCTAGATCTAAAGAATTCTATAACTATAAAGTAGGCATCATTTTGCACCACATCCCAAAATCTTGGAAAAAATGTATTGGGGATTGATTTGGCCTTGGATATTTTTCTCCTTTCAAGGAGAATACAATTTTCTTAATTTCATCAATAGACATAATAGCTACCAAATATTTGTTCTTCTCCTCTTTAGAGATACTAGGGATAGATTCCATTAACTTATTCATTCCATCCATAGATAGATAACCATCTTTAGAAAGAGAGAAAGAAAAAAAACCCAAAAAATATTCAGACATATCTTTATCCAAAGTTTTCACTCCATTATTGGTAAAATACTAAGATTCTATCATTTGCTTTGTTCTTAGAAGCTATCCAATGAAAAAAATCTAGTATTTCCATTGGTAAAAATTAACTATAGGGCTTTGGATCTCTGTCTCTATTAGATTTATTCTTTGGTAATGATATCATTATAAGAAACTATAATATCCTTTTATTTATTGTCCAAACCATGGATCTCTCAAAAATCTTGAATAGTTTTCTAAATATCTTCCAAGTCTAATTTGATATCGATATTTTGTTAAAAGACATTTCTAAAAACCTCCTTTTTCTCAACTTTAACTTTTCCTTTAGTAAACTTCAAATTTTTAGCTACTCTAAACATAGGTGTACCATCAATCTAGATATCCAACCACTCATACATATCAACTATTAAATCAGGGTGTTACAACCACATTTTCTCAAACCTGAAATGGGATATCCTTTCTATTAGACTAATCAAGTATTTACTGATTGATTAAATCATATTAACTTAATTATTAAGTCACTTATTAACTCTATTTTACTTAAGCTAAACTTTAGCCATATAATAATTAATTCTTTTAGTAATCATTATCATGAAACCTAAGTTAGATATTTGTTAAGGTCTTTATCTCCTCAATAAGGACAATGTCTCTTTGTACTATTCATTCACTTTTGATTCTATCCATTTCTCCTTTTTCTCATCAAGAATGTCTCATCTCTAGATCTTGAACTTCCAACCTCCATAGCTTTTGCTTCTCTATTTCTATGAATGGTGTTTGCATGTAGTGATTCTTAGGACCTGAGGGGTTGATCTTTGATCAACTTGAACATGGTATCAGAGCTCCAGATCTCCATGTCCTTTTTTTAATTTATGAGAGGTTTGGCTTGGCTTTCAAATCTATGTTTTTTATTTATAAAGGTTTCATTTTGTAGATTTTTTTGTGTTGGATCTGGGGGGGTCACATTTTTTGGTACACTTTGGGCCTAAATGGACCTCGCCATTGATCTCAGAGTGCCTAAAAACCTCTATTTTCATATAAAATTTATCCAATTTGGACACAGTTGGAATTTGAGGCAAAAAGAAAATACGGCTAGATTGGTCATGTTTCCCAAGGTGATGATTGTTATGATTTTTAGGCTTGAAGTATAGGTTTTCTAGCATGGAAATCAATATTTTTTGACACAAAAATCAATGTTTTCTAGTATAAATTTGATATTTTTTGGCACAAAAATTGAGAAAAATTCTATTACACATTGGCATGCTTACCAAGGTAATTTTTGGTACAGAAAAACTAGATATCCAAGGTGCTTTGGCATGGGTCCTGAGTTGGTGATGTTATATTTTTCCCTTTTGACACTTTCTTGACCTACTTATGGTTTTTTGTTCATAAATTGGTCATCTGGATTCCATTTTTTCTAAATGATATATCATTGAAAAGTTGGGTCTAAGCCCATCATGATAGTCTTGTTTATTTAGACTTTTGATGTTGTTTTATTTCCAATTTATGCATTCAAAGTTAGAGGTTCTATTTTGCACTCTAGGAAACATTCTATTTGTTAGATTTTGCTCTAGGTACATCCCATTCAATTTTTTGTTTTTTTGCATTATGATGAATATCTTGAATGTTTCAAGTCTGGACATTGATTTTATTGCTTCAAAATGATTTTTCATGGTTTTTACTATCTATTTTATTAGCCCTATGTCTCTTCTAGTCTATTTAGACATCATTTGTATGCATTCCTTCAAAAATGCATTGAGATAAAGTGTCATATTGCATATGTATTTTTATTTTAGTAGTTTTGTCTTATTTTGACTTCTTATTTGATAGTGTCTTTTGAAGAAACCCATGTGCATTATTCTATTCTTCACAATTTTCATATCTTGTGCCTTATTGTACATTCACTACTTTGATTAAAATTCGATGGGGGGTCGATGTTTTTTCTTTGTTTTACATCTTCCTTTGTCTAGTGAGTTTCCCTTATATGACATTAGACTCAGGATGTTTCTAAGATTGTTCAACTTAGTACACACATATGTACTATTTTGTGCATCTTGATAATGCTTCCTTGATGTGTAGTTCATTTGGCTCACTTTTCTAGTTGCCTGTCACCTCATCCTTGTTTACATTATGGATTTTCTTCTATTGTTTCTCATGATTACTTGGTTCTATGGAGTGAGATATGTATTTAGTATTAGCTCCTATGTACTATGAGGATGCAGTGGTTGGGTACCTATGCATTTTGGTGAGATGGATCATTTACCATATAGAAACTCTTCTTTCCACTCCTACTTAGTTTACAACCTTCCATGTTCAATTGATCAACTCTCCTTGAGATTTGGTATTTCATGCCACTTATATCTTTGAGTTGAGTTATTTGCATTGATTTCCTCTTGAATTTAGTAGTGTGTTCTAAGAGAACTCATGTAGATTATAGTCTTGTCTACTTGCTTATATTTAGATTCACTAGAGTTTCCTTACATCAGAAGTTACTTTCAATAGAGCTTTGTAGATTCTACATGCTTTAGTGGTGTTTTTCATGATAATCTTTTGTTCGTATCTTCAGGTTCATTAGCTATTTTTGAGGTTTCTTTAGTCTTTCTCTAGTTTCTTTCAACATGTTTTCCATCACTTTTTGGAGTAGGGTTTTTCTCATGTGGTTTTCTCTATTTCTCCTCTTTGTAGATATTTGATTGTGCTTGGGTACCTCATTAGGCGTTGTTGTCGGGACCCAAATTTACTTTTGGTAGTAGTTTCTAAGTTTTTAGTCACTCCCTTAGTTTATCTTAAGAGGGATGTTATAGTAATAAAGTATTTACTTATTAATTAATTCATATTGATTTAATTATTAAGCCAGTTATTAATTTAATTTCACATAAACTAAACTATAGGCATATATTGATTGATTATTTTATTAATTATTATCATGGAACCTAGTTTAGTTACATGTTAGGGTTTTGATCTCCTTTATATGGAAAATCTTTCTTTGTAATATTTATTCACTTTTGATTATAGCAATATTTCTCTTTTTTCTCATCAAGAATGTGTCGTCTATGGATATAGTAATTCCAGCGTCCATAGCATTTGTGTCTCTCTTTTTTGTGACAAATTTTTGCATGCAACTAATTCTTGGGAGTTTTGCGTTTGATCTTTCATTAGCTTCAAGACTTAAAATGGAAACTACTTTAGCATCTAAATAGATAAGAAAATGATCATAAACAATTTTAGGCAAAGCAAACAAGGAGTAGGAGAAAATGTAGATCTAATCAATAGAAAAGAGAGCTTTATCCAAATTGTCCTAAATCAACTCATAATGAGATCTATGGTTTGACCAATTATAATTCAAATCTTGGAGCTCAACATCTAATAAAGATGGAGAGTCTATAAATGACTTCAAATCATGCCTATAAAAGGCGACTCTAAGTCAAAACCCCACAAAATTTATGACTACACTACAAAGTTATCCTATTAAAGCCTACAATTGATCACTTATGGTGATCTACCTTGTTAGGAGCAATAAGGACTATTGGGTCCACCTTGCGAAAGGATTTATACAATAAACTCAAGTATGCACTCATTTACGATATTTGTACAAGACTATTAGAGCATTTTCTTGATGCACCTATTAGGATGAACTAGTACTAGATATCTACTCTACATCTCGGTTTGTTGTATGAGATTCCTTTGATGTAAACTAATCACCATTCTATGATACATAAGTCTCTTCTTTTCCTTATATTTCTTTTATCCTTCTTCTAATTCACACTTGTACTACTTCTTACTTTGTTCCACACTTCATATTTGGATAGGAAAAAGTGTATTACATATATACTAATCCAAATCATTACCTTCTAGAGTCAACTACAATGCAAAACTCAAACAATCTTTATGAAGATGGTTGTTGTTGTTACTTGGGCTCTAAAGATAACTTGGGTGATATTCAGACAGTTAGTAACATTGTCAACTCAGCAAGCTCTAGCACTTCGTTGAAACTAGTTCTTAGTCCACATTGATCACTTGGGAGTGGCTTACAAATTTAGTTAGCATGTGGTGACTTAGTGAACACTGGATAACTTGATAGAAACTAAAGAGCTTAGTTGACACTATAGCTTGCTCAATACTATCTTCCTTCAGCTTGGTTAACACACTATAGTTTAGTAGACATTCATAAACTTAGTAGACAATACAAATATTGGTTAACAATGAAATCTTCATCAATTACACTAATGAGCTTAGTAGACACTATGGAGTTTGGTAGCAACTAGTATCTACTTCTAGAACTTGGTAGACTTTGCTAAGCTCTATTTACACTACACACTACCTGTGATGCTCAATAGAAACTATGAATCATGAGTTACACTACATTCTAACTCAAATACCCAACAAGCATTGTGAATATTAGGAGACTCTTCTTTCTACATATGGAGGTTGGTAGCAATACAAACAACTAAGTGTTAAGTCACTAATTGAGCAATGATTTGAGCTTAATTTCAACAATCTCCCCATTTGGCATTAGTTATAGAACACTTATCATACCAAAAATCTAAATACTCAAAATACAAGTCAAAACTCCTACTATGAACATGCTTAGATCTACAACTTAATTTTGACTACTATGTCGATTTACTTAGTAAGCACTAAATCTATTTTTTATTTTTCAAAACTATTTTTTTGACTTGTTGTACATGTATTTCCATTAGATACACACATGTATATATACAGTCCACTTGATTTTATTTATGATATACATCCCCCCTTGATTTTGACACAAATGCCAAACTTTCATAACTACAAGGTAACACCCAAATGTGAAAGGAAATCACTATGGACCTTAAAAAATATGGATATTGTTTTGTCCCAATTCTCTTGTAAAACATTTAAAAGTGCAAAGCTATCTACACCTTAGATGATAGTTTCATCATGTGATTATCTATTGAAAAATTGTTTTCATGGATCAATGTTTTGGCATGTGCAATATATTTTTCATTGCATCCATGTTGGGAAGTATCATGCCCTAAATTTCTACTAGTATGGCCCTTATCCTAGCTTCTTCCCTTAACAATTCTACCTATAGATCTGTTAGATATTTGATTTTCACAAAATGTGTAGAACTATTGATAGGATCAAGTGACAACTAATGTGCACTTTCCTTCATGTCAACATCTATCTTAGATAACTTATCCCTTATTTCCTTAATAGAATTTGATGTGTCACTCAACTTCTTGAATAAAATAAAAACATTATTTACAAAATTTTCAAGTATAGAAAGAATGGTGGACAATTCCACTTGATCAATGACTATTTTTTGAGCCACTTTCCCCAAAAAATTTACTTCAAATTTTCTTTTTGCCATCTGTAGAAGTTTTTCTTGTCCATTCACTTCCTTATTATACTTCTAAACAAAGTCAACAAGTTGATCCAAAATTGGTTGTTTTTCATCAACCTCTATACTTAGTGCATCAACAAATATGCCCTTTATATCTTCAAGAACTTGATTTGTCTATTTTATTTTAGCTCTTAGCTTCTGTTGTCTTGCCCTTTCCTTCCATATATATGCACATCTAGGTCAATCTCTTTAGTAGAGGCTTCTAGCTCTTTATGATTTTCTTTCTAAACAATGAAAGGAATAATTTTATTTCCTTTTCTTAAGTCCTCTATGCTCACTTGAGGCATAACATTAATTTCTATTACACTTATTGTAGATAGACTCAGTAAAGAAACAACATTGTTGAATGAAGAAATAAAAGTAACAATAGTAGATCATACTATTGCTGGTTGAGACTTAGGTTTATCTTCTATTATGAAAACTAGAGTTTGTTGCTCAATAGATGAATTGGATAGCATAGCACTTGGTTGGATTACTCCAATAGTCAATTGGATGATTGATGGAATAGTGTTTACCACAATTTACTTAGTAGTGGCCTTCTCCAAGCTAGATGGCATTAAGGCTTTTCTCAGAGAGAGTGGGAGGGAGACCATTACCTCTTCTTCTATCTTTTCTAGATCTAAGTCCTAAGTGATCTAGATACTAGGAAGATCTCCACTTGTAGTTTGATCCTCTTCATCCTCTTCATTGGTGACCTCTTCTTCATCATCATATTTCTCCTCATCATCCTTGTCAACATCCTCTTTTTCTTCATCATCTTTCTCATCATCTATTTGCACAACCATCTAACTAGACTTGTGCAAACCATAGATATTTTTCCATGCAATTATTTTTTACTGCATAATAGATTAAATATGCTTAGATAGGATTAGTAATGCAGTGAACTTAAGTGTTAGCTTTTGTTCATTCTTCTTCAATGATTCCTTCACTTCGTTGTTAGATAAGCTTGGCATAAGTTGCCTTAAAGTTTTTTCTCTAACATTCCTGGAAACATTTACTACATTCTCCCTTTGAGGTGTAACAAAATTCAGAATGACATAAGGAACTTTCTTTTACAGTTCCTCTAAAGAGTACTTCTACTTTCCCATTTTAGCCACTAGGGCATCTTCAATTTTCTTCTGCTCCTCATTTTCCTTGTTTCATACTTAAGGAATTTAAAATCAGACACACCTCCTCCATCTTTTAGTATTTTAAATCTTTTTTCAAATGTGGTGGCAAACCTTTTAAAATTTACTTCCTCTTCGTCATCTTCATCTTGCAGATCTAACTTCTTCCTAGACATTGTAGGTCTCCTTGTGAATACTGGAGGAGAGAATATTTTAGGTCTAGTTATGATAACCTTCCCTTTTCTTGAGAGGCTCAACCTCTTTAGATTCTTCATCCTCTACATGCTCCTTAGCTTTTGTTGGTGCTCAAAATTGTAGCCCTAATTTTGAGCACCATTGAGAAATTAGGTCCCATAAATGTTTTTTGATGCCTATGTTCCCGGCCATACTTTTGAGGCCTAAGAGCTGTTCAATGTTTCTAACAGCTTCCACTCAATATCTCCACTTGTTTCATGAAGCTAAATTTCTATTCTGAGCCATTTCGTGAAGTCCTGTTTTGAGCACTCATCAATTCTACATTTTCACCTAAGTGCGGAGCAGTGACATGAGGCCATGTTTGCATAAGAATATATCACACCCATTAATGTTTCATGACTTGCCACTTTGGGAGTGTTTATTTTTCATATCAAAGAGCCTATGTTTCATATTTTGAGTCATTATGAATCCGTTTGACTAGGTTTTGAATCCCTCAAAGTCTCCCATTTCCTGATGTCATGTTGATATGAATTGTTCTAAATTCTGGGAAGCCCTATTTGATGAGTTATAACTTTTGACCAAATGAACCAAATTAGAAAATTTCTTTTGTGTTTCATTTTAGAGGTCAAATAATTTATATGTTTCAAGTTTGAGCTTATGAAAACTTTGTTTGATCAGTTATCAAACATGATTCCAAATGTAATTTCTAACTTTTTATAGGTGTCAACAAGTGTAGATTTGGTGGAACCCCTGTTCATGATGTTATATCTTAAAATCCATGATAAGTGAGGTCAAATGGATTGTAAAATTGTGTTTTCCTCCAAAAATACTTGAAGTATGCCAATTTTCAAGTCTTGATGAATTCGTCAGCACACTTTGCTAGGTCAATTCCATTTGCAAAAATCACTTTTCTGCCAGTGTTTTTAATCTGCAAATTTTGAGTAACCCACTTTGGCTGCTTGCCAAATGTGTCCAGTTATTCATAATGAGCCCAAATCATAGATCCATACTCTACTTATTACAGTGACCTAACGCCCCAATTTTTGTTTCCCCAACTGTTAGTTTACCCAATTTTCAAAGCCAAATCCCAACGTGATTTATGTTTTCTAACATGTTTTCTTGCAGGTAGTTTTGAGAGGTCAACTTTGACGGTCAATATATTTTGACCCCAAATTTTTCATGAGATGAGATTTGACATGGTACAGGTATGTAGATTAGAGAATTAGTGTGTCTAATTTCAGAGCTCTTTGTTAGATGTTTGGGTCATTTTTTAAAGCCAGTCGACAGGCCCTGTTAGCAGAAAGTTGTAGTTTGTAGATAACTAGTAAAATGAGTTTCAATGATGTTCCAACAATTAATTTTTGATCAAATTAGTGCCAGAGGGTGAATGAATCAGTTTTGCAATTTAATCATTTTGAAATGAAATTTTTTATAGCCGGACCCATTTTGGCGGGTTCAACTAATCTGCATTAGATTGCTAAGAGGTTATGGATTGAGATTATCGAAATGACATTATGATGTTGTTAAATAATTTAAGATCTTTGGGTTTGGGAATTGAGGCATAACTTTTTCCATTCTTGATTTATTGGGAGCCTTAATTAAATGAGGACTTTATAATTTGACTCTAGAGTTGAATTTGTCAATGGATCATCATGTATACAGGATGGGAAAAAGAGAATAAAATTAAAAAGGAAACAGTCATGTCTTAGGAAAGACCCTATGTAAAGAAGGAGAAAACATAGTCAAATGCATATCTCCCACATTCGTCATGGGAGGGAGTTTTTAATGTTTAAATACAATAGTGCTTGGTACATTACATGTCTTTAGAGACATGCCTTTTAAAAGGAAGTGAAGGAAAAGGAGGGGCCCACTCATCTGGGTAACGTGGAGGTACAAAAGTTGAATTTAGAACCAATGAAAAAGTAAGAGAACTGACATCAACATAGTCAAACTCACTAGAAATTTCCAAAATCTGGCAAGTCACCATGTCGCTTGCCAAAAAATCCAAGGGTTTTTGATAGCAACATAGCAACCTGCTAGAAAACCTCAAAATTTGATGAAGTAAGATGTGTATCTCGCTGCCAATGCATTCAACAAACCAAAAATCAATAAGTAGCAATTGACAATGTGTACAATATGACTCAATAGTGATGTGGCAGTCTAACAATGAATCAATGAATGACAAGTGGCACCATGGTGAGTAGATGTAGTAGACGCACCACATCATGCCACATGGCAGATTTGACGGATGTCACTATATCACAAAGAAGAAGTCGGTTGCCAGTTAACATAGAAACATAGTGATACAATAGAAAGTTGACATGTGGCAATGACATGGTGGCAAGGTGGACCAGTCTGATGGTGACATGTGATAGAGGTTCCTGATGTGGCACACTTCCCAAGGTACTGACTGGTGCCCAAGTGGCAAGGATAAATGATTGCACTAAAATGGAACCAATCATTATTCAACGTGTGGCATCAGGCTAGTCAAAAAGTTTGACCTAGATAGAAAATGAGAGAAATTTGAAGAAGCCATAAATTTTAAATTTTTATTACTCTGACCTCAAAATCACATGCATCTCCTTTTAAATAAATTTGGAATTACCATATTGTTCAAACTATAGGTAAAGGGTAAAATATTTATGCAATATTGCTTTGAAAGCCATGAGAAAGAGGCCAAAACTTCAAATGGGCATAACTAGGGTTATTTTTATCCAAAATGGGTGCTCCAATATACCATTGGAATCAAGAAGAGATGCACTTTCTGAATCTGAGGTTGATTATTGCACAGATGTTCCCTAGTACATGCTACAAGGGGTTTTGTGTTTAGGAGTGATTTGTGTGTTCTAATGGGTGTTTTGATTATCTAGTTGTAGAATTTAGTGACAAAACATTTAAAACATGTTTAGAAGGTCTTATATGTGGTATGTTTTGATTCTATTATGGTTTGGCTTCAATTTGATCAAAACTAACATATCCAAAAATTAGTTATGAGAATTTTGTCTTTTGCTAAGGTTTTTGCTCTTGGAATGGTAAAACAAAATGGGATATGATTAGCAGTTGAGGAGAGAAGGTAGGGAGATTCTTTTCAACTTCTTGAGGGAGAATTTTGAAGGGACACATGTCAATTGCAAAGTCAATCTGGGAATTTCCCTCTTCATATATATTCTTTATTTTCCTCTCTAAAAAGGTCGTTGGTTGGTTTTCCAATTTCTAGTTCTAGGAGCTCTACTCAAGCTACGAAAGCCACACACTCAACATTTCTTCTTGTATGAATAATAGTTTAAGTTTTATGTAGATAGTCTTTACTTGTTAGGTGATTTGAGAGTTATTTTCTATACATATTTCATGTATTTGGTTTAAAGGAAAACAAGTAAAGGACATCAAAGGGATTTAAATTTAGTTTGAATCTTGTCTCCTATTCATGGATCTATAATTTCTCTCTAATTTGTGAACCAAGAGCATGACTTAGGTTTCATTTTGTTTAAGGATGTATGTGATTGAAATTTTTTTCTTGTGGAACAAAGAGCCATGTAATTGCTTGGTGTTTATCATAGGGTTTATAGATTTAGTGATCAGATAATTTGGGTATGAGATTTAAATCTAAAGTAGATGTCTGTTTACAAGGTGAAGATAGATTAGGGATCTTGATGTAGGAATTATTTCAAAGATTTCTAGAAGATGTATGGTTGTAATTCATTTAATTGCCCAATAGATAAGGCACTGATTGGAGATAGGATCATTAGGTTTTGTAGTTCATACTTGGGTCTTCTTGATATCAACATATTAAATCATTTTCCCTTTTATGTTGAAATTTATTCAAAGTTTTACCCACACTTAAATTACAAGTTTCATCAGTCATGATACTAGCTATTTCATGCTTGTGATTTCTAGGTTAAGTAAAGAAGATTTAGGGCTTTCATTTGTTATTCTAAATCTTGATTGTGCTCATTGCAACGGTCACATAGTAAGATCTTAAGAGGTTTAGTCACCTAGGTTCTGTAGAGTCTGAAGTGAAGAAGGAGTGTAACCTTATAGTTGTCTCGGGTTCTTGGTAAATTGTGTCCATTATTGGAGATAGCTACCCATAGATGCATTCTTTCCTTGCATACTTGGTTATTCAAACTCTGTTAAATTAGGAGCCAACAACTTCTTCCTCTTCCTCAATGTCATTTCATTTTCCCTCTGTCAGTAGAAGAGGAGAATTAGAATTCTTGATTTTCTTCAAGATTTTCTCAAATTTCTTTCTTCCTCTCTTCAAGGCTTGAGGAAGCTTGATTTCAAATGAAGTTCTAGTCTTGGCTTTTTCATAGGTACTAAAGTATGGTGCCTTGGGGTCCACCAACTCATTTACAATAGCCTTAATATCGTAGAGCTTTCACCCATGCTATCCTTTGCCTTACTTCTTGTATCTGTACCTTGTCACAATCCACAAGGAGAATATGGATTTCTCATAATCATCCACAATATTTTTTGGAATCCTCAATTTTCTTTACATTCTCTCTTTGAATGTTTTAAAATATGCATCCATGATGCTCTCAAAATTATCACCCATCTTAACTATAAACTCATTAATCTAATACAAAATTGGTGTATCCATCTTCCATGCCACAATTCTCATGGAAGGAAAAAACTTTTGAAAATAAAAGAATAAACAAGTTAGAAGTGAACCAAACTTACATCAATTGTTCTTTGAAGCCTCTAGATGCTTTCCATATTTTTACCTAGTTGGTTCAATAGAAACTTGGCAAGGTCAAAAGATAAATTATTCTTCACCACCTTCTAAGATATGCTAATCGCTTTACAAAGAACATTGTTCAGTCTACTCAAACTGTAAATCTTATGGGAAATCACATGAATCCCAAATTTGATCTCTATGTCTATCACACCATTCAATTTCATCCCTCTATCATCCCAATCAAAAAGAATTTTCTTAGCTAGTTCCGCTTGACCTAGGGTTTTATTTTCTTGGCCTTATTGAGCATAGGTAACCCTATTATCCTATCTATCATCTTCTTCATGATCAAAATGGTTTGATCAAGCCATAGATGCATGTCATGGACTCGACTGAGAATATGCCTAGTCCACTTTCCAGGAAAGTCACTTGACATGTGCAAGATATGGGTCAAACACTTCACCTCCAAATTCTTATCCTTGGGTTTGAACCTACCATCATCATAAAATTCTTTGAATGCCTAGTTCATTTGCAGGGTTCTTAATTCCTAAATTGAACAATGAGAGAATGAAAAAATGCCATGAATAAGGAGTACATTAGGAGGTATTTGAGATTATGATCCAACTCAATCAAGTTCTCCTCCACAATCGTTGGACTCAATTTAAATGTTGGGGCTTTGCAATCAACACCTCAGACCAACATTTATGAACCCTTCTTCACTTTGCTGCTAGAAGATTCCATTTCGCTTGTTGATAGAAAGATAAAATCTCCAAAAAATTTGCATTGAATTTCTTGGTGGCTCAAGAATTCTCTACACTATTTTATCTAAAAATTGTGGTAAAAAAGAAACCTTTAGTTTCCATCTTTTAACTGAGTTTTCTCTTCAAGTCCCCATTAATGTATTATGCAATAGTTAGTTCAGTGACAGACTATCTAACATGGCAGATACCTTCAACTCAGTTAAGTTTTCAACTTGGTAGGGTCTTCAACATGATAGAGTCTTCAACTTGGAAAGAACTTTGATCTCACCATCTAGAGCCAAGCTTGGTTAAGTCTTGCAAATCAACCTTTCTCGGTAAGGTCTTGCAACCCATCCCAACTTGGTTAGGTCTAAGACATCACTTGAATTGATATCCAACTTGGTAATCTTAGTGTATCTAACATGCTAATTTGGATCTTCTTGATTTTTGATTGGAACTGATATGAGATATCTCCTTTCAAATCAAAGTTCATGTAATCTCCATAAATAACTAGTTTGAAATGGTTGAGTCACCCAACTCATTGACTTGGGTGTCAACAATTTTAGGAATCTAACTTGCATCCTTAGAAGATTTCCTTATCTATTTTTACCCCATTTGATTTTTTATATTGCCAGCCTTTGCTTTCTTTTCATCTTCAACTCTTCCTCAGTTAATACAAATCTTGGCAAGATGTCCAAGTTCTATACATACAAAACATCTCTTTGTAGTGTCTCTCTTGCTCATGTGATGCTTTATGCAATTTGTTCCAATGTGCCCATATTCACCACAATAGTGACATCTACACCATGTGTTGTAATTCAAACCAAATATAGCTTTAAAAATTTGTTCTATTGGGTTCCATTTCTTGGTCCTATATTGTAAGGATTTGTGTCCTTGTTTGTTGCAATTAAAACACTTTCCTTCAAACTTGGTTTTCTCTGTACATTCACTAGCTCTATGTGCATGCTTGATGCATCTGTAACACTTTCCATTGAATTTTGATTTACCATTGCTCCAAAAATTATTTCAAGTATGCCCTATCTTTCAACAATTATTACAAGTAGGTCTTTTATTCTTCTGAGCTCCTTGTTGAGATGATTCACCTTCTTTTTTGTATCCTAATCCAAATTTTCCATTATGTCTAAATTAATTTTTCTCATTCAATTGATTCATTCTTTCTTGAGATTTCATCATCCTCTCATTGGTTTTCTTTTCTATGCTAAGATCATTCTACAATATTTCATTCTTTGTTCTCAAGTTGACAAGCTCTTTATTTGCATCATTGAGTTTAACAATAAAATCTATTTGTTGAAGGGGTAGTTGATGAATTTCATTTTCCTTTTCTTCTATCTTTTCAATTAGTAACCTCTTCTCTTCTTTGGTTTTATACATTTGTTCCATATTTGTACGCACTCGGACTGATTGAATTTCTTTCTCTCTTTTTTACTTTTTTATTTCATCATGAAAAATGAAATTCTTCTGAAGTAGGCCTTTGATTGCTCCATCAACTTCATCTAAACTTCTATCTTGGAAAATTTCTTCAATGTAAACATTGTCATTTAGTCATGTTGCAAAATCTTTTCTATTTTTCAAATATTGAGACACCTACTCCTTCAATTTTTTGAATTCATTCATGGCCAATTGTAGATCCAACTTTTCATTATCAATAACTTTCTCTAGTCTATACACTTCCATGACTTGTAATCTTTTCTCAATCTACTAAAATTTTGATGGTAGAACCAATGCTTTGATAGAAATTGTTGGAAACATAGCATAGACTAGGTGATTGAGAAGGGCAGGGGGGGTGGGGGGTGAATCAGGAACCAATGAAACTTATACTTGAATTCACCAATTAAACCATCATCATATAATCTGATCTCTTACATGCATGAAAGACTGAAAACAATAAAAAATTCATAACACTTGAACACAATATTTGGTAACCCAAAGACCTTCCAAATAGAAAGTAAAATTGGTGTGGGGATGATACCCACAAGCTTTATGACTGTAGTATAAAGTTAGCCTATTAAAGATTACAATTTATCACTTCAAGTGATTTATCCTATTAGGAGCAATAAGGACTATTAGCTCTACCTTGTGATAGGATTTATACAATACAATTAATTATGTACTTAGTTAGGGGATTTATACAAGACTATTAATTTGACTTTGTTAGAGGATAATATTGATGCACCTATTAGGATGAACCTATAGTTGATTTCTACTCTAGAATGTGGTATTTTGTATGAGATTTCTTTGATGTAAGCTGATCACCTTTTTGTGATAGATAAGTCTATGCTTCTCCTTATACTTCTTGTAGCCTTCTCCTAATTAACACTCATACCACTTCTTACTTTTTTCTACACTTCATATTTGGATATGATAAAATTTATTACATATATACCAATCCAAATCATTACCGTCTAGAGTTGGCTACAACACCAAATTCAAATAATCTTCACCAAGTTGGCAATTGATGTTACTTAGGCTTTGAAGACAACTTAGGTGATATTTTAATACTTGACAACACTATCAACTCAGTAAGCTCTAGCACTCGGTTGACACTAGTGCTCATTCCACATTGATCAATTAGGAGTGGCTTACAAACTAGGTTAGCACTTGGTGAATTAGTGAACACCAAAGAAATTGGTAGACACTAAAGAGCATGGTTGACACTACAAATTTGTCAACACTATCTTCCTTCAACTTTGATAACACATTGTAGTTCAGTAGACATTGATAAACTCTATAGACACTATAGAGATTTGTTAACATTAAAAAATACATCAATTACAATAATGATTTTGGTAGACTCTATCTAGCTTAGTAGTAATTGATATCTACTTCTGGAGCTTGGTAGATGTTGTTAAGCTTAGTTTACACTACACAGTACTTGTGATCATTTGTAGAAACTATGAAACATGAATGACACTATATTTTATCTCATATGCTTGTAAGAAATTGTGAAGCTTGAGAGACTCTTTTTTCGACATATGGAGCTCGGTAGAAATGTAAACAATTTACTAAGTGTTAAGTCACTGAGTAACAAATGATTTCACCTTAATGCCAACAAAAATATCTCCCTCTCCAAAGTTTGACACTAGTATTGTGACATTATTGTTATGCTCAAATAATATATGTAGCTTGTTATTAATATAAAAATATTTTCAATAGAACATATTACTAATGTGTAAATTTCATATTTATCATACAATACTTTATTATATATTATTATTTGTTTCAAATATTTTTCAAAATAAAAATATATGAAACTCATTATTTTTTACCATAGTTAAATTTGACTATTTTCTTCCTCCATCAATTAAAAATATTTGTATTAATAAATAATAAAAGCATTACATTAGTTCAAATCCAGAAATATATAGCCTTTCCTCCTACCTCCCTACGTTACTATTTCTTCATACAACTTATACACCTTTTACAAACTTCATATTTTATAAAACTAGATAAAAAAATTTAAAATTTGTAATCTAGGAAGATATTATATCCAATATTCATAGGAGATTTACTATGTTAACAAAAATATATCTATTGATATGTTTTCTATTGCTTCTTCTTGTTCTTACCATTCCACTTTTATAGCAACCCAAAAAGCCAAACACAACCATGTCGCTACTCATCCATCTCGTGAACCCCCAAAACTAATCTTTCTTCTTCCCTAGATGGCCATTCTTATTCACCTCCTAAGTCAGACCATGACCTAGTGCTACTCCTATGATTTTGAGGGACATCACTCCAAGTCCCTAAACTCACTGCACTCTCAGATCATTCCACTCATCCCAACTCATGCACAAGCCTCGACTGCACCTCCTCTATCTTTCTGTACATTGATGTTCTATCAACCTTTGCCTTCCTCCAAAAGAAGGGCACATATCCATAGCAGTAAGATTCATCTTCATCCACAAATAACTCATCAATGTATTTCCCTATTCTAGGGATCTAGACCATTCTATTATTGAACTTAGCCCATGATCCAACATGTCATCCATGAACATAGCACGTGTTACAATTTCCACCTCATAAGTGCTCTTGTTCAATTCTAGGACCCGCGCTATGAATATATATATCATGTCCAAATTTGTGCTCCTTTTAATTACTCTCTCCTAAAATTGGTCTCCTATCACCACTAAAACTATTGAAATCATTTATGTTGTCTTTTATTTTAGCAATCCTTTCAGCCTTTCCCAGCTAGCTAGCCCCTTAAAGGCCTTCATCTACCTTACTGATTCTATAGAGAATTTAACTTCCATCTTAACAATTTTTGCAGTTTAGTTTATTAAGTTATCTCCCTTTAGTTTTCTTATTTGTAAACTCATTCCCTTTAGCTTGCCCTTCACTCTTCCCTCCACATGCTTCACTTATAATTCACCATTAAATCTCTATGATTTTATATGCCGTCAAAAGCCACATTTAGTACTTTCCTTTGTTTTATTAAATAAATTCATCATTGCACTCTATCATAACATCTCCCATACTTTTTAAAAGGGTTTCATCAATCTTTTACCTTTAATCCACACTTTAAACTTCATTGAATTGATTGATCATTACATCATCGATGTTAAGTAACTTTATTGAATAATTTGCTAATTTGTCTGCTTCATGTTCCACCTCTTGATAAGTGCGACTAATGTTAATGTTGGTGAAGCTGTCTAACATTACTATGATTACTTGTATTTGAATTTATAAAAACCAACTATAGCTATAGCTATTACTTCTTAATTGTACATTCTAGTAATCATCCCTACTCCTAACACTCTTGGGTTCCCTTTGGATGCTCCATAAAAATTAAATTTGACGTAAATTTATCAAGTGGTTCCCACTTGATACTCTCCCTTATTAATTTTTTCTCTATTCTCCTACTTCCATCTATTGACCAATTAATTCTAAGATTTGGCAAATGTTTTTGAATTACATGATCCCAAGAATAGAAAATACTATTGCTTTGCCCTTGAGAAATAATAACTTGCAAGGTTTCTCATATCCATCTATGAATTAGGTTCCAAACTCTATCTATAGATTCCAAAACTTGTTTGGAAGTGGACACAACTAGCTAATATGTGAATTTATATTTTTCCAACACTTATCTACAAATCCGCATTGGACTAATAGATGATCAAAATCTTCCTCCCCCTTCTAACATAAAATACATTCTATTCGCACAAAGAATCCTTCTAACAACAGATCCTTTTCGTGGATTTCACACTGTCAAGATTCTTGAAACCTCTGTAGTGTCTAGATGTTTGACCTATAGAATCTAAACCCATAATTGAGAAGTACTATATATATCTCCCAAACCTTTTTTACTCTGAGTGCATGATTTACCAAATTCTATTACCTAAGACCCATCCCTCCTTACTTCTTTGGACCGCAAATCTAATCCCAAGATATAAGTGGAATATTCTCCTCCTCTTGAGCCCTATTTCAAACATATTTCCTCATTCTTTTTCCTATATACCTTAGTACTTTTAAACAAATCTTAAGGAAACTTATTTCAAAGACTGAAATTTCCAAAATAACTAATTGAAACAATAATATTCTACCTACATATGTTAACCATTTCCCATTCCAACTACCCAATCTTTTAATACATGCATCTATTAGATCTTTTCATACATTGCTTCTATTAGCTCCTTTTAAAAGAGGAATATCAAGATATTTGTAAGGTAGAGAGATCTATTCCATACCAAATAATCTTCTAATATGCTCTTGGGTTGGGAGAGGAGTATTAAAGAAAAAGAGTTTAGATTTAACCCAATTGATGAACTATCCTAACGCTTCATTATACTTTTCCAAGATTGATTTAATATTCCTTTCTTCCCTAATAGAAGCTTCTCTCATCAAAAAGGTATCATCAAAAAATCGCAAGTGTGTGATTAGGTCAAGTCCTCTAGCTATAGTTAATCCTTTCCATGTTCTATCCTATTTTACTTGTTTAATAGATCACCCTAAGGGCTCTACCATAATAATCAAAAGAAAGGGGGAAAGTGGATCCCCATATCTAATACTAGTAGTTGTCTCAAAAAAACCTTGTGAGCTACCATTGATCAATATTGAAATCCTTGGTGTAGAGATACAACTATTTATCCATTTACATCATTCTGAACAAAACCCAAACCTATTAAGAACATTAAGTAAAAAGGCTCTATTTGCAATTGTCATAAGCTTTCTTCATATCCAATTTGATCACCATTCCCATTTCTCTATCCATTTTAAGGGAGTGAATGGCTTTGTGAACTACAATAATCCCTTTATAGATAGATCTTCCCAGAGAAAATCCACTTTTATCCCCTAAAATGATTTAAGAAAGAACACATTTCAACTTATTTGTAATTACCTTGGCTATGACTTTGTATATAGTGTTAGAAAGGGAAATTGTTTTGTACCTTTCTTTGGAATCAAAGATAGAAAAAATTATTATTATAGTCTTTAAACACAAAACCATCCCTCTGAGATTCTTCCACCACCTCTTAGACGTCCTTACCAATCACCATCCATGCTTTCTAATAAAGCATTGTTGGGAACCCATCTAACCCTGGGGATTTATCACTATCCGTACTAAAATTGACCTTTTTAACCTCCTCCCAATTGAAATAGGTTTCATTAACATATTGGTTTGATCCTTACTTGTTAGTGTGGGAATTCCTTCCAATTGAGCTTCATTCTCATTCTGGTCCTTACTTCTTTTGGTAAGAATATATGAGAAAAAGCCTATAGCTTTATTATTAATGTCATCTATCTCCTCAAACACCCTACCTTGTCTATCCTTGATAGTAAAAATCTTATTGAATTTGATTCTTCCTTTGATTGACCTATGCAAAAACTTTGTGTTTCTGTCTCCCTCTCTTAACCATAGTTCATGGGATTTTTCCAAAAGGATTCTTCTCTTTTGAAAACCTCATTATTCCTTTTGATCAAGACCTCATTTGATCAAATGCCCTTTGTCAAAGGTATTGTAGCCTCTAGCATTCCATGAAATGGTCTTCATTTCTTCTAGGTAGAGGTATAGCCTCTTCTTGATCTCATTAATTTTGACTGGTCTACTGCATTGCTAGCTATAGCTAATTTAACTTTTTTTGAATTTGGACATCTCTTCTTCTTGTTCTGATAGTTTGGTTTTTGGATTTGTGAAGGTTTTTGAGAAATAGTTATATTTTTTTCTATATGTACTTCATCCACCATTCCATATTCATCATGTTCATTATCCTCCTCATGAGAGTAATAATCTGATTCTGATACTAAGCTATCTCCCCCACTATTTCTGACACTACATGGCCAATTCTAGGTTTCTAATAGGTGGGATTTAAATATTTTTAAATCCTAAAATATATTCCTCCCTATTTCCTTTAGAGGTTGAAACATTTCTCCTTGAGGTATCTATTCTTGATTTAAGATTTCATTTTTGTCTTATATCCTCTTAAATACCTTTTAAGCTAGGAAGGCTATAATCAACTTCCTCAACCATATCAGGCACAAAACTAGACCCCATAATGAATTCAATAATTCCATCTATAGTGTTTCTATTTAATCCTCCCTTTTGACCTAGAGTAAAAGGAGTTTCCATTACCACTTGAGTCGAACCTTTGGGATTATCTATCTCCATCCAGTTCTATTATGGTCTCTCACTTATTCTTATCCCCTTCTCACTTAAAACCTCCAAAATGCACTTGTTTGAAAACATTTCCTCTTCATAAGAGATAGACCAATGAGGTATAACTGCCTTTTGTTCCTTAATGCCTCTAATAATGTCCACAAATAAGTTTTCTTCCAAGCCTTTTCTTTTTCGACTATAGTTACCTTTGCTAGATTTCTCTTTTGCATAATCCACTTCCAGTTTTAGCCTCGATTCCCCTTGATCTCTTCTCAACATTACACAATTTGGTATCACATAGAAATCCTTCATTTTAATTAGTGTTATTATATACTAATAAAAATTATTTGAGTCTACTTTCTCCTCAAACCTATAGTAACACCCAAAACACTCTCCTAGTTTCCTTAGAGTTTCATCATCCTTGAATTCCCATTGTATTTTTTTAGGTTTTTCCATACCATTACATCCCTAACCTCTTATAAGTTTGGGTTGAAATTAGGATGCCAATCAAAAATATACACCCATCTTCCATCTATCATGTAAGACCCTCCTTTGAAGATATCTTCCTTTATTGATTTTGAGGGCCAGATGATCATCAAAAACTTGTTTCAGAGCAATTTCAAAGTTCGATTATGTCCCTAATTTCAATCTATCCATGCCTATAATTTTGTTACATCCAACTATGTCCCTAACCAATTCATAAAGAAAGCCTGACTTCTTAAAATCTATTCACTAATTGTATCCAAACTTGTTTATTAATAACTAATATAGTTCCTCTTTGAATATCTTCAAATCTTGACTCAATAGCTACCTTTTTCTCTAGGGCTTTTCGATCTGCTTGAAAGGTCACGTTATCCTGCTCCTTTTTTCTTAAGAATTTATGTTCTATATTATGAAATTTGAAGTTTTTGGGAATTGGATAAATATAACATCTTTTTATTCCACCATTCCTATCATACTTTCCTTCCCTTCCATACTCACAAAAACTCAAAATACCTGAAGTGCTTGCCTTTGGGGAATTTTTACTTTCCCTTCCTGGTAGTCTAAACCTAGTTTCAAAAGACCCCCATCACTGCCTTCTAGAATCTCTTGCATCTTAACCCATAGGTTTTCTCAATGCCTCATTTTGAGCAATAGTAAAGGACTTCCTTTGTGAATAATAGATGGGATTCCTCCATGGAACTTGCAAACTGCAATTTTTTCTTCATTCTCTACTCTGAACTCTATAATTAACTCTCCTTCCCAAACCATAATTTCTTTGATCATCTTTGCTATCAATAATTTTCCTTTTACTCTTCTCTACTTAGTTAATTTTTACTATTATTTTAATATTATAAATTTTATTTTTTTCCCTACAATCAATAATTTTTAATATCACTAACTAAAAAATTTAATTTAATAAAATTACTTTTTATTTTATCTTGAAGTATTATAATGAATATTGAATTTAAATGGCTAATAAATGGGGTAAAATAATTAAAATATAGTCAAAACCAAAAATAATATTAAGATTCACGATGACTTGAAAATAATCTTGCAAACCCTAACTCTTTGCACTCTACAAATCAAGTCTAGAAAAAATGGTAGAAATGAGCCCATCCCAAATGGTTTATACTCAAGCCCACATAGCTTTGAGAAACCATCTAAAAAGAATAATGAAAAAGGCTAGAGAATGACCTAGTTCTAACCTATAAACAACCAAGGAAGGGATTTTGATAAATCAGACATTAGTGTCTGAGGAAATCCCTAAAAATGTAGAATCCTATGAAATGAATAATCTAACTATTCCCCATGCAAATTCTTCCACAATGGTCGATGATGTGGTTAATCCTTATGTAGTAGTGTTTCTATCAAACAATAATGAATGACAAGATAATTACAACAAATGTAACACTATGTTCATTCAAATACCTTATGATATTATTGAAGTTATTTAAGAATGAAGAGAAAAATGATGATCTTATTTTTCTTGAAAGGAATACCCCCAAAACAAGACTTTTTAAAATGGGCACATAATAACTATGAACTTAAGGGATGGATTATTATCTCTTTTAGGGGTTTTGGAAGGGAATTTGTTACCTATACATTTTGTGACCCTGATCATACCTGTGTGCTTCTGCAATATGGCCCATTGATTACTTGTGAGTAGGCCTTTTATGTACAAGCTTTGGGCCTATATTTTCATCAAGAAGGTATTAATAAATCCAAACTTTTCTTAAATTAGAATTCTTCCCTTTCTCACAAAACATTGAAAGATAGCTAGGAAAGGTCCTATGATGTAAACAACACCCCAAAAAATTCAAGCTATCTTACATACCCACCTTAGGGCCTATGTTCAACTCGACTTAATTTAGGTCCCACCCAAAAATATTAATTTGGTTGGACCTAGCTTCAAATTTGAATAGAAAATCAACTACCTTGATAAATGAAATACATTCTTGTAATTCCAAAGAGAAGGGCATATCATTCAAACTTGCCCATTATGTAAACTGGAATCACTCTACACACATCATATAAATGCTCATAGTAATAATGGTGAAGTTCATATCGAATCCCCTATTCTTCCCCCCCTACTAAGGTTCTTAACCCCACTCTGATCGCTTAGCCATCTTCCTCCACACCTTCCTCTATTCTAAACTCCACACCCCTTCTAGAATATAGCTCATATACAACTATAGTAATAGGCTCACTAACTTGGGCCTCTTAAAGAAAAAGGGTAACCCTTCAATGTGGTAAAATAGTACAATCGCACAACTTGGTAAGGATGTATCTATTAATTCAATCAAATTATTCCAAATAGATGGCTCTATTAAGTAATCGGCCTCAACATAGTTCTGTCAAGCCACTTTAGGTAAATTTCTCTATGGATTTTATAAATAAGACCCTAATAGGGATGGCGTGAAAATTTTTCTTAGAAACTATTTTGATGTGGTCTAGTCTCTTGAGGAAATCCTACTAGAATTAATTCAATCAAGTGCATGACTTATTCATAGAAATGTGCATGGCTTGACCATCCCTTCTCATAAATAGAAGGCCAAAAGCTCTATCTAGTGCCATAAAAATAATTTTATTAAGTTAAAAGAAATGAAATTTTGTGTGATTCATCTTAATGTAATTGTTCAAAACCTCTAGCCATAAGCTCAATTTTTACATACCAACTATATTGATGCTGGTGGTGGTGTTATTTTGGCACTTTCTCAATGGCTTGCTAATTATATTGTAGTGGTTAGTTTAGATCCAATCAATTAATGGGTTTAGGCAACTACTCTCATAAATGACAAGCTTTTGGATTTTTTCTAAATCAATACCCTTAAATCTTTGACTGGGAGAACAATTCTTTGGGAGTGGCTTTGCACTATTCTTCCCAATGCAAAGTGGGTTTTAGGTGACAATAACATGGTGTAATATCCATTTTATTATAGTTGGCATGGTTATTCTAACATTTTTCAGTATAAATTTAAAGCTTTGATGTTAATTTGAAACTCTCTTGGGGTTCCTAATCCTCTATTCGGAAAACATGATATTCACATGCCTCAATAGTTTATGTGGATTAGTTATAGATAAGGACCTTTTCATAAAATTAGTAGGCTGGACTTCTTTTAAATTTCATGTAGTTGTCACATTCTCCAATCATTAAAGGTTCATTTTATTTCTTTAGGTCTCTCTACTACCATTTCTTACCAATTTCCCATCTTCACGATGCTTTCACTCTCAAACTCTTTACCTATATCCATGTTTCCTCCTTTTAAATTGGCTGTTTTACAACTAAAGAATCAAGATTGGATAGATGTGATTTTGGCTATTTGTAAAGCTAACCCAAAATTAGAGTTGGAAAGTTGGGTTAAGTGTTAGGGGAAAGCTATTGAGTGTTATTATTACTTTCTTCACTATATTGGTGGATAATGGCTACAAAATATCAAGCAAAAGATGAATTCATTAAAAGGAAAATAAAACATTGAAGATCATGTTTGGTTATGATCTATGTAACATCTTACAGTAATAAAATGTGGCCAAGGGTTAAAGTATGCTTCAAAAATTGGATGCACACCAAGGCAAAGGTGATGAAATTTGTGCATGTTTATAGATGATTAAAGATGGTGATTGTGGTTCAAAAACAAAATTGGTATCTAAATCACAACCATAAATTTTAGCATCATTTTTTCATTAAATATACTGATAGAACTTTGCAAACTAATCATTGTGATATTATGAATACCTTCTATAAAAACCTTAAAAACATTTTTAGTGGTGATTCAACCAATGATATTCTCCTTCCCTTCCTTGAAAAGAGCATTTTTATTTGTATTCCAAATAAATTAGATCCTAACTACAAAAAATATATTTATTTCATACATTCCATAGTTCCATTGATTCTTCTCTTCAATGTATGACTCTAGAACAAAAGTCTAGGAATTGATGGTCTCCTTGTAGAATTATATAAAACTCTTGGCCTCATATTTGTGAGGATTTTTGTAATTCCTACTTTGAAGGATTTGAAAATATATACTTAGGAGAAGGGATTAATCAATGGCTGATTAAACCTATCCCCAAATGAAAATATGAAGACATTGTGAATGGATGGCATCCTAATACCCTTTTTAAAACACTTGTTGTAAAATAGTAGCAAAAGATCATGTGCAAAGAATTAAACATATGTGTCAAAATATTATTTGACCAAATAATACAGGCTTCTTCAGAGGAAGAATTATCCTTGATAATCTAGTTTGCATGAGAAATAGCTAAATGGACACAACAAACTACTTAGGATTCTCTTATAACTAAGATTGACTTTATCAAATCTTTTATAACATATGTTGGCATTTCATTCTTAATATGCTTATATGGTAAGGATTTGGACCTACAATGTGTAAAAAAGAAAATATTCCATTCAATAATGATTCTTCTAAAGTTTCTATCAATGACATGATCCCTCTACCATTCCCCTTGGAAAAGTTCATCAAACAAGGTTGTCCCCTTGCACTCCTTCTCTATGCCCTTGTAGTTGACGCTCTCGGGTATTTTCTTTAGCATGATCTTTACAATAAAATTATTTATAGTATGCTATTTATACAAAATTTATTAGAGGAAGTGACTATTTTTTTGCATGTTTTGGGTATCTCACGAATTATTTTTGGTTGTTTTGGATATAAAACAAAATTCATCATGACCTATCCAAACCCCCACCTCTATTTAATTTCTATTCAATAGATTAAGATTAAACATGCTACCATCACTAGATATCTTTCCATTCCCTTTCAAAGTGGGGTTCTAGTTAAACAGATGTGGTCATGGTTCATGCATAAAACCAAAAACACATTTCTAAGTTAGACCAATAAGTTCCTTTCCATTTCTAATAGAATCTAAATCATTAATAAGATTTTTTTTTCTAGTCATGTTTACATTTTATATTGTTGGTTGCCTTCTAAAATATGTTAGACTCATTTGACTCAACTTATTAGGAGGTTTCTTTAGAATAAATGGGGGAACACCAAAGGTTTTCTATTAACTTCCATGATGTATTTCATCCAACCAAGGGACAAAGGAAGTTTTTAAATTATTGATCCATATACATAAGGCATTAATTTCATCATAAAATAGATTGTGGGAGCCTTAGATAGAGATGCACATCTTAGAAACATTAATTTTGATAATTTATTTTTTTTAAAAATTGTTGAAAAATCAGGGAATTTTGTTAGTTAGAAAAATAAATTGCTTTTGGTTCTCTACTTTACAACTCATGGTTCAACCCCCTTTAATTTTATTTAGAGAAACTAGAAAATTACTTCAAGGAAATTATGTTGGTATGATCAAATGTTAAGTCATAATTTGAGTTTTGTTTCCTCCTTTGTATAGTGGAACTAATTATTCCAATAAAACAACATCTATCTGTATATCTTAAAATATCTCAGTGGAGGTCACTTGTTTAGAAAAGGTATTTATGTGTTTGTGACTTATAGGACCTCTTCACATTCAACTAGAAATCATGGGAATAAATCAAATCACATTTCAATATGTGCTTAGTTCATGAAAGGATGATCCTTAAATTCCTTGAATTGGTGATACTTGAGTTGTGGTTTCTTGTGTGTACTAATTGTTATGATAATTTTTTTAAGGACTCGAGATGGTCTAGCAATCATACTTTTCAAAGTTTCCCACTTATATTTTTCCTTCATAATAATATAATGTGAAACAACTACCTAACCAAAAACTTGTCTTTCCAATTACATTTCATTGTAACCTCATCATCCCTCAACCACACCAAACTCTACTTTTATTTTTGTGATTTATCATATAAAATTCACACAATAAATCTAGTAACGATATGAAAACATGTGTAAGAACCCCAAATAGGCTCTACGCTGATCATTGTTTGTTTCCTTGGGTGTAATAATTGTTTTTGCTTTGTTTTTGAATGTTTTAAGCTGTTTTTGGGTTTTTGAGTTGATGAAAAGAAAATACATATAATGAAAACTAATCTACCTCAAATTATAACTCAAATCTGATTATAATGCTAATCAAATTCATTTATTCAGATGGCTCCTAATGTTTGTACAATACTTATTGCTGGAAGCATACATTAAAAACATCATCATTAATAGTTGAAAAAAACCTGATTTTTGTCTCCAATACGCAACCATGCTGTTGGTTGCTTCCTCCTTGGGTAGCGCCTATCAAAAACCGCAATATTAAATCTTTGATTTTTAATTCATTGTAGCATTGTACTGTTCACAACACTGTAGCTGCTGTTATAACCCCTTCCAACCTGTAACAGATTCATCCAATTCTTTCCTACAAAACACAATATTGACTCCAGAATGAAGTCAACTCACAGGCAAAATTCAAGTGATATTTCACACCCTCAAATTGCATCAACTTTGAAGATACTACGTCCTCTACAGTCTGAATTCTTCTGAAACTTGTAGAAACCCTTGTTGCCACAACTTCAAGAAATTTCACAAGGCAAAGTTTTTAAGCACTTCTCATAACCTACTCTTGAAGGAAGACAAGGTTTGTTTATAAGGGCTCCTAGACTCCAGAATGAGTCTCCACGCTCAATGTGGGATAAAAGATATAATAATAACATAAAAAATGTTATTACATTAAAACTTAGAAAATCCCTTTTAATTTTTCCATAAGCTTGGGCCCACAATTAATTGAAACAATGGCCCCTTTTATGATATCATGACCTTCACATAAGTTATATATTATAACTTAACAATATAGGCTCAAAACCAATAATGTTTATTTTAACTAAATAAACATTAATATCTCCATTATTACTCAACATTTTTTTAATGTCGTTTGGACTGGGAGCTAACATGATAGAATTGCATATGACCATACCCCTTTTCTAAAAATAGCAGGGGTCTATCTTTATAACTCCAAAACTGCTAAAAATAGCCTAACCAAGCCAAACTCAAAGGAAAACTCATCATAAACAAACTCTGGTAACCCAGAAGAGTACTCTGCTTTGGTCCTTGGAGGATCTCCACACCAAGGTGACCCTCTATCCAATCTTATTAGCCTACGAGGGTCTCTGATAGGCTAATCACCAGCTAAAGTGATGTCTCTAGCTAGAAGGGGACATCACAGTCTGCCCTCCCTAAAATTGCTTGTCCTCAAGCAATCTCAACTCTGGATGCTTTAAAATCTCCTTGCTCTCCCAAGTAGCATCCTCTACCGGAAAATCCTTCCACTTCACCAAATATTCTCGGATGGTACGTTTCCTCAAGTTCTTCTCTCTAAAATCAATGATAGCCTCCAGTATCAAAACAAGTTTTCGCTCATCATCCAGGGGTGGTAGTACTATAGAAGGCACAATATGATGCCCTAGTGCCTTTTTGAGGCGTGACACATGAAAAACATTGTGCACCTTGCTCTCCGCCGGCAAGTCTAACTCATAAGCCACCTCTCCCACTTTCCTGATAATCCTAAATGGACCATAGTATCGTGGCTTGATTTTCTCGGCACCACTCTTCTTGAGAGTGGATTGACGGTAAGGCTGCAACATAAGATACACCATGTCTCCAACCTCAAAAGTCTGCTCAGTCCTCTTCTGATCTGCATACTACTTTTGCTGATTTTGTGCCTTAGTTAGATTATCCTTGAGAGTCTTAACAAGGTCTTGACTCTCCTATCACAAATCACCTGCACTAGGCACTCTACTGTCACTCAAAAGCAGATCCATAAAATTGGGTGCCTCATACCCATACAGGGCCATAAAGGGTGACATCTAAATAGACATGTGATAAGTGGTATTGTAGCAATACTCACATAGATAAATCCATTTTACCCATGCCCTCTGTTGCCCTACTATATAATTTTTGAGATATCCCTCCACCCATTTGTTTACTATCTCTGTTCAACCATCTGTCTGAGGGTGGTAGCTAGTACTCGGAGTGAGCTCTGTCACACACAACCTGAATAGCTCCTGCCAAAAGTGACTGATAAACCTGCTGTCTCTGTCACTTACAATGCTCTGAGGTAAGCCATGTATTCTGAATATCTCTTTGAAGAACAACTCTGCCACCCATGTAGCAGTGTATGTAGCAGTGATCAGAAAGAAGTGTGCAAACTTTGTAAGGCGATCCACAACCACATATATGCAGTCTCTGCCTTGGGCTCTAGGCAGTCCTGTGATGAAGTCCATAGACAAACACTCCCACTTGCTATCAAGAATCAGAAGTGGCAGAAGTAAACCGGCTGGATAGGAGTGTTCTTGCTTATTCTTCTGGCAAGTGGGACACTCCCTAACATATTGAAGTACCTCTGCTTTGAGCCCTTTCCATGTGAATCGCTCTCTAATCTGTCGGTATGTCTTGTAGAAACCAGGATGTCCTGCCATAGGTGAATCATGAAAAGATTTCAAAACCACCCTACTCACTACTAATCCTGGGACCAAAAATATTTTTCCTTTGTAAATGATGAGCTCATTCACAAGGGTGTATCTGCTGTTCTGAATAGTCCCATCTATGAATCCAGCTGCCCAAGTGTTCTTTGCATACTCTACAAGGATCAAGTGTCTCCAATCCTCCGATATGTCTATCAATAAGCTCAAATGGGGCCTACGTGATAAGGCATCAGCAACTACATTCTGTGTCCCCTTAAATTATGTAATGTCAAAGTCATAGGACTGTAACTTGCTCACCCACTTTTGCTGCCTATCATTGAGATCTCGCTGCCCCAAAAAGTATCTTAGGCTATTATGGTCGGTTTTGATACAAAATTTGCTACCTACCAAATATTGCCTGAATTTGGCCAAAGCATGCATAATGGCTAACATCTCCTTATCATATATGCTGAAGCTCCGCTCTGGCCCTCTCAATTTCCTACTCTCATAAGCAATAGGGTGCTTCTCCTGCATAAGCACCACTCCAATGCCCTCTCCAGAAGCATCACAATGTAGCTCAAAAGGTTTGCTGAAATCTTGTAATGCTAACACTGGACAAGAATTCATCAACCCCTTAAATTTCTCAAAACACTCCTGTGCCTTAAGAGTCCACAAGAAAGATCCCTTTCTCATCAAATCTGTCAAGGGTGCCGCATGCCTGGAATATCCATCCACAAACCTTCTATAGAAACCACATAGTCCTAGAAAGCCCCTCAACTGTGTAAGTTTCACCAGTGAAGGCCACTCCACAATGGCATGAATCTTTTCAGGATCCATGCACATGCCCTCTGCACTGATGATGTGACCCAAGTACAACAACTCTGTCATGCCCAAATCACACTTCAACTCCTTTGCATACAATGATTCTCTGTCCAATATACCCAGCACCGTGTCCAGGTGAACCAAGTGCTCCTCCCAAGATCTACTATATACTAAGATATCATCGAAGAAGACAAGTACAAATCTCCTCAACTGAGGATGGAAAACCCTATTTATTGTTGCCTGAAAAGTAGCAGGTGCGTTAGTTAGCCCAAATGGCATAACTACAAACTCAAAATGGCCACAATGACATCTAAAGGCTGTCTTCTTGATATCCTACTCTCTAACTCTGATCTGGTGATAACCTGATCTCAAATCTATCTTTGAGAAGAAGCAAGCTCCATGAAGCTCATCTATCAACTCATCGATCCTGGGAATGGGGTATTTGTTTTTAACTGTCTTCCTATTAAGCACTTTGTAATCAATGCACATCCTCAATGTCCCATCCTTCTTCTTTACTAACACCACTGAAGAAGCAAAAAGAGACTTACTTGGTCTAATGTGGCCCATAGCAAGTAACTCCTTTATGGTTTTGTCAATTTCATCCTTCAACCTCTTCAGATGCCTGTAAGGTGTAATCATGATGGGCTTAGCCCCCTCCTCTAAATCAATGATGTGCTCAATACCTCTGTCTGGTGGTCTACCTGGTGGAATGTCACTGAACACCTTAGAATGTTTAACTCTAAGCTCCTGAATATCAGGAGGATATTCAATATTATGTTGTCCCTCCTGTGATGGCATCAACATGCACTCTGCTGCCCACTCTACCTGATCATGTCGAATCAATCTAGCCATTCTACAAAAAGAGACCATCCTGAGATCACTGTCCCTGATTGCCTGAAGAATATGTGTCTTCCCATTAACTTTAAACCTCATCTCCATCTCCTTGAGGTTAAGAGTGAACTCACCAATATCGTGCAACCAACTCATCCCAAGAACTATATCTGTATCTCCCATAGGTACAACATAAAAATCTGCCTTAAAGTCATAATTATTAACTTTCAATGGGAGTGCAGTGATCCTACGATCACATTTGAGGACATAGCCATCCGCTACCCTCACTCTAATTCCCCCAAACTCCTTTGTTTGTATGCCACGCTTCTCCACCATCCTAGCATCAATGAAATTATGAGTGGCACCTATATCAACCAAGGTTATGACTCGCTGTCCAACGAGTACTCCTCTCATCCAGAATGAGCCTTCTTGCTTAATACTAGTGAGACGAGCTTCCCTAAGTTGCCCATCTCCTTCCCCATCCTTGGACTCCATTTCAGACAAGTTTTCAGCCTTGTCTTCCTCTTTTTCACCATCTATTTCCTCTATATCAGACTGCTGATCTGAATTATCTGATTTTGATTCCTCATAGTATGCCCACATAACTCTGTTAGCTTTTCCCTTTGGCCTAAGAGGACAATCATGGTTTGCATCATAGGGTCCCTTATAGTAGAAACATAAATTTTTCTTCCTCAAATCGTTTAATGTTTCCTTGTCAAAAGGTGTTGGAGTTTTATCTTTAGAATCATTTTTAAAATCAGTCCTCTCTAGTTTTTTATAAAATGGTTTGTTATCCTTACTAGAAGATGCTCCTTTGGACTAAAACTTGTTTGTTGGGACTGCATGTTCCATACTTCTTGCCTTTTTCATCGCTTCCTGTAAAGAAATAGTATCAAATGCCTTTATCCAACATCTCAGTGGTTTGGATAGGCCCTCAATGAAAAGAACTATCAATCTATGCTCTGAAATGTTTGGCACCATGACTGCCAACTGCTGAAATTCACCAATGAAATACTCCAAGTTGCCTATTTGTTTCAGCTATGCTAAGTCCCGAAAGTAAATCTCTAGATCTTTTTTGTCAAATCTTTCAACCAACCTATCCACGAAGTCCTAGTATTCTGTCACTTGGTTATGCTCAAGTGTTACCATACCATGGTACCACCAATCATGTGCTATTCCCTCCAAATGCAAGGTGGCATATTTGATAGCTTCAATCTCTGTCATTGGCCTCAGTGCCAAAAATGTGTCAAGCTTATGAATCCAAGCTTGAGCTATCATCTTACCACTCCCATCAAATGTAGGCATAGTAAGCTTGCATGTAGCCCTCTTCAGCTCACTATTTTGACCTCTAAGCCTCCTATCTTGTCTGAGTGACCTGTAATGCTCTCTCCTCTGATTTACAAAGCGTTCAAAGGTCATCGTCTCCCGAACTTGCGGAGCTAATAATTCCCATTCATCATTTGCAGCCATGAGTACATCTGCAAATATGGGGTCTCCTGTCACCTCCTCTACTAGAGCTTCTTCTGGCTCCTCCGAAAACAAATGTAGGGCATGTAGGCCTATCAGCTATTCTGGAATGGGTCCGTTGTGGTCTTTGATTACCTGTAGTACTCCTGTTATCTCCCTATTCTCCCGGCTCCCCATTTTGTCTAACAGGTGGGTTCATCCTTTCTACCATAGTAGTGAGTGCCTGTAATGCATGTGCCATTTGCTGCTGCCCTGTAACCATAGCACGGTAGAATTCTCTGGTATCCTGATCATTGTTATTCCTCCTATTTCTAGGTGGACTACCATCATGCCTCTCTTCCATATTTCTTGTTTCCTGTAACTATTCTCTTTCAATCAGAGCTCTCCTACAAGTATGGTACCTATGTGGTCCAATTTCTGGTGGCTGCATATGACTCCCCAAACCCTCAGGATGGCAGGAATGAGGCTCTGATACCAATGTAAGAACCCCAAATAGGCTCTACGCTGATCAATGTTTGTTTCCCTAGGTGTAATAATTGTTTTTGGTTTGTTTTTGAATGTTTTAAGTTGTTTTTGGGTTTTTGAGTTGATGAAAAGAAAATACAAATATTGAAAACTAATCTACCTCAAATTATAACTCAAATCTGATTATAATGCTAATCAAATTCATTTATTCAGATGGCTCCTAATGTTTGTACAATACTTATTACTGGAAGCATACATTAAAAACATCATCATTAATATTTGAAAAAAACCTAATTTTTGTCTCCGATACGCAACCACGCTGCTGGTTGCTTCCTCCTTGGGCAGCGCCTATCAAAAATCGCAATATTAAATCTCTGATTTTTAATCCACTGTAGTGTTGTACTATTCATAGCACTATAGCTTCTGTTATAGCCCCTTCCAACCTGTAACAGATTCATCCAATTCTTTCCTACTAAACACAATATTGACTCCAGAATGAAGTCAACTCACAGGCAAAATTCAATTGATATTTCACACCCTCAAATTGCATCAACTCTGAAGATACTACGTCCTGCACAGTTTGAATTCTTCTCAAACTTGTAGAAACCCTTGTTGCCACAACTTCAAGAAATTTCACAAGGAAAAGTTTTTAAGCACTTCTCATAACCCTCTTGAAGGAAGACAAGGTTTGTTTATAAGGACTCCTCGACTCCAGAATGAGTCTCCACGCTCAATGTGGGATAAAAGATATAATAATAACATAAAAAATGTTATTACATTAAAACTTAGAAAATCCCTTTTAATTTTTCCATAAGCTTGGACCCACAATTAATTGAAACAATGGCCCCTTTTATGATATCATGACCCTCACTTAAGTTATATATTATAACTTAACAATATAGGCTCAAAACCAATAATGTTTATTTTAACTAAATAAACATTAATATCTCCATTATTACTCTACATTTTTTGAATGTCGTTTGGACTGGGAGCTAACATGATAGAACTGCATATGACCATACCCCTTTTCTAAAATTAGCAGGGGTCTATCTTTGTAACTCCAAAACTGCTAAAAATAGCCCAACCAAGCCAAACTCAAAGGAAAACTCATCATAAACAAACTCTGGCAACCCAGAAGAGTACTCTGCTTTGGTCCTTGGAATATCTCCACACCAAGGTGACCCTCTATCCAATCTTATTAGCCTACAAGGGTCTCTGATAGGATAATCACTAGCTAAAGTGATGTCTCTAGCTAGAAGGGGACATCACAACATGCCATTTTTTGCATGCAAGAAAAATATTTTTCCTTTATACCAAGTCCTAAAACAAGTTATTAAATCATCCTTGAGGCTTTCTCAATCAACAATAATAATATAGGACCATCTTAAGATATTGGAATACATGTTACATTTCAAATTTACACTTTATCCAAGATTACACATAAACTATCAGCTCACAATATCTATAACTTTCTACTCAATAATATTCAAATTATGCCCTTTGAGAGAAGCCATATCTAATATATCTTAAACCTCTATCTTAGTTTGCATAATCAAATTCCATCTTTGTGAGGAGATACATCAAGTCATTACTACCCACTGTCCAAAAATATTTCCTAAGAGCTACCTTCACAAAGATCTTTATAACTCTATCTTGTCTTCATATTTCCATACAATCTCTTAACCATAGAATCAAGACATTTTTTACAATCTATCATCAAATGTGTATAGTCTGATCTTCAATCCACAAAGTACTTCAAATTTAATTTTCTTTGTAACTCTTCTAGTACTTAGAGAATAACCATTATGTTGACATCATGACAAACACAATCATGAATGCAACACATAAGATCTGAATCACATCCTTGACAATGGTAATAAACTCCCCCATAGGAATATCATTAGCACTCATTCTAACAATCTCCCCATTTGGGATTGAGGACAAAATAGAGGAAAAACATCTAATTTCCAAAAATACAAAATATACTTCTTCCTCATCTACATTTTCTCCCACATACATGTTTAT
Source organism: Cupressus sempervirens (assembly GCA_028749045.1). Lineage (NCBI taxonomy): Eukaryota > Viridiplantae > Streptophyta > Pinopsida > Cupressales > Cupressaceae > Cupressus > Cupressus sempervirens. The sequence continues at coordinate 294,904,677 of CM053786.1, read as the reverse complement.
CATGAATGTCATTTGTAAGAAACATATATAAGGAAGGTGTTAATTTTTCCCCTTATATCAACATGTTTCTTATATCCTTTTCTAGGTACGCATCTCTCCCAAATGTGTCTCTCCCCAATGCAATATTTTTCATGTACTATCTCTCCCATACACTAATCAACAATCAATATCAAAAACTATTATGAATAGTTTTCCCCTAAAGGATATTTTTCATATACATATCTATCCCTCATTGGCATCAATGACAAAGGTATCATTATGTCAAGACTCAAAGTTCAATCATTACAAAAATAATATGTTCAAGCTCTAGTGTCTAAATAAACTATTGAATATCAATACCAAGAGTCCTCAATAACCCAATACATACACAAAAAATCCTCCATAGGAGAAGCATCAAACATCCCATCTAGATAAAGAAATAGAGGTATGTTACCAACTAAAATGATGCAATCTTTACACTAATTACTACAAGTAGGTTGGAGCATAACCTAGAACATACTTCTCAAATACTCAAATATTTCCTTAGCCAAGGCTTTTGTAAATATACCTACCATATGCTCCTTTGTGCTAACATATTACAGTTTGATCTCTTCTTTTGCAATATTCTCATTCTAAAAGTTATACTTCATAGATATATCTTGTGTCTTTGAATATAATATTGGATACTTTAACACACTTATAGTAGTTGTGTTATCATGTAACATATGGTAACATGATCATTGAATGTTATCCCATTGTCTTTCAACATATACTTCATCCAAATAATTTGATTATGAATTTTTTTGTTGCTGCTAAATACTCTTCTTCTCCCATACTTTGTGAAATGTAATCTTGTTTCTTATTTAGTCAAGAAACTAATCTTCCACCCAAGAGGAATGCTCCACACTAGTTCTCTTTCTCTTATCTACACTTCCTTCCTAATCAACATTATGTATGCACTTTAAGTGAAATGATGTGATATGGCATGCCATAAACCATAATCAGGCATGCCTTTCAAATATCTGGAAGTTTCTTCTAGTGCTGCATAATGTATGTCTTTAGGATATTCCAAAAATCTTGCCACAATTCCAACTGCATTAGCTATATTAGAAACCAATTATCCAAAGTAAGATAGAAACAAGATCTTTTATTAATTCAAATAAGAAGGTAAAATTGAGTTGTATTTAGTTGTATTACTTGTTCAAATTGCAATAATCATAGCCAATATCTCATCACCTTTATAAAATAATTTCTTTGATCAATATATCCTCTATGAATGATGTTGGTATCCTTTATAAAAAATGAAAGGATGCATACAAGCCTCAAACAATCATGACTATTCCTAACTAAAAACTAAATGAAACTGAATACATTATATTATAATGCAAAGTTCAATAATAGAATAATTAATCAAGAAGTTTTATTTCAGTTATCTTTTCCATCTTTGTCAAAGGTGTGTCATTCGATTTGTATAAATATTTGATAATTACATATGGATAAAAGTACAAATGTGTCAACCTTTTATAAAGGAAATGACTAACAAAAGTATAACTATTTAACTTCAATGACATAAAACTAGTACTATTATTCAAAATTTAAGAATGAAGTAAATTAATGAAATTTGTAGAAATTGATGAAGTTTAGGATTGTTAATTTGAATGACTATTTGGAATAAGAATTGATAGATTTTCGTAAGTTTTAAGGATGATTTTTTAGATATTGAAACTGAGTTTTCTAGTTCCCTCAATTAAACTATATGGAAATAAACCCTTTTCCTTTTGATATTAGATTATGTTATAGATGACATACATAACTATATCAATAAAAAATGACTTTTAATCCATGTTTTCTCTTTTATAACAATTCAAATTTTAGTTCACCTAAAATCGATTGTTCTCATCTCCTACCACATTTTTAAAACATATATATTCTAACCAAAAGATATATTATACATTATGCAAGAGGACTGTCTCCTCTATAACATTATATGTTTTTTTTTTTTTTTTTTAAATATAAAATTTACTATTTTTTTCTTTGTCAAAATCAACATCTTCTCAACTATTAAAATATGCACTTGTAGTATTTTTTAATTACAATATACTATATCTAAGTAAAATACCATAAACACTATATGGGAATATTCCTAATTTTTCACTCGATAAAATGATGTTTATATGTTATTCAAAAAATATCATTAGTAGTTGTAGTTGGACACAAACTAATATAAGACATTCATCTAATAGATATTTCTAATTGGAAAACTATGAGAACGTATCTAAATTAACTAGAATGAATTTATGTAGATCATATGTCTGAAAAATAATAATTTTTAAATAGAAATACTCAAATTAAGTTGTTTGAATAAGTGAACATGAAGCTTTGTAATTTCACCCATATCTCTTTATTTGATTTTATGCAATATATCCTACACATCTAAGAAATCTATTTTTTTATTTTGGGTTTGTCTAAAATGATTCATAAGTTTCTCATGTACATGGCTCTATCTTCAAATATTTCATATTTAAAAATATTCAATTAACCACTATGTGAAAATATGTTGAAAAATAAGCTAATATTGATACTTCTTATAGATTTAAGATACAAACATAAAATATTTCATCGTAAAGAACCTTTTACCTTGAAAAATAAAGATCTCACAAATATATTATAAACTACTATAATAAAAACATTTCTTTTGAAATAAAGAAGATATGTAATTTTGTTACCTACATAAAACTTTTCCCATATTCAAAATATCTATGTTGTAAATTATGTTTAAATAAAAAATATGATAAGACAAAAATGAAAACATAAATTTTTTTGAGTTACTTGACCTTTACCCATCATTTACTTCTAGCCAAGCCTTCCATCATATATCTCCTGATTCGACGATATTAGGTTTAGGGTTACCTCTTCTCACAAAAGGGAAAATATTATGACATTATCATATTTAAATAGATCTTAAAAATCTTTCGATAAATAGGAGAATATTGAATTTATTATGCATCAATAAATATAAGAATAAATATTTCATTTGGATGATAACAAATTTATAAAATAAAATCCTTTATGATATTAATTATATATTCTAATGCAAATGAAATAATAAACTGTAATGCTTTTGCTAAGATCCATTTTAAAAATAAAATTCAACTTGAACGTAATCAAAGGGAATTATTAGTTCCTACCTTAAAGGCAGGAGACTATGGGCGTCCTTTTGGCAATTGTTTCTGCTTTGAAAATTGTGAAAACTGCAAAATATGTCCAAAATAAAGGTTGTAGGTAAGAATCAACAATTCCTAATCTATTCAATTGCGCGTATATGAATCTTCACTAAATTTGATATACTTTGAAGTTAAAGCATACATGAAAATAAATATATCTTATGAACAATTTTTCTAATTCAATTTTTTTGGTGGGGATTCGAGCTGTGGCAGTGGTACATTATGTTACAGAGGGATGAAGTTCTTGTACAGTATAATATGTCTTAGGGAAAAATGGCACGCCCTTCCATTGTCTTAATAGTAAAGGGCGCGGGATCGTGTATTCCATAGTTAAGCTCAAATTTTACAGCTTCCAAAAGTAGCTGCTACTAGTATGTTTCAATCCGTGTTCCCTTGTTCTTACTTACTCTATGTAGGTGACAAAAGTGATTGGAAGCTTGTGACAAAAATGATTGGAAGCTTGTGAATTTAGGTGCTGGAGGCATCGCGGATGGCGGAAAAGCTATTTTTGAGTTAGATTTACATGATTTCATTCCAATGTTAAACAATTCAAAGCCTTGAATGATGGCGACCTCTCGCTCAAGCTTCAAAAGGTATGATTTTTTCAGCCTTTGGAAAGCTTGAATAATCTCCATGGTTTATTGGTAGTCATTACATCTTGAACTTTGGAATTCAGATTATTATGGTAAGATAGATTCTAAGAATTTTGGTAAAGATTGGGTTTCACATAGACAACAATGTATTGACCATAATACACGGGTGCTTAAGTGAAATTTAAATATTCTCAAAGGTTTGGTTATATGGAAAAGACGTGTGTTAAGACTAATTTAGTTGGACCCCATGCTCTGTAATAAACATTATTCTACAAATTTTTCTCTTATATTCATCTATTCATGCATCATAATTGTTTTTAGAAACATATGTCTCCATTATTAGCAAAGAACCACAATATGAAAGGTCTCAAATTTTGGCAATTATCAGGAAAACAAAACTACATAAAAGACAAAACCCAATGAAAGGTCCTATATTTTAATAGTTCACCATCCTTTTAGTCTTCTATGGATGCACAATAAACTCAACTTGTATTGCCTTATGTAAAATCTCATGACAAATGCATTTTTATAGAGGGTTTAGATAAATCTACAACCTCTCATTTCTATGACATTTAAAACATGTGTTTAAAGTGATTTCTTGTGGTCAAATTTATAATAAAGTAGCTATAAATTTAAATGAAAAAAAGTGGAATGGACCGTAACCATAATTGGTTTTGGACAGTGCATTCATTACTTTGGTTCATGAAATGAAATTATTTTAAATGCATGTTTGATTGCAAATGCATTGGTTGCTAGAAATTAAATATATACCAATACTCTCCCCTAATTTCTACCTTTAATTACATCAATGTTTACAACATTAATTTTATCTCTTAAACACTCAAATTGTTCCTGTGGTAGTACCTTTGTAAATATATCTGCCAATTGATCTTCAAATCTGCAATGCCCCAGGCTAGTTTCTCCATCGTTAACCAATTCTCTAGTGAAATGATATCTGGTATCAATGTGATTTGTCTTCTTATGAAAAACATGATTCTTTGACAATGCAATGGTAGACTTGTTATCACAATAGATTGTATATGTATCTGCCAATTGATCTTCAGATCTGCAATGCCCCAAGCTAATTTCTCCATTGTTAACCAATTCTCCAATGAAATGATATCTGGTATCAATGTGCTTTGTCCTCTTATGAAAAACATGATTCCTTGATATTGCAATGGCACACTTTTTATCACAGTAGATTGTAGTTGACTCCGTTTGCACATGCATTAGTCTTTTAAGACTTTTCACATCCATACTGCTTGACATGTTGTTGTTGTGTCTGCTACATATTATGCTTCTATTTATGAGATTGCCACAATATGTTTCTTTTTTTATACCTATTTGACAATACATGTTTGAAGATAAAATGCATAGCCAAATGTACTCTTTCTATCATCAATACTTCCTGAAAATTCATTTTTAGCATATCAAACCAACTAAAATACATTTGAAGAAGAACATAATGTGCCAAAATTCATAGTCCCTACAATATACCTTAATATTCTCTTTTGTGCTGCCAATGTGAGTTCTTAGGTGAATCCATAAATATAGAAATTACACTTACTACATATACAATATCTGTCTTAGTTGTTGTGATATACATCAAACTACCAAGGTTATGTGTAGGTTCATGGTCAATCAAAATATGCCCTTAAGTGGCAATAAAAAAATAGCAAATCAAGTTTATGTCAACTTAACATGCAATTTTAAACTTCTTATGAACTTTCAATCAAAAATCTATGAAAGGAGAATCTATAAGAAATTGAAATTAGTTTCTAAACTACTAGGCCTTATCTAAAGAAAGAAGAAATGGATTGGTCAATATTTTGAGTTTTAATGCAATTATACAAAAAATTTAGGACAAAAACAAGAAGTAGGTATATGTAGACCACCTTAATCAAAATCAAATGATAATATTTTTTAATAAGATTCTAGATATAAGAAGTAGACTCATGCTCGGATGTGACACATTTTTTTTTGGGTATTTTTATTCCAAATAAATAATTTATTATAATTTTTCTACTATAGTATTTTCAAAATAAAAAGACATCTATGTCTAACCACCTTAACTAGTTCAAAACATTACAAAATTTAAATTTTCTTTTATTTTCATTATAGTAGAAGAGGTATATAATTTGATGCATCTTTTGGATTTCAAAAATGTTTTACTATTTAAAATTTATATCTGGCTTTCAATTGGTGTGTCAATTAGTACTTTATGTGTAACTCCATTAGAAAATGAATAATAATTAATTACTAAAATCGCAATTTGATAGACATTACATTTATGGAAAGATAAGAACATTCTTAAGAAAATCCTTTTCATTTCATCAAATTTGGGTGAAAATAATGTCATTAGACACATGTTTGAAGTAAAAGATACATAAGAACAAGCCAAAAACATGTTTTCCAGACATTTTTAAGTTGACCATTTAGGGTTAGTATCCAAAGAAATACTAGGTATTATAAAAGCTATTATTATTTTGGATTGGTATTAGGATGGGTGGGAAAAAGGTCAGAATATATTTTGAAATACTTTGAGGTATTTCAAAACTACATATGTTTTAGATCGCCACTTTCTAGCACAACATGATCCCGAACATACCCCCAACAAGTGTTTTAAATATAGTCATATCAATATTGAAACTTGTTATTCTTCTCTTTCTCACAGTGTCACTAGCACTATAAACCATAGACATGTTGATATAGATGTCTCTACTGCTATGGTGAAGGTCATATGTTTTTTATTTTATATAGACAAGCCTCAAGTTAGAGGTCACTCAACTATGAAGTGCATATATCATCTTGTTGCACTATTTATGTATCCTTACTAACTAGCTACACATCACAGATGGTCATAGAAGGATGAGTTTCCTCTCTATTTGTACAAACAAATATTTATAGAATTTCATTTACAATATGGTGTAGATTATATAGAATTTACAAGTCATATTGGGTAGGACCTAGGTGGATTATTAGATAGGTCTAGACTTGCAAACACCCTTGTGCCCACTAATAAGTAAGTAATGGTGGGTCTGAACATTTTGGTTGTGCAAAGTGTTCTAGAGATGATTGTTGTGGGTTTGAGTGTTCCAAATGATTCAGTTATGAATAAGATCTATTCTAGAATTTCCACAATTGGTACATGGTTGTAGGAGATGTCATCCAATCAATGTGGCAGATATATGTTAGAGTCTTAGGGTCCCATTTTGATAGCCACATCCTCTAGCACAAGAGTTGATGATGCATATGTGATAGAAGACAAACCATCTTCACTAGATTTTTTTTAATATATATTATATGTAGATGCATTATGTTGTATGACACCATATTTAGCTATAGATCTTCTTGGTCCATATGAGACCTTATCAATAGTCATTGGGATTCCTCTTAGTAACATTGGTGGACACAAACCTAATTCTCTCATGCACAATAGGATCTCAAGTTCATAGAGACAGGAGGATATTCCTACACCTTTTATAGGACCAGCTTCTACTCACACCCTTAATTCAACTCCTACAACACCCCCTACTCAGGCCCCTTCCACACCTCCTACAACACACCCTAATTAGGCCCCCTTAGTATGCCAACATCTATTTACCACTATTATTATAGATGAGACGATTGATTTAGACATCGATCTTTTTATATCACTACATGATTTAGATATCGGTCATATTGGAAAATCATTACATGCTACTATTGTAAATATATCTATGAACTTAAATTTATTTTTTTCTATAATTTATAATTATATTTTTTACATGTACTTGAGTCTAAATACATATGTAGACACACATATATTCTTGATTTGAAATATAACTTAAATATGTGTATTCATATACATATGCTATAACAGATTAGTATTTTGGTCATCTTCAAATGTTGATAGATCTCAGACAACATAAGCTAGAATTATGTAATTTATGTATTTAATATACATATAATGTGTTTAATTTTATAATTCTATTTAAAAATAATAACAATTTAACATCTATGCATGTATTTCTTTCATTTGACAAAGAGCTCAAATGAAGATCATAGACACTTTTGGCATCATGGAACATAACGGGTCACAACTAATCTTATGTATATCTAGTGCTTGTGTTATTTTAGAACTATCATTTCATTGATATGAAGAGTAAATATTTTAGCTTAAATTTACAATGAAATTGATTAACAGTGCCCCCCTTAATACCATAAACACATAACACAAACAAAGAAACAACAACAATTGCAAGAATAAAACATGCAGTTCTTATCATCACTAAAAATGCAGAATTATAGAATTCAAAATTACAATATGCTAACCCACATGGATGCCTTCATTAGAATAATATCCAAGATAAGGCTATGAACTATCACCCAGAGCTACCATAGACAATATTGTGGCCTTTCTTAAATATGCAATTTTATGTCTCTCGTGAATGTTCTAGACACTCAAACTTAATACCTAGGGCTTATAGATCCTAAAAATAAATATAGAGTTGGCTAAATACACCTTTGACATTCATTTTATATATTTTAAGTATCTCAACTTCGGAAGGCCATAACTGTCACACCATTGTTCTGATTGGCTATTATAACAACTTTTTAGAAACCCTAGCTCTTGATCTATAGGCTCAGACGGCACAAGAACCCATCAAATGGAACAAGCACCAATTTGTGGAGACTTTAGAGCTCATATAGGACCTCTAAGGCCCTCATAGCTGAGTTCAAATATTGTTTCTCCAAAAGTTTCCACCAAAAATCTGCAATAACTTCTCTTATACTAAAGTTGTGCAGCAATAAGATTTTTATGGTAGGCTTATAATTTTGAAATGAATCTTCATGTAGAAAATTAGAATATTTCAAGCTCATATGAAAAACTTACTAAAAGTAGTAAGCTCCCAGAAATAGTGACCCTCTATCTACTAGTCCTGATTAAAATAGAGAAGGCTGAAAATTAAAATATTTTTGGGTGATGCAAGATTTCCCTCACACACAGGATGCTCCTGCATCAAACACTCAAGGTAATTTGAGAAGTGAATCCATCACGTCTCAGGTTTTCAAAGGAAAAGAAAGATTTTTAACCTCCTCCTTATTTGGCCATGATGAATCCTCTATTAGTCTCCCTTTCCATTTGACTCGATATTCTTTACAAGTTTTGTTCCTTGTACTTTTGCCAATGTGATTGGCCAGTATCTCCTCAATCTCCCTTGTAGTTGATCTAGCTACTAGACTACCTAACTACACTTTTGCAACTTCATTGACATCACCTCCTTCTTGAAACTTTGTCAAATCTAAATTATTAAATACTAGTGAAATATTCAATTTAGTGGGTAACTCCTCTTCATAGACATTTCCAAAAGCATACCTTTTGACTATCTCACATGGCCCAAACTTCTTCATCTTCATCTTCGAAATACTCCTTTCTCCAATGAACCATAACTTCATCTAAAATCTAAAATTCCTTATACCTCCTTTTCACATCTGCCTTAACCTTGTACTGTGTATTCATTTTTATATTGTGCATCCTTACCTCCTCATGGATATTCTTCAAATGTTCAGCAAAATCTTGTACTTCAACACTACTTATCTCTCCTTTATCAAATGACCTCAATTCATAAGTATTTTTGGGACTACTCCCATATCTAATCTGGAATTGTGATTTACCAATACTCCTATTGATAGAATTATTATATGCAAATTCTACATGTGGTAAAATCATATCCCATCCTTTTGGCTTGTCTCCAACCTAAGATCTAAGCAAATTTTCCAAAACTTTGGTTTACAACTTTTGTGTATCCATCAATCTATGGATGGTGTGATGAACTAAACTATAAAATTTTCTTCAATTTCTTCCACAAAGTACGCCAAAAATACCCAAAAAACTTGGTATCTTGATTTGAAGCTATACTCTTTGGAAAACCATGTAATATCACAACTGAACTCTGAAAAATAACTTGGCCATGTGAACATCACTAGTCTTCGTGAAAGGAATGAAATGTGTGATCTTTGAAAACTTATCAACCACCACAAAAATAGAATCATTCCCTCACTGAGTCCTTGGTAATCTAAGAACAAAATCCATTCTTATGTCCTCCCACAACTTCTCTAGTAGAAGTAATGGTTGATACAACCCTATATTCTACTTCACTCCTTTCGCCATCTCACATACTCTACAACTCTCTAAAAACTTCTTCACATATTCCTTCAATTGTTAACAAAAACAGTTCTCAACATCCAAAGAAATGGTTTTATATCTACCAAAATATCTAGCCAATCCTCCACTATGCTTCTCCTTGATGAGATTTTCACTCATTGAACTTTTGGGAATGCACAACTGGCTTCTTTTGAACAACATACTATCTTGGATAATGAAATCAAACCACTTTGTCCTATCAAGTGTAATAGATTCTAAAAATTAGGATCATCTGGATACAAATTCTTGAGTTCCTTGAACCCATCCAACTCAATCTACATTTCTACCAAAAAAAAATGTGTTCTTCTAAGAGCATTTACAACTTTGTTAGACTTCCCACTCCTATTTCAAAACAACTGTATAGCTCTTCAAAACATAGCTCTTGAAAACATCAGCCACTTCAAATTCATTTTGATTAATTTTCCTTGACTATTCAAATATTGCAAAGCTTTATGATTAGTATACAAAAAAATCCTTAGGAAGAAGATAATATCCCACTTCTTCAATGCTTGAACTATAGTGTAAAATTCCTCATCATAAACAAAATATTTTCCTTCTAACATCATTGATTTTCTCACTAAAATAACAAACAGGTCTATCTTCTTGGCTCAAAATAGCTCCTATTGTAGTAATAGTAGCAACATAGTCTACTTGAAACACCTTGTTAAAATTAGGAAGTGCTAAAATAGGTTGCTTAGTAACTTTTTATTTCAATAGTTTAAAACTCTTATATTCTCTTATAGTCCACTTAAGTTGTTTCGTATCCCATCTAATTGTTTATGTCAAGTGTTCATAAATAATACTAAAACCTCTTGTGAATTTTTCTATAAAAACTAGCCAATCCATGAAAATATCTTACCTCTATCATACTCTTTGGAGTAGGACATTCATGGATACCCTTCACTTTCTCTAGTCCATTTTTAGACCTTCTACTGAGACTACAAATTCTAGGTATGCCAACTCTTTCTTCACAAGAATATTACAAGCTAGAGTTGTTGCACCAAAAGATTGACCTACTAATTCTTAATACAACTACTAGAATTATAGAAAATACGAGGCAGTTAAGCCATGCCAAAAATCTTGAAGGGAAAGGATGGCAGTTAGTCCAACAATTCCCCCCTCAACTTTACCCAAGGAGATTCAAACCTATGACCAAGCTCTAATACCACTTGTTAAAGTAGGGTTTCCATTGCACCAAAAGAAAAATCTTTAAATGCCTAATACAACCTCTCAACTTATAGTACACAAGAGGTGGTTAAGCCATCTCATAAATCTCGAAGCGGAAGGCTGGAAGTTAGTCTAACAAAAATGGAACTTCTTCAGGTTTATCAACAAATTTTATTCCCTCAACTTATCAAAAACCATTCAGATATGCATTAAATGATCCTCCAATGTCTTAGTAAAGATCAAAATATCATCTAGATAATCAATAAAAAACTTACCCAAAAACTCCTTTAGTACTTCATTCATGAGCCCCATGAAAGTGCTTGGTGCATTAGTTAGCCCAAAAAGCATGACTAGCCACTCATACAGTCCTTTCCTTGTCTTGGAGTCAATCTTCCACTCATCACCTTCTCTAATGTGAATCTGATGGTACCCACTCTTTAGATCTTTCTTGGTGAGATACTTATCCCCACTCAAATAGTCCATGATATCATCAATACTTGGAAAGGTATATCTATACTTGATTGTGATATTGTTAATGGCATGAGAATCTATGCACATCTTCCTTTCTCCATTCTTCTTTGATGCTAATACTTTTGATACATCACATGGGCTTAGACTCTCTCGAATCAACCCTTTCTGAAACAACTCATGAACTTGTCTATTCAATTCTTCACTTTTTGATGGTGTCATACTATGCACTACTTTGTTTGGAAATATGGCTCTTGGAATTAATTCCATCTGGTGACTGATCTTTCTCCTTTGGAGTAATCCATTAGGTATGTTATTTCACACAATATCAGAAAACTCTCCAAACATATTTATAACTTCTTCTAGTACTTCCTCTACTTCTTATTTAGCATCTTTTGGCATTATAGAAAAACACTTATGCCCATTGTTCATACCTTTGAGAAACTCCTTTCGATCAAAAAAAAAATTTGACTAACACTAAATACCTTCTCTTCTTTCTCCTTCAATGATTCCAACTTATGTTTCACTCCATCCTTGGTTAGAGTGTAGGTATTTTCTTGCCCATTGTGTAGAATATTCCTGTCAAACTGCTACAGCCTACCCAACAACATATGACATATGTCTAGAGGTATGATATCACATAGTATCTCATTCTAGTAGATTCCAATCTTGAATTTCACTGAGCATTACTCATTGACTATGACCTTATGGTCATCTTTCACCTAAGAAATATGGTATGGATGTGGTGTTTCTATCTCTTCAACTTCAACATTGTTACTATCATTTTTGACACCAGATTGTCAATACTTCCACCGTCAATGATCACATCACAAAACTTATCTTCAAATTTGTACCTTATGTGAAACAAGCTCCTTCTTTCATCTAGTTCATTCTCCCCACTCAATAGGATTTTTTTGTTAACTAGGACTTCTACTCTTTTAGTATCTTCAGAATGTGATGATTTGGCCTAACCTTCTGTTCCTTGATTTGTCCTTGGCACTGGCAACATTCAAATTCTCTATGCTCTTCTTCTTTACAGTGAAAAAATTTCCCATGGAATCCTCCTCTTCTAGATCCTCGTCCTCTACCACTTCCTCTCTAATCTCTATCATTTTGATAATGACAATGATTGTAATTGTTTCTCCTCTAGTTCTGACTGCTACTTCTAGCCTCAACTTTTTTCTATTTATCATCATTTCAGCCAACATAAGATCATTTGCTAGATCTTTCACCATGACCTCTTCCACTATTCTTGTTGTCAAACTTCCTACTTAGTTTTTCCTCAACTCTTAGGACACACTACTATATCATCTCAATATTCTACATTCAAACAAGACTCAGCTCATCTTGAATACTTGGCCTTAACCAATTAAGATAAAGGGCCACTTTTTTCCTTATCAACTTTTGCATGGTTAGTTCTATTGAGAACTCAGTAGAACTTTTTTGTATAATCTTGAATATATTTTCTTGCTTGCTTTAAGCCTAGCATTTTCTTCAATGGATAAAGCTCATAATCTATGGGATTGAATTGTCTCCTCAATTTAGTTATCATCTGATCCCATCTGGTAATTTTTTCCTTTCCTCTTCTATTTCACTCCAACTAAATCTCTATCCACTAGATCTTTGGATGTCCCTTTAGTTTTTCCTTCACTAACTTGACTCTATCAGGTCCTCAATATCTTCATACTCAAAGTAGTCCTCCAGATCATTGATCCAATCGATCAGGTTATTTGGGTTAAGATTTCCTAAAAATGTGGGACGTCAAACTTGGAATTTTTCCAATCTTAGAGATGGACCTATAAATCCTCTCTTCCTCTCTATTTGGAATTGCCTCTACTTTGGTATTTTCTTCTTCTTTTTCCTCATCCTTTCTCTCATCTCTTATGACAAGATTTATTCCTCTACACATTTTTTCTTCTAATGCTTGCATTTGGCTTTGGAAGGCTCTAAAACCCTCAAGTTTAACATGTACAACTCTTTCGCCATGCTCTCTCCATGAAAGAATTTTTACAATTATGTTGAAATGCTAGTGTAAACTACCTTACAATCAGTGATATGTCTGCATGCTCAGCCCAAACCAAAATCCTGGTGTAAACTATGTCATGGTTGGCAATCTGTCCACACACTCAATAACTCTAGGTTTGATACCACATGATGAAGGGTGCTTCGCTTAATACCATAAACACACAACATAAATAAATAAACAACTAAAATTGAAAGAACAAATCAAGGGCTTCTTTTTATTACCACAAATGCAAAATTATGGAATTCACAATTACAATATGATAGCCCACATGGGCACCTTTATTATATAGTAATTTGCAAGAAAAAGTTGTGAACTATCATCTAGAGCTATCCTACACACTAGAAAATATTTAGGCCTTTCTTAAACAAGTAATTTTATGCCACCTAGGAAGCTTCTAGATAGTCAAACTTTATAGCTATGCTTGGAAGACCCTAAAAATCTATATAGAGTTAGCCTAATACACCTTTGGGTAGCAAAATTTTTGAAGGCCATAACTCTCGAATCGTTCCTATGATTGGCTATTATAACCACTTATAGGAAACCCCATGTCCTGATCTATAGCCTCAGATCTAAGCAAGTGCCCATCCATTAATGTTTTAGACCACATTCAGGGCCTCTAAGGCCTTTAATAACTTCTCTGATACTAAAGCTACAACAATGATATTTTTACAGGAGGCTTATAATTTTGAAATAAACCTTCAAGTAGAAAATAATAACATTTCTTGCTCATATGAAAAACTTACTAAAAATAGTGAGCTCACAAAAATAGTAACCCCCATGTCTACTAGTTCTGATTAAAATAGAAAAGGCTAAAAATTTAAATACTTTTGGGTGATGCAAGATTTCGCTCATACCTAGGATGGCCGTGCATAAGAAATGAAGAGTAACAATTTTTATTTAAAAGATCATATCTAAAATTTTATAGAAAATATTTAAAAGGTTATATGTATATCTTTAATCTCTTTTGCCTCTAAGATATCTAATAAGATATGCGTACAAGATAAATAAATCCTTAAAATATATTTTAATCTTCTTATACATGACTCAAACTTACATTATTGTGTAATCACAATCTAAGCTTTCCAAATGTAATATAAATTTTCTAAAAGAAAACTATTTTTATTTAACAACAAAGTTAGCCATGTAAACTTCTTTTCAATTGAAACCATATATTTAAGCTTAATTTCCTAATATTAATATTGAAGCTCCATTGAAAAGTTCTATTGAAACTAGTTATTGAAATCGAATATACAAAATTGATTATGCACAGTCTCATAGGTAACATAGCAAAATGTATGTGTGTGGTAGGTTAAGCATCCATTAGTGTGTTGGTGTTTGCAAAAAATATAATCTTCATCTAATTTTCCTCCAATCAGTCCACATACAAAAATCAATCTCATTAAATACACACGTTATTAAACTAAAACCTCAAATTCTTATTTATATATTGTACAAATCTACCCTAAATCTATGTTGTTTGGATGTTATTGCAAAGAACAAATGAAACTATCAAAAGAAGATAGAATAAACTGACATCATAAAAAATAAATTCTCCATGTAATGCAATGAAAGTAAGAAGTTAACATCATTTCATAGATTTATAATGAAAGATTTAACAATGAAATCTTCCAACTCAAATAAAGATACATAATATCTTAAATTGGGAAAGTTTCCAACAAGTTTCAAGAAGGCTAGGGAATTTTAAGAAGAAAAACTAAAGTAAGTTTCTATTTTTCATTATCCAAAAAGAAAAGCTAGTTGAGAAGAAGGCTCACAACTGTCTACAAGAATAATTCATTTCTAGGAGGCAAGTTCCCACCCAAATGCTATCATCTTAATAAAATGGTGTTCAATTTTTGTGTTCTCAAAATTGAAACATGCACAAATTCCAACTTCCCAAGTCTCTTTTGGCCTTTTCTAATGTCTAGTCCCAAAATAATGTTGATGAGAATTTGTTCTTAAATTAGTATATTTATCTCTCTAAGAAATGTTGGATCCTATGTACAATTTTTGAGCTTGATCATATGTTGGACTCAACATCTTTGTAACATTTGATGAAAAAATCTGCATAGCTCTAAGGAATCACCCACTTGCAAATGTTCCACAAATGGAGAAAGGAATAAAGAATCTCTTAAAAATTCTAACAAAAATCAAATGGTTGCCAACAAAAAATGTCTAATCGGGTACCTTAGTACAAAAGAGTTCCTATAAAGTGGAGAATAAGAAATAATACCATGGAAAAAAGAAAATACACCAAAAAGAGATGAGGACTAGTGAAGGAAAGAAGAAACCTCTGAGATAGAGAATATTGTAGAAAATAGGAATAAAGGAATTATGATTAAGATAATCACTAATGCATGAAGTTGGTAACATTATCAAAGAATAACTATTGATCTGAATAACCTACACTAAAATGGAACATGATCTAGTAGAGAAGACTATAATTGCATGAGTGCTCAAAAGAAAGTATTCAAATTAGGAGGAAAATAAAAGAAAATAATTGAACTCAAAGATAAAAACTACATGACATGCTAAAGCATGAAGAGCTAATGAATCAAATCAATGAAGCATTAGAACCAATAGGAGAAAACCTCCCATAATGCTGACAAGGGAGAGGTAACAAGTACATTAAAAGGGACAACCAATGCATAATAATGTCATGGAAGGATCACTCTCTTAAAATATATCATAAGATAAGTAGGAAATATTTTCCATGAGTCAAATTGTTATATTGCTATCAACATTTAACTAACTCACTTGAAAAATCTGGATGACAAAAGGTTAGCACTAACACTTCTTGTAACTTTATAAGTTCATGCATATAAAATAAGGTGTAATATGTGATAGATCCAAAGTATACAATGTATAGTGGCACTTTCTCTCAAGGTGTTTGCACAAAGATAATGCTTACAAAAGGATCCATATAATGTTTGAAATACAAAAGGCTGGTCATACAAAACTAATAGTGAAAGACATTTAATTAAACTTAGAGAAACAAATCAAGGACAAAAAATATTCATTATCTTCACTAGAGTCTAGAAATAAAAAATAAAATGAATAAAATATAATTGGCATATAATCTTAAATAAAAAACACATCAATAGAAGGATCACATAACTCAATTTCCAATGACAACTTTTTTTGATAAAATGGAGTCTAAATGCTCAAGTTATTTCTATTGGAGCATAACAAAGATCTTTTATATTTAACAATAATAATTTTCATTAGAAAGGAAAAATTAAAATCTCAAATCTCAAAAAATGGATGGATCTTGGAAATATTGAAAAGAATATAATATTTGTCTAAAAGCACCTCTGTATGCCTAAGATAGAACTAGAATATATCAACCTCTTTTTATGATAAAAGAACAAAAAAAAAAGATTTTTGAAGAATTATTTCCAACATTTAATCCCTCTTTGGCATTGATGGCAACATTACATGTCAACATTAACTAATAAATATATGATAAATTTGAATAATATCCTTAATTTTATTCTTATTCGCATCCATACCTACTCCCTCTGAGATTCTTCTTGGATATGTCTCTATTGCATCCTTGTCAACACTATATTATGAACTACTATCATTTTCTATGTCTTTGTTATACATTCCATCATGTGAATATCTTCCTTCTACTAGGATACAAAAATTCTCCTCTTTCTATTTGGCACTAAACTCTCCCTCACTCTTCCTTGTTGATAGTGGACTCTCCCTTTTTGACATCAAATGACAAAGGATACAAGCTTTGAAGTTACTATGTACCTTTTGTACTAATTCATATGCAATATACTCTTCATTTCACACCTGAGAGGTGACAATCTACATAAACTTGATAGGTTTTCAATGGAACTTGGTTCATGCCTCACTATCTTTTTCTTTAGTGAGTATCAGATAGAGGAATAACCCCTAGTTTACCTCTTAGATACATTAATGAATCCTCAGGTAAAGTGTTAGTAAATATATCTTCTATCTACTCCTTTGTGTTTACATATTCAAATATGACCTCTTCGTCTTCAACAAATTCCCTTAGGAAATGATATTTGATTGCAATGTTTTTCTTCTTTATGTGAATCAAAATATTTTTGGATATATTGATTGGATTGTTGTTACCACAATAGTTAAGCACTGGTTCCTCGATTTCTTCCTACATTCCTTATAATAATTGCTTGATCCATATTATGTTAGAACAATTTACTAATGTAGTGAACTAATTTACATATTCTATTGATTGAGAAATATAATTATGTTTCTTGCTATTTCAAGACACTAACCAATTTCTAAGAAATAATGCTCCTTTGCTAGTTCATTTTCTATCATCAATGCTTCTTGCCCAATCTACATCAGTAAAGTCTCTAAACTCAAAAATTTCCCCTTTTTTATACCATGAACTATATTCTTTAGTTCATTTTAGGTACCTTAGAATTCTTTCTACTGCCATCATGTGATTTTCTTTTGGATTAGCAGAAAAAATTGCAACTCTGTGAATACAGTATCAAGTTTGGTATATACCTTATACTAAAGTTTCCCAATCATTTCTCTCTAAGTACTCTAATTTACCTCTTTTGAATCACCATTCTTTGAGATTTTATGTCTAATAGGCATAGGTGTTCCAACCATTTTAAAATCTTCCATTCTAAATACTCTCAATGTTTCCCTGGTGTATTTTGATTGAGTAATGAATATGGCATCCTTCATCTCACAAAATTGTAGACCCAAAAAAAATTTAATCCCTCCAAACAAAGGAATCTCAAAATCTTTCCTCATTTCTTTAGCAAATGACTTGAAAAACATCTCATGTCCTCCAAATATGATATCATATACAAATATTTTTGGAAACAATATTGTATCCTCTGGTCCTTACTTAATATACAAATTTCTATAATTATTTTTCTTTTCAAAACCAAGTCTTACCAGATATGAATGAAATATTTCATACCATGCTTTAGGAGCTTCCTTCAATCCATATAAATATTTGTGAGGTTTACATACAATGTATCTTTTTCTTGGATCAATGAAACCTTCAGGTTGTGCCATGTAGACCTCTTCTTCTATTACTCCATTCAGGAAATATTATTTAACATCCATCTAATATACTTTGAATTCCTTTTGTGCCACATATACTAGAAGTATTCTAACTCATTCAAGTCTTGGAATAGGGGAAAATGTTTCCCTATAATCAATACCTTCTTGTTGAGCATAACCTTTTCATAATACCCTTTCCTTGTTCCTTGTTACTTCCCCTTTCTCATTCAACTTATTTCTAAATATCTCTTTTGTACTAATCACATTCTTAACCTTTGGTCTATTTACAAGAGAGTAGATTTTGTTATTTTCTATTTTCTCAATTTGTTCATTGATTTTTTCTATCCAACCTTTATTTTCTAATGCTTCTCTTATAGATCTAGGCTCAAATTCACTAAGAAAACTTGTACCTTTCAAATTAATCCTTGTCAATATACCTTCTATCTCTCCTCCAATTATTTGTTCAAGTGCATGATTCCTTTTGACATATTTCTTGACTCTAGCATTGGTTCACTTGGTCCTCCATTTTCTTTTCCTGTTTCTCAAGATCCTTGGGCTAATTTGGCTAAAACTTGGGTTCCTTTTATTGTCACTAAGGTTGCACTACCTATGACTTGATTTGCACTGATTGAGGCTATAAACTAGGTTGAACTGTATGTGACTCAGGTACCTTTGTCTATGACTCCAATTGTACTACCAACGAATAAATGATTACAATTGATTGCGGTAAAGTCTTAGGTTCCTCATATTAAAAAGGGTTTATATAATCTCAAGGTTCCCTTATTCTTTTTTGTTCTTTTCTTTCTACAAACTCATCAATCTTCACATGTGCATTTTTATGACTTTGTGAGTAGAGTAACCTAGGAGTATACCTTCATTGCTTTTTGCACCTAGCTTTCATTTCCTTACATCTTTCAAGATATATATTATTCTTCTAAGTACTCTGAGATAATAAATATTAGGCTTGTATGCATACCATAATTCATAAGGTATTTTATTTGTACCTTTTTTAGTTAAACTTAGTTAAGTGTATGAACTATTGTGCTAATTACTTCACTCTAGTGTTTTGGAGCAATATTCTTTTCAGTCATTTGTATTCTTGCACATTTGATTATGGATATGTTCCTTCTTTCTACTATACAATTTTTCTCTAGAGTTCTAGGTGTCGATATTTGTCTTTTGATTCCTCTTTCATTACAGAACTCATTGAATTCATTTAAGATGAATTCACCTCGTCTATCTAATTTTAGGCATTTTAGATCCTTCCCTATTTATTTCTCAACTCTGGCCAAATACCTTTTGGACTTTTGAAAAGAATCATATTTATCTTTCAAAAACTTTATAGTCATTATCCTAAAATATTTATCAATAAATTAAATGAAATATACGTCTCCATAGTATCATTCCACACCTATTCTCCCACAAATATCTTTATGAACTAGTTCAAAAACTTCTTCAAAATCATAGGATTGACTTCTAAAAATTCTTTTACTCATTGTACCAATTTGGGATTGTTTGTGCATGTCCATCTCAAGTTTCTTTAGATAGGGTAACTAGGTTATCAAAGTTAACATGAAACATTATTTTATGTCATAGCCAGCTTTCCTCTATCTAAGATAACAAACATGTACTTTCATTGAGATCTAGGTAAAACAAAATTTATTTTATGTGATTACAACTTCAAACTAGGTTTCCTTTTCCATCCAATATTTTAGGTTTACCATTCATCAATTGTTCCTATATCCTATATTGTGGAGATGTCCTCCACTAAGTAGATTGTGTCTTAATCATTCAACCCAATAGGCATGTTCACATTTGATTCCTTTAATTAATGCTATGATTTTATTTTCTTTGACTTAACATGGTTCATTGTTCCCAAATCTAACATTAATTCCATCATAGTGTTCTAAATGTTCAAACTTAATTTTGTCACCAATCATGTGATGGGAACAACCACTATCTATGAACCATATATTATTTTTTCTAACATGAGAGATAAGTATCATTTTTTAATTTTCATCATTATTAGATTCATCCTCAACAACAATGTACACTACTTCTTCATTATCATCACTATGAAAATCTTTAGGAATCTAATAAGATTTCTTACATGTGTTTGTACTATGTTAGTGACCAGATTGTCTTTCTCATTATATAATAATAAATTCACTCCATGCCCAAGATTTAGAAAATACAATAATGTTCACAATAGTTGAGAAAACTTGATATTATTTGTTTTCTCTCTATATTTATAGGTATAGCTTCCTTTATAAAATTTATCCATGAATTCAAAGACCAATTTCACACTTTTACTAGAAAGCACATAAGGTGCTCTCACATACTCTTACATAGTAAGGTGAAGGTTCATTCAAAAAATAGAAGATGAAAAGCTCATAGTCTTTTCATTAAAGGTCACTTATTCGAAACAAATTATACACTATAGTAACTTTAGAACTATCATTGAAGAAAACCAATTAGAATAAATTGCAAGAAAATAGAAATAGATGTCCATACACCAAATCATATGTCCACAAAGTAACAATGATTGAATCACTTTAAACACCAAATTTCAAAGCATGATCAAAAGATGATACACACACACACACACACACACACACACACACACACACACACACACACACACACACACACATATACATATATATATATATACACACACATATATATACACACGCACACACACACATATATATATATTTATCAACTTCTTTCTGCACACAGTCATGCAAAAGAGCAAATATATATACTATCTTTCTATTGCTATTCAAAAAGATCCTATTTTATCAAAGTATTATCTGGATTCTAATTCTAACCCCTAATCATTTTAATGTCCTAGCATTTATAGTTTTTTTTACATAATTCAAAAGGCTTCCATTAAAGCCCAGCCATTTTGGTTGAAATAGTTATGATAAAATAAGTAAAAAAATAGTTTTAAAATAGTTGCAAAAAGATGCAGCTGAAAGTAACTATCTCATTCAGGCTTTGTCGCCGATCTTTTCCTCCTTACCTACAATTTATCTCACCAACTTCCAACACCTGAAGGTATTCATAAATTCCTACATTACATGGGAATCAAGCTTCTTCAAACTCAGTAACTTAGCTCTATAGGCATGCTTTTTCCATTTAAATTCTGCCTTGGCATGAGGTTTCTATTCAAATATAACATGGATTCAATATTTGCTAGTGTGGTGAAATCACTAGTGGTAGGCATTTCATTTTCTTCAATCTTTGTAATGGCATCATTGAAGCTTTTTGTTAATTCTTTAGAATCATGTTACCATCATCATACTATAAAATTCCTATAGGATTCACTATGTTCATATCTTTAAGAAATTCTTCATGCATCCCAAAAATCTTGTTTTCAATGGCTTGCATTTTCTTTAATAGCTTCCTTGTAGATTGACTCTGTCTAGCCCATATTATGTTTCATAATGAATAACATACAAGAATCTACAGTCTTCATAGGGTTCTCACCTAAGAATTTGAGTACTCCATATTTTTCAACCTCCATCACCTGGAACACAACAACCTAACACTGATTCTATTTAGTTTCCCATCCTAGAGTAAGAGTTTGAATTTCACCTAAGAGTGTTTCCCCTTCAAAATAAATAGTGGTAAAATATACGATGAATCTGTTTCCTTCTTTAATGATGGAATTCACCCAATCCTACATTGTATCCGAAAGAAACTTCCCCTTTTGCATCTATTTGACTAGTTGTTGGCTATCTATAGAATTAGGATCAAAAGATTGAGGAGTCTAAACAATTAGTAGAGCCCCAAGATTCATTAGTGAGTCTATATAAGTAGCCATGGTTACCACTAAGGCTTTGAGTTCTTTCTTCTCCCTACTATCCTTCTCTTACTATGTTAACATATGATCAACAAAAAAACTTGAAGAAATGATTGCATGTGCTTCTGTTGATGGTTCCTAGTTCATCTTTAGTAACTTTGAAGCCTTCACTGTCAATTTCTCCAGATTCAATTTTCTACTTTAATGTGGCTATTTTAGCTATTATTTTATTGTTACTAGATCTTTAGTTAAGTGGGCATTAGTTTTTAGCTTTTTAACCTTTGAACCACAAGCAATACACTTGGTTACAATATCTTTCACATACTGACTAAGTTTAACAACTAGGATGAAACAATGGGATGAGTAGAGATTGCCTGAGCATTTTCGGTAGGGGTCATGAACTTAGGTTGATCCACTTTAGGAGCTTCAATGAATTGCATGTCACCATCGGGATTGTCTGAGAAACTAAGACCATCAATTGAATCCTATCCCTGGGTCAACATCTTTTCCTTCTAAACTTCTTATTGCACGAGAGCTTTAGACTTGGTTTTAGATTTGGTCTGAGAAGCCATGTTTTGTATATGAGTTGGTATCCTTTCCTACCTACTAGGATACAAAAACCACCTGCAACAGGAGATGAAACATGGATGTGAGAGGTCAATTGTTCATAAAAATAAACCATTAGTGGAGACATTTCATTGACTACTTTCATGCTCTGCCTGTTGGTGTTTGAAACTACTGAGCAACAAAATGCTCAATATCATAGTGAAATTACTCACACAATCTAAGGATTAGCCAATTCCTAGTAGAAATTACATGAATAGACCACTTTGACCCAACTTCAACAAAACCAAGAATGGTTTTCTACTCTTTAGGCTCTACTAAACCAAGGTGGGTATACATATGGATAATTCTAATGCAAACTATGGTATGAAATTATCTTAGTTTCATTCTGATTCTCATCTTTTACCCTCAATTTTCTCTAAAAGCTTCTCAGATCTATATGCATCCCCTATAAGTAGATCTAGTTATAATTCTCCTAGAATTTACAAATATTCCTGGAAATAGTAGCTACCTAAGACTCAGGAATTAGATATAAATGAGTAGTGACCAGCATTTTATAAGTTGTAAACAAATTGGAATGAAATGATTTTGATTTTAAAATTGATTTGATATGTAGCAACAGAATTCACCCTTGCTCATTTCTGACTTATGTGACTAGTGCTTTATCCATTGGGAAAATTCTTAACTATTGGTGGGAGATCTAATTCAAATAACTTGTAAATGAATTAATCAATTGTAATCACCCATTTCAATTCTTACAAAGTATCCTTTTATAAACTCATAAACCCTACTGATTCATTGAACCATTTCTATAATTCCTTGAATTAAAAGAAATAGTGAAAATCAATATACAACCCATCCAGATTGCATTTAGCCAAGTTAAACCTTATTTAAATGACTTCAAAGTAGACAAATCCATAAAATGGATATAGAAATTGATGACACAAATATAGTCTAAATACCGCTTTGTATTATCCTTTCAGATGACTAATACAATGACCAATAGAAATCAATTGAAAAAATCTAGAATAGATTTCTTTTTCTGTCATTTCAATATGTTATCAGAGAGTACAATTGGAAGCAAACTCAAAACAACTACAAACTATTGGACCAAATGAATGTACTTTTCTTGAAAGAAAACAAAAATTCTACAAGTTTTGGACCATCACATTGCCTTCAAAACTCATTTATATAGGCATGAGTTACAACAAGCAAGGGGCAAATGTGATTAACAGGTGTCCCTCAAACGATATTTACACACACCTGTCACAAAAAGACAAAATGCAAATAACAAAAAGGTTAATACATCAAACATTCCTTTGTGGGCCCCTTTTTGTTATTCCACCTAAATAGAAAAAAGTGTTACCATCTAATTATTTGATTACTCTGATTCCTCAGAGTAAGTGGCCATCAAGTTTGAAAGTGAGGAGTCATCTCTGATTACCTGCACACTCACTTTAATCTGAGGATTTTCCTTGTCTTCATCATTAACTATAAGGGTAACTTTTACTTTTGCACCTTCTTCCTTCTCATCATCTTCTACTTCATCATCCTCTTCCATTTGCTCCATAGACATAAATTTATCTTTCCACTCATTATAGCTAGTGTCCTCCGACCAATCAAAATTTAGAACCTCTCTTTCTACAGTTATTAAAGAGTTTGCAAAAGCCTCTATATCAACAAGGTTTTTCTTGACATAATTATAAAATAACTATACTTTTACCAACTCCTCATTTGTCCTTGCCCATAACAAATGACCAGTTTCATTAGTAATTTTATTCATCGTTTCAAAAATAATTTCATCTAATTCTCTTTCCTGCTCCTCTTTTTCTTTCACTTTATCAACACTTTTTAGAGCACAAGGAAATAAATCAAATTTCTCTACAACATATTTGGAAAATAAAATAATTAATGTTTTTTGAAAAGAATCTTCTTTGTCATCAAAACCTTGCACTTTATGTAGCAAATCAAAGATCTTTTCTATTTGATGACATGGTAGTTGAATGACAGATATACACATAGTAGTGATATCTTTATTTCTTTCTGTCCATTTTTGCATAAGGGGTCTGAATATAGCTTCATTTTCCCTTAATCCATCCCTGATGGTTGCAATCTCTAATAAAAAATCAAAAAATGATTGCCATTCAATTCTATCTACCAAATACATGACACCCTGCCTCAATTTTTCTTCATACTAATCATTTAGTTCCACATGCAGTGCATACAATTTATTCTTCTATTCCTCAAAATCCTCTTTGGTATAGAATTGAGCCCTTTCTGGGGTATCAAGTATTTCAATAATTGGTGTTTATTTAAAAGGCTCAACAGGTGGCTATGGGGGGTATGCAATCCTAGGTTTATTGGACTCTCCTAATTTACTTTTCCCAAGAATCTTCTCCATTTGAGTTACTTTATTTTCCAATGATTGTATTTGCATACCCTTTTCCTCGTATGCTTTCAACACTTCTTCAAACCTAGCACTGAGTTGGGCAAATTTATCTTCCTCCTGACTAGATACAACACTACCAAATTTCAACATTTCTAAGGCGATGCCAATTATCTATTTACTACCAACCTCACCAGCCCTAAATATTGTCAATACACCAGTATGCTCTGTAGTAGAAATTTCTTGCATCCTAGACTTATCTCTTTTCTCAATTGAAAAATTACAAGAGCTTGGTGGTCATCACTAAACTTGACTCCTCTATGAGCCTGTAGTACGTCTTCCTCAGTTTTAAATTGGACATCCTTTTGTTTTCTTATTGAATCAAAAACTATGGTATTCACTATATCCCATTCTGGTAATATAAGGACTCCTGACTTCTTAACTATTTTCCTTCTGGCCTCAGGTGTAAATTTAGCAAAATCATTAAAAAATTTAGACTTTACCTCCTCCTTAATAGCAGACTCTGATTTACTAGGTTGTTCTACCTTTATTTTTTCACTTGAGTTTTCTCAAAATTGCCTATGTTTAGCCTACACAAAAATTGTTCAAATGCTATAGACTTCACAAAATTCTCATCATTAATAAACCTCTCAGAGGCTTGGAAAACTATAGTGTCAATTTCCTTACCTTGGTAATCAACAACAATTAAATCTAAGGAAGGTATAGGAGGTTCTTATGGTTCTCCAATCTCCAAATCTGTGGAGGTAACAATTACATCCCCTTCTCCACCAATTTGTCTAAGCTTCTCCCTTAAAGATGGTTCATCATCTATCAAGATTGGGGATTGGCTTGGGGAGTATTGTTCTACTTGAGAAGAAGAAGACCCCTGCTCTAATTTTTGCATTTTTGGAGCACTGGCTACAGATGGACTTTCTTGTCTTGGCCTCTGATGAAGGGGTGCCTATTGCACAGTTTGAACCATCACATAACCTTCCCTTCTCTGTAAGGTATACTGGCTAAGAGCCACCATATTTTTTATTCTTATCTTCCTTTGCACTTTTGTAGCCTTGTCTAGATATGTCTCAACATATGTGGCTTTCTTTTCATTCATAGTTTGGATGATCATAGTAAAATTATTCATCAATGCTTGCATTTTGGCTTCCCAATATTTTTTTATCTTTCAACGGGTCATACTAGGGGTCAAAAGCATTAATAAATTCTAAAGTCTTACTGGATACTATTCATTTTTCTTTTCTCAATTTGTGCTCTTGTAAAGAAAAAACATTCATAATAACATCCTCAGGATAGTACACCTGGTGTACCATACAAGCAGCCTTTGTCCTCTCTCTTAACAGATCATAGAAACCTTTAGGACCAATAAATCTAGGATGAGACTCTGCCATGTTGTATCTATCCAGGAGAAAGTTAAGATGTTTCCATCCTTTCTTTAGAAAAACAAAATCATGCACTACAGTAATAATTGGAAAGAATGTACCCTTCTTTGGCAAATCTCTTTCATCAATAGTGCCTATCTACCATAACAATTGTGCTATCCCTATTTTAAGGCACATGGAAAGGTAGAACACGAGGCTTTCCCAAAAATCCATATACTCTTATTACTGTTGAAACATTGTAAGGGGTTATATCCCCCCAATTATGACTAACCAATAGCCCTTTTGCATGGTCCTTGGGTCTGACCAATTCTAGTAGTGCTTGTGGAATCCTAGGGCTATCTCCTCTCAAGAGTAACCTAAACTTTGATGCAAAGTATCTGTCAAACCTCACATGGATGGCATCTATAGCTTCTAAAGTCATATCTACACTCCACAGCTACACTGGATTCCTCTCTCCATCCCTAGTTGTTTCCAGCTCCATACCCTTGGAGAAAAAGGTGAATCGCTTATACAAACATAGATGCATAAGCAATGAATACCAACAAAATCCTTTTTGCACTTTTCCCCATGCTATCCCTACTAGACCATTGTGAATTTCTTTTGCAAGAAAACTAACAAAATTCAGAATAGTGCTCATTCCAAATTGAAGAGTTTGAGCCATGACAAGGACAATAGAGCCTGGGATTTGATCAGCTTCATCCATCCCAAAAAATTTGCAAAGAGAAAAATATAATGCTTGAGCCCTAAGGTTGAAATGCCTTCTTAGCAATGACTCTAGGGTACTGGCTGTAATCACAGGCAAGGTGTCATTTCTAGTAGCATGCTCCTACAATGGCCCTATTCTTAGGTAAATCCTTTGGGGATCATACCTTGCTTGAAAGTCATCCATGTCAATAGTTTCATGCACAACATGGTTAGGATTGAGGTTGAAAACCTCACTAATTAATTCAGGGCAAACCCTATAGAGATTCACTCCAACATGGTTCTTTACCCACCCTATAATTAGATCATATTTCTTGGTCAAATCCATCAACAAATCACTATCAAAGAAAACTATGAGGACTTTTAATTTACCAATGTCAAACTCCCATACATTTCTCATAGGAGTGTCTAGTTTTTGCTCTGAAAACCATTTCTTAAACAACTCCAAACCCCCCATGGAAAGCTGGGCATCCCTTACACAATTAGCCTTGTCATAGAAGTCCTCTACTATGGCAACCCTAGGGTGTTTAGGAATCAATTCCCTTCCCTTAGTTATTTCATGTACAGATAAAGGAAATTGTTCGAGAAAGTCATCATGCACAGACCACTTTAGATAATCATTCTATCCAGTAAAATATTTACGTGGAGGCATTTTGAGATTTTTAAAATTCTTATCTCACCAAATTCTTACTACTTATAATTTTAAGAGAACTTACCCACAAAACTCTACTTCACTCTATGAAATCCTTCACTACAACTTGTCAGACTTCTCTGTGAAATTCTATGCCCTAGCTCTAGAAAATTTTTGTGTTCTAATAACCTTTTGCAATTCAGTGGTTCAATAAATGATGAGATCATAAATTATATTTGAGGATTGAAATCACATGAACAAGCTCTGAACCATATAAACTTCTAGTAGCTGTTTCTTCTCAAGTTGCATCAAAATTTCAAATCTTATCTATCAATTTGATTGGATCAGATGACCTTAATTTAAAAAGGTAACAAGATTTATATCCTTAAGAGTGGGGCCACATGTCTCATTACCACTTACTTGCATTCCTTAAATTTATTGCATCTTAAAATTGTAGGTAAGCACCAGCCATTGATCAAGACAAGATCAACAATTACACAAATCTACAGTTGAAGAAGGCGTAGTCAGTCATTTTAACCAATAGAAAGTCTCCATATGAGTCTATGCCTTCTGATGACCTCCATGCAAGTGGGTCCCATATCACCTTCTGAGTGAATGACTACTTGACATCATTCTTTCCATGTGTCAAGATGGTGCATTCCCGCTTTCCTTATTGAACGAGCATCTTCAAATTCCAAGCTTGTGCCAGTCATTGATTTTTGAAAGATCAACGGTGGTAATGCTAGAATTTTGTAACCCTTGCAAGATGAAAAATGTAACGTTACCATGGACACATGTCTGCATGGCGCATACTTGATTTGTTTAAACTTCACTCAAGTTCTTTATTTGGAAAAGTGCCCTTCATTGATCAAGACATGATCAATGGTGTGAATTTTTTTTTCATTTTATGCTCACATCATCCACTTGGACCAATAAAATGACTCTTCTCATCCCTCGTGCTCTGACCCACCCGACTACTACATTTATTTTTGAAGTTTTCGCACCCATAGCACAAATACTTCCAGCTAAGCACAAGTGGCATACCACATGGTGTGACTCAATTTTCTTCCATAATTTGGCCCCACATGGACATGTGTTGCAAAGCCACATACCCGCATTCCTTATTTAATGAGCAGTTTCATAATGTGAGATGTGCTAACTCTTGATCTTTGAAAGATCTATGGCTAACAAGGCTTCACTTCCATCTGGTAGACAAACATCTTTAGTGGTACATCTGGCAGTACATATCAGTGGTCATTTTATAGTGTGGCACACTGCAACATACATTTAGAGATTCTTGACCCCACCTTTCCATATGTCAAAAAATTGTTTGCCCGCATTATTTATCTCTCGTGCCCCCATGTTGTCAAGTTGTGCCATATGTCCTATTTACACTTCCCCGCATTATTTAATTATTGAGCACCTCCTTCTTGTGGGAAAGCACTAGCCCTTGATTCAAATGAAATCGATGGTTGATGCTTCTTGGTGATAAAGGCATATCTCTATTAGTAACTCAACCAATGACATCACAGGAAATCTAGAACATACATGAAAAGTACTGACAAACTTGCCAAAGTTTCTAACAACTTATGACTCCCCACAAGCTTTATGGTTCATTGAAACTTAAAAAAGGCAAGAGCTATGTGTCACCAAGTCACATGCCTGCATTATTTAAAAACCTTACATCTCAAAATTGCAGGAATGTGATACCCGTTGATTTGAACTTGAGATCAACGATTACACCAAATATTTGTTATATAGGATATTCCTCAATAAAATATAGAGCCAAAGACAAATAGAGCATGGTCAACAAGACTTAAAACAAGCCTTTTAATACAGACATGCTTACGTAAGCCTAACCTTAGGATAGGGTGATATGCCTTAAAATTATTTTTTCTGAAAAAATAATTTGAAAGGTTTCCAAAACTAGGGTAAGAAAAGATAAGGCATTATGGTTTCTTACACACTTAGGATTTTTTGAAAAATTTGCAATAACACACTTTGAGAAAATGATAGAATTCAAATAACACATAGACCAGGACATGAACTAGGGCAATCTAAGGGTTCAAAAAATACAAGGAACAAAACCCTAATTTGCAAGACATAAAGACTCAAATGATTTTTCACTAAAAATTTTCCAAAATTTTTGCATTGTGAAAAATCAGACCAACACTACCTCCTTAGCCAATTATCTATATGGGTGAGGATAGATCTTGTTTTTAGATTTATGTCATCCTCTTCTTCATGATTCCAATCTACTTCCAATATTTTTGACTCACTAGTCTCCTCCCATCCTTGTTCAACAATGTTTGAACCATCTTCATATATTTCTTCTAATTAAAATTTTAGTTTGAGGGAATTAACCTGTTGTAGTGTTAATCTTCTATGATCTCTTTTCAATAATTCTTCTTCATCTTTATAGTCCTACCATAGGTCTTCTAAATGTGGAGTTGTGGACAATTGACCCTTGATACCAAGAACTTGAGAAACAAATCTTTTACTATCAAAATTCCTTCTTCCTTGGTAAGACCCAAAACCAAAACCAAATAGATTACTTCCTATAATAGAGGCATTGATTATACTGCTACAATCCAAAGAACCATGTTTGATAGGGAACACTGACTCCTAATCCTCCTGAGATAGGTTGTCTTTAATAACAAAAAATAATTTCCTATAGATTTCAGCTAAAACAAAAACAATCTAGTACATATCATGGTAGCTTCATTGGCTCATCCTCGAACCTTCCTACACTCAAATAGGTGAATTTGGAAAATTTTTTAAAATAGCTTCCATAATGGTGAATCAATTTTTGAGCTTCTAAGGACAATCTGGGCATGGGTGCCTTCTTCAAAGCTAGATATACACTTTCTATCAATACATCATGTACTTTTCTAAAATTTTCCAACACTTTCTCTTTTTGAAGTAGGGGACAATATTGATAAATTATTATCTCCTCACTCCAGATTTCATGAGAGAGGGAAGTAAGATTACTAACACAAGCAATGCAGTATGTCAGATAAGAGACTATATAGAAACTTACTTTAGACTCTTTCACATGTTTAAGTTGCGTTCTTAATTAACTAACAACTATTTAAGCCCAATCCATCCATTGTTCCCCCTTTAAAATGATTTCTACATAACTAAACATCTATTCTTTCAAAAGGAAGATATTAGCTGATCCCTTAACTTAGTGTAGAAACACTACAAGGTCATGAATATGGGGTTTCAGATGGTCCTTGTTAACTATCTTGGGTAGCCTTGAACCTTAACCATAATTATTTTTGGTTGATTTCCTAGGTAGGATATTATGGTATTTTCTTGGGGTTTATCGGTACAAAGCTAGGGATTAGATGAGAGAAAAAGCAACAAATGTGCCTTTCGGTAGATGTAACAATGAGACAATGTTTTCTTTGGAGATTGACAAAATAGTTTCCCCATCTTTGTTTAAGATACTCTTACACTTCACATCATAATGATCAATGTAGAGTTGAAGCAACTCAGGGCTTAATAGGGTAGGGGGAAAAGTTGTGGCTTCAACTAGACCACTAGTCAAAATCTCCATATAACCATTTAATTTGTTAGCCCGCTTAAGAAAATTTGTGTGCAACTTTTCTAGCCTAACACCTTTTAAATTGGTATGAAATATAATAGGCCTCTTGCATTCCAAACTTGAAACATTCCCAAAGCACTATAACACAGATTTCATCATAAATAAAGAAAGCAAGGCTCAAACTAATTCTATCTTGACATGCACATGGACTGTAGAACAAAAAGAAGGGTTTCTATGTTCTCACCTATGACCTGCTAAGAAAACAATTTCCTTTTCCTATTTCCTTAATAACTTCTCGTTCAAGCTCTTTTGTTTTTCGCACAATAAACAAAAAGAAAAATCTATGCTCTTTTTAAAGCGAAGGAGAACATACATGCAAAAGTACAACCTCATAATGAGGCATTCATGACAAATGAACTGTGGCTAGGTTCACACATCGAAAACCTTCTAACATGACCTTCTTATTAAATAAATTCCCTTTGTGGCTATATTGACAATGATTAGCCTCGTCTGACATCCAATCTTCTCTTCGGGCGAAAGATCTTCCATCTTTGATCATGATGATGATTTTTTCATGCTTGGAATTAAGGAACCCTTTTAAATTATTATCTCCTAACATGGCAATTAATTCCTTTTGAAATGGCAGCCCTTTTGTAGAACATGATCCACTTCTGTTAGAAAGCCTTAATTGTAGAATGACTTCCAACTACTTTGAACCAAGATTCAAAGGAGTTTGAAGTAGTTCACAAGAACAATTTGTTGTCTTGGCATGCATTATCTATGAGAAAAATGTCAGTATAAAATCCTTTTGGTTGAACTACTTTGAACTACTTTGAACTGAGCTTCAAAGGAGTTCAAAGAGCTTCAAGAAAACAAAATATGATGAGAAGCTTTGGGAGAACTTTGTACAATACTTTCAATGACCAAGGGAACACAAAATGATGAAAGGATGCTTTAACAATTGTGTGGGCAAAGTCTAGGAAAATTTTTAAACATGGCAACACCCAATATGGCTAATATGGGCTCTGACTAGGGACTGGGTATGCAGAGTACATAGAGAATTCAAAAAACTAGATAAAAGAATAGCACCAGAAACAAAATAGAAAACAATAGGGGGAATAAAGAGAAAGAAAGAAAAAGCTTTAAAAAAAAAGGTATGTACATGATCAGAACCTTCAAGATGTTTAAATCTTTGTTAAATTCAAATTCTACCCATTATAGGTAAAGGGAAAAATTGTGCCATCTGGGTAACTTAGATGGAAAGTATTTGGGCCAACGAATTTTTAAATGATGAACAACCCTTTCTACAAGGAGTCAAATTTACCATGTGCTCCTTTAGGATCTCTCCTCCTTTCCCATAGAAGAACTTCATCATCTTTTAAGAAACTACGAGGCTTGGTTCTCATTTCAAAAATTTGCTTCACCTTCATCTGGTGTTCAATAATATAATCAACAAGTTTATCCTTTCTTCTTCCAACTTGTTCAAATACATTATTCTCTTCTTTATAGAGTCTTGGAAAAATTGATCCTCAATCAGAGATTACAATTTTGTGGTAGATAACTCCAAAGGTAGGAATACCTAAGCACGTATTCCATATACCTACACAAATTGAGCCATGCCAATGGCCCTCTTAGGGGTAATCCAGTCAACCCACAATGCTTCCTATAATTTTTTATGCCAATTCAGAGGATTATTAGATATCAATTTTTTTATTATAGTGAGCAAAATCTTGTTAATAGGCTCTGCCTAGCCATTCCCTTGAGGAAAATAGTCTGAGGAATGAGCTAGTGATATGTCATGTTCATAGTAGAAAAGGGAAATTTCTTCCGATAAAAAATAGGTTACACTATCTAAAACTATCTTTTGAGGAATTCCAAACTTAACAAATATATATTTAAATAAGAACTCACATACCACTTAGGAGTTGGCCTCTTGGTTGGAATGGCTTCCACCCACTTGGTGTAATAATCAATTGTTGTTAATATGTATATATGCTTGACAATTGATGGAACAATCAGAGTTCCAATAAAATTGACACCCCATTGGTGAAAGGGTTCGTTGATTACTACTAGCCAAGGGGTAAAACTACCAGTTGAGGGTGACCAATGAAAAGTTGACATTTTTCACAATTTCTTACAAACTTGTAGGCATCTTTAAACATACTTGGCTAGTAGAAACAATTCCTTAAGATTTTAAAAGTAGTCACTATAGATATCAAATGTCCTCCACATACACTTGAATGATATGCTCTTACCAACTTTTCCTATTGTTCCACATCTACACATCTCAAAAAGGTTCCATCCTATTGGAAATCTAGTTGAAAAGCTTATTAATGAAGATCAAAGAGAGAGATTGTTGCAAAGAAGGAAGATTGTTGTTAAAAGAATGTTTTCAATCATTTTTTTGTCATTGATGTCAACCCGTCTATTTGTAGGGATGACATTTTTTTAAAAGATCCAAGTACTATCACTTAGTTGATTGATGAAGAGGATTTGATCAACAAGGTGTAACAAGAGCACCAAAGGGAAAGGTTGAGTTGTGATGTTGTAATGAAGTGCAAGGATCAGTTAAGACAATGGTTAAATGTTGTATTGATAACATACTCAAAGATACATAGGTTAGTCACACTTAGAAACATTGGAGGAATAAGTTGTAACAAGGTTAACTACAAATCTTAAACTAAAATCATTAGTAGATGTCAAGCAAGTTAGTTGAAGCCAAGAAAATTCTCAGTTGGAGCCATGTAATAGAAAATTCTAGTGTGTGCCAAGTAATCTTTAGGTGCCAAGTGAAGTTCAAAAGTTGAGCATCAAAAATTCTTAGTTGGTGCTGAGTGATCTTCAGGTGTCGAGCATCAGGAAAAGCCTAGTTGATGCTGAGTAACACACTATGTTTCAACCACTAGTATTTCAATAGTGTCGAGCTACTACATTATTTCAAATGATGAAGATTTTCCAAATCTAAAATAACAAAGTGGCTACCTTGAATTTTTTGAACTAGTTGGAAGATAAGGATGATGAGCTAGTGGCACAAAATTCTATGTCAACTATTTTTGGTCAAATTCAAGAGGATTATTCAAGAAGTTTATAAAGGGAACAAAATATGGGTTAGATGCAATGAATCCTACCTAATCCATATGAATTGAAATTAAAGAGTGGAAGAATTGAGAGGGAAAAGGAACTCCAAGACTTTTATTTAAGGAGTCATAGACCAGGAAGAAAATGTTGCTGATGCTACTACTGCCAAAATGCCAAATTACAAAGTTGTTAGAAGGGTGTCTAGAAGAAGACATCTAGGAGAAGGTAGAGCAAAGAGGCTCTGCTTCTACAAGTGGTCAAGAAGAGGTGATTGCATTGGTACATTGAGCACGGAGACTCAAGGAGACTAAGATTGAAAGGAGACCAAGCTATCAGAATTGCAAAGATTGAAGGCCAGGCAATGATATGAGCTGAAAACTGATCTGAGATCTACAAGTTAAGTTGTATGTTGTAGTCTGGTCAAATATTTTCTAATACTCTCTATCAATTGTATTAGATATTAAAATCCTATGGACTTAGGTTGGTTTAATAGTCATTTGTAAATCCTTTAACAAGGTGGCATTCCAAGTGAATGTTCTAAATTCCTATAACCAGGCCCACTTCTAAAAGGGTGGTTAAATCCTCCAACAAGGTCACATTTAACTGTATGTTGTAAGCCTTTAATAGGGTAGGCCTTTCATAGGGCATCACTTTAGAAGAGTGATAATTAAGTAGCATGTTACTGGTTGTTTTTCCCAAATTGGGTTTCTACGTAAATCAATGTGTTATGTGTTGATTTCTTATGTGTTATGCTTGCATGTTGATTTACAATAACTTTCTGGTTAGAAAAGTTAAAGCTTAGATGAAGGAATGATTGAATTGGCTCACTATACTTAGTGAAAAGTTTGAGTAGGACATTTGGACCTTGAATAATTGATTCACCCCCACCCCTCTTAGTTATTCTAAAGCATTTCTATCAATTGGTATGCGAGCCATCTGCTGATTTAGTTTCAAGGTACTAGAAGCAAGAAATCGAAGATGTCGAAGAGAGAAGTTCCCAAGCTCAATAAAGACAACTTTGTTGTATGGAAAAGTCTGATGAAATTGAACCTTGGATCAATAGGTAACTATGTATAAGCCTCAATTGGAATAGAACATGTAAGCATAGTAGGACCTCTTACTGTAGATGATTTGAATAAAAAGAAGGAGCACAATCAAGCAATGCTAGAAACTACTTCTACACTTAGTTATGCAGAATATGATGACATCAATGATTGTGACACTACATTCAAGATGTGGAAATCCTTATTAGATATCTATAGAGGAGACTAGAATGTCCAAAGAGCAAAGAGAGGGAGCCTAATAGAAAAGTTTGATGACATGAAAATGGAGGAAGGTTAAAATGATGCGCAATAGGCTACAAGAATGAAAGAAGTGGTAAGTGCAATAAGAAGTCTAGGTGGAAAATTGGAAGAAGAAATTGTCATCAGCAAATACTGAAGAACTTTTCTCCCTATCTATGCTATTAGATTTTTAGCCATCCAAGAGCTAAAGTGTGTACAAGGAAACACACTAACCTTTGAAGGAATAGTGGGAAGAATTATCTACATTTGAATTGTCCAATTTTCATAACTATAGACCTAAGAAACTTTAATCTTCTTTCAAGGCCAAGATGACTATAAAAGACACTCAAGAGGAGACACCAAGCAAGAAGAGAAGAAAAGTAAAACATGCATCCAGTGATAGTAGCACAGATGAGGAAGATGTGGAATAGTTAGAAGCACTACTAGCTAGGAGATTTTATAGAGGCAAAGGTAAATTCAAAGGTAAGGTCCCTATCCTATGTTTCAATTGCAATGAAGTAGGTCATATTGCTACAAAATATACACAGAAGAAGAATTACAAAGAAGGAACCAAGTATAGGAACAAGAGAGTAGATGATATCAAAGACTATAACAAGAAAGGCAAGAGATGCTACATTGTTGAAGAAGATTCTAATGAGAATGAGGATGAAGTAGTCTATGTGGCCATGAAGGATGAATCAGTTAAATATGAAGATGAAGCAACATCATTGGTTACCTATGTGAACAAGAATGACAAGTGGATCATAGATAGTGGATGCTTACATCACATGATAGGAGATAAAAGTAAGTTCATTACTTTTAATCAATATGATGGAAATAGTGTTAGATTTGGTAATGATGCTCCATGTCAAATCAAAGGAAAAGGCTCTATTAAACTCATAGAGAAAATTTCATGTGATAATGCATACTATGTTGAAGGATTGAACTTCAACTTCTTGAGTGTATCATAGTTAGGTAATATAGGTTGCAAAGTAGAATTTGGAAACAAAACTGCTAAGATCTATGACACTGATGGAAATTTAAAAGGAAAAGGTGAAAAAACTAGGAGTAATCTATTTTACCTAGATATGGGAAATGCAACATGTCTTGTTGTTAGACTTGATGATGTGTAGTTTTGGCAAAAAAGGCTATGTCATAGTAACTTTGATAATCTGATTAGCATCAACAAGAAGAAGGTTTGAGGGTTGCCCAAATTAAAGAAACACGAAAACACAATGTGCAAAAAATTTCAACTAGGGAAGATGACTAAGTCTAGCTTCAAAAGTAAAACATACACTTCCAAAGAAGTATTAGAGTTAGTCCATACAAACTTATGTGGTCCAATAGAAGTGCAAAGCTACCTAGGAGACAAATACATAATGCTATTTATAGATGATTATTCCATAATGCTGATTGCAATGTGTTTAAAGAAAAAATTTGATGCATTTCAAATGTTCAAGTGGTATTTGGCCAAAGTTGAGAAGGAGACAGGAAAAAATCTAAAATGCCTAAGGTCAGACAAAGGAGGAGAGTTCACATTAAAAGAGTTTGAAATATTTTGCAATGACAAAGGCATCAAAAGGAAAACATTAGCACCAAGAACTCCACTACAAAATGGTATTGCTGAAAGAAGGAATAGATCAATGATTGACTGTGCTAGAATCTTGATGATGGAGATAAATATTGCAATAAAGTACTAGAGAGAAGCTGTAAGTACTATAATTTACACACTGAATAGAGTTCAAGTCAAGAAAGGTACAAATGCAACACCTTTTAAATTATGGTATGGTCACTCACCTAATGTTAAACATTTCAATATATTTGGTTGTAAATGTTATATTCTTAATGATACTAGAAATGGCAAGTTTGATGCAAATAGTGATGAAGCCATATTTCTTGGCTACTCCACTAGAAGTAAGGCATATAAGTGTTTGAATACTAACACTAATAAGATTTTGGAGAGTGCAAATGTAAATTTTGATGAGCATGAAAAAAGTTTAAGTTGATGAAACCAAGCAATTAGAGGATTATAGATCCTTTGTATACTTCTATGAAGGAATGACTATTGATGACAATGCTACAAATCAAGTTGGAAATCAACAAAAAATTTCAATATTTGTTGAGTCACAGCCAATGAATGCTGAGCTGCATTTAGAAGTTGAGCTTCAAAATGTAGAGAATGCACATTCTAACTCTAAAATTAGTACACATGAGAAAAATGATGAAATACTAGATGAAAAAGAACAAAATTACTTTGAAGCTAAAGGATCAAATGTGGAAAGAAGGACAGAACCAAGGTTAGCCAAGTATGTGAGAAGATATCACCCTGTAGATCAAATCATTGGTGACAAGGATGCCAAACCAATGAGAAGGAATAGACTGAGGAATGAATCATGTATACTAAGCAAGGTTGAACCTATAACAATGAAAGATGCACTACAAGATGATGACTGGTATAAGGCCATGGAAGAGGAGATAGATCAGATTGAGAAGAATAAAACATGGACCCTAGTTCCTAGTCTAGTTGATAAGAATGTGATTGGTACCAAATCAGTG
The DNA here is from genome assembly GCA_028749045.1 of Cupressus sempervirens. Lineage (NCBI taxonomy): Eukaryota > Viridiplantae > Streptophyta > Pinopsida > Cupressales > Cupressaceae > Cupressus > Cupressus sempervirens. Next base: position 294,866,056 of record CM053786.1, on the reverse strand, counting down.
TTTTGAAACAAACTTGATGAAAATGTTGAGATAATGAGAAACAAAGCTAGGTTAGTTTGCAAAGGCTATTTGTAAGAAGAAGGACTAGATTATGGGGAAACATTTACCTATGTTGCAAGAATGGAAGGAGTAAGAACATTACTTGCATATGCTGCATACAATGATTTCAAAGTGTACCAAATAGATGTTAAATCTACTTTTCTGAATGATATACTAGAAGAGGAAGTCTACATAGAACAACCAGAGGGATTTCTAGATGATAAGAACAAGGACATGGCTTGCAAACTACACAAAGCACTTTATGGATTGAACCAAGCACCTAGAGCATGGTATGAGAGGCTACACAAATATCTTGTGAAGATAGGATTTCAGAGAATAGATGACAAAAACAACTTTTACATCAAAGCTGAAAATGGTAAAGACATTTTGATATCAGAAATCTTTTTTGATGATATAATATTTGAAGGAAAAGATGTTCTTTGCAAAGATTTTGTTGATCAAATGAAGCATGAATTTTAGATGTCAATGTTTGGAGAAATCAAATTCTATGTTGGGTTACAAGTACATCAATTGAAACATGGCATATTTGTGACCCAATTCAAATACATCAAGGAGATACTCAAAACATTTGGGTTAGAAGAGTCAAAACTAGTTAGCACACCAATGGCAATAGGACATAAGCTATCTAAGAGTGGTGAATTAGCTAAAGTGAATCAGACATTGTATAGATCAATGATTGGAAAGTTACAATTTGTTGTACATAGTAGACCAAACATTGCATTAGATGTTGGGATAGTGGGAATATTTTCTACAAATCCAAGATAAAATCACTTAATGGTAGTAAAGAGAATACTGAAGTACCTAAAAGGAACTAATGATTTTGGTTTGTAGTACAAGAGAAGTGAAAATTTTGAATTAAAATCCTAAACTAATGCAGATTGGGGAGGTAACATTGATGATAGGAAAAGTAGCAGTGGAGGAGCACTTTTCTTGGGATAAAGGTTCATTACATGGACTAGCAGAAAGCAAAGTTGTACCTCACAGTCCACTACTAAAGATGAATATGTTGCAACTACTATAAATTGCACCAATATTGTGTTAATCAAAGATTTTTCGCAAGGTATGAAGGAAGAAGTAAACGAATCTATGATACTTTATTGTGATAATACAACTGCTATCAACATATCAAAGAACCTTGTAATGTATGCTAAAACCAAGCACATTGTAATCAAGTATCATTATGTAAGAGAGTTAGTGGAAGACAAACAAGTGAAGATGGAATATGTTAGTTCAAAGGAATAGATTGTTGATATCTTCACAAAAGCACTACCTAAAGATTCTTTTGAGTATCTTAGAGGTAAGTTAGGGGTGATACCCTTAGCCAAGGCTACTTGAAGAAAAAGCAAGAATGCCTTGCATCAAATGAGCTGATTTTTTAAGATTTTACACATTAATACAGAGGATGTTTACTTTATGATTCATGCCTAAAGTAGTAGAAGTGTTGAAGTTTCAAATCAGTCATAAGCAAGGTGATAGAGGGAGAAATTTAATGAAACTAGAAAAGCTACACTTGCATATTAAGATGTTGATATTTCTTTTGCATTGTTGTCAAAGACGAAGAAGTTGTGAGAAATTGATCAATAGCATGTGATCAAAAGTATGAGGGAGATACTAATCAAATGAAGATAGAGGGAGAACTTGATCAGAATAGTAGAAGATGAGCAATACAGAGGGAGAAAAACAAAGGACAAGGATACAATAGAAAAGAGGAAGAAACAAAAATGAAGTAATCAAAATAGTAGAGGGACATGTGAAGATACAATTACTTTTTGGAATTTAACTTACTATTCTAAGATAGTTAGCATTCGGTTAAATAGTTTAGTCTGATGGTTGATCAGTTTGGTTTGCCATTAATGCCAAAGAGGGAGATTGTTGGAAATTAGATTGAAAAGTTCATTAATGAAGATCAAAGAGAGAGATTGCTGCAAAGAAGGAAGATTGTTGTTAAAATAATGTTTTCAATCATTGATTTTTCATTGATGTCAAACCTACTATTTGTAGGGATGATATTTTCTTATAAGATCCAAGTACTATCACTTAGTTGATTGATAAAGAGGATTTGATCAATAAGATGTAACAAGAGCACCTAAGGAAAAGGTTGAGTTGTGATGTTGTAATGAAGTGCAAGGATCAATTAAGACAATGGTTAAATGATGTATTGATAACATACTCAAAGATACATAGGTTGGTCACACTCAAAAACACTGGAGGAATAAGTTCTAACCAAGTTGACTGCAAAGCTTAAACTAAGATCATTAGTAGATGCCGAGCAAGTTAGTTGAAGCGAAGAAAATTCTTAGTTGGAGCTGAGTAACATAAAATTCTAGTGTGTGCCGAGTAATCTTTAGGTGCCGAGTGAAGTTCAAGTGCCGAGCATTAGAAAATATTAGTTGGTGCTGAGTGATCTTCAGGTGCCAAGCATCATGAAAAACACAGTTGATGTCGAGTAACATAGTATGTGTCAAGCACTAGTATTTCAATAGTGCTGAGCTATTGCATTATTTCAAATGACAAAGATTCACTTTTCTCATGAGTGTCCATATGATCAAATTTTAAAGTAAGTATCTCGTGTAAAATATAAGCAACACCAAAACCTTCTAAAGTCCAAACTTCCATTTCTCCTACTCGTTGTCCTCCTTTGGAGGATTTTCCTTTTAGAGGTTGTTGTGTAACCAACGCATAAGGCCCATTGGAACGTGCATGAATTTTGTCGTCAACTTGATGGCACAATTTCGATACATAAGCTATTCCTATTATAACAGGTTGTTCAAAAACCTTTCCTATTCTTCCATCAATTAATCTATGTTTTCCAAGATTATCAGTTTCAAATACCCATGGATTAGTTGTTAGCTTGCTAGCTTTATAAAGCTTAGAAAATACCAATTTTCTTGAAGCTTCTCGCTTGTACCTTCGTCAAAAGGTGGAAGTCTATAATGTTTGTTCATTAGTTTTCCTGCTAAACCAAGTAAACATTCAAAGATATATCCTACATTCATTCGTGAAGGTACCCCTAATGGATTTAATACCATGGCCACTAGTGTTTGATTTTGTAAATAAGGCATATCTTGCCTGGCCAACTTTTTTGAAATAATACCTTTATTACCATGCCTTCCCACTACTTTATCACCCACTAGTATTTTACATTTTTGTAAAATATATACATGAACTTTTTCTATAATATCGTCAAGATAATCATCTTCCTCCTCCTCCTCGAACTCCTGAAAGCATCTCACATCGATAACTTGACCTTTTACACCTTTAGGGACTCTGAAACAATTTTCTTTTCCAGTAGGTGCCTTAATATCAAATTAAGCTCATAGTAAATTTCCTTCTAGAGTATTTATTAGTGAGTCTTCTCCTACTTCCAGTATTAATTTACAATGTCATTTTCATCTAGATGACACAGTAAGTAAGCATTTAAATGAGGTATTCCTCTAGTTATTACTCTAGGGCCCTGGTCCGTATAATAAATTCCAATTTTGTATCCTACAATTTGAAAAGAAGTAAAAATATCTTCATATACCAGACGTTCACCAATAAGTATTGCATCTTCAAAATTGTATCCTTTCCATGTGATATAGGCCACTAAAATGGTTTTTCTCAAAGAAAGTTCTACCCCTGCTGTAGCTGCACTGTCTATTATAATTTGTCCCCTCTTTACATATTCCCCTTGGCGAACTTGGGGTTTTTGATGCATACAAGTATCACTATTAGAACATTGATATAGAATCAATTTTGTTTCTATATTGTCTCAAGCAATAGATAAAGTTATGATTATATTTTCACCATCAATATACTTTATTTTTCCCCCTTGCTTGGCTATAGCTACACTTCCTAAATCTAGAGCTACTTGACCCTCCAATCCAGTTCCAACAATACACTTCTAAGGTTGAACAAATGGAAGTGCTTGACACTGCATATTAGAACCCATTAAAGCACAATTTGCATCATTATGTTCAAGAAAAGGAATAAGAAAAACTCCAATGGAAAAATATTGGGAAGGCAAAATACTTCTAAAATGAATTTGGTCCCATGCAAAAAATAAAAATTCTTGTTGAAATCCAGCTGCAGTCAATTGTTCCTCTAGAACCCCTTGATTTAATGCCACAGAATTTCCTATAGCTATCTGATAGTATTCATCTTCGCCCGGTAATAGATAAACCATATGGTCTTTGTTCGATCTCTCAGATAGCCTATAGAATGGACTTTGTAAAGAGCTGTAATGACCATGCATTACATAAATAGATAACAATCCAATAATCCCAACATTTATTCCTTCGAATGTTGTAATCGAACAAATACATCCATAATGATTAGGATGAATATCCCGTGTACGAAAAGTAGATGTTTGACTTGTCAATCCTCCAAGGCCCAAAGAGCTCACTTTTTGACTATGAACTATTTCTACCAACAGATTAGTTTGATCCAAAAATTGTGATAAGGGATGTAACCCAAAAAAATTCTGAAAAGTACCCATTAATGAAATGAAAGTTTCCAATTTAATAAGAGTTATTCTCTTTTTAGCATTGATTGATACAACAGGTAATATAGTTTTTACAACTGCTTCTCTGAAATCATATAGAGCTAATTGTAATTGCTCTTGTAATAAATCTACCACAAAAAGAATATATCAATTTTGTAAGTGATCTATATCATCGGGTGTACCTGCTCCAAATTGCACTTTGATAAGGTAATCCATAGTAGCCAATATGTTGTACGGTAATAATAAAATTTCATTCTCAAGTATATCAAGTCTTACTTTTATATTAATATTTCATCGATCCATCTTTCCTAATAAACATTTCATTTGAAAAAAATGTTGTTATTTTTTCATCTATAGACTCAAAATCCAATTCTTCTTCTTCTTATTCTTCTCCTTCTTCTTCATTTTCATCACTTATGTAAAGTTTTTTATAAAGTTTATAAATATTTTTCTACTTCCTACCATACCAATCATACTTGTATGTATAATACTCCTTCGAACATTGGAAAAATGCTTTAATATTCTTCTAGTTAAAAATATCTTCAAAATTTACACCCATAGCAACTAAAAAAAGTAAAACAGATTTTTTTTTTGTTTATACGAATCCATATCTTTTTTTAATTTTTATTAAGCTCTAATCTTGATCTTCCTCCCCAATCTAAAATTATTGTGCCAATCTAGATAATGTTTCTCGACGGTTTTCATTTCCAAGTGTAATAAATACTGGGGCTTCTTACTATTTGATTGACCACGACTCTATAATTTACATTTATTACAAAAGTTCCTTTAGAATTCATCAAAGGAATATCTCCCAGATATAAAATCTGGTCCTGTATTTCACAAGTTTTCTTAGTTTTCTTAATCAATCTTGCTGGTACATATAATTGACAGTTATATGTAATAGACATATATACAACATCTCTCTCTTTAATGAAAGGTTCTGTTAGTTTATATTCAAAACCAAAAAGAGTAATTTTTATCTTTTTATTTGAGCTTTCAATTTTTGAAAAGTTATTGATTTCTTCTATTAAGCCTTGATTGATAAAACGAAAAAATCCTTCAAGTTGTATTTTACCAAATTGTGGAATTGTAAATATTCCTTTATTTTCTTCTAATTGCATTGAATGTTTGCTATCCTATATTTCTATAGTAAATTTTATATTTTGATATTGTATTCCCCATTAATCTAGACGAATAAATTCGACAAAAAATTGACATGTTTTGTTCACTATATCAAAAAGAAAAAAAGAAAAAAAGGAAGCTATTTTCTTTTATTATTAAAAAATGATATATGATGTAAATATTTCTATAGTTGTAAATTCTCTAGTTATTGATTGACAAAAGTGGATTTAATATACTTAATTGGGTAATTTTTGAATTAGATAGTGCTACTTTGAAATCGGATGGTGTTTTTCGAAGTAGCCCAAGGGGTTGGTTTACTTTTGGGCATGCTATATTTTCCCTTCTTTCCTTTTTTGGGCATATTTGGCACGGTGCTAGAACTCTATTCAGAGATGTTTTTGCCAGTATTGATCTGGATTTGGATGCTTAAGTAGAATTTGGGGCATTCCAAAAATTGGGAGATTCAACTACTAAAAGACAAGTAATATAATATGGTATCACTCCACTTGTTAATGCAATATTGAGACTTTGCATCTCAGGAAAATCTTCTGCTTTTGATTTCACCTTTTTCAAAATGTTGTAATTAGTACAAAAGCTATCTCTATTAATAATAAACTATGATCAAATTTATGGAAGCATTGGTTTATACATTCCTTTTGGTATCGACCTTAGGGATCATTTTTTTCACTATTTTCTTTTGGGAACCCCCCAAAGTGGTCTCCTTGAATTTTGTGAACTAGTTGGAAGATAAGGATGAATAGCTAGTGGCACATAATTCTATGTGAACCATTTTTAGGTGAATTCAAGAGGATTATTCAAGAATTTTTTAGAGGAAACAAAATATGGGTTAGATTCAATGAATCCTACCTAATCTATACGAATTGAAATTAAATAATGGAAGAATCAAGCTAGAAAAGGAACTCCAAGACTTCTATTTAAGAAGTCATAGAGCAAGAAGTAAATGTTGCTAATGCTGCTATTGCCAAAGAGCCAAATTGTGAAGTGGTGAGAAGGGTGTCCAAAAGAAGACATCTAGGAGAAGGAAGAGCATAGAGGCTCTTCTTCTACAAGTGGTCAATAAGAGATGATTGCACTAGTACATTGAGCATGGAGACTCATGGAGACTAAGATCACCATTTTGATCTGCACCATATGTGCTTTCATTTTGATGACTAAAGAATTTCCTCATACCAAAATGCCCCCATAATAATCAAGATCACTCTTTGTGGCACTTGGTTCTCTTTTGGAAGTTCTTGCATGCTACTATACTTAATTGGGACATAAGAATAGAAAAAACATATTTGAACTTTATATGGTAAGTTTTATCTTGAATTAAGTGACTAGGGACTTAATGGTGGCATGAGTATACTTGCATCCATTAGGTTATTGTTTCTTTGTTCTTGTCCCTATCTCATTCAACACTTAGCTTTGAGAAATCCAACTTACCTACAAATATCCTATCAAGAAATTGATATTTCATTGATAGTAAATCAAATACTTGATTAAGCCTACATATATTTGAGATTTATTAGGCGAGTAGAGTTAGTGTCTAGTATTTTTTTATTGATGAATAGTCCCTTCCTTATATTAAAAAATATACAATAAAATTACATATTCACAAAAAATGTGGCCAGGGGAAATAGGATCAACCTGCGAGTTCATATAGCCAAAAGTTGAAAATCAACTATTCATCAAAAAAAACTTTGAAAAACATAAAAATCCTCAAGCTACTAGCACAATACTAGCTAAGGGAGGAGGATCCTTATCACTAGATCCGTAATTGAGGTGGGGTGAGTAGATGGCCCAAGGGGAGCCCATCCATCATCAACAACAATAGCAACATTATCTTCACCTTTTTCTCCCTTAGGCCTAGGAGAAGAAATGGCTAAGTCCAACCAAGGAAACACCCACTTGGGGACTGAGTGCAAGAGGGCCAACTGGTAGTAGGAGCAGCAGGAGGAGCCTTTGGGGAGTACCCTGAGCCAAATCTTCGAGGAGGTGAGGTAGAGTAATGCCAACCACCAAAGCCTCTAGAAGAGTGGCACTGACCAAAAGCACCACTGCTAGGAGAGCAATGTGGCTAAGAGTGAGGCATGTGGGAATGGCGAGCAAAAGTGCTACATCCTTGACAGTGACTGTGAGGAGGGGTATGGTCATTGAAGACCAAATCCAGCAGGACACAAGCTACCATACAAGGGGTATTTTCCCAATGAGAAAAAAGCTCCTGTAGGTGAGCCACCTTTAGAGCCACTTTCTCTATTTTTATTTGAATTTACAACATGACATTGTTATAAATACATGCTTTAGCATACATAGAAACATTAATGTGAAGTGTGTTGTTAGCATAAATAACTACGTTGTGATGTTTCCAAATAGTAAATAAGATCTCCAATCTTAAAGCATGCCATATCTAGGAGTACTTGAAAGGAATCTTAGTGTTGTCACCTAGAACAACCATATACCAAGAGAAAGGTTCTAGGAGGAAGGGGTAAAGGAGATCATGGATCCATCGCCAATAACACTAAGCCCATCTACAAAACCAAAAAATGTACAAAAAGGTCTCTAGTTGACCATAGAAAAGGCAACGGGGGTCAAGAACACTTAGGTGCCATAGTCGGGGGCCCAAAGGCAAGCCCTGGAAAAGAATACACTAGGTGTAGTGCACAATTTTAGGCTTAGTAATGGCTTGTCACATAGTGGAGAACCTATGACTCCAAGTATGGTGAGAAGATTGCAAATGCCATCATTAGTTAATAACTTCAATGATGGAAAGGTGAGGAACCAGCCATCATTAGCCTAGCTTAGTCTTATAGTTGGTTACTAAGGTGTCTAGATACCACTTCTAGTCTTTCCACCAAGGGTGAGAGGACTGAAAGCCAACTTTATATAACAAATGTGGAGGCACCACAGAAACTAGAAGATTGATCTAGACGAGTGAGCCAAAATTACACTTTCATGTCCTCCCATGACCGTTAGCTCATAGTAACTCTAGAGAAAAGATCTTTGGGGGATTTTATGCCACATTTAAAAAAATGCAGAGTACTAGCACCATGCACTTTAGCCAAGGGAATACCTTGGATAGCTAATAATGGTGACAACTATAGATTGTGTTGGTTCATAGAGAGCCCATCTTTGAACCCATTACCAACCCAATGAAGTTAGGACTTAACTGCTTTCCAAATACTCTTGGCAACAAAAGTGCCCTAAATCTAGATAGGTTCAATGGTGACAAGAAGGGTTTAAAAACCAATCCCCTTCGAGGATGGTCGATGAACTAGAAAGCCCAAGGAAATGTAATGTCTTAACAAAATATTCCAAGCTTCATTGTCAGAAAGAGCTCGAATCACCCATTTGGCACATAGAGCAGTACCTTGCTTTTGGGTGGACATCAAGCCTAAGCAACCAGACTCTTTCAGAAGACAACAGAAATCCCAAGCAACTCTATGAAAGCCCTAGTGAGAAGCCTCGTATGCCTAGAGGAAATCACGTAACAGGTGCTCAAGTTTGAGATAAGATGCCTTTAAAGGAGCCCAATAGGAGGATTAGTACACATGGGTGGTAGCCAACACTTTGGAACAAATCTAGAATTTTCCTACAAGGAAGAGAGGTTTGGTGATCTAATACTCTTGCTTCTTTTCTATTCTTGAAAGATTCACATTCTAGAGCTCAACAGTTGAGGCTTGGAAGGAAAAAGGGATGCCTAGAAAATGAAAAACTTCCCAATGCTAAACCCATTTCCATTGATATTGCCCAAGCCAAGCAGGATGGGGAAGGGAAGACCGCCTATGGCAAAGGGGTTTGTGCCATAGAATAGCAGACCATGAAGCAAGATAGAAGGTGGAGGGACATTGCAAAGTGGAGGCAACATTCTCTTCATCCTCAATGAGAGTGAGGAAGGAATCATATATGAAATGGCCATTCACAAGCTGACCAGGGGAATCTGGGAGGGAAGTAACATGAACCCTCCCTTGTGAGATGGAATTTATGAGAAAATACCCAAAACATTTGGCTTCCAACACATATAAAGGGGGTGCTAGTAGGCAGCCTTGTCGAATTGAATGACAAAGCCCAAAGGCTTGAGATTGGTGGCCATTAATGGAGATGCAAGTAGAGGCATCCTCAAAAGTCATGTAGGCCAAACCCAAGTGCCTAAAGCATTGCAAGGATGAAAGGTCACTCAATCTGATCATAACCTTTAGCAAAATCAATCTTGAGAAAGATGGCCTATTTCTTGGAATGTCGAGCCCATTTCATCTCTTCCCACATAGAAATTATATTGTCCAAGATATAATGGGATTTGATAAAACTCATTTGTTTAAGGTGAATAATCTGAGGAAGAAGATGATAGATTTTAAGAGAGAGAGAGCCTTAGCAATAATCTTGTAAGAGACATTCAACAAAGTGATGGGGCTCCAATTGCATATATCTTTGGAGTCACTTGCATTACATATGAATTTGATATGCCACTTATTAATAATATTGCCTAGAGAGTAGGAATTTGAGGCTTCAAGGTAAACCTTATGCAGGTCTGGTCTAATCTCTTCCCAAAAGGCTTTGTAAAATTCCTAAGGGAAACCATCACAACCAGGGGCCTTATCTTCTGACATGGAGAAAATAGCTTCCTTGAGGTCCGCTAAAGTGAGTTTTTTCTCCTGGAATGCATATTGTTCTCGAGTGAATCTTTTAGGAATGGCATCTAACCTAGCCTACAAGGCTTAAATCCAAGCTTTTGAAGGGGCCTACGCCGTGAAATTTTTTTCATAGTGGCAGAAAAAAGCTTAGAAAATGTTAGGAAGCTCACAGAAGGAGTGTTGACCATCCCGAATGTGTTTGATCCCCATCATAGAATGGCAAGCCCTTAACACATTAAAACATTTCTCGGAAGATTGATCTCCAACCTCCAAACAATGAAGGCGGCCCTTGAGTTGAGCTCCTTGGGCAATATAATTATCTACAACCTACTTCTGGTGGAAAAGGTTGGCAGGCCTAGAGATCTATGTCAAATGGATTCATGGCTAGAGCTTCAGTGATCATACAAAGATCTTTGGTAGTGACCTCATAGGATCTCTTGTAGTAAGTGGCCAGTTGTCCCTCATAAATGCAAAGAAACCTCGTAGTACGGGTGATGGCATCATTCCACCACTAAATCCACCTAAACATGGAATGGGGCCTAGGTTCAAGATTCCAATTTGGCAAATTATGAGAGGCAATGGGTGGATGGGATAGAATTGAGGTATTAAGGTAAAAGTAAGTTTTACAATTATGAGGAGGGGTGGAATGCTACCTAATGGAGGAGTGAATGGGAAAATGGTCAAAAAGAGTCACATCAAGGATTGGAGTAATAGGTAGCAAACTCACATGAGAAAAGAAAAAAAAGGACTAAGAAGAAATCATGGCATGGTTTAGCCTTTCAAGAACTCTATTAGATCCCTCTCAAAAGTTGGATTAGGTGTAGCAGATGCCATCAGTCCGGTGGTGATGAACATTGGGATCAAAAAGACCCAACTTGTTCTACATGTAAAACCAGGCTTCTCACTCTCTAGCTGACCATTGAAAAAGCAGAATGCCCACTTTATTAATAGCTTGCTCAACCATATTGAAATCTTCACAAAATATCTAGGTGGTAGGCGAAAAAGAACTAGCTAGCCACCTCCACAAGAGTGAGCACTAAACCACATCATTAGAGGCATAAACATTGACAATGCCAAAAGAATGATTTTGGAAAGACAAAAAAATCCAAACAACTCTTAGCATGGGGTTAGAACCATGGGATATAACAAAAGGAAAAAGTTGAGGGGAGAGGAGAGTAACTACACCACCTCAACTAGCTTCATGTTGAGAAGCAAAACTAACACCATCTTACTGTATCACATGGTAGGCTGAGTTGAGAAGAAACCCAAAGAATTTGACTTCTTTCAGGCATAAAACATCAATATTGCCAAACTTATGCTTGGTATCATGAACAAAATATTTTTCTAGGGAGGTATGTTAGATCCTACACATTCTAGGAGAGAAAGTTCAATATTAACTAGCTTGCACATTCTCTTTGTCCCCAAGCAAGGAAAAGTTTTTATACAAGAAATTAGAGGATTCAAATGATGGATCACCCAAAGTGATGGCTCTTCATTTATCCCTAGTGATAGAAACTACATTCTATCCTTCAAGGTGGTGAGAGAAATGGAGAGACTGAGAGGAAATCATAGAAGCTACTTGAGGCATTGGAACCCAAGCAGCTTGGACCTCTGGCTATTCTGTCCCTTGTGACATAGGGTTTGAAATAGGTGGTAGGACAACCATGGGAACCTTGGGTGTTGTGGAAATAAGAGGCGTTGCATTGGAGCTAAGACGGTTGGGTTCTTGAGAAACAGGGCTTGGCTTAACAATGCCCTTGCCTTTCTTGACAATCATTGTCCACTCATCCTTTTTTATGGCTGGAGCTGGCTTGGGTTCTTGAATTGAAGAGTGATTGCACTTAAGAAGAGGACAATCCTTTATCTTATGGCTAGCAAATTGATAGTGAAAGGAAGTATTTAGGAGATTTGGGTAAGGCACCTTTTAGATAAAGGTGGTAGCACCAATCTAAATTTCCATAGACTCTTTAAGGTCCCTAGATAGGTTGACCCCAACACAAACCCTCTGTTGAGGGTGAGCATTAAAAAAATTGTTCGGTTCCACACAAATAACATTTCACATAGTTTGGGAAATTTCTAGGAGGAAAGACCAGCAAGGGATGGGTAGCCCAGGGAACTCTACCCAAATTGGAACCCTAAGTTTATGGTCATCTGAGATGCAAAAATCTCTAGACCATCTTTGAAAAACAAGTAGAGATGAGTGAACTATCCATGACCCATGGCTGAAAATGCTCTTGGCCTGGGAAGGGTTACCAAAATGAAACAAAAATAAAGCCCTTTGTGAGGCTTTGAATCCCTTCAAGGTGAATCCCTTGTGGGGACCAAGCCTTGGTGACCCATTCACACAATGTGCTTTCAACAAGAGCGTGAACCATAAAATAACCAATAAGAGTTTGCATTTCTAGACATTGATAAGTAGATTCAAAAGTAGAAATATTCAAAACTAGGTCAGGAGAGGAATTATCTCGTGAAATACCTTGGGCACAAATTTGTGCGGGTGTTTTCTCAGAGGGGCCATTTTCACATGCAGCAACAACTCCAGCACCAATAGCCATTGTTGGGCCAGAAAGGGTCGAGGCCATTATATCCTAAAGGAAATTCCTACACTAAATGCAGAATGACAAGCAGTATGGCAGAAAGGGTTTAGACACAAACCATACAAACCCTAGTAGAGCACATTTCGTAGAGCATTTAGGCCTTCCTATGTTCATCTAGTATTTATTTTAGGGAACAAAGGAAAAAATTAAAGTACCTATAATTCAAATAAATCATGGATATCTAATCAATAATTATTAGCATGTAGGCTTGGAAAATTAAATATTCAAGATCATAGATCTTGTATAGTGAAGCTCACTAGCTAGTAGAGCTTTGATTTAATGAGTTATAGAATGTTGTGTACAATCTCACCTCTTATGATTTTCCCCTTACTAATCCATTAAAAGAAAAACCAAGTCCACTTAATATTCCATTTCATGATTAGGATTTATCTATTATTGCATGGACTATGTAGAAAAAATGTCAAATATTTCAAAAGGGTCAATGAAAATATGTATCATCATTTGAAGGGGACTAATATATTATTGTAATTAAATGGTTAACCTAACATAAAAATAAAATAACATATAGTTAATCCAAAGAAAAGAACTATGCAAAATGTAAAGAGTAATTATTAGCACCTCTCTCCCATTTCCTACAAGATGAGTATCTTTCCATTTACTTAACAGGCTCTTCACCTTCTATTTTTCACTGATTGTCCACCACCTCCAACTTTTCAAGTAATTTTTATGATAAAAATAATTCAACTAAATATCCACGCTATTGAAAAATTAGTCTTTGATAGGTAGCATAATGGTAGATACACCCTATGCTAAGAAGCCAATGCAATAGTCTATAATATCAAATTCTTAGAACAAAAATAACAGAAGAATAAATTGCAAAAAAATGTGATAGGACTTAAGAACATGACATGGTGCATATTATTAGAGTGTGAGTTCTTTTTTTGTATCACTCTATTTACTTTTAGCAATGTTCTCCACAAAACTAGTCTAAGTATTACAAATCTTGGAGAGAATTCATGTCTTCAAACATTTTTTTTGTGTAGCAATTGCAAAGATTATTTTCCTAGTAGTGTAGCTATTGACACATCAGAAGGTGTTTCACAACTCTAATAGTTTTTCTTAGTGATCGAACAAAACATAAGCAATTGCCGAGTTTTCACTATTCGAAAAAAGAGAAAAAAAAATCCTACTTTTCATTAAATAAATGGCATGAATTTGGAAAATACCATCCTACTTTCAAGCCCAAGACAAGTTCTCCAACTTTGCATGAACATTCTATTTTTCTAATTTGATTTGTCTCCTACATAAAATACATGTATCATTTTTATGGCCTTAAATGCAGCTACATCTATAGACCTTTTTTGTATATATGGTTGAAGCTCTCATCATTTTTTGTTTTAAACTAAAACCTATCACTTCAAATACTTCTAAGGTTGAGGACCCATACAACAATTTGAAGAAGTATTTTTTAATAAAAAAGTGGGTTCTATGAAGTAAAATATGATAGAGTTGTATCAATATAGAAAATAAATACAATTGAATTTGAAATCTTTTTATAATAAATAAATAAGGATGATTCTAACTGTTGTGTTGTTCATGTTTGAAATTTTAACTTTAAAAAATTATAGTTCTTCATTTCATGAATTTTTTTATTTTGTATAACAAAGTATATTAATAAAAAACAATAAAAGAATTAATTGCAAGAGTTTGAAAACTTTAAATGATTGATAAATGATGTAAAAAAAATCTATTAAGAATAATTTCTAACACTGTCTGAAATTAAGTTACAAACTAAAAGTTTGAGACTCATTTATTTGAAAAATATTGTAGATCATTTTATGGACACAACAACTAGAATGTTCGCTAGTGATTTCAAATTCAATCATATTTATTTTTGTATCATTTTATATCATTATAGTGTGCTAAAAAAAAAATTCATGAGAACAACTTTAAATTTTGAAGTTCAACTTTAAATTCACCACTGTTTATTAAATAAGCCAATGTAAACTATTCAATTGTATAAAATTTAAAAAGAACTTTGAACCGTAATGTTTCTTTTGAATGCAGGAAATCCAGAAGTCATGAATTAATCATGAATCTAAAATTATCAATCTAAATTCTGAACTGACATTTTTCCCCCAAAAGATATGCTTCACTAATTTTTTTGCAAAATTTACTATGTGCCGATGTGAGATATCCTATATTTCATTCATACTACGAGGTCACATTTCTATGAGGCATTTCGTCGAATAGTTTCCATGGTTTAGAGCACGATCCCAAAAATGATTTTTAACACTTAAAAATTCTGATGAGAACACTTAACTGTTTAAATTAAGCACAAAATATTATATTAGCTTTCAGCAATAGCAACTATAACATCTACTAAACTTACTTTATCCCTAATGCTATAGGCTTCTACAAAGCTGTCGTTAGTCATAGGCTTCACGCCCGTCAATCGCATTTGCTCGAAGTTAATGTATCTAAAACCTTTTAAACAGAACAATTTCTTTGAGCCATTCAATCAAGCAGCCGAGGAGCGTTATCTATGCTTCTCCATTTTGAAGGTATTCATTCCCATGATACTATTTTAAACTACATCAGATGAAAGTTGCTCGTCATCGATGTTTTACGAACATCTAAAACCTGTTCCAATGCTCCCATTTTTGCACAGGCTACCACTGTCTTGCGAGGAAAGTTTTACATTCATCTGGGCGGGAATAAGATCTGAATTTGAGCTTGGGTTTTTGGCGCGTCGCAACTGCTAACTACTGACCGTAACGGAAATTTGTAGGAGAACGGGATGGAGTAAAGGGGCCCACACCAGCCACCCAAGCGTTCAACGCTTGGCGTTTGCTGCTTAAGCCCAGCCTTGCTGATGTTGTCAGCGAAAAATGGGAGGAAAGTTATAAAGAGGGATACAATACTGCTTTCTGCGAAGCTTTCGCTGCTCGATGTATAGACAGTATTTTGTCATCATTTATTTTTCAAAAGAAACGAAAGACTTGATAGCGCACATAATGTGGGTCCAAGCAGAGCAGTAAATCTGTCAAGAAAAGATGCAGAAAAATCGAATTATAAGAAAACAAATTATAACTACAATTTTATTTGAAAATTCTTATTAACTATGGAATATGCGATAACTGTTCCAATCGTATAAATAACTTTTGACGCGGTAGATCTTAGAAGAGATGTGTATCTGGTAGAGTGAGAAGTCAAATCTTTCTTGTCAATTTAGATACACATATTTTTGTTTTGATAAAATTTTGATCAAAGTATTACGTTAGAATTCAATGGTTAGGAATATCAGCAGAATGCACCTTCTATAGTGCATTTAGGTTGTCCCATAGCCACTAGCCTCTTACTATTATTTCCTGTGGAATATATCAGGAGGTGGATTGGAAAACATTTTTTTTTATACAAAGAGATTTGACAGCGGGCAAAACCTTATTTTACTATCAAATTTAAAGATTAAAATATATGAAATAATTTGTGAGCTGTCCAGTTATGGTTTTTATGTCTGATTGAAAATATTATCAACTTAATTAAAGTAGTGCTGGTCGAGCAGTGAAACATGAGAATGGAGTACAGGAGGAACTATTTCAGTCAAACAAAATGTAGTTTTAACTACTGTCAAGTTTATAAAGATATGAGTATCCTAAAGATGGGGAGTTCCAAGTGCGTCTATCATATCAGTTGAAATGTCCATATTACTATTGATGCTGATGAAGTGAACCTTGATAGAAAATTGCTATGCTTCCAATTACATTTTCCTAATCCACCAGCATACATAGCAATTGGGTATATAAAAATTAATTTAAAATCACACAATTAAATTTCAAGAAATATCAGTCTGTCTGAATTTACTTTTTTAATAATTTCATTTTAGATTTACTTTATTATGATCTATCATAGCTATATGGTTGTGAAACACAAAAATATCTGATATAATTGTGAAATACAAAAATATCTGTTATGAGTAGAGAAACAATCTTTTGATGAAAGTAGATTTTGTTTTGAAATAGAAATTTTTATTTAGAACTGTCATTTTATATTAGAATCTAGTGATTTTCTAAAAGGGTTCGATAAAATTGTATAAAGCATTTGACAACAGTATTGTACATCCAGTCAAATGTTATATCATTTCTTCCAGCTCCAATCATTCTAAATTTAATCTTTAATTTTTTATAAAACTTTTGATGAGCAGATCAAATAATAAATATATAATAATATTTACAATATTTAATAACTAGAAATAAATCAACTATTAATATCAGACCATTCTATTAAAATAATAATTAATATATTAAAGCCTATACAAATACTAGAGAAGTAGTATTTAAATATACATTTTTGAACAGATTTGCACAGTCAGCATAGGATACATTATTGGACAACACAAAGCTTGGAAACTAAATGGAAAGAGAAAAATTCAAATTTCCAATCCCATAAAGAGGCATTTTCTACTTAGATTTTGAGTAATAAGTAATTTTTAATATTTTTTTAATGTAAATTTATTTTCTATTTAAAATAGTAAATTGTTTTTGTTTGTTTCGGTTGAGACATAACTAAGTTTTCCATTATAAAGGATGGTTTTTGTATCTTTTGTATGATATAGTGAGGGGAAGAGAATGGTAGGTGATGGGCAACAGAAGGATGGAGATTTAATTTTTTTTGAAATGGAGGGGAGGGGGAGACTACATAGTGAAATGATGAAGCTGGGACTAGAAGAGTTCTCTTGTGAGGTAGGTTTCTTTCTTATTGTAGACTATTTTATTTGCAAGGAAAACCAAGATGTTTTTGAATCAATATTGTTATAGTGTGAGTGTTTTTTTTTATCATTCCATTTACTTTTAGTTGATATTCTCCACAAAACTATATTAAGTATTGCAAATCATGGAGAGAATTCATGTCTTGCAACATTTTTCTCATGTAGCAATTGCAAAGATTAGTTTCCTAGTAGTGTAACTATCAACACATACTGAAGAAGGTGTTTCACAACTCTGATAAGTTTTCTTAGTGATCAAACAAAACATAAGCAATTGCCAAGTTTTCACTATTTGAGACGAGAAATTTTTTTTCCTTCTTTTTATTAAATAAACGACATGAATTTTGAAAATACACTCATACTTTCAAGTCCCAAGCTAATTTCTCCAACTTTGCAAGAACATTCCATTTTTTAATTTGATTTGTCTCCTACATAAAATATAAGTGCCATTTTTAAATGCAGCTACATCTATAGACCTTTTTTGTATATATGATTGAGGCTCTCATCATTTTTGGTTTTAAACAAAAACCTATCACTTCAAATATTTTTAAGGTTGAGGACCCCTAGAACAATTTGAAGAAATATTTTTTAATAGAAAAGTGGGTTCTATGAAGTAAACAATGATAGAGTACAACAAAAAAAAAATGAGCCTCAACCTTTTAGTTTGTAACTTAATTTGTGAGAGCATTAGAAGTTATTCTTAATAGAATTTTTTTACATCATTTATCAATCATATATAGTTTTCAAGCTCCTGCAATAAATTCTTTTATTTATTTTTATTATTATACTTTGTTATTATTTATTTTTATTATTATACTTTGTTATACAAAATAACAAAATTCATGAAATGAAGAAATATAAGTTTTGCAAGTTAAATTTTCAAACATGAACAATGCAACATTAGAATGATCCTTATTTATTTATTATTTAGAGATTTCAAATTTGGTTGTATTTAATTTTTGTATAATTTTATGGACACAACAATCAGAATGTTCCCTAGTGATTCCAAATTCAATCATATTTATTTTTGTATCATTTTATATTATTATAGTGTGCTATAAAAAAACAAAATTCATGACCACACCTTTAAATTCTGAAGTTAAACTTTAAATAGACCACCGGTTATTAAATATGTCAATGTAAACTACTCAATTAATCGTGAATCTAAAAATTATCAATATAAATTCTGAACTGGCTTTTTTTCCCCGAAAAGATATGAGGGCATTATTCTTTGTAAAATTTACTGTGCCTATATGAGATATTCTATATTTCACAATACGAGGCTACATTTCTATGAGGCATTTCATCAAATAATTAACATGGTCTAGAGCATGATCCCATGTCACTGTTTAGCATATTTTAGCTAGCACTGATTTTTCAACGTTTTTAGAAAATAATTATACAGCTAATGACCCCATGAATATATATTTAAATAACTTAAAGATTCTAAATAATCATTTTTAATACTTCAAAATTTTGATAGGAACACTTAACTGCTTAAATTAAGTACAAAATATACTGAAAATATTATATTAGCTTTCAGCAGTAGCAACTGTAACATCTACATCAGATGAAAGTTGCCCATCATCGATGTTTTACGAATATCTAAAACCTGTTCCAATGCTTCCATCTTTGCACAGGCTGTTATTACCATGACCAATGTAAACTAATCGACTTGGAGACCTGTGAAACAATGCCACTGTCTTGCGAGGAAAGTTATAAAGAGGGATACACTGCTGCTTGGTAATCATTTATTTGTTATCAAAGGAAACGAAAGACTTCACAGCGCACATAATGTGGGCCCCAGCAGAGCACCAAATCGGCCGGGCTTAACTGGCACACTCGAAGCCGGATTGACTGCTGAGGTGGCGGATGTGGGCCCGTTCATTCCGTCTGTGTCTGTTTCTTAGCAGGTTGCCGTTAATTTTGAATTCCATCTATTCCCGCCTGACGTCATACGGATGGAATGTTCAGATAAAATATTTGTTGCTTCACATTCTGACCCAATAATTGTTTTATAGCAACGACAATGGGAGCTTCTAAACAGAATATAGGCCTCTATCACACCAGAATAGAAAGACGATTATTTTCAAATATCAGTTGGAAATATTTTGATAGGCATTTCTGAAAAATGTGGAAGCAAAGGCAAGGCAACTGATCTGCTCGATCTGATTCTTCAAAGAAATATGGCTTCATGGAATGCGTGGACTGCAAGATATGCACAAAATGGTCTTGTCCAAAATGATTTAAAATGTTTGTACCGGATTTAATTGCCAGGTATAAATGCCGAAGTTTGCTATACTTTGCTGTACTTTGCCCAGCCTGTCCGAAAATAGGAGCAATGAAACAGAAAATGAATATCCTCAGATCTTGTAGCTGCAAATGCCCTGCTTTACCTGCATGCAGCAGCTGTAGGTACAAAGTGTAAGTATATAAGGCATACCAATTGTTTGATTAAAATATCTCTGAAAATTATTTAATTCCATGTTAGGGTTGGAGGATGTATCAAATTGGGGTCATTAACAAAACAAGCAAACAGTTTCACGAAAATCAAAACAAAACAAAACAAGCTGACTGTAGTATTTATAATTACATAGATTTGTTGAAGCTTTGTCATGTAACGGGAGTAGGTTATGGACAAAAAGCAAACATAGAGGATGGAGAAATATTGTGAGAGGTAGTTACAACGATACTAGTAGACATTTATGCAAATATTATCACACATGCTTAATAATTCTGATATTATAGGATATTGTAGATACATTCGAGCATACAAATTACTGAATAATATTAAAAGGAGTCGAAATATATATGTATATGTTTAGGTCAAAACAAGTTTAATAATTGTTTTATAGATGTATATCATGTGTGTAAAATTAATGATGGTATTCAATATGATGACTTGTGTTTAAAGTAGAGTTTTTAGTTTAAATATGGTTAGAGATACTCATATTTATATATATTTTCTGCTAATATTTCTTCTATCATTTCTCCTTGTCATCATTTAACAACTTTATCTAATTATAAATATGTTACCTCTTATTCTTTTTAGACATCCTTCATTCTAGATATGCTTCTCACCTACTTCTAAACCCTCAATATACAAGTGAAACAACTTTGTAAACTCAAAGATAGAATTGCTATTCTAACTCTATTACATTCAAGTCTTCACATTGTAAATTTTTGAATGTGAAATTGTTACAAACCTATGGTCCATTGACTTTATTTTATCTATTTTTGAATTAAATTGTGGAAAAAGTGGTTTTTAATGATACATATCTAGATGTTAAATATGAAGATAAAGTCTTACCAAAATTATTCATCTTCTTATGAATCCTAAGGACTATTCCCTTAAATACCTCTAATCCCTAGCTCATACTTTGCTCCATTGTGTTGACAAGCTAACCAACACTTTTGCACCACATTTATGAGTTGGTATGGACTTAGATGCAACTAACCAATTGAAGAAATATAATGCAAGACACATAGAGTCTTCTAATGAGCATGGAATTAGCTTCCAATATTTATATGGTAGAATTTGGGTTTGTATATCAAAACTCTTGAGCTTCAATACTAGAATCTAATTGTTAGAATTATCGGGGCTCCCGTATATCATCCAACACTTCCAAATTTCAATAAAAAAAAAAGAAATATCTAGAACAAATAGAAATCTTGTTCCAGTCAAATATCTTCCACATCTAATTTTGTATTGTCTAAATAATTTACAAATCTTACAAAGGTGATTGTTCTTCTTGAACCTCCCCACTAATTTGATCAACCTTAATTCCATTAATTTATTTTATTTCTCTAAAAGGCTATCTAGGAGCTATAATGAGTTTTTTTTTCGTACAATTTCATAAATTTAACAAACACCATACATATAATTTATGCTATTCAAACATAAAATCTATGATTTATTAGCAATGTGACTCATCTTGATGGCAGGAATGATACAGAAAATAATTTGGTTGCTCTAATAAAACAAAATGTGAAAATTTATGCTTGTATCTTTTTAATATATACACCCCCTAAATATTTTGAACTAGTACTCCTCTAACAAGATAATAAACCTAGAATCATTTTCCTCCACCAATAATGAAATAATGATATAATTCCATTTCTTGATAACTACGAAAGAAATGATACATTTTATTCTTATGCTTCAAAGTAAAGTACGAAATAAAATTTCAACAATATTTTTTCCATCTAGATTCTAATAGCACTACTTCCAAATGGTTGGGGGAGGGGGAGGGGGAGAGGGGGAGAGGGAGGGAGAGGGAGAGGGAGAGGGGGGGGAGGGGGAGAGAGAGAGAGAGAGAGAGAGAGAGAGAGAGAGAGAGAGAGAGAGAGAGAGAGAGAGAGAGAGAGAGAGAGAGCTCTATAGCATGATTTTCCTATAGTGCAATCACACTATTTCAAATACAAAAAATTAATAAAGCTAGTTTACTATCGAAGAATGTCCACATTCTATGTTTTAATATTTTTTTGTGCGCTATATCAGACAAAAACTCACTTCTCATGGTGTAGGAGGTCACAAAGCACAATATTCTATCATTGTTTGCCATTCTTTTCAATGCTAAACTATGTTGCTACATATGAAATCCAATTATTCATCATCCAAGTTGATCAATTGATGTAAGTGTTATCTTTTTCCAATGGAAAATTTGAGTAAAGAGTCTTTTCTATTCTAATTTGACATGTTACAATTTCTAATTTCTAATTTGAGATCTTGTAATCTATTGAAATTATAATATGACAAATTGTATTATCTATTTAAATTATAATTGGTATGTTTAAATGATTTGATATGAAAAAATCATCATAACACTAAGGTAAAAAAATAAAAACTTTATCATGGGAAGAATATAAGAGAGATTTGGAAAATAAAAGGGATCTAGAATGAGACTATTTTGTGAACAAAAAAAATTGTGCTTCGTTGATGAAGAACTATCTTTAGATGAGGTATATGAACCATCAATAGGAAGAAAGAGAGAATTAAAAAAAGAAAGATAATAATGATGAATGAGACTCCTACGCTCAACAAGATAATTGAAATGTGAAAATTTATCTATGATTTCTCAAGTTGAAGTCACACTTTCATATCATGTTGAAGGTACACCATCATATAATATTGGAGTCAAATTATTACATCATGTTCTATGTTTGATGGTGTATGTGCTCCCTCCTGTCATATTGAAGGCATTCTGTCAACATAAGAAGTTGGTGATAATCAATCTTTCACATCTCACTGTTAAGTCACATCAGCTTCAGTTGGAGGTGTGAAATTTAGCCAAAATGTTGTTGATTTTCCTAAAGTTGATTTCACTAAAGCCATTAGAATACCTTATACAATTTCTTTTTAAAATCCAAATACTGCATTGAGGTAGTCAAAGGTCATTAGCACATCATCTTCATCATCATCTTTGTCGATAGTGCAAAATGAGCATAAAGACCAGCATTACTGGTACATATGACCTCATCTAGACTAAATGGGGTCATCATCAATTGAAGGAGTGACACAAAGAATGATACTCTAAGTTAGAGCACTAATGTTGCCTAGTGTATTGACCTCTACATGTTCCTTCACAACATAATGAACACCAAAATGCTCCACCTATGGCTTGCTTGCCAACATGAATCATTGGTAGATTAGGGTCATGATGTGTCCCTTTCCTCTCGAATAATGACCCACCACCATGATAAACCTACAATACAATTCCCTTAATAAATATTTATAAACCTCGTGATTGATAGAGGGAGGGACATCAAAAAACCATCCACCACCAACCCCAAAAATTATTTTTATGTCATCAGTAATGCATTAATTAATATGGAACCTCTTTCTTTTAGTTGTAAGGATGTCATCTTCTCTCCTAACTTTTAAAACAATTTACATATGTCATCTTTTTAAATATTTTTTTCATCTCTATAGGATAACTTGTTTTCATAATAACTATTTTCCTCTTCTCTCCTATTATTCCATACATTAAGTTTCCTAGTAATTGAGGCTACACAACTCAAAATGGACTCAAGTGACTATGTAAGTTGTACCCCTACTAGGATTTGTTTCAACAAAATTTGTGAAATTGGTAAAGTCATTGAGGTTGATGTTCTTCATTCAAAGGGTTTTGCGGTGGAGGGTTTTATGGTGGATTGGGTGGAGAGTTTTGTGGTAGATTTGGTGGAGGGCTTTTTGGTGGATTGGGTGGAGAGTTATCCATAATACCTAGGAGTTAAATAATCTTATTATAAAAAGATAATATAATATGGTTAAGTTTGATTGAAAACTAAAAAACTTTAAATTTTATAAAAAATGATCATTTAAAAAATTACTTCTTCCACTATATTTTGATTGGCATTGACGTGGAGACACTTTTGAGGAGAATTGACCAAGAAATTTTTAGCTTATTGTGTGTTCCTAGTATTAGAAGCAGGGAAATAAGAGGAAAATGTGTTTAGAATGTTGAAAATGATAAAATGGTTATGGGTTTGAGTTTCTATCATTATTTTGATAGTATGATCATGCTATAGGGTGATTACAATTTGTTTTTAAATTTAAAAAACCTAAGGCTTGTGCTATCCAACCCATAGTGCAATCACTCTAACTATGACTGTGTTATATGCATGGAAAAAAATTGACAGTGACGCCTTTTTGTTGCCACATCTTTGTGCACTTACCCCAATTAATCTATGCATATAAATTTTGATACCACATTAAGGAAGGAACTCCATGATAATGAAGAGTTTTATGGTGAGAATGGATTGAATGGAAATTTTATCCACTTTTTTCCCCTAACCTTCAATTGCATATTTGCTAGATACAAATATTAATAGCCCCCTTTATCACAAGAAAAATAGGAATATATCCTAGTGCTAGAGGGTTTTTCAAAGTGGTTTTTCATAGAAATAAATATGGAAATTTCATTATTGATTATGTCTAGATATGGGGAAAGCTTTTTATATTGTTTCTTATATCTTAACATTCAAACTTTAATATACATAATAAAATATTTATAATCATACCATTTAAGTTTCATCTCTAAATTATTTTGCTTCACTATTATTTCAAATAATATTTTAGAACAATTGGAAACTTTGTGTCAATAAATTAAAAATCATGATATTTCATCCACACAACCTATCAAGTCTCTTCTTAAAAATAGAAAGTATCAAGGGTCTCCCTATAGAAACTATCTTAAATACTCAGTACTAGACGCAACCTTTAGATTGTGAAGGGTTTACATTCAATTTCATAAGATGCTAAAAAATCATAATATTACAATATATTGCATGATTTTCAATTCTTAGCCAACGTGGAAGGCTTCTCGGTGGAAAAATACTTCCTCAAGAATTAAAATATTGTGCATACCCAGAAAAATGAATGCTTCTCAAGTCCATATAAGGAAGTTGAGAGTAAGTAAACAAATATTGTTTTTAATAGTTATTTTCTACATGTTAAGTATGACTTTGACCTGGGATGATTTTTGCTACATGGAGTTAGGAAAAAATCACAAGGAAACTTCCTAGAGGCCCACTTGTACCATCCCATCGACACGAGTACTTAAGTATTCTTATATTTTTTATTCATCTAGGGAGAGACCCCAAACCATGGGGATCAACTGCACTCTTTCATCTCATTCCATTAAGGAGATACTAGATGGAATGGGCAATATGGAGTGTGCAAATAGAGTGCACCACTCAAAAACTAAGGATGGATACAACTTGAGAGCAAGGAACATAATATTCAACATGTAATGACAATTAGGTCATCTAGGAAAGGGAAAAATATGAAATCTAAATTACTTTTGTTCATCCATTATTCAAAATAACTATTTGATTTGGCCTAAAGTTACCCATTTTCATAATGCACCCCTTTGTTTGGAACATCAACACACCTCTTATTTTTATCTTCTTTGCATATTGGATTGGATGGATGGATTAAAATTCATCTTTATATTCAACAAAATAATTAGGAACCAACTTTCAACAATCTCAATGTCACCTTATTTGAAGACATTGATTCCAACATGGGGTCTAAAGAAAAATTTAAAATTTAAAAGATAATAAGTGGAGCCCACTCCACAAGTAAATGTCATGACTACTAAAGGTCTCGATTAATCTATATACATCAACAATATTTAGGGATATAATGATGAAATTTGAAATATTTAAAGTGGTTGCAAACTATGAAGATGAGAACAATCCACTAGATGATAAACCACCTAGCATTATTAATTAAGATTTGGAACTCCATACTTTCTTTTCAAGAAATTCAAATTAAGGATTAGGACCCTCTCTATTGATATCAATAGTATGATGAAATTTAAATAAACATTTTATTGACTATAGCTACAATTAAGACATTACATATTTTATATATCTTTAAAAAGATGCTTACAAGCTAGTAAGAAGATCAAAACATAAACATAATCTAAAGATAAAAGGATTGAGAAAGGAAGTTGCACAAGTATCATTTGAATCAGTTAAAAAGAAAAAATAGTAAAAATTCTAGTTCAGAGACATGAAAAATAATTTTACATGTTCTATAGAGAACTTATATACAAAATTTATTGAAAAGTGTTAAATTGATAAACATAAAACTATTGGCTTCATCCTTATATTTCATTCACCCCTCCATTGCACAATATTAGTTGTCTAAACCATCTTTCCCTTATTAAATAGTTCCTTAATTGATTTATACCATTCATATTGTTTTCTAATATAAGACCAACATAAGATATCAATCACTAATGTGTAAATTATAAAGCATCATTATTAAGGGACAATACTTATTATATATATATATATATATATATATATATATATATATATATATATATATATATATATATATATATATATATATATATATATAGATTTAAAGATCTACCAAATACATGAACTTATTTATTTAGATTTTTTAATAAATTTCTTAATTACAAACTCTGGCTATTATTACATAACATTTTCTATCTCTCCACAAACCAAAACATGAACTATAAGACCAAATTTAAGACATATAATATGAGGTCTCAACTAAAAATATGCTCAATGATAGACCTACAAAAGAAAATATGAGAAAATAGATAGCCATATGCTAAAGCAATAAACTCAACTCTTAAACCTAACATAATATAAAAATATAACTACAATAAAGTTAAATTATATGCTCTAAACATGAATATAGATCAAAACGAGAAATTAAGGTGACTGAAATCGTAAGAAATAATTTTTGAGCGATCTGACATCTTTGTTAATATTAAACAATGGAAAGGTTAATAGGTACTCATCTAAATTAAGAGTTTATTTTTTCATTGAAATGTTTTTCTTTCAACTTTTTGCAAGATCCGAAGAAATTCCTCTATCGTTTTTATATGCTCTAATCGTTTGGTATTCACACTCTGCTTCATTGCTCCCATTTTCGGACAGGCTGGGCAAAGTATAGCAAAGTATAGCAAAGTTCAACATTTATACCTGGCAATTAAATCCAGTACAAACATTTTAAATCATTTTGGACAAGAGCATTTTGTGCATATCTTGCAGTCCACACATTCCATGAAGCCATATTTATGTGAAGAATCAGATCGAGCAGATCAGTTGCCTTGCCTTTGCTTCCACATTTTTCAGAAATTCCTCTCACAATATTTCCAACTGATATTTAAAAATAATTGTCTTTCTATTCTGGTGTGATAGAGGCCTATATTCTGTTTAGAAGCTCTTATTGTCATTGCTATAAAACTAGCTAATATATACTCTATATGTAGAATACGCCGAGATGCATCGAAGTGTTGAATTTTTTTAAATGTATATTAAAAGTGAATAATGAAAAAATCCAATTCCTCGAACATCTCGACGTATTCTACATATAGAGTATATATTAGCTAGTAGCAGTCATGACGTGCATAACAAATTGAATAATTAATTTGATTCTGTTTCAAATATAAATTATTATTAGGAATACTCTTGCTATATATTTATTTGATTATGTTTCAAATAAAACTTTATAATTTATATCATGGTTAGGTTTAGTATTAGGATTACTCTTACCATATATTATTTATTATAATAATTAGACATAATGTTTAGTGTTAATGTTGGGTCTATCATCTTGTTTAGAGTGGAAATATTTCTATTTCAAATATAACTTATTATTAGGAATACTCTTGCTATATATTTATTTGATTATGTTTCAAATACAACTTTACAATTTATATCATCGTTAGGTTTAGTATTAGGATTACTCTTACCATATATTATTTATTATAATAATTAGAGATAAGGTTTAGTGTTAATGTTGGGTCTATCATCTTGTTTAGAGTGGAAATATGCTTAGCGTTAGTATTAAAGTTAGGGATAGGGTAAAGGTTAGGACCTGTACTTATATTTATGATTATAAAAATTTAGTCAAGTTAGAAATAAATTTTTTATCATGATATGTTTATAATTTAATGTTAAGGTTTATTGTTAGCATTAGATTTATGTTAAGGTTTATTGTTAAGGTTAGATTTATGGTTAGGTCATAATTTTTTTTTATGGTTATGATTGTGTTTTTCCTTTAAATCAAAGTTAATGTTATGGTCAAGATTAAGATTAGAATTATAATTAGGGTGATTGAACAGTTAGGATAGAGAATATTATTAATATTATTAGGATTAATGTTAATGTTAGAGTTCAGATAATAGACAATCTTGAGTTTTAAATTATGTTTAGGATTATACATATAATTAGAATGTTGCTTCGAGAGACATGTCGATTTTCGTTTATTTTTGTTGTGTACATTATAAATAACACTCCATCTATATTTTCCACATCCATTTAATGCTATCTATTTTAGAATTTTATTAATGGTACATATTATATAAATCTATACAAAAAAGAATGGTTAGGTTTAGGATTTATACATGATGGTTAGGTTTATACATAGAATTAAGATTTATTATAAATAAATTTAATGTTTGATATATTTGTGTTACCACATATTTGTCACTTCCATATAAAGTAATATTTTGATGCCAAACATATTAGAAAGTCATGCATATAGACTTATGAAAGTATAGTCTACACATGTTTTGAATATAGAGCTATGAAAGTAACTATACACATTATGTGAAGAAATTAAAAAAATTGAATTTCATTCTATTGTAGTATAAGTTAAAAAAGAATATGGAAGATATTTATAAAACCACATAAAAACCACATATATATAAAAAAAAAACAACAAGTTGTTGATTGTCAAACTTACACAAATCAAAGAGAAAAGAGATGTTCTAATATAATCATATTTAATAAGTACCATAGGTCAAAGAAGTAATAACTATATGCAAAGCACTTCGCCATAATGATGTAAGTACATGACATTCTTCAGTGATCAGATTGGTATTACGACCTTTATTTGTGCAATGATCACGACGAACTTCTTTCATCATTGATGGAAATGCATCTGCATAATGAGATGCCTCACATACTCTTTTTGCAACATCCATCATTTTCCATATTTCTAACTCATCGAGATCATCAATCGTTAATGTTGTGTGTTCAAGAGTTTTCACGATACCTTTGCAGTACTCTGTAACCCATCTTACACATTTATCAATATCAGATTCAAAAAATGTATTAGAGTTTATAGAGCCATTTGGGCTTCCAACAATGATTTCTGATTTATTTTTTGAAGCATCCATTGTTTCAATTCTTTATTGCAAAAAAATTAAAAAATAGAAAATATCAGTATTTCAAAATTATAAGTTTAAAATTAACCATAATTTGTAATAAAGTAAGAGTTAAAATAAATAATGTTTAATACTACATGTTGTGCAAGAAATATTAAAAATACTTAGAATAAGAGATTTTTTTTTTACCAAGTAAAAATATGAAAATGCAATTTTTACCATTCAAATAACTAACTCAAGTACAAAATCATGTATTTGAATTACAAAACTTATATAATATAAATAAATGAGCATTAGATTTTATCACCAAGCATTTGGATCAAGAGACAAATTATAATAATATTGTTCATTATTTTGAGAAGTACAAACCACCAAAATTTATTGATAATGTCTATAATATATCAAAAAACTAACAAAAATGTGTTGAAAAAATGTACAATCTATCAAATAACTTCTAAGGTTCCCAATCGGCTTTGTTCTTCCTTTCTTCTAGCAACTTGCTTCCCTGTCTTTATTTTTTCATATCTATCATAAGTGAAGGGTGGCATAATTCTTATTCCTTACAAAGATTTGACATGTGATATTGCCACAAATGTGAGACCAGTTCTTTCAGTGGGACCTATATCAATAGTAACTCTTTGCAGTGTTAGCCCTTGTGACTTGTGTATAGTTAAAGCCCATGCCAGTCTCAATGGAATCTGCTTTGTGTTACCCCTATCAATTGTAGGAATTGGAACTCTCTAAGGATGATGATCATCGAAAGGAATTCCAGACTAACTATCAAAATCCACAAGTACATATGATGGCGGTAGAGGTTGTGCACTTCCAGGTCTATATACAATACTTCAAACATATCCTAATGCTCCATTAACAAGACCAGCTTCAATCCATAGGTTTGAAGTTAGCATCACCCTTGCATCTTTGCTAAGTAGTAGTTCCATGTCCAACTCATCACTTCCATCTCCATCCATAGAACTCTGTGTTGTTTTAACAACAATGCTTCATGCAATAGGGTTTGTTAATGATAGTAGCATTTTCTTATTATGATTGTACACATTTTCATTTGTTGAAAATAAATGAACACTGCTTTGAAACTCCTCATTTTTTGTAATACTCATGTTTGAATTACATCTTGACATAAGTATCATCCAATCCTCTAGTGTGGGGTTTGCATCCCTTATATTTGATAGAAGAACATGAAATCTTTCTTGCTCATTGCTTTGTCCATCTTGTCTAAATATGTGATTTAAAGTAACTACAGTATGGAATTCTTTCCATAGTAGCTTTGCATGCCCTCTACTTTCATATATTGGTCTATCACCAACTGGAGGCAATTGTGCCAAATCTCCAACCAATATGATAGATATCCCTAGAAAAATATTGAAAACATGTTATATGAAATAATATTATTTTGGCTTTGGTTTTCTAATAGTAAGGAAAAAAAGTAAATTAGTACGTGAATCTCTTAATCTAAGAAAATGAAATACTAAACATACCTCCAAAAGTTTTATGGCTATTTTCTAGGAATGCTTGTCGAAGATGAGAGTCTATGTTTTGGATTAACCTCTCTCCAAGGAAGCTCATTTCATCTATCAATATGTATTTTATATTAGATAATTCCTCTTGGAAACATGCAATTCTTGTTCCTTGTAGCTCAATGAATTCTTTAATAGGTATTTTCAACTTGGAATGGATCGTTGATGCACCAATGTTGAATGCTGCAACACCTATCGGTGCAAGTAGAAGGAGAGGAGAGCATTGTGGAAAGGATACTTTTTGTAATGCTTGACTTATTGCACCAATCACATATGACTTCCATGTTCCTACCGTCCCTTGAATTATCATGCATAAGGGTGATGCATCTTGACATGTATAATAGTGTGACATTATAATGTTAACTCCTTTACTTTGTTGTTCACTGAGCTTTTCATAGTCCACACATTGTGGCATCTCATCTAGTATAAGACAACCTTCATTTCTCATCAAGCTAATGAAATTTATAGCTTCATTTTTGTATTGTTCACTTTGAAATTCTTGAGATCAATTTCTTTGTCAATCAATATCTCTTTTACCCAACATATCAATCTTTGAAACTTGCATAATTTGAGCACGATGAAGTCTAGATAAAATCTCCCATTCATTCTCTATAGTAGTGCCTTGGGCATTATCATTTTCTTCAGATTCTAAATCAGACTGATTTTCATTATTATCTGAATCTTGTCTTCTTTCAAGGTGCCATGGATTATATATGAAGTCATCCCATGTTGCAACTATAGAATCATCATTATTGCCAATATCTATGTGAATGTCACGAAAAGGCTTATAAAGAAATAATTTTGAATAGAAAAATTCAATCCATTTTTCTGAGTCATGTGCAGGAATTGAGTAAAATCTAGGAAAGACTCTTACAATAGCTAATTTTTTCCTTGGACTCCATTTATCATTACCTCTCTTTTTCTTGTTATATATCCATGATTTTGCAACATCAATAAGGCACAAAGCTTCCATAAAGTGTGGCCTATTTCTATAAGCATCGATGAAAGATATGGTGCATTCTCATTTTCTTCATCAACATTTAGGTCTACACATTTGAATACTTCCTTTGAAACATTCAAGTTGAAAAATACTCAACTACTATGCACCAAAGGAAGCTCTAGTAGCATATGACTTGTTTCTTGTGCCCCAATATCCCTTTCTATCAATGTTTCAGTGAGTAGTCTCTTATAACCTTTTGATGCTAAATCATCATGATTTTCTACATTTGTTAGTTGAAATAACATCTGATAGTATGTCTCTAAACTTCTTTCAGCTTTGGCTGCATACTTTGCAATATACTTAATCACCGCATGTTTAGACATAATAGGTTGCCAATCAATATTTTCTCTCCAAATTTGTAGTATGTAACGGTTATATGAGTTAAATCTATCATCATTTCTGAATGGCTCAAATATTTTTTCACCAGTTTCTAAATCTTTCTTTAGTCTAGATCCTTATAAATTCAATGGCCATGGTGCATTATACCTATATTTCATTAATATAGCATTTTGATAAATATAATGATATAGAAACAAAGAATAGTATTAACAATTGAAATAAATTGAATCAATTAGGAAGCACACGTACCTGCAAACCAATTTTCCTCTCTTTTTGCGTAGGCATGCACCTTCTTTACACATTGTGTGCCTCTATACAGTATTTAAAATCTCATCATAGTCATTGTTGAAATCACTCTCAACCAATTATCTAGTGTTTTTTAAACATGGGTCTAGACTAAAATTTTGATATACCTAAAATACAAATTTAGATCAAGTTGAACATCATAATTGTATTTATTTTAAAGTGAATAAAGTAAAGATAAGGATGAATTTTCAATTTTTTATTATCATACCTGTATATTTTGAAGATGTGTATCTCGCCTAGGATTGCATGCGTGAACCAAATCATGGAGATATGATGCAACATAATACAACTGATCTTTATTATTGCAATCAATATTTTCCATTTTTGGTGCTCCTTTTAACCAAATAAAACTGTGGGCATGTGCAGATGAACCAATAGTCTTCAACATTCATTCCATTTTCGAGTATTTCTTTTCTAAAAATGGTATTTCGTAGATGCATGTATTGTGCAACAATTTGTGGGTAGTCAATGATATTCTATTTCCTCCACATTTGTGCTTCTCTTGGATCACTTGGTGGTGTTCTAGGCATCATTGCATGCAAGTCTGGCCAATACAAGTCTATTGCACTTAATGTAAAAAATATTGTTGGTGATCCAAGTTGGTGAAGCATGCCTGTCAATTTTGCTTGACACTTTGTCCAATATGACCAGGTTCCCCTTAAACTGGTCCCAAATCTCATCAATCTATCTGCTAAATGAGAATGTGGTGTTTTCTCCATATGTTCATGCAATTCTTGTATTGTAATTGGCATTTCTTGTAAACTTCTTCTCATGCAAACACTTGTAGAGCTATGTGCTCAATGTCTCATAATCATATTCAACATATGGTAACAAAATCTTGGATGTTTTCCAAATCTATTATCTCTATATCGTATCAAGTGCTTGACATATTCATGTAGATATAGTCTCTTCAATTGTGGTTCTAACCAATCACATTTACCATTAGGGAATAATGAAGGAAATGTCATATCAAGTAAACCTAGCATGCTATATTCATTAATGGGAGATGCACCAATGTTAGGCCAATCCATTATTGTTGTTGGGTCTATGTTAGGATTTTTGACCCATACACGAATTAACTCCAATTCTCTTTGTGCATTTGGTGGTTTGGATGCCATTGATGTTGTGTGCTCTATTATATTTATCTCATCTATCTCAACTAAAGGGCCTGTAAAAACAACATCATTTCTATCAGAATCAAACTCTACATGCACTATTTTTAACTCACTGATAATGTTATGATCTACATTTGGTGATATATTATCCAAAGCATTTTAATCAATAATCACATCAGAGTAGAACTTATCATGCATAATCTTGTATCGTAAAGTAGCATACACACGTTCTCTGTTTACTATGAAATTATAGTGTGTTCTCGGCTGATCCTTTCTATGCACTACAATCAATGGAAGATCTTTAGCTAAATGAGGCAATTTCTTTGCCACACTCTCAATATTCTATGGAAAATTTATTTTGTCTGTCAATTTTGCTTGATACTTTGTCCAATATGACCGGGTTCCCCTTAAACTGGTCCCAAATCTCATCAATCTATCTGCTAAATGAGAATGTGGTGTTTTCTCCATATGTTCACGCAATTCTTGTATTGTAATTGGCATTTCTTGTAAACTTCTTTTCATGCAAACACTTGTAGAGCTATGTGCTCAATGTCTCATAATCATATTCAGCATATGGTAATGAAATCTTGGATGTTTTCCAAATCTATTATCTCTATATCATATCAAGTCCTTGACATATTCATGTAGATATAGTCTCTTCAATTGCGGTTCTAACCAATCACATTTACCATTAGGGAATAATGAGGGAAATGTCATATCAAGTAAACCTAGCATGGTATATTCATTTATGGGAGATGCACCAATGTTAGGCCAATCCATTATTGTTGTTGGGTCTATGTTAGGATTTTTGACCCATACACAAATTAACTCCAATTCTCTTTGTGCATTTGGTGGTTTGGATGCCATTGATGTTGTGTGCTCTATTATATTTATCTCATCTATCTCAACTAAAGGGCTCGTAAAAACAACATCATTTCTATCAGAATCAAACTCTACATGCACTATTTTTAACTCACTGAAAATGTTATGATCTACATTTGGTGATATATTATCCAAAGCATTTTAATCAATAATCACATCAGAGTATAACTTATCATGCATAATCTTGTATTGTAAAGCAGCATACACATGTTCTCTATTTACTATGAAATTATAGTGTGTTCCCTGCTGATCCTTTCTACACACTACAATCAATGGAAGATCTTTAACTAAATGAGGCAATTTCTTTGCCACACTTTCAATATTCTGTGGAAAACTTATTTTGTGGCCTCTGTATTTTAATTGACCACTTGTTGCATGTATCACTTGTAATATTGGGCTAACATGCGCAATGAGCATTTCTTCCACTTGAGTTAAATTTGCTAAATCTATTGGTTGCACCTTTGGATCCATATTATTTTCAAATGAGAATCTATGGATGCCCGTTTCTTGTTTGCATCGAGTACAAACAGGAGCTTCAGGACGAGAGATAGTAATTCCTATATAGCCTTCTTGACAAATGTAGCACATGGCTAGAGATGCCAACCTATCCAATTTATTTTGAAATGCCAATTGTAATTTCATGAAATTAGTTTCTAGCAATCCATTTGCATCAGGAAAACAATGTTCAGATGATTCAGGAGTTGATTGTACTCCATTTTGATTTATATTTTGTGGTGTCTTTGCAACATGTTCAACTGAAGTAAAAGCTTCCTCTTCAAGATTCCTTGCACAATCCTGATTATCTACATTCATTTCAATATTTTCTTGATGTCTATTTTCTTGTGTTGCCTGCAGCTAGAGATTATTATGTACTTCTCCTACACTATATTGACATTCAGTGTGTATAGGATGTATCCCAACATTATTTTGTTCTCTTATCAGTTGTTATTCATGCGCCTCCTCAAATATGCCTTGATGTGTATTCCTTTCATAATCCTAATTATGTACATTCATGGCAATATTTTTTCGATGTATAATTTCTTGTGTTTCCTGTAGGTGGGCATTGTTCTGTATGTTTCCTAAACTATCTAGACCTTCATTGTGTATAGGATGTATCACAACATTCCCCCCCGCACCCTCTTATCTCTTGTTGTGCATGTGCCTCCTCAGATGTGCGCAGGTGTGTACATCTATTTGTGTTGATGTGTAGGTTGTCTATGTTATCCTCTTGTATTCTTTCACTTTGTAATTGTTCAATAGTAACATCTGGTCTATGTTTACCATGTTGTTCTAGTTCAATGCCTTTCCCCTAACTTTCAAATTGATCACTTTGAGCATCTGCCTTTTGTTGCATACGACGTTTACGATATTCCTGTTGATATTGTCTTTTATAATGTTTTCTTTGCTCCTCCATCTCAAAGAAGAGTTTTTTTGGTTGAACCATAACTAATCTAGAAAATACATAGAGAAATCAAATAAATAAATAATAGTTATTTATAGTATTGTGATAAGAATAATATTATGTAAACATAAACATTCAAAATAGAAAGGAATCTTTGGATACAAGTACATTAAAAAAATGCTTATATTATAAATATTGTAGAGTAAGTAATTTTGTTGAATTGTTCATATTTACTAAAATTTTGTATTTCAACCTACATTTTGATATCATCTAAATGTCCCAAAATTCCACATTTATGTATTTATTAAAGTTTAACATATATTTTATAAATGTTAGAAATAGAGGAATATTTAGGTATATTTTTATATTTAGTAAAATTCTATGTTGTTATTAATTGATTTATTGCATTCTTTATAATGTAAGAATTACTATATATGCTCTTACCTTTTTAATAACTTATTACTTTTGGGAATACGTTAAAATTACATTGTATTTGTTCTAAAATATGAGATTAATAACACAATAAATGCAAAAATATATTTTTTATTTTCATAAAAACATAATTTAGTAGATACAAAAATGTGTGTTGGACACTACAACAATTTTAAGTGCATGGAGCACTATGACTTTTCCTCACATTAGACTTCATTTAAATATCTCATAAACCCATCTCTGATTAACTCGAAGTCCCCTTGTTCATATTGCTGATCATAAAATAACTCTTTATAGAAGCCTCCAAAAGCAGCAAATATGTCAACTATTCCATAGAATGATTCTTTTATTTCTTGAATGTAAGTCACATCATCCCCTTCAATTGCATGTGCATTTGAGGCAATGACTTTAAGTCTTTCAATCAGCTATTTGCGCAAATTCATAATTTCTGTTCCCAATTTTTGGACCTCTGTTTGATTGAAATTGTTTGAATTGACACTTGATACTGAAGGACTAAAAATTGATCTATAAGTCTTCACAGAATCCTCAAAAGTGGTATTTGTTATTTTTATAATTTCAACATCTTCATCGTTTTCTAGATCTCAGATTTCAGCATTTTGTATTTTGTTGATAGGATTCTCCATGACCTAAGATATATAATGAAAGCAAGAAAAATAATGATTTAACAACTATAAAGGAACTAACTATCTATTTAATTATATTTATTTTATTTAATATTTAAATTTTAATATTAAAAATATTGACTTACAAAATTTTTTTTTGAAGCACTACATTCTATATAATATATCAAAAAATAGTTTAAATAAATTTATGACATAAATGTGCAACAAATATTCATGAATAATTTTCAGTAGGGCTTAAATCTTTACATAAAAACTTTATAATACAATCATGATATTCACCAATATTTAAATAAAAAATTTAAAACTGATATTCTATATTTTCAAAAAATAATTCTAAATTATAATTTTATGTAGATATTAATTAATCACTAACTTTAAAGTGTATTCAATTAATTCTAAAAATATCATTTTATTAAGTTTAATTAATGTCTTTAGAAATAATTGAATTTTTTACCATGCTAAATATAACTAATAAATCCTAAGAAAAATATAGAATAAATGATCAAAAGAAAATATAAATGTAAAAAATTAGAAAAGTGCATCTAAAATGAAGGATGAAGTTTAAGTTATAGGTGTACCTAATCAAATCGTAATGGCTAGTGAAATTTGTTAAAGGCTACTGAAATTGTTGAGAACTGATTACTTTGAATGGTATAGATGAAAATATCTGATGTTATGAATTGGAAGAAAAATATGAAATAAAAAAATATATATTAGTGTAAAAAAAAGCCATTAAAATGTGAAATAAAACAAACTTGTGAAATAAAACAAACTTGCAATAAAAAAATTACTAATTTATTAAAAACTAATAATGATTAGTAATGACATTAATTCAAAACACAAAAACAATAATTTTACTTATTAATACACTTACTTTTTTTAAATCAATCTATTAATAACAACATTCTAAACTACTAACTTATCCCTATACAAAACATGGGCATGTTTCTATGATTTTAAATAAAAAATCAAGGATAATTCTACAATAATGGAAAGAAATCTAGTTGTCATCATGATCCACTCTTATTAATGCATATGCCATATCTTAGCAATAATTTTTTTGAAAAATCTATATGCATGAAAGCTTTTTAAGAGGAGAACAATGAGCATTGTTTATTTCTGTAGAAAAGTGGGAGAAATATTTTGTTGATGTTGAATTGGAGTGAGCTACTAAGAAAAAAAACCTATTGGATTACATACGGACATTTCTACTTTGTCTTCTGTGCACCTCATTTCTATGGCTATTCAAGACACTAGTGGTGAAGATTTTGGCTTTGAATTTTCATGTGAAAACATATTTTGACAGAATTCAGGAGTCCATATTCCATCAATATGTGCTTGAAACTATATCTCCGCCCCCAATGATGGAAATCCATCAATCCTTTGCTCTAGCAGATAAAAATAATATGAACAATGCAGGACACGTAGAAATTCAAATAGATCCTCCTGATAACAGGAATAATGACAGGGCAGGGCACAAAGAGGAAGGGAGCACCAATGGGATAACTATTAAACAATTACAGAAGCTGAATTAGAGGAATGTCTCTACTTGGAAAATGAAGAGATGGATCCAAAATATCAGGCATTTGGGAATCGCTAATGCGCTTGGAGTTTGGATCTAGACAGTCTATGTTTGTTTAGTACTGTATCAGATGGACTATTTGTAAGTATTGAACTCTGTTCTATGTTGTGCAGGTTGCTCATTACCTTGGCATAAAGAACCTTGTGGATTTGATATGTAAAACTAAACCCTTACATGAGAAAATTGCAGATGGGGGAGGCAAAACGTTGTTTTCTCCTACACCTTTGTTTTATGCTATACCTTCATATTAGGAAAGTGCAGATGTGGGATGCCAAATGTTGTTTCATCCTATGCCTTCATATCAGTATATTGCAGATTGGGGATACCTTATGTTTCTTTTCCCTCCACCATTCAATGAGGCGATCCAAGATAGGGTAGGCAATTTTGTTCCTATTCAATCTAGCTCGGAGCTAGAGGTAGCCAACGAAATGTTGTTTCCTCCTTCAACTCTTGAATGAGGTGATTCATGTTTGGGCACACATTTTTCTTCCTTGGAGTCGGAGGAAATGGACATCAGTATTTCAATTTGCATGGTTAGATTATAGCTTAATATACTTAGGCCAGAAGATAGGCATACTGAAACTGGAAGCTTAGCAATTCCTAAAGCATCCTAGGAAAATTTAATTTAATCAACTAAGTGCGAATCAATAAGATATGATATCGGCCTGAGAAGAATTCAAGAAAAACCCCACAACAAAACTAAAATTTTCACCAACAAGAAATAAGGACATACCCACAAATTGGAATATCAGAAAGATTCTTCCCACAGAGAGCTCCAAGGTAAGTTGATTCTAGATCAAATTTCTGTGTTAATAGAACTTCTTGGGTTTCTAAGACAGGATTGTCACATTATATGGTAAGTACCTAAGGTTGAATATGAATTGGCATTTCAAATTTTGCAATTAAATCAATAATTTTTTTGAAGTATGGGTTGCCATTTGGCATTTTCAATACATACATTAAAACTGAAGTGATTTCCTATATTCTCGCACGTTATTGACTGAACTGGTTTCCTATATTAGTTTTTTTTGCTATATTTCGAGTTTTTACATGTTGATAATGGAATGTGAATAGTTTCTTTACTATATTTCAAATTTTTCATTGACAATAGAATGCAGAGAGTTTCTTTTTTCTTTCATCCATTTTTTTGAATGACCTTCTATAAAAGGGTTGAATGCCATTGTAGCTTTACGCCTCTCGGCATAACAATTATTGGGTCAGAATGTGAAGCAACAAATATTTTATGTGAATATTCCATCCGTTTGACATCAAGCTTGAAATGTTGGAATTCAAAAGTAATGGCAACCTGGTAAGAAATAGACACAAATGGCATGAACGGGCCCACATCCGCCACCTCAGCAGTCAATCTAGCTTCGAGTGTGTCCATTAAGCCCGACCAAATCAGTAAATCTGTCATGAAAAGATGCAGAAATATCGAATTAAAAAAAATTATAACATCAATTTTATTTGAAAATTCCCATTAACTATGGAATACGCGAGAAGTGTGCCATTCATATAAATGACTCCGTAAATCTTAGAAGAGATGTGTATCTGGTAGAGTGAGAAGTCAAATCTTTCTTGTCAATCTAGACACACATATTCTTGTGAAGGCCAATGAGGCGCCTTTGTTATACTATTTTATTATATCGGCATTAAGTTTTTGTTTTGATGAAATTTTGAACAAAGTGTTCCCTTAGAATTCAATGGTTATGAAAAATTATTTTTACAAGGAGAATGCACCTTCTTATAAAGAAAATACAATAGACTTCCATTAAAACAACATGCATTTTAAGTTGACCTATAGTCACTAGTCAGAAATCTTCTTTTGTTCTTTAAAAGGGTTAGTTTGGTTGTCATTATAGGAATCAAGAATAAGCTCATTTTAGAAGAAAAATGGGAATATTATTCCTATTCCCTATTTTAATTGACCAACCAAACAAAAAATAGAAAGCATATTGCAAATTTTCTATTCCTATTCTAGCAACCAAACGGACAAGAAGATTTGATTGAAGATAAAGTTAAAGTTAAAGTTTATTTTACTATGAAGTTAAAGTTTAAAATAGATGAAATAAGTTATGAGCTGTCAAGTCATGATTTTTTTTGATTGAAGATATTATCAACTTAATTAAAGATGGTATGGAGTATAGTAAAAATCAAATCACAATTAATTGTACTAAAACATAGGAGGAACTATTTCAGTCAAACAAAATGAAGTTTTGAATACTATCAAGTTTATAAAGATATGAGTATCTTAAAGATGGGGAGTGAGTCTATCATATCAGCTGAGATGCCCATATTATTGTTGATGCTGATGAAGTGAACCTTGTTAGAAAATTGCTATGCTTCTAAATACATTTTCCTAATCCACCGGCACACATAACAATTGGATCAATAAATATAAATTTAAAATTACATAATTAAATTTCTATAAATATTATAGACTTAGTATCATTTTGTGTGAATTTACTTTTAAATAATTTCATTTTATATTTACTTTATTATGATCTATCATACCTATATGATTGTGAAATACAAAAAAAATCTGATATAAGTAGCAGAAACAATCTTTTGATAAAGGTAGATTTTGCTTTGAGATGGAAATTTTTATTAAGAACTGTTATTAGAATCTAGTGATTTTCTTAAAGGGATATTTAAGATTGTATAAAGCATCTGAAAACAATATTGTACATCCACTCAAATGTTATATCATTTCTTTCAGCTCCAACCATTCTAAATATAATCCTTAAATGTTTGATAAGCACATTAAATAATATATTTATAATAATATGGAATATATTTAAAAACTAGAATTAAATCAACTATTAATATCAAACCATTCTATTAAAATAATAGTTAATATATTAAAAACTATATGAATACTAAGAATCAATATTTAAATATACTTTGATCAATCAAAATAAAAAAGTATTAACAATTAAAATAAATTATTTCAAATGAGTAATGCTCATAATAAGATAAATAAAAATAAAAATTGTTTCAAATGAAACATTTAGATTGTAATGTTTGAAATATGGTGGCATTGCCTTCTAATTTTCAAACATTACAAACATAGATATTAATAATAAAAATCTATATATACTATGAAAAATATTTAAATAAAACACATACATAATCTAATTAAATAGTGATAAAATATATGATTCATCTATTTTAAATTAATCATTAACTTTAATAAAATATAATTTTTATTGATATGATGACCTTGCCATCCACATTAATTGTTAGAGTAATTAGTTGTTTTTAGTTATTAATTAAATCACTTTGATTTAATTAAATAAGTTGCCTATTACTCTAGTTTGCTTAAGATATCTTGTAGGTGCATATAATTAATATTTTATTAATTATAATGTGCAACCCTAGCTTTTTTAGGCTTTAGGTTACCCTTTTCGGGTTTCGATCTCCTTTATAAAGATTGGTCTCTTTGTAATTCTTTGAATCCATTGAATAATATTTTTCTTCGTCTGAATACACTTTTGTATGTTTTTTAGATCAAACCCTTGCCTCTTCTTCTCTTTTTCTTCTCTGTGACAGTTTTTCTACATGTAGGTTTTCTTGGGCTTCATGGATTTGATTGGCGCATTTGCTCAAATCCTACATTAATGATAAAATTTAATTATGAAACATGAAAATATAAATATTTTGAAACATGGAAATATAAACTATTTTAAAACATACAAATATAAAACATGCAAAACAAAAGTATTTTGAAATATGCAAATCTATACCTAATATGAAACATGCAAATGAAAAGTATGCAAATGAAAAGTATATATATACATATCAAATAGATTTTGAATGTGATTCGGAATATATATATATACATCAAACATTGCAATGATAAACTATTACATGCAAATTTAAACAATTTTGAATGCAATTCTAAATTTGAAATGAAACTAATTGAAAATGAAATCTATATCAAAGTAGAATATTATAACTAATTTTGAAATTAAATTGACATCTAAATTTAAATACATAACTAAATCTCAATCTAAATGAAAAACTAAATTTAAAAATAGAAATCTCACCCATAAAAAAATTACTCCTAATCTACGTCTCTTTACAAACTTCAATAATCTCCACCTCTTCCTCCCTAAAAAACTAAAAAATGAAAATGAAATGAGGAGCACTTGTTTTATAACCTATGAGAGGCTCATAATATCCCACAATTGATGTCTATTCACATTCCACAAATTAGTTTCAAAGTCCCCACTCCCTGCAAAAACTAAGCACGAATGTGTGCGCAAAAATTTATTTAGCAAAAAGAAAATGTTTCATATTTAAAATTTTAATGAAATTATTTCAACCTTATTTTTTGGATCTTATTTTTTTTGGCCCTATATTTCTGGGTCATATTTTTCCAACACTATTTTTTGGCCTTAATTTTTTGGGACCTATTATTTTGGCCAGCTATTATTTTGGAACGATTTTTTAATTTTTTAATTTAATAATTTTATATTTAATATAAAAGTTTATAATTGATCAATTTCCTTTTTTATTAACAATTAATCTATTTTGGCATATACTCATGCTGGGCATTTTTTCTTTCATTGTATAGAATGCCTCTCAGCATAAATATGAAAATATAAATATTTTGAAACATGAAAATATAAAACTATAATGAAATGTACAAATCCATGATATGCAAACCAAAAATATTTGAAATATGCAAATCAAAAAATAATATGAAAGATGCAGCTCTAAAATTAAATTGGAACATGCACATCAAAAACTTTGTCATGCCCAAAAGTAAGGGGCAAAAACACACAATTTTTTTTTTTTGAACAATAAGATGATGGGGGACAAATGTTCACATGATTAACTACGATTAAGCAAGACAACGTGGTCAAAAGTTTTAGAGTTTAACTATAATGGAGCTAATTGTGATTAATTGTTACGACCTTAAGGATGCTCTAATTCACTAGGCTCTTACTGCTAAATGAATAACTGGGTTGTCGCTACATCTTTAATCAATTTCTCTAGGCTTAGTGTTATTAATTAACTTCTACCATCCTTATTCTAATTACGTTTAAAACTTTAATTACAAATCTAAGTTAGCTTTAAAATTTTCCAAACATACTTATAACCACCTAATTAATTAATTCAATTATTTGCTCTTAAAATTAATGGCTAGTACAATTTCAAATGAATCTATAAGTTACTAAACCTTGTTCAAACTTTAGTAAAATGTAAGGTCCAATATTGAAATGTCAATCATTACAATTAACTAACTCATAAATAGTATCGAACTAGTTATAAATATTAAGCCTATTTTAATTCAAATGTCCTAATGTCAACTTAAACTTTTAAATTCGAACTTATAATAACCTACATTTAAATTTCTATTTCATACTAACATCCTTATAACATTATGGTTAATGCTCAACTATCAACCTAAGCATATATGCATAACACAAAAGATCTCAAATTAACCAAGCTCAATATAAAACAAGAGACAATTTAAATGCTCCCAAATCTCATAAGGTAATTATAATCTAATTAATATATTAGTAAGATTCTAAGCTAAGCTAACGGTAAAATCCATTCACAAATTAATGATACCAACTACAATTCGTATTTTACATTTAAGGTGAAACTTTCAAACAATTATCGAAAGACTAACGTTAATTTCTACTAACTCAATTTAAACAATTATTTAAAACTATATTAAAACTAGATAACTTAAACTATCTTAATTTAAACAAAACTACTTAGAACATTAACTAGCTAATCCATGCTCATTACAACTAAATTTAATGCAATTAAATTAATACTAATCTACTAAACTTCAGATTAAAATATCTTAAGCTAACTTAATAATAAATTAACTAAGCAACAAACTAAACTACAATTATTAAACTTAACTAAGAACAAACTAACTAAAACAACTACTAACTATCCCTATACTAACCTAAAATCTATCACTAACTAATTAATAATTTAATATCAATAACATTAACCTAACTATACACCACCCTAAGCTAACC
The DNA here is from genome assembly GCA_028749045.1 of Cupressus sempervirens. Lineage (NCBI taxonomy): Eukaryota > Viridiplantae > Streptophyta > Pinopsida > Cupressales > Cupressaceae > Cupressus > Cupressus sempervirens. The sequence goes on along the minus strand of CM053786.1, from coordinate 294,821,526 downwards.
CACATCAACCAATAATTAAAACAAGATGCAAAACAACTATCCCAAACCACCCCCAAGGGCAAGTGGCCTATTCTGCCACGCGCGGGCCACACTTCTCCATAGAGTCTCCCCTAAACCTCACCCCACGTTGACTTAACCTAGCCCTAACCCAACCGCAGCTAAACTCGCCCAAACCATACCCCACCTACCTTCACACTAGCCAAGGTTTGACCACGCAAGTGGCCCCCTCTCCCGTGTGCGCTACCCAAAACTCGTGCGTTGTCTAATGGTCTGCGCTCGCAGGCCTGTCTCCTCCCTCCGCCAGCATAGGATCTCGTGTGAGGCAGAAGGGGCACCGGCTATGGTGCAACATATTTGCACTGCGCCAGTGCCGTTAAAATAAACTTTTGTCTTCTCCGTTTGTGCTGGTACATTCATGATCTCATTATTTTCGTATTGTCAGAAGCAATTTGATTTCAAACACCTCAGCCTGTACATCCATTTTATATATATTATTATCGGTTTAAAGTTTTTGGTTACGATTTAACATAAAAATATTGTATTTTTCTAAATTGTTAATAGATTTAAAATATTTTTATTTGTTAATATATTTATAATATGGTTACAATATGTTTGTAATATATTATTTATAATTAAATATTGTAATAAATGATTATTATAATTAAAAGTTAGTCTTATAATTATTATTATTTTTTAACTAAAAATGAGATATTTATTGTTGATTAGAAATTTTATATTTTTTCAGTGAGATGGGTTATTTAAAATTATCAAAAATTGATAAAATTTGAGATCAATTCTAGTATAATTTTTTCCTCTATAATATTTATGAATCTCTAGAAACTATTTTAAATAGATATATTATAATAATATATATTAATTTAATTATTTATATCACTATTATTTTAATCTTAAAAATGATATTATTGTTCATAAAGAAAATAATAACTTAATAGAAATTATTGAAATTTTATTATTATGAATAATAAATAAATAAAATTATTGAAAATTGATTTAAAATAATCATGATATCTATGGTATCGATGCAATCTATAGTAAATTGTTAATAAAATTCATGATATCTTTAAAACAAGTTAATTTAATGTTTTGATTTAGGATTTAATAAAATACTTGTAAAAATATACTTTTCTAAAGATTCATAAGAGAAAAATTACATTAAAATTAATCTTAAAATTTTCCAAATAAATGATAACTTCAAATAAATAACCTATCTAACAAAATGTAAAATTTCTAATTGACAAAAAAATCTCATTTTAGTTTTAATTTTAAAAACAAAAATAATCAAAGTTTGTGACTTTTAATTATAATAATCACTTATTACAATAATTAATTATAAAAAATTATATTACTAACATATTATAATATTATTACTATTATATATAAATTTAACTAAAATAAGTTAAGTTAATTAGATTTAACTCATTAATGTACAAAATGAATATTTTAATATCAATAATTTAATATTTTAAATAAAAGTAATTTAAATAAATCATGTATATTTGTAATAAGAATAAACATATTATTAAAAAACCTCTTTGATTTAGATATATTATAATAATATATATTAATTTAATTATTAATATCACTATTATTTTAATTTTAAAAATGATATTATTATTTTATAAAGAAAATAATAACTTAATATAAATGATTGAAATTTTATTATTATGAATAATTAATTAATTAATTAAATTATTGAAAATTGATTTATAATAAATATGATATGTATTACTAACATATTATTAGAATAATTAATTATAAAATATATATTACTAACATATTATAAACATATTATAAATGTATTAACAATTGCAACAATACTTTTATTTTAAATCCTAACCTAAAACTTTAAACTTAAACTGCCTGCCTATGATAGTACGAAGACAATGGCATATAAATGTATCATTCATATTAAGTTACTATTTTCTTTATAAAACAGTAATATCATTTTTAAGATTAAAATAATATTGATATAAATAATTAAATTAATATATATTATTATAATATATCTAATTCAAATAGTTTCTAGAGATTCATTTTTAGGATTAAAATAATATTGATATAAATAATTAAATTAATATATATTATTATAATATATCTAATTCAAATAGTTTCTAGAGATTCATAAATATTATAGAGAAAAAAATTATACTAGAATTTACCAATTTTTGATAACTTCAAACAACCTACCTCACTTAAAAAATATAAAAAATTTAATCAACAATAAATATCTATTTTTTAGTTTTTCTTAAAAAATTATAAGACTAACTTTTAATTATAATAACTATTTATTACAATAATTAATTATAATAAATATATTACTAACATATTATAATCATATTATAAATATATTAACAATTAAAAATATTTAAAATGTATTAATAATTTATAAAAATATAATAATTTTTTAAGTTAAATCATAACCAAAAACTTTAAACTTAAATGATAATAATATATATAAAAATGGATGTACAGGTTTTCGTATTGTCTAAAGTGTTTCGATTTCAAACACCAATAGCAATATAAACAATAGAGAAGATGAAAGTTTATTTTAACGGCACTGGCCTGGTGAAAATATGTTGCATCGTAGCCAGTGCCGGCAGAAGGGACATTGGGATGGGGGTGGGTGAGAAACGCAGGGGGTATAAATTTTATGTTAACCCCATTCACCACTGCCACAAGCCACCATGCCCCACATCATCGCATGTTTAGAAGGTGAGTGGGGAAGGTAAAAACGGGTTTGACACCCTTTAAAGTTTAAGAAAATTCTCATGCCCTGCCAAGACTCGACCCCTGTACTTGTTGACAGGCGGTTGGGATAATTTTTTTTTTATATATATTAAGAACTTTCTATATGATTTGACTTGCATAATAAGTCTTGTAGAATTAAATGCCCAAAAGTTTTATAGTTGGGGTGTTGAATTTAAAAGTATTGTATATATATATTTAGATGTTATATATTCAAATTTATATAAGTCATTTTATTTAATGAATCAACAATGATTTTTGATTTGCAAATTCAAGGGGAATATCTCATGGGATATTCTTTGTGACATGGGTAATTTTAAGACTTCCCCATACATTTTCCAGAGAGGGTTTTTGGACTTGGAGATGCACAATTTGGAAACCAATTTCTCCTTTGCCAAGTTCTAGCATGTTTTCTTGCTAAGTTCATTCTTATGCAAGATGAGTTTAGATATTTCTAGAGTTAATAGAGTTCTTATGAACAAGCACACTAATGCCAAAAGGATGCAAGGGATTCTAATTATCCTTCTATAATAGTTCATGTTAATTCAATCATCTAAAGACAAGGTTGTATGTTTTATGTGTAGTCATCATAGCAAGGTGTGTGTTCTTTCTTCATTATCAAAGAAATTCAAGCCTCTTAATCAATTGCTCTTGTTCTTAGGAATCTTATCAAGGAATTATGAACCAATATTTAAATTCAAAAAGGTTATGGATTAATCCTTATCAAATTTAATTGTATCACTATTGTAACTCAACAATGAAAGTGCTAGCTTGGTGATCACAATATAGGATTGATATTATATCCTGTTAATGTTCAATACATTGAATTGAAACTTCAACACATCCATTTACCTTTCATTTTCATAATTGAAAACTCGGAATTTCCCAATTCAAGACATTAACTATCATTCTAATTTCTCACATACATATGCCAAAATTTGAAACCACATGAGAGCATTGCAAGGGAAATTTCATAATCTTTTCTTTCCTCTATTATTCATCCTGGTTCAAGGCTCCATCGGGAAAGAACCAGTAAGAAAACCCGATATATTTACCACTACATCAAATTCAATTACAATTTACATGATATTACAATTCCTTGAGATTTCTTCAAGGATTCCACAAGAGAACTTTTATCAAAAGTCTACATTACATCAAGGGGAAACATGAAAGAGACGAGAAACAACATGGAGATAACAACACAAGGAGATAAGCAAAAGAACATACATTCCCACCCGGTTGCACAATAGGTCCAACAATGAACCAATATAGGGGAAAGGTGGATTTTCTCAATAGGAGAAGTCAAGCACCATACCATCACTTAGCCCTTTCGGGGCTTAAAACTTCAAGAATTTCCATTCTTTCTCAAGGCCCTTTCGAGGCTACATCCACAAGGATTTTCATTCTTTACCATATTCAAGAATTCTCAATAACAACAAGGTATGGGATGACAAGTAAGGGCCCATACACCCTACCCTTTCTCCCTCCTCCCTCCATGAGAGGAGACTCTACACTATTGAGGTCCAACTAATGCCCTTTCCCCAAGCATGGCCACTTCTTCCCTACCCAAGGGTGAGTGTTGCCAAATACATCCCCATGAAAATATCTCAAAAATAATCAACACACCAAGAAGGCATAAGAATAACATCAAGGAAACAAGATAAAAACCCTCCCAATACCACCCTCAACACACAAGCAAGGAATGCATATCTACACAATGTCTCCAATATGTTTCAACAAGATTCAAAACATGAACACACACAAAGAAACATTCATGGAGTGAAGAACTCCTACCTTCATAAAAGAGTTATGGCAATGGTAGTTTGAGAAGAGCTTCCCTTTTTCTTTCTTCAATCTACAAGGCTTCCTCCAAAACTAGAGGATTGGGTGACAAAACCAAAACTCCCCCCCAAAAGGCCTCTAAGTATGGTCCTTGAATCCACTAAGCTTCAAGTAACTCAAGATGGAGGTTGGTTTTACTAACCCCAGTAAAGAACAACCCATTTTCGAAATCAGCCTATAATAGGGTTTTTAAGAGACCCTAAGAGTCAACCTAGGAGGCTAAAGGGTTGAAAAGTACCCCCACCCATACCCTTATCCATAGGGGTGCTTAAATTTAATGTTTCTAAGCCTTTAAAGGCTTATTAGGAACAATTAAAAGTTAGTAGAATAGCAAGATCAAATTACAACCTTTAAAGAATTACAATATAAGGTTAGCAGAGAAGTAACAAGTAGATTAGCTCCGCTTTTTCGTCAAGTTGTCTCGGCTAATTTTCCTGCACACTCATTGCACACCTTAGTAGGTCCAAAACCACATGCATAATGTGAATTACATATTAGAGGAATTGTATAAATTAAAGCATCCATTTCTTAATAAATAGCTATTTATCTAATCCTACTCATATTTCTAACCTTTCAACTTGCATAACCAAATGTGTTAGCGTTGCATACATTT